>OU342745.1:25802494-26402494 GCA_910589775.1 Avena eriantha
AAGAACACACATGCGATGAGTCTAGTGGTGGATCCATGTGTGGTTTGTGGAAAATAACACACATGCAATGACGCTAGTGGTTGATGCATGTTTGTTTGTGGAAATAACACACATGCAATGACTCTAGTGGTTTATCCATGTGTGGTTTGTGAAAAGAACACACATGCAATGACTCTAGGGTTGGTTTTAGTATAAAACACACATGCAATGACTTTAGTGGTTGATCCATGTGTGGTTTGTGGAAATAACACATATGCAATGACTCTAATGGTTGATCCATGTATGGTTTGTGGAAATAACAGACATGCAATGACTCTAATGGGTTCACATGTGTGGTTTGTGGAAATAACACCCATGCAATGACCATTGGTGAATCCATAAGTTTGTTTGTGTAAAAGAACACACATGCAATGGGTCTAGTGGATCCATGTGTGGTTTGTGGAAAAGAACACACATGCAATGACTCTAGTTCTGGTTTATGGTTTTAGTATAAGAACAAACCTGCAATGACTCTAGTGGTTGATCCATGTGTGGTTTGTGGAAAGAACACACATGCAATGACTAGTGGTTGATCCATATGTGGTTTGTGGAAAGAACACACATGCAATGACCACTGGTGGATCCATTTGTGGTTTATTGGAAAGAACACACATGCAATGACTCTAGTGGTTGCTCCATGTTTGTTTGTGGAAATAACACACATGCAATGACTCTAGTGGTTGATCCATGTGTGGTTTGTGAAAGGAACACACATGCAATGACTCTAGTGTTGGTTTTAGTATACGAACACACATGCAATGACCTTAGTGGTTGATCCATGTGTGGTTTGTGGAAATAACACACATACAATGACTCTGGTTGATCCATATGTGGTCTGTGGAAAGAATACACATGCAATGGCTGTAATGGGTCCACATGTGGTTTGTGGAAAGAACACGCATGCAATGACTCTAGTGGTTGATCCACATGTGGTTTGTGGAAAGAACACACATGCAATGACTCTAGTGGTTGATCCATGTGTGGTTTGTGGAAAGAACACACATGCAATGAGTCTAGTGACGGATCCATGTGTGGTTTGTGGAAAAGAACACACATGCAATGACTCTAGTGGTTGATCCATGTTTGTTTGTGGAAATAACACACATGCAATGACTCTAGTGGTTGATCCATGTGTGGTTTGTGGAAAGAACACACATGAAATGACTCTAGTGGTTGATCCATGTGTGGTTCGGGGAAAGAACACACATGCAATGACGCTAGTGGTTGATCCATGTGTGGTTTGGGGAAAGAACACACATGCAATGACTTAGTGGTTGATCCTTGTGTGGTTTGTGGAAAGAACACACATGCAATGACTCTAGTGGTTGATCCATGTGTTGTTTGTGGAAAGAACACACATGCAACGACCACTGGTGGATCCATGTGTGGTTTGTGGAAAAGAACACACATGCAATGACTCTAGTGGTTGATCCATGTTTGTTTGTGGAAATAACACACATGCAATGACTCTAGTGGTTGATCCATGTGTGGTTTGTGAAAAGAACACACATGCAATGACTCTAGTGTTGGTTTAGTATAAGAACACACATGCAATGACTCTAGTGGTTGATCCAAATGTGGCTTGTGGAAATAACACACATGCAACGACTCTATTGGTTGATCCATGTGTGGTTTGTGGAAATAACACACATGCAATGACTCTAGTGGTTGATCCATGTGTGGTTTGTGGAAAGAACACACATGCAATGACTCTAGTGGTTGATCCTTGTGTGGTTTGCGGAAAGAACACACATGCAATGACCACTGGTGGATCCATGTGTGGTTTGTGGAAACGAACACACATGCAATGACACTAGTGGTTGATCCATGTGTGGTTTGTGAAAGGAAAACACATGCAATGACTCTAGTGTTGGTTTTAGTATAAGAACACACATGCAATGACTCTAGTGGTTGATCCATGTGTGGTTTGTGGAAATAACACAAATGCAATGACTCTAGTGGTTGATCCATGTGTGGTTTGTGGAAATAACACACATGCAATGACCCTAATGGGTCCACATGTGTGGTTTGTGGAAAGAATTACCATGCAATGACCACTGGTTGATCCATAAGTTGTTTGTGGAAAAGAACACAGATGCAATGAGTCTAGTGGATCCATGTGTGGTTTGTGGAAAGGAACACACATGCAATGACTCTAGTGCTTGTTTGTGGTTTTAGTATAAGAACAAACATGCAATGACTCTAGTGGTTGATCCATGTGTGGTTTGTGGAAAGAACACACATGCAATGACTCTGGTTGATCCATATGTGGTCGGTGGAAATAACACACATGCAATGACTGTATTGGGTCCACATGTGGTTTGTTGAAAGAACACACATGCAATGACTCTAGTGGTTGATCCATGTGTGGTTTGTGGAAAGAACACACATGCAATGAGTCTAGTGGTGGATCCATGTGTGGTTTGTGGAAAATAACACACATGCAATGACTCTAGTGGTTGATCCATGTTTGTTTGTGGAAATAACACACATGAACATGACTCTAGTGGTTGATCCATGTGTGGTTTGTGGAAAGAACACACATGCAATGACTCTACTGGTTGATCCATGTGTGGTTTGTGGAAAGAACACACATGCAATGACTCTAGTGGTTGATCCATGTGTTGTTTGTGGAAAGAGCACACATGCAGTGACCACTGGTGGATCCATGTGTGGTTTGTGGAAAGGAACACACATGCAATGACTCTAGTGGTTGATCCATGTTTTTTTATGGGAATAACACACATGCAATGACTCTAGTGGTTGATCCATGTGTGGTTTGTGAAAAGAACACACATGCAATGACTCCAGTGTTGGTTTTAGTATAAGAACACACATGCAATGACTCTAGTGGTTGATCCATATGTGGTTTGTGGAAATAACACATATGCAATGACTTTAGTGGTTGATCCATGTGTGGTTTGTGGAAATAACACACATGCAATGACTCTAATGGGTCCACATGTGTAGTTTATGGAAAGAACACCCATGCAATGACCACTGATTGATCCATAAGTTGTGTATGTAAAAGAACACACATGCAATGAGTCTAGTGGATCCATGTGTGGTTTGTGGAAAAGAACACACATGCAATGACTCTAGTGCTGGTTTGTGGTTTTAGTATAAGAACAAACATGCAATGACTCTAGTGGTTGATCCATGTGTGGTTTGTGGAAAGAACACAGATGCAATGACTAGTGGTTGATCTATATGTGGTTTGTGGAAAGAACACATATGCAATGACCACTCGTGGATCCATGTGTGGTTTGGTGGAAAGAACACACATGCAATGACTCTAGTGGTTGATGCATGTTTGTTTGTGGAAATAACACACATGCAATGACTCTAGTGGTTGATCGATGTGTGGTTTGTGAAAGGAACACACATGTAATGACTCGAGTGTTGGTTTTAGTATAAGAACACACATGCAATGACTCTAGTGTTGGTTTTAGTATAAGAACACACATGCAATGAATCTAGTGGTTGATCCATGTGTGGTTTGTGGAAATGACTCATATGCAATGACCCTAGTGGTTGATCCATGTGTGGTTTGTGGAAATAACACACATGCAATGACTCTAGTGGTTGATCCATGTGTGGTTTGCGGAAAGAACACACATGCAATGACTCTAGTGTTGGTTTTAGTATAAGAACACACATGCAATGACTCTAGTGGTTGATCCATGCGTGGTTTGTGGAAATAACACACATGCAATGAATCTAGTACTGGTTTGTGGTTTTAGTATAAGAACACACATGCAATGACTCTAGTGGTTGATCCATGTTTGTTTGTGGTTTTAGTATAAGAACAAACATCGCTCTCTCTCTCTCTCTCTCTCTCTCTCTCTCTCGTAGAAGCCCAAACCTGTGCCCACTCTGTCTGCTACGCCCTGATTGGTTGTCACAGCTGCCACGCGGATCGTGCGCACCAACCGTTGATCCTGTGTGATCCAACGAGGCTCGTTGCACACGTCGTGCCCTTCACAGGACAACGCGAGACAGCACAGATGTCTCCCTCAACGAGACTTCTACAAGATGGAACACGATGCCGTTTTTACTATGCAGCGCGCCTGCACTCTCACTTCCGTCAGGCCCCCACCACACGAACCTTCCACGCGGAAGCCGCAGCCGGAAGAGCTGTCAACCGGGGCCCTCGAGGAGGCCTAAACGTCCCTGCATTAAAAACCCAGCCTATCGGGTCCTCCATTCGCACTCATCCACTACTCTCTCTTTCCTATCCAACAAAACACCACAATCTTGAATGTACTTGCACGAACCTTCTCCATGAAACCAGTGCGTGGAGTTGAGTGTCCGGGCATCGCCGCCAGGGTGATGCTTCACGCGGCAGATCTGGAGGAGCATCACGCAGCACAGGCCGAGGAGGACGTGCAGTTCAACCCCTTCGGAGGCGCCGATGAGGGCGTGGAGTTTGACGAACATGCTCCGCTCATGTACCCGGAGGTACATCTATTTCTACATGTTTCATATTTTCTGCTCGATCTTAATCTATCCAGGCGTCATAAAAAAATCTAGTCCCAATGATTATATGCAACGTACGAACCGGTACATGGAGAGATCTAGTCTGTTCTAAATGAATCCATATTATTTATTTATTAATAAGTTACCAAGAACACAAACCACATCAATTTAGGAGCGAGCTGGGGAGACGGCCGTAATGAACTGCTGAACCTGTTATTGCATCGAAAGTAACTTGGAATGGTGGAAGGAATATATATTTATTATTTTGCTCACTTCGGTTTGTATTCCATACATTACAGGTGTATTCAAGTGAGATGGACTCTGACAAGGAGACCAGGGACAATAAGAGCCACCATGTCATGAAGAAGCTCAAGAGCGGGATAATCCCTTTCCGCACTCGACTTGGGGAGCTCAGGTGCCCTTTCTGTAAGAAAGGAGTCAACCCGAGGATTGGAGCTTGATCCCGCATGTGGTTGGCATCGGTAAAAGCCCGGCTAGTAAACACAAGTCGGCGACCAAGGCTAAGCACGCTGCTTATGGCAAGTTCCTAAGGGAGTATGTTAAGAACGGCCTAGTGTCTCCTTACTTAGGAATCAGCAATTCCTAGCTGACCAACCCCGTCACTGTGGTGGCCTGGCCACTAATAATATTTAGTTCTCTTACCGTATCTAGACCCTTAAACTATGTGGATTTCTATTTTCGTACCCTTCAAAATATATTCAAGTTCATCTGTTTATGTTGTTAAAGTTCCGGTGGCATACTCGTTATTTTGCATGGATAGAGGGGTGCCCCCGACAGATATAAGGGTTATCCTATCCGCTAGATCACAGAGGATCAACGGTTGGTGGACAAAGCTGAGTACAACTGAATCGCCATGGTTAGACATGACAGAAAAAACGTGACTCACGGTACGCGTGTGCGGTGCACGGGGCGGTAGCGGATACATGTAGCCGTGCACGGTGCATTAGCCTATGTAGTGCACGGTAGTGCAATGAAATGCCGCTTCCCTTCTCCTTTAATGGAGGCCTCCCCACTCCCACTCCCACTCATCATGCACTCGCTCACTCAACCGTTTCCACTGTCCCATCCCCTTCTGCAAACGCCCAACAAAACCCCAACCACGCCGATGATGGAGAAGATCAGCGCGGTGGCCATCGGCGCCTCCAAGGCAGCTGGCGAAGATCCCCCCATCCCCGTCCCCGTCCCCGCATCCGACGTAGCCTCCAGCGAGGAGGCCCCCGCCGGTCTCGGACAGATCCCGCTCGGCTAGGACCCCTACGAGGAGGTTGTCTACATAAGGCCGGAGAACCCCTTCGACACCAGCATCGCCGACCCATGGTCAGAGGTAACCAGGGTTTTCTCCCATTCCCTTGTTCTCCCCCCGTTCCCATCGTTGGATGCTAGATCGTATGTTATTAGGGCTCGGCTGTTCGTATTTTTTACAGTAGCTAATCCTATTGTGTTAGATCTCGATTTTCGATGAATCCCCCCGTTCGTAGTTGGGATCAATATTCGATTTGGTTTGAGATTTGGGGAATAATCGGGAGATCTCATTCGGTTAATTTATGCAAAAAATCAATCCCGATAATCAAAGTATCTCAATCATGTCCTTATTTCACTCTTCTGTTTTTTCCAACAGGAGGATAGCAGCGACCTCCGCAACGACGACGAGTCATAGGACACCAAGACTCGTCATGTGCTGAGGAGGCTAAAGTCCGGTCAGTACAATAACTTCTTCGCCGGCGACGTGTATAGGTGCCCCTTCTGTCCCACAAGGAGGCTCCGCGGCACGGACTTCAACTCCCTCGTGAAGCATGCCGAGGACGTGAGGACCTGCGGCGAGTCCATGAACATCTACGGCTTTAGGGCCAAGCACCAGGCGCTCGGTCTTCACCTTCGAAACCTCCAGAAGGTGGCTATCGAGGAGGGTCGCATGCCCCCGATCAGACCCAAGGTGCCCAAGGTCAAGGGGCTGGGCTGCAAGAAGTGGAGGAGGCGCCAGAGGGAGCAGGCGGATGCCCTCCTGGCAGAGGCCACGAGGGGCCACTGATCAGCTGCTGCTGCTGCTGTTGTAAAGCAGCTTCTTTTGTCTTGTCTGTGTTGAAGCAGTCCGTTGCTGCTGCTGCTGAGCAGCCTAATTGTCGAACCTCATTAAGTACCATGCTATATAACCTATATTAGCTGCTTTATCTACATCTGCTTTGTTTACTGAATTTATTTATGGTGCTGGTTTGTTTTGCTGCTCTAGATTTGCTACCAGATTGGGGTAAAATGATCGCAAAAGGAACAATGAATGAAGAGAGAAGCTGCTCTAGATTCCCTACCTTTTTGGGCAAAAAAACACAACTGTTAGAGAGAGAGAGGGAAAAGGCGCTCTTTAAAACAACCACTTTAGGCGTCATGGTGCACGTAACGGCCAAGCCTTTGACCAGACGGCACCCCCCTCCGAGCGCATGTGAGGGCTTCAGAATATCGGGAGGGCAAGAGTGAGAACAAACAAGACACAATGTTGCTATAGCTAAATCTGACAAAAAGCTGAATTTGGCTTTACCATGCAATTTGGCTAGAGATCCACAATGTAGCTATTCTAAATCCCTAAACTATATGGTGCGTTGAAACCTAATGCTTTTCCACCGACACATGTGTTGCAAAGTTGCTTGATCGTGCATGCTTACACAAGTGGCCTACAGATAAACTTATAGAACCATGGGCAAACGAGTTTCATTTTGGCAAACTCGGGACAAGCTTTGCGCAATCGGCAGGCCTGATCGGGTGGGCGGCAGCCCCGAGGTGTAGGGATGCTAGGTCCATGTCTATGCTTACACTTCTTAAACTTGTTAGGAATTAATAATAACTGTACACTTCCTTCTGTCCTGTCATGTTACGTCGTGTCAGCATCACGCACCCGCTGCGGATCGGCAACGGGACGGTGGTCTATGTGACCGGTCTCTGCCACGCCAAAGCCACGTCGCAAACCCGTCCCATCGCCTACTGGGACGGACGCCGAATTTAATCGCTAGGATTGGAAACCATCGGTGCTCGCCCGGTCAAACTTGCTTCCGCATGGGTATGACCAGAATATTGGTAAACGGAATTTAAGCATCGCCTTCTGCCTCCTCAGCACATCACTGTGCAAAAATCCCCAACTCATTCCTTCCGCCGGCGCCGCCACCGCAAGAACCATCGACGCTGACGCAGGCACCGCCTCCGCCTGGCCATACCACTGCAACAGATCACTCCACCTCCACGCCCAGTCCCAGCCACCGCTACCGAAACTAGGCCACTGCAGACGAACATTAGCTGCTGCCATGGACGCAGAGTACGGCGTGTTCGGTGACGGGAGCGACTACACCGACGAGTACACCATCACCGCCGATGGCACCACCAAGCTGACGGTCGTCCACACAAATGCGTCAGCGGAGGTGGCCATGGTCATCGCAATGTACGAGCGGTGGCTACAAGATCCGATGGATAGGTACAAGATCGTCGGCCTTGACCTCGAGTATACCAGAGATAGGAAGAGGACGGCGCTTTTGCAGCTATCCATGCGTAACCACTGCCTACTATATCACGTATGTAGGGCCAAAACTGTATGCCCGGAGCTTCGCGAGTTCCTACACAGGAGGGAGATCTACTTCGCCAGCGTCGACATCAAGAACGACACTCCGAAGCTAGAACGGGATCTCCTCGTTCATGTCGTCAATCATGTCGATCTCCAACGTTTGTAGAGGTACCCGGATGGCGGTACGGGGAAAGCCGGCATGGCTAGACTCGCTTCCGACATCATCGACCGCGAGTACGCTGGCATGAAAATTGAGTTCTCGAAGCACTTGCACGAGCGATGGGAGTGGAGGCACCTGGATTATGATGCGATCAAGTACGCAGCCAGGGACGCATATGTCTGCTACGAGATGCTCAACAGGATCTGGCGGGTGGGTGAGTGTGCTGTTTACCACTACTAGTTTCGCATTTCGTTCCTAGTTTTATCTCGCCTGTATTTTATCTCGCCTGTATTTTCTAAGCATTCTGTGTGTAAGAACCAAGCTCGTATGATCCCTGTTCTATTAGCTCCTTAACCTGTATGAATTACATTCCCCCTTTTGTATGCTCAACATTCATTCTTACAAATTCTGTCTGTGCCATTTGCATGCGACAGAATCCAGGACTGACATGCGTAAGGTGTGATACAGTCATAAGTCATAACCAAACCCAGATTATAGAGGAGGATACAATCATAAACCTGATTATAGTTTGACAAAGGTAATACATAGCAGTTCGTAATTGCTCACATAGTGTACTTATGAAATAACATGTTTTCATAAACACAACAATCATGCACTAATAGTCTACATCCCAGCCTGTTGGAGAAGGCAACCGATCCCAGGATGCCTTCGGTCGCTTGCCCCGGTTTGTAGATTCATCTACGATCCGGCATCTGGGACAAACAACCTGCCTTGGTGGTGGTTCAATGATGCGTTGCCTGGAACGAGATTTTACAATCTGGCGGTACAGCTCGTGGCTAACATACCCGTCAATTGCAGCGTACTTCAGATTAGGTTCAGAAAGTGGCTTATCCTCCCAGTAATCGTGCCCTAAACGCCTCCACGAACATCTCAGCAATTTGTCCTTCATGTCAGCGTACCATGGGTCTATGAGTTCGTAGGCAAGAGCAGCCATCCCGGTCTTGCTGCCCTTCGTCACTGGGATCCAGTAAATTTCCTGGATGTCCACTCTGCACTCCTTTGGGATTCTAATGTTGACAGTCGGGCTTTCAAGCAGTTTACTGTCATTCCTGATGTCAAGACTGGTAAATGTCATGTGCTAGTTCACGAGAAAGTCATGAAACAGATCCCTAATGCTTTCGCCCCACCTGCATGAAAATAAATTTAGACAAATAATATAGCAATAACTTCTACAAACAGACGGTTTAGGAACAAAAAGACAGCAAAGTCTACCAGATCCCGTCAGCCCCCTTCTCGCAAAAGGCTGGTATACGAGGACGTGCCCCTTCATGGAGAGTTGCACCACGGCGATCCTACGGCAATCGTGGATGTACTCCAGGTCGAGACCTACAAACCTGTTTTCTTCGAACTGTAGCCAACTCGTGAAATTATTCAGAGTGTTCCTCACCGTCTGAGGGTCGGTGGTGTAGACGACATCGATCTTCTTCCCACCATGTACTTCGATGTCGAAGTGCGCAGTTTCTTGCTTGCCGTCGTTTCGGACGTCCGGAGCGTCCATGACTATAGGCAAGAAGGAAAGGATACGGAGGAAGAGGGTGATGCGGTGGTGGAGGAAATGGATGAGGCCATGGAGGAGAAAGATGATGAGGCCATGGAGGAGGAAATGAGATGGAGAAGTGAAAGATTGGAACCGTCCTTACCAATATCTGGAATGGTGCACGACCGTTTGTAGTAGGGTGAAGGTGGCAAAAAAAGGCGGTTTTACACGTTGACGCTAGCACTTCCTAAAATTTGTTCTGCGCCACTTGCATGCAGTGGAATCAATTCAAACGTAGGCACGTTTACGCGTGCCGAACTTCACTCACTGACAGGCGGGCCGCACATTTCCCTTTTACGATTTATTTTTTCACTTCCTTAGACGGTTCCGGTGCTCGCCCTCAATAATTATGCCCCCTGTTCTTTTCTTCCACGCGGACGAGAACCGGCGGCGACGGCGGTTCCTTGCAGATTCGCTCCCCACTCGAACAACTGCCCCCATCCCTGATTCCACCCCCTCTCGAATCCATCCGCCTCCTCATCACCACGCCTCCATTAATCCACTAGATTCCAGACTCCATTTGCCGCTATGGGTAGAGCTTGGGGTAGCAGCAGGCTGAAGGGAAAGGCATGCGACGACGACGCGGATGGCCAGGGCGACCGCTACCTAGAGGATTGGGGATGGCCGAACCTCAGCGCCGCGAACGTGCACAGGATCGCCTCGGAGTTGGACATCATCTCAGCCGGCCGCCTCGCTCGCTGCATCCCTGGCTACCGCGTGATGATGCAGAACATGGACGAACAACCGTTCGGCACGCCAGGCCTTCTTTACACCGATAACAGCAAATGGCCAGACGACCGCGATGGCGATGTAAGTTCCTGTATCTAGCTTATCGGTTCAGTCATATCGTTGATTCATATGTGCTGAACTCTCATCGGAATCCTATGTTCCTTTCATCGAACGTGTTGTGTGCACGCGCGGTTTGAACAAATCGAACCATTTAAGACTATTCTGTACAGCGGAAGCTCTGCTCGTACCTGATATTCTGGTATTTTCGTAGTGATACGGTCTTACTTTAGGTGATAGACGAGTTGTCAATTTCGATTTTTCAATGGAATGCCTGCTAGGTGATATTCTGTTTCCTAAAATAAAAACAAACAGATTAGACAATTTAAAGCTGTTATGCCCCGAGCTATTTAATTATGATCATCGTCAGGAGTTTGTTCTGGGGGGCTCTGCTCCTACTCCATATATTGAGTATCTTCATAGTGACACAGGCACAATTTAGGTGATATCTGAGGAGACACTCGTATTTAGGCGATATTTTGTGTACTTTAATATAAAGGTCCAGTTGTCAAATTGTATCTGCAATGGAATCCATACTAGGTGATTGTACCAACTGACAACAAACTCTGCAGAATATTCATGCAAAACTGATGCTGCTGGATAAGTGGTCGGAATCAGTAGTGGTAAATATCATGGAAGAAGAAGAGACGGAAATGAGAGATGACCAGAACTGGGTGGGTGGGAACGGCGAGTGGCTGGTCCTTTTATCCCAGGATGGGAGTGCTTGGACTCTAAAAAATTGCTACAGATCGGAGAGGCTAGAAGTGCCATCTTTGAAGGGTGTCGTCATTACTGCATTCAATAGCAGGTGGCCGCCGCCCATTTCCGAATTCGCTTATAGGTTCAACATGGCAGAACTTGAGCTCGTGAAGGTATAGCTCCCACATAGACCGCGGGAGGGGGCGTGGAAGAACTGGGAGTATGACCTCTTGGCGTGTTCGACAAGGCAATCGCATTCATTAGATGCGCAGAAGACAATGAATGGACAGTCTTGCGCGACGACTTCCTGCGGCCGGAGAAGTATGTCGACACCGTCTTCACCTACGGCTACTCTTTGTACAGACCGCAGCACATTTATGCAGTCACTGAACCTAGTGGCGATGTGCGTGTTTGGGAGCCGTCCATTTGGGGTGAGTCATGGTGTCATATAGCATGTAAAATCCCATTCAAAATTCTGCTTACTGACCGTTAGTAACACACAGGTACCCACGCAGCCTCGCGCATAATTCCAGCTCCGGTCATCGATGATCCAGTAGCAGATGCTGAACTTGGGACATGGTGCTGGTTCCTGGCACCTCTCAGAGACAACACGGAACATCATGATGAACTCTTGTGGATTCATATCAGGGGAGCACTAAACAATGTTGGTGATACAATAGAACATATGGGGACACAACTTTCTTCATACCCATCACTGCGGTGTCACGTTTTCTCGAGGTCCGCATGCCCATCCGAAGACCTAGTAGAGCAAGTCTGGAGCAGAGTCAACAATCTGAAGGGACAATCTGTGTTTCTTCGGATCAACTACCCTTTCTTTGTCGGAGCCCCTAGAGCTGTTGAACCTGTAATTGCTTAGCCCTGGCCCCCTGATGCTGCTGCTGGTGGTGGTGGTGGTGTTGGTGGTGGTGGTGGAGCTGACGAAGAACTAGCTGCTGCTGCTCCTGGTGAAGCTGAAGAAATACTTGGTGATGCTGCTGCTGGTGAAAGCTGACGAAATACTTGCTAATGCTGCTGCTGGTGAAGCTAACGAAATACCTGCTGAGGCTGCTGCCAGAGTCCAGGAAGAACATGTTGGTGTTGTTGCTGAGGTGCCAGCACTTCCAGTGTTGATAGCAGACTATGTGTTTGCTGCACACTCACGCGCCTATCATGTTGACACTCCAGATCCGACCTGGAGCCGAATCCACGTCGGGGGGAGGGGGCCTACAATTGGCTCATCAGTGGGGTCATACTATTTGAAGGAGAATGAAAGACGGCCAAACGCAGCATTCTGGTTCGTTCCGACGATACCACCAGCTCCAGGGACCTAGTGCTCATACTGGCAGATTCGATGAACCATTGTTCTTTATCTTTATCATTAGTTACGCTTATGTGTGTAAAGACTAAGCTGTGCTTATTTGTGTAAGACTAAGTTAGGCCTAACTGCGTAATATTCAGTGAAGCCCAGCTTTTCTTTCCACGCCCATAACAACAGAACTACACCATAGAACATACAAATGTAATGTGCATACCACGCATTTTTGCTCAGGATAACAACCACTTCAAGCAAATGATACATCGTGTACGCATTTGAACGCATCACTAGAATGTGCCATGGATCTAGCTTTTCTGCGCTTATTTGCATTGAATCGCTCATTGATTTGTTCACATATTTTTTGGCAATGGCTAATGAACTCCACTCTCTTGGTAACTTGCTTCGTCAGCGAGCACTTGTTTATGCAATGCAAAGTACAAAACATGGTCGTCATCGTCATTCCATTTAGGTTCTCTATGTTTCGTCATCACGGAGCTACTAATTTCAAATGAAAATCTAGTAAACAATATATGTGTACATTGTTAGAGTATGCTACGGCCACGGTACATACATGTTTTTCTACAATCACAAGAAGAAAACTTGATGCATTTTCACCTTGTTGGCGTTGTGCCGAACTGGGTGGATGTGGCTTTGGGGTTCGGAGAGGAAGGCCCCGTGGCTGGTGCGTGTGCGACCACGGCGACGGCGAGCTCGGATTCTGGAGGAGACCAACAGGACCGAGCATGGTCGGCATGGGTATAGATCTCACCCGGGAATGAATTCCCGTCCCCGCGTCGTGCCAATGGTGCGGTCATGGTGAGGGCGAGCTCCGATTCGGGATGGGGAGGAGAACGGGCCGAGCAGGTTTGTCCAAGTCCTAGCTCTGCGCCATGGCCGTGACCACAGATTGCCGCCCCGGAGGAAGAAGCAGGCGTGTAAAGGATGCATGCGCCAACACTGCAAGCCTACATGGCAACCTACATGGCAGCGACAACGGCAGCGACATAACGGCGAAAGCTGACAGGGGGACCCAACTTGACGGCCGTTAGCCTGATTTTTTTGTATTGAAACGTAAAGTTGAATTCGTGCCGAAAAGGACCCTCTGAGTATTTGGCACGCCAACTATAGTCACCGCGGATGATATCAAGGAACTCGGGTACCGCGTTGCCTGGCCACCCCAACTTTTGGGCCGCAAAATGATAATCTCCCTAGAGTGGCCACGTATATTGAAGAGGATGCCGAGATTTCTCGACAAAACGATCTCGACTTAGTCGAAGAAGTTCGTGTCGTTGTTGAAATGAGATCAACAGCCTATCAGCAGAAGTTACGCAAGTATCATGGCCAGAGAGTCAGAAACAGATCTTTCAATAAAGGCGATTTGGTTCTCCGGCTTGTGCAGCAAAGAAAGCATAAACTTTCCCCAGTATGGGAAGGGCCCTTTTTAGTTAGTCGAGTATTGCACAATGGTTCGTATTACTTAACTGACATGAGGCCAGTCAAAGAAATACCTGCTACTAAGAAGAGAAAGAGAGCTGGAGGCAGTACAAATCCCGATGAGTTAGACAGACCGTGGAATATTTCTCATCTACGTCCCTTTTATTCTTAGTTTATCCTTCTTTGTAATCATATATATGTACATGTTCTGTGAGAAATAAAAGTTTTGGTTGCCTCAAATTTTTCTGAGAAAGTTCTTACCATCTTATTTCCGAATGATGATGTCATAGTCGAAAATCCCAGAATGCTTGAAAGTACTTTATGCTCATGTTCGTTCTGGTTTAGATTTCTGATTTTAAAATTGCTACCCTCGGGTATAACTCTAAAGTTTCTAGTCTTAACTTTGGTTATTTGTCTGATTGCTAGATGCGGGCATTTTCCGAGTAGTGAATTGTTGGTACTGGAAGCCGACTTTGTTTCCGAGTGTAAACTGGTTTGGCAATTGAGCTCCGTTGCTCGGCAAAGTTTCAGGGCAGAAGGTTTAGCCGGCTCACGAAAGGGACGAGGCGGAAAGCCAGATAAACGATAAGTATAGGCGAAAAAAGTTCAAAGTGCTTATGTAAACATTTCAGGCACACAAAAATTCAAAGCCAAAAGTGCTGAATAGATCAAAAGCTTAGCACTAGCAAAATTATAGTATTTCATATTTACAAACGCATCATGTTTTTTCAGGATAATACAAATGTTTCTCGCAATCTATGATGCAGGAGGAGAAGAAGGAGCTGCCGGCTCGCTAGATACATCGCCTTGATATCATTTCGAGATGTCTGCATCCGAAGTGGTGCGTTCATCGTCGGAAACTTCTGGAGGCGGAGGCGGAGTGTCCACGCGGGTGAAGAAAGGAGTTTCGTAGCTGGTCAAATCAGCCACGTGGCAGCCATATCTGGCGCAGGAGTCCATAATGGCTTTGATGTCCTGCTCCTGGCCGTCTTCATCCACCTTGCAGTACCCTCTGGTCACTTGCCATATTTCCATGTTTCGATGGTGGCTCATGACCATGGTAAGAGCGTTCTGCGCTACGGACCACGCGTAGGACATGTTCCAATCTTGGACAAGCTGCGGCATTTCCTTCGCCTTGTCCCGCACCTGAAAATCCGACATGCTATGCATGTCCAGAATCTTGAGAGCTTCGCCAATATCCTCAAGGGATTGACGGAACTCATGAAGCAGGTCACCGACTTGGATAAGCCGGTGGGTGTGAGGCTCGGCAGAGGTGGAGTCCATCAAGTTCAGAGGACCTATACACAAAACAAGTTAAGAAAATCTGACATTGAAAGAAGTCGAAGAAAATGGAAAAGTCAGACAGATGGAATGTTCCGAAAATGACGTCATCAATCTTGGTCTTCTCTTCCCGAAGACTCTGGAGTTCAGCCCGGAGCGCCTCGGAAAGGTCCCTCTCTCTGCACAGCTCGTTATTGAGGTCCAAGATTTTCAGATCTTGAGCAGCAATCTTGCGATCACGCTCATCAGTAGCCATGGAGGAGGACTCGAGAACTTGAGCTATGCTCTTCTCATGATCCGCTTTGAGCTTATCCAGCTCTTGGAGAAGTTCCTTGTTCTCCACCACTAAAGTTTTGAGGTTCTCAGCCTCTTCAATCATGGCGCAGGATTGTTTTACCAACGCTGTAAGTCAAAAAGAACAACGGTTCAGAAAAAATTCGACTACGAAAACATGAAAGACAAGGTTTGAATCTCGGAATGTTTACCTTTGGCCTCATCCTTAGAGACCTTAAGTTCAACATTTTTAAGTCGGAGAGCCTTGATCTCTCTCCGCTTGTCACAGACATTTTTCAAGAAATCCTGGTTATAGGAACATACTTTCTGTAAGTCAGAATACCCAAAGTCAGAAGTCTACTAAAGACTCGGGCTAATATTTTTACTAATATCAGCACGAGCCTTGGGGGCTACACTAGTTCATCTTTGGCATCCTAATGAAGCATAAACCCAGATTATATATCCTACTTCATGCTTGGGGGCTAGAGGATATGATATGAAACAAAGGAAAAATAGGAGTTAGAATTCCGACTTACATATTGCTCGCGAGTGAGTTTATCCAAACTCACTTTTATTTCAACAACAACCTTCTCGGCGAGAGTCAAAGGGATCACTGGTGCTATTGGAAGCTCACCGGTCCTTTTCCTCTCGTCGCGAAGATGCACTTGTGCAAGAAGGTCGGAGAACTTGATGTCCTCTGCCTCTTGTGCTTCTTCTTCGGTAGAAAAGTTTCTTTTCTCCAAGCATTGCCTGGCCAACCGCTGGATCTCTTCCGTAGATTTTCGGGACAAGCCAAACTTGGCAAGACCCGGATTGTTGAGAAGGTTTTTGGCAAAGATCTCTGCCGAGGGATCATTACCCGAAGAGTGTTCACCCTTATCTATACATGACTCACTCATGGTGACGTCAGTTTGTGATTCAAGGATCACGGGCTCCGTTGAAGGAACCGGATCTTCTGCGATAGCCGGAGAAGGAATGATCACCGGCGTTGCGGAAGGTTGGGGGCAGGAGTCGGAGGAGCCACGGCAGGAGAAGCTATGGATAGCTTCGTCTGTCGCAGGGGCTTCGAAGAAGTTCCCTTCCCCTTGCCCTTGATGAGCTGTTTAGCTCTGAGAATGTGATAAAGTTGAAAACATTACATCTCGGAAGACAATTCGAGTAAGGTACAAAGGCGGAAATTGTGTTGAAAGATTACCTCTTCATGATGGGCACCTCCTTTGTGCCGACAGCCACTGTCGGAGCCTTGCGTTTCTTTAGCGCAATGTCTGGCAATGGGACCAGTTCTGCCTCCTGAGAAAACTCCGGAGGATATCCTTTGAGAGGAGCAAGTTCCGACTCGGGGAGGTCAGCAAGCTGAAAAGAAGAAAACATATCAGTATTGCAATATAACTTAAAGATTGAAACGCATAAAAAGGTTTGTTGATAGAAACTTACCGGCACTACAGGGTTTTCCGCCGTGTGCATATCCAGAGAAACCTCCGGGATCCTCCTCTTGATCCGCTCCCTTATCAGCCATTTAATCTGGCTTATATAGCCTTGCGTGATGTAGGCTCTAGGGCTGATGCGGAGGGAGTCTTTCTTCGACGACGTGACGGAGTGCATCAGTCGGTCTCCGTGGTATTGAAGGGGCTGGATCCGGCATGACACCCAGCATTGGACCAAGTCGGATCCCTTCAGTCCTTTGTGTTTGATCAGATATTCGACCCGCCTCTTAGCGAGGATCAGATCGTCACTGAGAGCCAGAGCAGCCTCGTCCCAAGACGGTTGGGTCGTGGCAGCTCCGCCGACAAAAGCCGGCAAAGTAGTAGCTTTGTCGGGAGCCGGAATATCCTTATGATAAAATAATGTGGCTGGCCATTGTTTGACCGAGTCACTAGCTAAGATTTTGGGATATGCGCGCTCGCGTCTAAGTGAAAAACTAATGGTACCTGTGATATAAGGAACACCGACAGTGATAGAATTTCTCCAGACATGAAAGTAATACCGGAATAAGGTCAAACTCATCCTAATGCCGAGAAATCCCTCACACAAAGAAGCATAAGCGCTCATCTCTAGAAGAGAGTTGGGAGGAAGATGGTGGAGTTGAACACCATAATGGTCAATCACCTCGGAAAAGAATTCCGAGGGAGGGAATGACAAACCTCTGTCTAGGTGGGTGCCGAAGTGGACCCGCTTGCCGGCGCGCGGGTTGGGGACGGTTTCCCCGAAGCCACTCCACCAGTCGCCGGCGTGGAGGAGCCCTTCTGTCTCCACGCCTTGGAGCTTCTCAACATCAAGAACACAGGAGATCCAGACCCCGCGGAAGCTTTCTTTTTCTGCTGCCGCTTCCGTCGCCGCCGTTGCCGCCGCTGCCGCCAAGCCGGAGGAAGATGAAGAAGCCATTTCTCCGATGAGAAGATGACCTAAGATGGGCGGCGCTAGGAGTTCTTGGGGGAAAGCAGAGGAGCTCTGTGCGCGCGGGGGAGATTTGGAGGAGAGGAAAAGGCAAGGAAACAGGTGAAGAAAGGAGGAGGAGTATCCTAACCCCTTATATCCACCTAGCCGCGCCAAGATTCGTGCAAAATGCTACAGTGCAACCGCCACGCGTCGTGGAAGGAACTGGGAAGGACCCACGTGATGATTACGTCACCTTGATCTCCGTGCATGCATTAAAACGGCGCCTCGATTCCGCGAACCGCGGACCCACCAATGGTCCTGTTGACAGGATGTTTGTCAGATGATGTGACTTGACCATGACTTGTATCAGGTGGCGTTAGAGACCAAATTCCGACTTAGTTTGAAATCAAACTGGAAAATCTGAGTAACCTGTTGATAGGTCCGACTTGTTTTTAAGACCCAGATCGTATTTTTTGTTGTGAAGTTTCAGGAACACTTCAAGATTCTGCAAGCCAAAGATCAAGCTAGATGATGATAAATCCGACTTTGGATCTTGGAGACTTCCGAGGGATGCTGTTGGGTATATACTTTCCGGGTATCCTCACAGTTCCTCACAGATCAGGGTGGCCCACTTTGGGTTAGAGCTTTGCTTCACGGGCGGCCCAGTCAGGGAGAAGAGACGGAGTTTTGTCCGGCTACGGGAAGGCCCAGAAGACTTACCGACTTAGGCCCATAGTGTTACTTGTAGTTCAAGATGTACTCTGTAACCGGCTCTTGATTGTAGCCGGATAGATCTCTCCTGTAAACCCTAGGCCTGATATCTATATAAGCCGTCCTAGGGAGAGCCTTTAGGGCACACCTCACTAGTCTACAATCTCAACTCGCACAGCCGAAACCCTTGTAACCCATATTCAGGCTCTGCCGTATTACTGGATTGCTAGCAGGAGTAGGATCCGTCCAAAGCCGGCGGATTCGAATCTAGGTAAACTTGTGTGCTCACCGTCCCGGAACACCGTACATGTCGCACCCCTCTCTTCCGCACGCCTCGAGGACACCCTCATGGCGTACTTGTCCTCAATCCAACGACACCCGGGCTTTTGCAATGGCGGCCGGAAGACCATCTGAACGGACAGAAACAAGAGTCAGAATTCCGTCAACATTAGCAGCTCGCAATCGCCAACTAAAACAAGTACTCACCGGCAGCCTCCTAGAGTCGCCAGTTTGCCTCCTGCGCCACGCGCAGATCATGCTCCAGACGCTCTTTTGTGGCCTGCCGGTCAGCCGACTCCCTTTGTAAACCCTACAAGCAGAACAAAAAATAAGCAACTACAAAAACACAAATTCAGTGTCCAGCCGCTGAAATTCAGCGACTAGACACTCTGGGACTGACGATTAGAGGAAACTTAGTGCCTAGCCGCTGAAATTCAGCGACTAGACACTCGGGGACTGGCGATTAGAAGAAACTCAGTGCCTAGCCACTGAAATTCAGCGACTAGACACTCTGGGACTAGCGACTAGAAGAAACTCAGTACCTAGCCGCTGAAATTCAGCGACTAGACACTCAGGGACTGGACGTACCTGAATGGTGGCGCACAGCATATTATGAAGTTCTCTGGCATCCGTCGTAGGGAGCACGAAGGAGGTACGCCCACGATGTGGTCTGACATCCTCATCGACGATCTCCGGCATCTGCGGAGATTGGGTTTCCGCCATGATCGGAAAACCCCTCGCCATGAAGCGCGGGAACGACGCGGATGCCCTCGCCGGGGCACTGGTTGCTGGAGCCGGCGGTACTACTATTGGAGCCCCGTCAGCTGGGTCCACTTGGGAGGCTGCCACCTCCTCGCCACCGATGGTGGCATCACTCCCTCTGGCGCTATCTTGTCCTGCAGCTTCGTCGGGCTCACCCTTATGCTTCTTTGCGTCTTCAGCAGGCGTAGCATCCGCAGCAGGTTTCCTCTTCCTGGGGAGATCGCCTTCCCCCGTGGTGACGGTCGATGGAATTTTAGCCACCGAAGGGCTGCCTATCTTCTTAGCGCCGGATCTACAAAAACCTCCAAAGTCAGCAAAGAAATCACACAAAAATAAGTCCAATAATTGGAAAAGAAACCTCTGAGGACTTACTTGGCGACTGGAAGAACACGCAACCCCATGCTAATGTGGGCGGGCTTATCTAACACCGGGCCTAGCTTGCGCGTGAGACCTTTCTCGAAGATATCTGAAGCCCATGACACCGCGGGCTTCTTCGATGGTGAAGCCGCGGTCACAGGAATCTCCGGCTCAGAAGATGCCGCCGTCCCCAAAGATCACGGCAATTTTGATGCCGCAGCCTCAGCTACCTCCTGCTCTTGCGCCATCGAAGTTGTTGGCGTGATCACCGCAAGATGAACCTCAACCGCCGCTTCGGTGCCCTCAGCCTCCGATCCCATCATCGGAATCGCACCCTCCAGGATCTTGTGTGAGGTCACAGCCGCGTTATCGTCGGACTCGTCATCCGACTCGAACGCCACCTGGGCGGTGACGCTGGCGAATTCGGCTTGTGCGCGGGCTTCGCCTACGTGGCTGTTCACCGAGAATTGTGCTCTTGCAAGATCTCGTCGTCTTCTTCGCGCTCTTCAAGACTACGAATCGCCTCGAACTCACGCTGCTTCTACATGCGAGTCTTGCAGGCCGCGGGCGCTGGGGGAGGAACCTCCATTTCAACCTCTTCGTCCTCAGAAGATTCTCCTGCGGCACCCTCCCCGAACTCCTGGGGGACCTCTTCGTCGAGTGGGGGGAGCCAACCTTCCAGAACCTGGAACAACTGAGAGTGTACACAAATGAGTTTTAGACGATGCGGCTGCAAATTGCACCGTGGGAATCCTGACTGAAGATAAATTCGGAGAAAAGGACTTACTGTGGGGGCTTCGTTCTTCACAGGCACGTACAGAGTGAGCCCGACCGGCATGGTTATAAATTCTGCGTCAGTGATCTTCTTTAGGGCGGCCTTATAGTCTTCAGCGTCCCATGACTCCTTGCTGGTCCGGGAAGGATCATTCTTCCTGTTGTACTCGTACATCCAGTGCGGTCGGGCTTCCAATGGAACCAGGCGCCACTCAAGCCAGTAGTTATACAGGTTGATCGAGGACAACCCTTGGCCCTTCAGCTTTTGGATCTAGTCCATCATCTCCGTGACAGCCATCCTTTGATTGTCGCGGAACCTGTCCATTGCCAGCCGACGGGGCTCGCTTCTCTTCGTGACGAATTCCGGCAATGCCACTTCGTCGAAGGGGGTGGAATCCTTCACGTAGAACCAGCTCTTCTTCCACTCGCTCGCGGCCTTCGTTGGCAGCATGAGCTTGACGAAGTTGACCTTTAGCTTCAGCTGAAAGGTGACGCCTCTGGCCGCCAAGATTGGGCCGCCGGCCCCTTCGCGCCTGATGCGGCCGTGGAAAAGCTCCAGCCATAGTGGGAAGTACGGCCTGCAGCCGAGGTAGCACTCACAGAAGGCGACGAAGATCACCAGCTGCTCGATGCTATGTGGGCTGAGATCCGACGGTTTGATCGCATAGTATGCGTAGAACCGCCGGAAGAATAATGAGGTAGGAAACCCCAAGCCCCTCTCCAAATGGCTTGGGAAACAGATGAACTCACCGGCGCGCGGCTTCGGCTCGATCTCGGAAGACGCGGGGATCCGCCAATTCCCTTTGTGGAGGACCCCGGCGTCCTCGAAGGACCTGTGCTACGCCGCGATGCACTTAGATTTCCCCCACGAGCCTTTCGGAGGCGCCATCAGGAAGAAGCCAGATTGCTTGGTCTGGAGAGTTTGGATCGAGGGAAGACAGAAGGAATGGATGCACAAGAATGAAGAACGTGAGGAAGGATCTACAAGACTGATCTGACACTCCCCCTATAAAGGAGTGCTACCCGCCAATATCGGGGTAGCCTTTACCCGTGGTAATTGCGCCGAAGTTACCGTTGGACTACCCAACAGATAGTTTTGACCAAGTTGATGGTCCAACTCCTTCACTCGACTCGCTTGCAACTGTGCCATGTCCATTCACCGGAGTAGCGACTGATAGCGGTTGCATTCGCCAAAGCAGCGACTGGAAACCTGGTGGAAATTTTCCTTGGTTTCGGCAGAGTCCATCGCCGATTCGACTGGGCGTCCAAATTGGACTCGCCTACTCTGACTGCCAAATGAACACCTGCGTTTGAATCAACGATGGCCTCGGGGACTATTGATGGGGATATGCCAAACGGGGTATGCCCAGCAGGACGTTCCGATTGGGTCAAAGGCCTGACGAGTGGGCCTGCAGGACAGCGACTGGAATGCGACTGAGGAGAAGGCCTGGCGATTGGAGACTAGAGGCCCAGAAGCATACTCAAAGCCCAGTCGAATTAGGTCAAAGTCTCCGAATCCATATCTTGTTCGGTTGTAAATTGTAAAGCCTAGCGAGGTGCCTCCTATATAAACCTCCCTAGGGTACTCTGAGGACTTACGTTCGATCATACACCCCTTCGAGCGACTCGCTGTATAGACGCCAAGCTCACCACCCCTGTAACTCGCTCTCCATCAATCTAATCTAGCAGGAGTAGGTCTTTACCCTCCAGGGGGCCGAACCTAGGTAAACCCACATGCATCTGCCCCATCTCGCAACGCAGATGGTCGCCAGCTCTCGCCCCCAATTCTATCAATCGCTGCCTACTGCAGCGACTGCCGTGGCCATTTCCACGACATCCACCACCGCCAATAATCCCGCTGACCCTCACCGAGAAGGTTACCACCGAGGTGAACATGAGGCTAAGCAAGCTTACTCATGAACAACATGTAAGTCGAAATTCCAACTCACCTTTTTACTTTATTTCATATCATATCCTCTAGCCCCCAAGCATGAAGTTGGATAGACAATCCAGATTTATGCTTTCATAGGATGCCAAAGAACGAACTAGTGTAGCCCCCAAGGCTCGTGCTAATATTAGTTAAAATATTAGCCCGAGTCTTTAGTAGACTTCTGAATCTGGGTATTATTCTGACTTACAAAATGTTAATGCTTATAACCAGGAATTATTAAGAAAGAGACTAGAGCTCTCCGACTTGAAAATTCTCAATTGAAAATATCAAAGGATGAGGCTGAAGGTAACCATTTCAGTCCTTAACCTTGCTATTTTTGCTTTCATAGTTGAATTTCCTATTCAACTATTGTCTTTTTCTTATAGCACTGGTAAAACAATCATGTGCAATGATTGAAGAGGCCAAGAACTTCAAGACCCTAGAGGTGGAGAACGCCGACTTACGACGGGAGCTCCATAAGCTTAATGTGGATAACAATCACAACATTGCTTGCATTCTCGAATCCTCCTCCTGGCCACCGAAGAATGTGATCGAAGGATCGCAGCGCAGGATCAGAAAATCTCAGATAGCAATGATGAGTTATTCAGAGAAAAGGACATCACTTAGGCTCTCCGGGATGAACTCTAGAGTCTTCGAGCGGAGAAGACCAAAGTTGATGATGTCATCTTCGGTATGTTTCATGTCTTCTAACTTTTCGTTCCTCCGACTCTAGGAGTTCGGATATATTTTTTGACCTTTGCTTTATATGTGCAGGTCCTCTGAACTTACTGGATTCCTCCTCCGCCGAGTCTCGCACTAGCCGGCTTACAGAAATTGGTGATTTGCTTCACAATTTCTGCCAATCATTAGAGGATATTGGTGAAGTTATTAAAGTCCCTGACATGAACAAAATATCTACCTTTGAGGTGCAAGATAAGGCGAGGGAGATGCCCTAGCTCATCCAGGACTGGAACATGTCCTACGCACGAACCGCAACACAGAACTCCCTCACCATGGTTATGAGCCACCATGGAAGCATGGAGATCTGGCAAGTAATCAAGGGTTATTCGATTGTGGATGAAGATGGCAAGGAACAAGATATCAAGGCCATCATGGACTCTTGCGCCGGATATGGATGTTACATGGCTGATCTGACCAGCTATGACACTCCATTCTTCACTCGCGTGGAGATGCCTCCTCCGCCTCTTGAAGGAACATCCGAAGTTTCCGACAATGAGCAAATCGAATCTGATTTGCATGTCTTGGAAACATATCAAGTTGAAGGGGATTTCTCCAGTGAGCCAGCAGCTCCTACATCTCCTCCTGCATCATAGAGCATTAGAAAAAACAACGTGTTATTTTGAAACAATCGGATTGTAAATAAGTAGTGTAATACTTTTGCTAGTGCTAAGATTTGATGCTTCTATTTAGCACTTTTTGTTTTTCCTATACTTATTGCTTATCTGGCTTTCTGTCTCTTCCCTTTCGTGAGCCGGCCAACCTTCCACACGGAAACTCTGCCGAGCAACGAAGCTCAATTGCTAAACCATTTTAAACTCAGAAACATAGCTGTCTTCCAGTACCAACAATTCACTACTCGGAAAATGCCCGTATCTGGCAAACAGATAAAGAACCCAAGTATAAACTAGAAAATTTAGATTTATACCCGAAGGTAACATTTTTAGAATCGGAAATCTTAACCAGAACAAACATGAGCATAACTTTCAAGTATTCTGGGATTTTTGATTGTGACATGATCATTCGGAAATAAGATGGTAATATAAAACTTCTAAGAAAAATTGAGGCAACCAATACTTTATTTCTCATTGAACATGTACACATATATGATTACAAAGAAAGAAAATTTTAAGAATAAAAGGGACGTAGCTGAGCAATATTCCACGGTCTGTCTAATTCTTCCGGGTCTGTACTGGCTCCAACTCTCTTTCTCTTCTTAGTAGCAGGTCTTTCTTTGACTGGTCGCATATTAGTTAGATAGTAGGAACCATTGTGCAATACTTGGCTAACTAAAAAGGGACCTTCCCATACTGGGAAAGTTTGTGCTTTCTTTTCTGCGCAAGCCGGAGAACCAAATCGCCTTTATTGAAAGACCAGTTCCTGACTCTCTGGCTATGATACTTGTGTAACTTATGTTGATAGGATGTTGATATCATTTCAGCAACAACGCGAACTTCTTCGATTAAATCGAGATTATTTTGTCGAGAAATTTCGGCATCCTCTTCGATATACATAGCAACTCGGGAAGAAGTATGAATTAAATCACTAGGAAGAACTTCTACGCCATAGACCAAGAAGAAAGGTGTGTATCCGGTTGACCTGTTCGGAGTTGTTCGCAAGCTCCATATTGTAGATGGTAATTCATCTGCCCAAGCCCCCGCAATACGACGAAGTGGTTATTCGAGTCTTGGTTTAAGGCCTTGTAGGATTAAACCATTTGCTTTTTCAACTTGTCCATTAGCTTGTGGATATGCGACGGACGCAATGTCAAGCCAGATATTTTGTTCATCACAGAATTTGGCAAGTTTTCCCATAGAAAAATTGCTCCTATTGTCCGTGATAATGCTATGTGAATAACCGTATCGGATTATAAAATCCTCGACAAATCTCCTGGCTGTTGCTCCATCACAACTTGTGACGGGTTTAGCCTCAATCCACTTTGTGAATTTATCCACCATCACTAAGAGGTGAGTAAATCCACTTGGATCCCGTTTAAATGGTCCTACCATGTCAAGCCCCTAGACGCGAAAGGCCATGTTATAGAATTGTTCGTAGCTGATCAGCCGGAACATGTGATTTTTTGGCGTATTTTTGGCAGCCTTTGCACGTCTTGACCAGCCGTTCGGCATCTGCCTTGGCTGTAAGCCAGAAAAATCCGTGTCTGAAAGCTTTTGCCACTAAAGATTTGGCTGTAGCGTGATGACCTGTGGCGCCCCGCTAAAACCACTACTAGAAAATCGATGTGTTTTTGTGCATTGCATCATCATAACCGCATGCTCATGTCATCATGCATATTTTTCTTGCATTTTTCTAAGCACAAAAGTATTTTTATTAAACACCGTATTTTGTTTTTCTAAAATATCCGTATGGTCTAATATATATTAAGTCCGTTTTACTCTTCTTATTTTCAAACTAAAACAAAATAATATTTTTGGTACGTTATGTGACCACAAATGATTTTCTTATTTGACTAAAAATAAAATTAGGCAAAAAGCCCATCTAAAGTTTTAGCCTAAAACTAGCCTCATCCAGTCTACTTTGGACTAGATAAATAGCCCATTCCCCTTGTTTCTCCCAAACCCTAGCCCCAAAATCTGAGACAAAATTCCCCACCTTGTTCCAGTCAAAATTCTCTCGGACAACTTACATATGCAGCTTGTCGGTCAGGCAGCAGTTCAAATCCGTATGTAATTCTAGCACCAGATCCCTTCTGTGGCCTCTATGTCTTAATCCTTGTGCTAGCATCGTGACCCTCTCCACTCTCAAAATTATTTTAATCTCTACACCGGATCCACACACCAGCGCCTCCATCAATCCAATTCCATGCCACGCTCCTGCATCACCCCATCGTTCTGCCGCCTGCAGCCTAGCAGTGCAGCTCCGACAACCACCTGCCCACCTTGGTCTACGTGCACGTCCTTGCCACCACTAGATCTCATCGCCATCACGCCACAGCCAACCGGGCCAGCTGCCCGTGTCTAATCGCTAGAGGCCTCGTCGCCTGTCCCCTGCTTCACTTCGAGCGGCCGAGCCGCAGGTCGTCAGCAGCCAACGCGACATGGCACGCAAATCGAGGCCGTGTCCCCACTAGGGTCCCGCGCCGCCAGGTCTACAACCCCGCGTGCCCCTTCGAGCCGGCCGACGGATGAATGCGTACAAGGCCTATCTCCGGCCACCTTGCCACCCGCCGCTGCTCTGCTCCCTGCCACACGCGCTACAAGCAGAGCATAGGTTTGCTACTTGCTGAATTCCATGCTACTCCGCACCGCTCCAATCCATTGGTCTGTCTGTCAGGTGTTTGACAAAAACGCTGCAGGACTTTTGTTGTCTGTGACTCCACGGCGATCATTTCGTTGCGCCCCACCGCACCGACGCATAGGCCGATGTCAACGACCATTCAGCAAGGTCTCTGTGGCATCGTCTACTTTTGCTAACCGAGCTCTCCTTCCTGGAATCTGAAGACCGAACTTGGCAAATCCCTTCGGAACCAAGATCTTCGAACCGAGATGTATGACCCCTATCCGCCATATTTTATAATATGATATACAACTTGTTGCATATAAATTTTATATGCTTGCATACATACTTTGTCATTTGGGGGTACTTTGTCGATTCACCTAATAATTAAATATGGAGACTATATTAGAGCTATTCTAGTCTTATATTGCCTCTATTTAAATTTGTGTAGTGAACCGATGCCATGCTTCATCTTGTTAATTCAACATTTAATTTGCGGGATAGTCAAATAACTTGAATCATATACTTATTTGCTGGGACTCTGTTTCCGCTTAATATTGCTAAGCTACTCCGCATATTGCATGCCACGCATCATATCATGCTCATGGGATCTTTCGCCATAGTATTAAATATTGCACCAGTTGTTCTTTTTAGTGTTTCGCTTCTTCACCGGATAGGACGATGAGTCGATGTGAGAGACGACAAGTCTTCGGATACCGACTTTGTCTCATAGGCGAGCATCTCTCCCCGTTCTACCTACTTTGCATTTATAGTCTTTATTTCCTCCAGTTGATCTATTGCTATCCGTGTCGCGATGCTTTAGCTTTTGTACCCCAGTTATATCCCGTGCAGCCTCTATATTGCTTTGGACACCTCTTATTACCTGTGTTTGGTAGATAGCTGGCCTTGCGAGTCGTACTTGCTTGCTCAGGTGCGATCTCGTGTCGTCGAGTACCACAGATGTTGGTATGCTGGCAGATGGTTATTGGTGGAGATGATCATGACTTTAAATACAACTATTAAAAATGCTAGATATAACTAATGCAGAGGCATCGGTGGGCAATAGATGTTATTTGGTTCCTCCACGCTCACTTGTGTCCCGTAGGCCCTGAGTACTTGATACTTGTTCCTTGATTTTTCGCACTATCCACATCCGGGAGGCCGTGGACCCCCCTGAGCCAGAGCTTGATTCATTTCTATTTCTTGGGGCCACAAACTAGTTTGGGGTTTTATTTACTATCCTGTACTTATGCCATGTTTACTGCTTTATTTAAGATTGTGCGTGGAGCACCTGTACTGTTTAGGATCGCAGAGTGTTTTCACGGTATCGACAAGCCCAGTCACACTTTCGGGTTCCCAGTCGTTTACAGCCATTGACGCAAACCCTGGGTCCGTTCAGAAGCCAGCCAACTTTGTTGCGGGTAGCTTAGTGGGGTGGCCCCCTGAAATATTTTATGAATCCTGTGATTGCTTTGTTGTGAATGCCTCGTTGGGTTTCTAGTTGGTTTTTCCGAGGTTGATTGAGTGTGTTTTGGTATTTGTGCACCCCTGCAGGGTAAAACTTTCTGAAAGCCGTGTCCACAGTTATGGACGACTTGGAGCACAGTATCTCGATCATAGACAAGAATAACTAAAGTAGTGCTATAAATTTGACTTGATATGTGACTAGTAATCAGATGCAACTATAACGGAATGGATATTAAAAATGCCAACAACTGGTGGATCTGGGTTGTTTCGTGACATGCTGTACCTGCCTAGTAAGTATTGCAACTCCAATGGAATGTGATAAAAGTGCCAACAATTGCTGGGTTTTGGGATTCCTCGGGACAATTATATCTGACTAGTAAATGTCCCAACTACAATGGAATGGTGATTAAAACTGCCCACTACTTATGCTATCAGGACGGCCCAAGCTATCTATATCTGACTAGTAAGTGCTTCAATTATAATGGAACGAATAAAACTGTCAACTGTGTGAGTTCCTCGGTTTGACTTCCTCGTTTGGTCTCGAGGGGGAAATGCCAGGACGGGTATGTTTGGTGTTAGTATCAGGTTGGATTCGAATAGGTCTTTCTTACCCTCTCTAATAGCCTCCAGTGATACCGAGTCTCTATAGGTTGTCTAGTGCCGCTGTGCTGCCGCTTCAGCCCACCATACCTATGTAGGCGAGAGCCACCGAATTCTAGCCTCGCCGTGTACTGGCCTCAGTACTGATGCTCCTCTTTTTTCCTTTGCCCTTTGTTGGCACCCCTTTTGTATTAGCAGGTTTGAGATCGACGTTGTTAGCAGGGTTACCCTTCCGGCTTGGCCTAGGCAGGGTTATGGACGCCATTGGTTATTCTTCAGGGCTCTTAGCCCCATTTGCATCTTGTCCGTACTCGGACGCTGTATCGATTTCAAGGTGATTTGGATCTTTGTACTGTATATCTGTATTCTTGACTCGCTAAGTCGCTGTTGTATATATATCTGTTCTGTGGGTCCCATCGATGACGGTTGTGTAATGGTATTACTTCGTTTTCCACCCGCACGAAAGTGCATGGTGGGCGTCCTTGAATCGTTTCTATGCGGGTTTGGCGGAAAGGGCTAAAACTTGCATAGGGCCGATTTGAGGGTGTTACATGACCGCATTCGCCTTCGTGGATTTCCCTTAGGATTTCCGCTCCTTCTTCTAGAGATACACAACACTGACCCCAGACACGCTCCGCTTATAGATGTCACTACTTATTACTGTATAGGTTTTTGCTCGTTGAACGATCTGCCGGCTCAGAACCTCGTCTTCAGGTAATTTTCCATCTACCAAGAAATCAAGCTAGGGTTGAGTCCAGCTGGGAATTACAGCCAGAACTGACACTAAAGGTGAGTCGGATTTGGTCAAGTATTCCTCATCTACTACTTTCATAGAGGAAACTTTGAGGTGCTCTAAAAAAGCGCCATCCGGGACCTTCTTCCGTGCAGAGCCTATACGAGATAATGCATCCGCTTCCTCATTTTCTATTTCGAGGGATTTTTTGAAATTCAAACCCTTCGAACGATTTAGCTAGTTCATCCACGATATCCCTGTATGCTGCCATGTGTTTATCTGCATTACAGATATCCGACACTTGTTGAGCAAACAAGATCTGAATCTCCATAACACATTAATCGTCGGATGCCAATATCCTTAGCGATCCGGATTCCATGCAGCAGTGCTTCATATTCGGCAATATTGCTTGTTGCCATGAAGTGGATCTGCAACACATAGAAAAGTTTATCTCCTTGGGGTGATTTGAGCACCACGCCAGCCCCCGAGCCCCCGAGCGCCTTAGATCCGTCAAAATGCAAGGTCCAATATTCCGACTCTAGGAGGGTCATATTTTCAATTATCTCTATCGAATCAGTGACAAAGTCAACGAGTATTTGGGATTTGATTGTTGTACGAGGTTTGTACTCAATGTCAAAAGCTGAAAGCTCTATGCCCCATTTGCATCACGTCCTATAGCATCGCTGTTGTTGATTATATCCCTCATGGGAGTTGTGCTCACCATGGTAATTGGATGTTCCTGAAAGTAATGTCGTAAATTCCGGGATGCGAAGAACACACCATAAGCTAGCTTTTGATAGTGTGGATACTGTTGCTTTGATTTAGTTAGGACCTGGCTGAGGTAGTAAGTCGGACGCTGCTATTAGGAATATGCCCTAGAGGCAATCATGGTTGATGATATTTCCCAAAGTATTCATAAAGTAAAGTTGTCCTTATATGAACATCAGATATATATCACTGAATGTGTGATTCAGTTGTGGAACTATGTATTCATGATTGTTCATATTAGATTGTCCTAGGTCATTGAGGTTGTGCTAGGCACACAACTTAGACCAATGTGCAAGTCGGCTGATGACACGGTTCCACTTGTCATGGGCATGGTGATGCTATTCCGACTTACACTGATTCAGCTAAAGAGTTTAGCGAGTCGGACTGACCCACAGTTGAGATGCAACGAGCATGTTGTCATTTGCAGTCTCAAGCAATGGAATCCTTCGACCTGAGGTGATTGCATTATCCGAGTTGTGGATCGCCAACTTAGGTTCTATCAAACGTTGTTCCATAAATGGGCAGTTATAAAGGTAGAGTTCGGGTTGGTTGTGAAGCAAGCTACGTGATGTGGATTACCAAGATGGGATTTGCCCCTCCATAATGGAGAGATATTCTCTGGGCCCTCTCGTGTGATATGATTCGAAAGCATGGCCATGCGCTACTCAGTTAAGTGTTAATTGAGGAGTCGGACTAAGAGTTATTCCAGTGAATCACATATCATGGTACGAGAAGAGAGTTAAGCTATTTAAGGGATGGCAACTACTCGCATATAGCTTAACAGATATATCGTGAGGCAAAGGGACTTGGACGAAAGTCACATTGAAGGTTCGTCTTTTGAGTTTACGGCACTTGGGAGTTGGTACGTCTTGATAGAGGCCGCTACCATCTATCGACTTGAGACTGAGTGTTCATGGGAGTGAGTTGGACTCAAAGCCATGACGGGATACTTGGAGGAGTAGCTCATGTCATGTCCAGGTGTACGTGAACCTACAGGGTCACACACTTAAGGGTAAGGAGCCCATGTGGATTAGATCCATGTGGAGATTGGAGTACAACCTAGATGGGCCTCAAGCGTTGAGCCCAACTAGGAGTGTATATAAGTGGAGTGATAAGGGATAGTCTCTAACCTAGCCGGCACTTTCTCCACTTCCATTTCGGGCTAGACAAGATCTAGCAGTCCTATGTTCGAAGCTCCTTCATGTATGTGTGGATACCGGCAGAGGCGTTGCACGTGCGGCGCTGGAGACGGGGTAGCTCGTGGGGATCTAGCGAAGGAGTTCGTGGGATCCGGAGAAGCTGCCCGCGGGATTCAGAAGGGCTGTCCAAGGATCGTTCGGCACTGGTTCAACGCGCTACATCAACTTCCACATCTGTGCGTCTAGCGGTAATCTCGTGGCCTATAACCTAAGTTGGATCTTGGGTGTACCACGTTGGGAAAAAGTTTTGTTTATCTCTGCGTGGCCCAGCAGTGGTATCAGAGCGAAAGCTTCTGGTTTTAGGCTCTAGATCTGTGCGTATGTGATATGCATGAGGTGGTGGATAGGATCCACTTAGGGTTTTGGTGGTCGATCTATGAGATAGATCGGTTTTGTGCAAGATTGATTGGATCAATCGCACTCGGGGGTTCATGGAAGATCGGGTGCGGATGATCAATGAGATTGGTCAGATCTACACAGGGATCAGATTTGGGTAAAAGTGTTTTATCCAATGAAGTAATCCATGGTTCAGGACCACCGGCTTTGCCCTGTTGCAGCGCATTAGATGTCGTTGTGAGGTTCACAATGCTGGTAGATATCATATATGTGCATAACTTGTTTTTGCAGGAACTTGTGAGTGGTATGGCTTATGTGCATGAGATGTGTGTAATCCATACGTGATCTGTGTATCATGAGTTTGTCAGCCGGCTGGAGCCAAAGTGTTGTCACTGTTATTATATAACGACCTGCGTGTTGGCATGAGATGCCATCTTCTTGTATATTCCTTAGTGCTAGTGTAGCATGTTTGGAGGACTTGAAGGACACTGCAGCCAAAGGCATGATGAACAGGTGCATGGAGATGGAGATCGCCATGAAGGGAGCCATACCATTTCACATTATAATTGGATTATTTTGTCTGATTGTTATTTCTCTAGTTTAACCTCTATGAGACAGTGGTTAAACTTTAATCCCTCAAAGAAGGTCTAGTCGGTCTCCCCGCCGGTGCTGCACCATCACAATTCGGACATTCTTGGTAGTGGGCTCATAAAATTGAGGTGCTACCAATTCTTTTCGACTAGATGGGTTCGAGTCGGACTCTTACAGCGGAAGCACTTGGTAAGATAGGCAGGTCTATCGCAATGTTTGTGGGGCTCGGGGAGAGGGCGGTCGGGTGCCAGGGCATGAGATGCCACCCGACCAACAGGAGTCGCATCAGATGCGATTGGCAAGGAGTTACCTACGTAGATCACTTGACGGCTAGCGGTGATGCTAAAGCTCGTTGGCTTGCTTATTTAGGGTCCTAAATCACTAAGTAACCATTGGGGGGATGTTGGTTCTAGTGGGAGCATAAGTATTAAAATGTTTAATACGCCTGCTCTTTTATGAATACTTGTCTTAAGTGTTTTGCATATTTCTGTTGTAGATAATGGCACCTAGTAGCAGTCTCCCTTAGTTGTCTAGTTTTGCTTTGAGGACCATCCTAGAGAAAGATAAACTTAATGGGACAAACTTCACCAACTGGTATCATAATCTGAGAATAGTTCTCAAACAAGAAAAGAGGGACCATGTTCTAGACAACCCGCTTCTAGATGTGCCAGATGAGAATGCGAGTGTTCCAGTAACCAATGCCTATCGTAGAACATGTGATGAGACTACAGAAATAAGCTGTCTTATGCTTGCTCACATGGAATTGGACTTGCAGCAGCAGTTCGAGAATGTTGAGGCCTACGATATGATCGAAAGCCTCAAAAGTATGTTCCAGGCTTAAGCAAAGACCGAGAGATATCAAGTCTCTCAAGCCTTGCTGAGTTGTAAGCTTAAGGATGGTGATCCACTGAGTCCATATGTGATCAAGATGGTTGGTTACATGCAATCTCTAGAAAGGCTTGGCTACCCCATTAGCAAAGAGTTCGCTGCTGATATAATTCCAAACTCTCTTCCTAGTGTGTATGGTCACTTCATATCGAACTACCACATGCATGGTATGGATAAGAAGCTCACTCAATTACATGGGATGCTTAAGCAGGCAGAGGTTGATCTCAAGAAAGGTACTAGCCAAGTGTTGGTGGTATAGAATAAGGCTAAGTTTAAGAAGAGTTCTTGGACTAAGAAGAAGAAGGCTAAGTCAGGAGGTAATGCTCAGGATCAGATCCCAAGCGTTTCCTCAGGGACGAAGTCATCTCCTTCAGCCAGTTCCGCTTGCTTCTATTGCAAAGCGGATGGCCACTGGAAGAGGAATTGCAACAATTATTTGGCGGATAAAGCCAAGAGTGGAGGTGTGACTTCCAACTCAGGTACACTTGTTTGCAATGTTATAGACCTTTACCTTGCTGATGCACCCGGTAGTTCTAGGGTATATGATACCGGATCAGTCATTCATATCTGCAACTCGTTGTAGGGACTGGTAAGAACTAGGGGCGTAGCAAGAGGCGAGGTTGACATTCGGGTCGACAACAAAGCAAGAGTTGTTGCGTTGGAAGTCGGCACGATGCAACTTCATTTTCCTTCAGGATTCTTAATGGAACTAAATAATTGTTATTATGTTCGAGTGCTTAGTCGAAATATCATTTCTGCCTCATATTTGATGAGACAAGGCTATGAGTCTAATATTAAGAACAATGATTATTCTTTATATTTGAATGACATGTTTCACGGCTTTGCACCCATTCAGAACGGGTTATTTATTTTGAATCTTGATGGTGGGTCGGTCTATAATATAAATGTGAAAAGGTTGAAACCAAATGATCTGAATATGACTTACTTTTGGCACTGTCGACTTGGTCATATAAGTTGGAAACGCATGAAGAAGCTCCATGATGATGGACTCCTAACTTCGTTCGACTTGGAGTCGTTCGAGACATGCGAATCCTGCCTTCTAGGAAAGATGACCAAGACACCTTTTGCAAGGAGTTGTGAAAGGGCGTCTGACTTCTTGGGACTAGTACATAGTGATGTATGTGGTCCAATGAGCGCGACAGCCAGTGGAGGTTATGAGTACTTCATTGCCTTCACTGATGATTTGAGTAGATATGGACATGTCTACTTAATGAAACATAAGTCGGAAGCCTTTGAAAAGTTCAAAGAATTCCAGAATGAAGTACAGAATCAAGTCGGCAAGAAAATAAAGTTTCTTCGGTCGAACTGAGGAGGCGAGTACATGAGCCATGAGTTTGATGACCATCTAAAGAGTTGGGGAATAGTTCCTCAGCTCACTCCGCCGGGTACACCGCAGAGGAACGGTGTGTCAGAATGGTGGAATCGGACCTTGTTGGACATGGTATGATCAATGATGAGTCGGATAGATCTACCTTTATCATTTTGGGGTTATTGTCTAGAAACAACGACGTTCACACTAAACAGAGTACCATCAAAATCGGTAGAGAAGACACCACATGAGATGTGGACATGCAAGAAGCCAAGTTTGTCTTTTCTTAAGATTTGGGATTATGAAGCATTTGTCAAGCGACTTCAGTCGGACAAGCTTGCAGCCAAGTCAGATAAGTGCATTTTCGTTGGGTATCCAAGGGAAACCTTGGGTTACTACTTCTACAACCGAGAAGAGGGCAAAGTGTTTGTCGCTCGGAATGGTGTCTTCCTTGAGAAAGAGTTTCTCAATCGGGAAGTCAGTGGGAGTACAGTGCGGCTCGAAGAAGTTCGAGAGGAACCGGTCAGTAGCGATTTGGCAAAAGCCTTGGAGGTTGAGCCAATCGTGGTAGCTGAGCCGGCAGCTGCACCTACACTGCGAAGATCGGCAAGATTGCGAAGTGTTCGTGATGTATTACTGTTAGACAGTGACGAGCCAGCAACTTATTCGGAAGTGATGGTGGGTTATGATTCTGAGTCATGGCTTCGAGCCATGAGATCCGAGTTAAAGTCCATGGATGAAAATCAAGTTTGGAACTTGGTTGATCTGCTAGATGGTGCAAGACCCGTCGAGTGCAAATGGGTCTTTAAAAGGAAAACTGATATGGATGGAAACGTTTCTATCTATAAAGAACAGCTTGTCTCGAAGGGGTTCCGGCAGGTCCAAGGAGTTGACTACGATGAGACTTTCTCACCCCTAGCGATGCTTAAATCAGTTCGGATCATGTTAGCTATAGCAGCCTATTTCGACTATGAGATATGGCAGATGGATGTCAAAACGGCTTTCCTTAATGGAAAATTAACCGAGGACGTGTATATGATACAACCCAAGGGTTTTTTCGATCTGGCTAATGCTGACAAGGTATACAAACTTCAGAAATCCATTTATGGATTGAAGCAAGCATCTCGGAGTTGGAACATTCGCTTTGATGAGGTAGTCAAATCGTTTGGCTTCATCAAGAGTGATCATGATTCTTGTTTATACAAGAAGTTTAGTGGGAGCAAAGTAAACTTTCTGATCTTATATGTGGTTGACATATTATTGATTAGGAATGATGTCTACATGTTGGAAGAAACCAAGGAATCATTGGAAAGGAGTTTCTCAATGAAAGACTTGGGTGAGGCAACTTATATACTAGGAATCAGGATCTATAGAGATAGATCCAGGCAGCTCATTGGATTGAGCCAAAGTACATATTTGGACAAAGTGTTGAAGAAATTCAACATGGAATCGTCTAAGAAGGGGTTCTTTTCGATGTCCCATGGCATAAGACTTAGCAAGACTTAGTGTCCTTCGACAACTGATGAGCGAAGTAGGATGAGTGTGATTCCATATGCTTCGGCAGTCGGGTCCATATATGCCATGATTTGTACTAGGCTGGATGTTTCCTATGCTCTAAGTGTTGTGAGCAGATACCAGGTTGACCCTGGAGAAATCCACTGGGCAGCAGTTAAGAACATTCTTAAGTACTTGAGAAGGACTAAGGATGTGTTCCTAGTTTATGGAGGTGAGGTTGAACTCAGTGTAAGGGGTTACACGTATGCGAGTTACCTTACTGACTCAGATGATTCTCGTTCGCAATCTGGGTACGTGTTCATAATGAACGGAGGGGCTGTGAGATGGAAGAGTTCCAAGCAAGAGACTGTGTCTGCATCTACATAGAAGCTGAGTATATTGCTGCCTCGGAGGCAGCAAAGGGAGCTGTTTGGATTAGAAATTTCCTGATTAATCTCGATGTGGTTCAAGGCTCGTCCAATCCGTTAGACGTGTATTGTGACAATAATGGTGCTATTGCACAAGCCAAGGAACCTAGACAACGCCAGAAGAACAAGCATATACTCATGCGATACCACTTGATTTGCCAGTTCATGGATCAAGGTGATATCAGGTTATGCAAGGTACACACGGATGCAAACGTTGCAGATCCGTTGACAAAGCCACTTCCACAGCCTAAGCATGGGGCGCACGTAAGAGCCATGGGCATTAGATACCTAGACATGTGATGTTGGATGATTAACTCTAGTGCAAGTGGGAGACTGTTGGGAATATGCCCTAGAGGCAATCATGGTTGATGATATTTCCCAAAGTATTCATAAAGTAAAGTTGTCCTTATATGAACATCAGATATATATCATAGAATGCGTGATTCAGTTGTGGAACTATGTATTCATGATTGTTCATATTAGATTGTCCTTGGTTCTTGAGGTTGTGTTGGGCACACAACTTAGACCAATGTGCAAGTCAGCTGATGACACGGTTCCACTTGTCATGGGCATGGTGATGCTATTCCGACTTACACTGATTCAGCTAAAGAGTTTAACGAGTCGGACTGACCCACATTTGAGATGCAACAAGCATGTTGTCATTTGCAGTCTCAAGCGATGGAATCCTTCGACCTGAGGTGATTGCATGATCCGAGTTGTGGATCGCCAACTTAGGTTCTATCAAACGCTGTTCCGTAAATGGGAAGTTATAAAGGTAGATTTCGGGTTGGTTGTGAAGCAAGCTGCGTGACATGGATTACCAAGATGCGATTTGCCCCTCCATAATGGAGAGATATTCTATGGGCCCTCTCGTGTGATATGATTCGGAAGCATGGCCATGCGCTACTCAGTTAAGTGTTCACTGAGGAGTCGGACTAAGAGTTAGTCCAGTGAATCACATATGATGGTATGAGAGGAGAGTTAAGCTATTTAAGGGATGGCAACTACTCGCCTATAGCTTAACAGATATATCATGAGGCAAAGGGACTTGGGCGAAAGTCACATTGAAGGTTCGTCTTTTAACTTTACGACACTTGGGAGTTGACACATCTTGCTAGAGGCTGCTACCATCTATTGACTTGAGACCGAGTGTTCATGGGAGTGAGTTGGACTCAAAGCCATGACGGGATACTTGGAGGAGTAGCTCATGTCGTGTACAGGTGTACATGAACCTACAGGGTCACACACTTAAGGGTAAGGAGCCCATGTGGAGATAGTACAACCTAGATGGGCCTCAAGCGTTGAGCCCAACTAGGAGTGTATATACGTGCAGTGATAAGGGATAGTCCCTGACCTAGCCGTTACTTTCTCCACTTCCATTTCGGGCTAGACAGGATCTAGCAGTCCTCTGTCCGAAGCTCCTTCCTATATGTGTGGATACCAGTAGAGGCGTTGCACCAGCGGCGCTGGAGACGGGGAAGCTCGTGGGGATCTAGCAAAGGAGTTCATGGGATCTGGAGAAGCTGTCCGCGGGATTCGGAAGGGCTGTCTGGGGATCGTTCGGCACTGCTTCGACACGCTACATCAACTTCCACATCTGCGCGTCTAGCGGTAATCTCGTGGCCTATAACCTGAGCTGGATCTTGGGTGTACCGCGTAGGGAAAATGTTTTGTTTATCTCTGCGTGGCCCAGTAGCTGCACCAGGTGTTCCTGTTTTTCCTCTGGTCTTTCCACCACGATAACGACACTGGCGACTCTGTTTGTCGCAGCGAGATAGAGCAACATCGGTTCGTGAGGTTCCGGTGCTGCATAGGAGCAGATGAGAGTACTGCTTTCAGGTCTTGTAGTGCAGCTTCAGCTTCGTCAGTCTAAACAAACTTTTTGGTCTTTTTCAGGAGCTTGTAGAGTGGTGCAGCTCTTTCACCGAGCCGACTTACAAACCAACTGACTGCAGCAATGCAACCAGTTAGTCTTTGAACGTCCTTCAAGCGAGTCGGCATGGACATATTGAGTATAGCCTTAATTTTGTCTCGGTTCACCTCTATGCCTCTTTGAGACACGATGAAGCCAAACAATTTTCCGGCTGGTATTCAAAAGAAGCATTTCTTCGGGTTAAGCATTATGTTATATTTTCGTAGATTAGCGAACATTTCCTCCAAGTCGGAAATTAAGATTTCCTTCTTTTTGGACATCACTGCTATGTCGTCCACATATGCATGTACATTGCGTCCAATTTGATCATGGAGTCAACGCTGCATAGTGTGTTGGTACGTAGCTCCTGCGTTCTTGATCCCAAAAGGCATCGTAACGAAACAGAAGGTTCTGAAGGGGGTTATGAATGAAGTTTTGACTTTGTCTGATTCCTTCATCCAAATTTGGTGATAACTAGAATATGCGTCGAGAAAACATAGGAGTTCCAAGCCTGCCATAGAATCGATAACTTGATCAATTCTAGGAAGAGTGAATGGATCTTTGGGACAAGCCTTGTTCAAGGCAGTATAATCAACACACATCCTTAAATCAGTGGTGTACCTTTTAGGGACCATTACAGGATTGGCCGACCACTCAGTGTGGATGACCGCTTCTATGAATCTGGCTAACTCGAGTCAAGCTAGTTCCTTAGCTATTGCTTTTCACTTTTCATCGCCGAAATGTTGTAAGGACTGTTTACGAGTTTAGCGTTTGGGTGTACATTTAGAGAGTGCTCGGCAAGTTCCCTAGGTACTCCGGTCATGTCAGATGGCTGCCATGTGAAGATATCTTGATTTGCTTGAAGGAACTTGACGAGCGCGCTTTCCTATGCGCTATCTAAACCTACACCTATATGGATCACCTTGGAGGGGTCATACTCCTACAATGGCGTCATCTTCGTCTCTTCTGATGCCTTGAACTCCGGAGTTGGCTTTGTAACCTCCTTCTTCATCGCGGGCATCTCAGATGGGTCAATGGTTTTCTTGATCTCCTGGTACTCCTAGGTGTGCAGTACGACTTTAGCAAAGGCGACATTTCCGTCCTTGCACTCCCGCGCTTTCTTCGGGTCTCCCCTGATGGTGGTCATGCCCTTGGGACCTGGAATTTTCATCATGTTATAAATGTAACATGGACAAGCCATGAAAGCCCAGTAAGCTGGCTGTCCGAATATAGGGTGGTATGTGCTCTTGAACGGGACCACTTTGAAGGAAAGTGCTTCCGTCCGGTAATTCTTTGGATTTCCAAAAGTAACATCCAAAGTGATCTCTCCTAGGGAATTTGCCTATCTTTGCAAGACAACTCCATGGAAGATCACAGAGCTATGATTCAGCTGAGTTTCTGAGATCCTCATCTGACGCATCATTTCGATGTAGAGGATGTTGATGATGCTGCCACCGTCCGGTGGGAGTCTTGGAGAAACCATAGCCGTCAATAAGTGGATTGACGACTAACACGTATTTTCCTCGCTTGTGCAACTTAGGCGGATGATCAGCACGATCAAAGGTGATTGTCACTTCAGACCAGTCCAAGAATTGAGGGACAGCCGGAACAGTTGCGTTGAGTTCATGCAAGACTGCTTTCTTGACCTTAGCTAGTTAAGACCCAAGGAAAGTCACATAAATGTCTTTCTTTGTTGGGAAGTTCTTCTTTCCATCCGACTTGGGATTTGAAGGATCTGCTTCCTCCATGTCATTATCTTCCTTGGTCTCTTTTTCTGTTTTGGGATTCTTCTTTCCCTTCTTCCGCTTAGCCCTGTAGCTAGCGGAATCATCTTTCTTTACGTCATCACTGAAATGACACTTAGAATTTGTGTGGGACGAGCCCCCGTTGGCATCGAAGTGACGCACACACGGATTGTTGGAACTGTCGGCCCAGGACTAGGTTTTATCAGGTTGCTGGTCTCCTCTACCCTGGACTCTTGATGTCCCACGATTGCGTCCGCGGTGGCCTCGGCGCCCTCCTCGTCCTCTAGACCCGAAGGTAGCAATGGCAACTGCGGTTTCCGCGTTGGGATTTTCTTCCGAGGTGTTTTTCCACTTTTGAGCTTGTTGCTTTGGCTGTTTTGCCGACTATGGTACAGCTAGGACGTTCAGTAGTCCCTCTGCGTCATCGTCAACATCTACATACTTTCTTGCAATCTCTATCATTTCTCCCAGATCAGTGACCTTGTCCAACTTCAAACGGTGACATAGTAAACCAATTGGGAGTCCTGCGATGAAAGCTTCAATCGTAGTTTGACCATTTATCCCTTCACAGGAGTTCTTGGTGTTGCTCTATTGTCCGAGATAATCTCGGCAAGTTTCTCCATCTTTCTGGGTGCAACATTGTAGGTCTCCAACCGTACAGGGCCTCCGATATGTTCCTTCGAAATTCCGAAAGAACGCGCTTTGCATGTCATACCAATTGTGAATGGTGTTCTCCGTAAGTTCATTGAGCTAGGATTGTGTCATCTTCCTCAGCATAAGCGGGAGATACCGGGTTGTGACCAAGCTATTTCCGCCTTTGGTGATGCAGCAAGCCTGGAAAAAATCCTGGAGCCAAGTATTTGGCCGGGCCACACAGTCGTAGGCTTGGATGTGTCTTGAGATAGCAAATCCTTCCGGGAAGTGTGTTTGTCGAATTCATGGTCCGAAGCATTTTGGACCCATGTATATATCATCGTTCTCGTAGCATCGCACCTCTATGTTAGAGTTGATCTGGTGTATCGTGTCACTTGGTGACAAGGAACGCCGTCTTGGTTGTTCGCTGTGGATGCGGTGCCTTGGAGCCGAACTTCTACTTCTGCCACCACCTCCTCCGCCATGACGCCCTCCTTGGCCTCCTCAAGAGCTGGTATGATGGCTACTTGGTGGAGAGGCTGGTGCAGGTGGATTGTTTCTGGCTGAATGTCGGCCTCCATCCGGAGCATCATTATTCTAGTTCCGGGGAGGGTCTTGATTACGATGAGCCCCCTGCCGGCTTGACTCGACACGGTGTCCATCATTCCTTCGTCCGTCGTTTCCCCCATTGTGGTGAGGTTCAGTTGGACGACTTGTATGTCTAGGAGGTGGCATCCTTTGTCGGTCCTCCTCCAGACGTTGCTCTTTGTCATCTTCCCTGTGATTGTTCAACTCTCGCTGGGGAGGTGTCTCGGAACCAGTGCCGCAACTACGTCTCCCTCTGTTGCTGGAGCAACATTGCTCCCGTCATGTGCGGTTCTGTGCCGTTGCCCCTAAGATCCAGTTCTTGAATAGTTATCCTCCCGACGGTCAGGACTGTGATGCTGTGCTGGATCCCGTCGGGGCCTAATATCATCCCAAGCCAGATCCGTGCGACATTGGTCGGACTTGGACACCAGTTTTCTGCTTCTAGATTTCGCTGCCTTTTGTTTCTCCAGACCCTTCGTAAGTAGCTTTACGCCCAATCGAATTTGATCTGGGTTTGGGTTGTTCACCAAGATATCTCGAGCGGCAGTAGAGTTTTGCACTGGTGTTCCATACACCAGATCTCCCTTGCTATCCAGCCGAGGTTCTCCCTTGATGGCGTCATCTCCCTCAAAGAGGGTCTTGTGGACTTCCGGATTTTTGTTAGCTCGCACGGGGCCGTTTCGAGTCTTCTGATGCTGCAGGGAGTTGAACTGCCCCACAGATGCAATGCATTTCTTCTCTTCCATAAGGTTGTTAGCCTCATCCAGGAGTACTTGATGACGCGCTTCTAGGGCTTGGTCCCTTTCTTCCAATTCTATATATGTAAGCTCTGCAGCAGTAGGAATTGGCATAGTTAATGCAACATCGATGAGTTTACAGGCACCAGCGGTAACCACGTATCCATCCATCGGAGTTTCCTTTGGATCGTCTGGGATTAGGGCTCCATTTGAGTCTTCTTCATATTCTTCGGCAACCACTTCCTCTACTACAGGATCTTTTACCGGAGTCTTGTTCTTCTTCTTTTTCTTTGCCTTCTTTGCAGTGCCGGAAGCAAAGACGGCTTTGGGTCCGTTTCCCGGAGTCAAGCTCTGATCGGTACTTTCGGACATCTGGACGCCGGGATTGTCTCCGAGATCCATGTCATCCTACACTTTGGGAGAGTTTTCTCGTGATCCTTCGTCCATGGCTTCTCCTTCTTCTGCAACTTTGGAGTTGAACTCCTCTTCATATTCCGCGAAGAACTTTCGGAAATCCACCGACATCATTGAATCATCCGAATATGCTGGTAAGTCAGTGTTTGTTCCGATCGCCTCTAGCACCGAGTCTTCGTTGTCTCTAGCATCGGCAGACTGGATCCGGATCCGACATATCTGACAAAGTGTGACGCATGCATCCTGAGGTAGTTGAGGCTTTCCTCGTGGGCTTCCTCGAAACACCTTATGGTCTCGAGAACCTCATCCACACTTGCGCCTTGCAACATTATGTGCCTCAACGTATGCCTCGGGAAAGGTTGATCTGTTCTGGCCCTAGCAAAGCCGGAACCAAAGTTGTTGTCTTGCTCCTCCTGGATTTCGACCTCAACAGGCAGACCGATCTGGGATTCGGCTTCGCTAGGGAGATCCACTCCAGATTCGACTTGCACCACAAGATCTGCTTCAGGCTCAGCTTTCTCCACTATCTCCGCGATAGGTGCGGGCTGGGTGGGGTTAGGGTTTTCCGAGATCCGGAACTCTGCCGCCTCCGCAGACAAAGTGGACCCCGAAACTTCTTCTACCTCTATCATCACCGCTAGGGTGGGTGGGGCAGGTCCAGTGAAGCCGATGTAAACATCGATCTCACCAAAAGACATGATGTTGTAGGCAGTCATGGCCTCCCTAGCCGGAATCCAGGTCTCGTCGAGAACAATGAGAGGTACGTCTATGGCGTAGAGGAGGCGACCAACGGCGATGGTCTTGCCGATTCCAATTCTTGCAGTTTCCGCTCGAAACATAGATCTGAAGCTCACTTACCCCATGGTGGGTGTCAACTATCATTAGATTGATGAAAAGTACGCCATGAGGGGGTCCTCGAGGCGTGTGGAAGAGAGGGGTGTGAGACGTATGGTATTCCAGGATGGTGAGCACACAAGTTTACCCAGGTTCGAATCCGCTAGCTTTGGACAGATCCTACTCCTGCTAGCAATCCAGTAATACGGTAGAGCCGGAATACGGGGTGCAAGGGTTACGCCTATGCGAGTTGAGATTGTAGACTATTGTGTGGTGCCCTAAAGGCTTGTCCTAGGATGACTTATATAGATATCCAGCCTAGGGTTTATAGTAGAGACCTATCCGGCTACGACTAAGAGTTGGTTACAGAGTACATCTTGAACTACAAGTAACACTATAGGCCTATATCGGTAAGTATTCTAGGCCTTCCCGTGGCCGGACTGGACTCCGTCTCTTCTCCTCGACTGGGCCGCCCGTGAAGCAAAGCTCTAACCCGAAGTGGGCCACCCTGGTCAGTGAGGCACAGTGAGGATACCCGGAAAGTATATCCCCAACAGCTTGAACTCGCCGAATCTCCGAGGAGAACTCAAAACTATGCACCAAATGCAAGATGCAAGTTCTTCACTCTCAAATTCCACCAAAGCTACAAAAGCTATTTGGGGAATAAGAGAGCAAAAACACAAGAGGAGAACATGAAACTCTCCAAGATCTAGATCCCAAGGATTCATTCACAAAGAAGGGATTTGGTTTGGTGGGGTTGTAGATCTAGATCTCCTCTGTCAAAACCCTCAAAAAGATGCAAGAATCATAGGAGGAGGAATGGGAGAGGGAAAGCTCTTCAAGGTCAACAATGGAGGAGAGAGAGAAAGCCAAAACCAAGAAAAGGCAAGTCACCCTATGAAGGGGAAGGGGAGCTCCTTTTAAAGGGCTCCCTGATCTAGCTATTATGCATATTTTCGTGCACAGCTGGTAGTACCGCTGGGTGGGCGGTACTACCGCCGGCGCCCTTTCAATGGTCAGAAACAGCGGAGTGAGAGAAAAAGTGAGCCAGGTCGATACTACCGACAGAAGGTCCGAATAAGGTTCCCACAAATATGATACCTCAAAACAGAAGTATACTAAATAGAATTCGAGTGCCGACAAAATTTGGATCAGAACTAGCGCCGGAAATACTGGGCCACGAGGTCCTGACCGGTACTACCGGGGCCTAGTGGTACTACCACTCAAGGGGTGTGGGCTGGCTGAGCTGGCCGGAAGTTCCAGCTAGGAATGACCGGAACTTCTGGCCGGTACTACCGGACCAAGTTAAAACCGTAATTCCAACAAATAGTTCATATGGACACAGAAGTGTACAGAACGTGAGCGGAAGTAGCGCCGGAACAAGGACTACAAATACCCCTAGGCCAGCCACATAGAACCCGCTGAGTGGTACTACCGGTGCGATGCCGGTACTTCCGTTCAGGGTAGAATTAGAACCAAAACTGCAAGAACTTTCGCGTCCAAACTCCAAATGAGATGAAACCAATTTTGTTTGAAAGATAACGAAATGTAGAATCAACCAAAAAGGGAGAAATGGGTATCGCCAAGGGAGAAATATTGGGTATCACCAAGGGAGAAAATACCATGAATATATATGTGAGATATCTCCCAAGGTGTGGAGCCTGGAAAATCAAACCGCAATAAGATATATCATGGAAACCCGTTTTTGATGAACTAGAGCTTGTTATGAGGATAACCACAAGCTCTAGATTATCACATGGACAAGAACCAAACAAAAACCAAGAAAGATAATGCTATGTATGCAAAGGTTTGAGTTCTCTCTGAAAGATGCGAATGAGTCACCCACTCGAGAGCCCCTCTTAATAGTATGGCTATCTATCCTAAACCCATTCTCCCAACACTACAAGAGACCGGTAAAATAGAAAACCTATCAAGAGCATACCTTTGCCTAGAGCATTCCACTTGAGCTTTATGTAGACCGTCTTGTCCTTCTCAAGATGGATCGCCTTTCTTGATTGTTTTTGCTTTCTCTTGCTTGATGAAGACTTGAGAAATTCTCCCCATACTCCATGGGGAAACCTCCTCTTTCAAATTGTATTCAGCACACCATGATCACTGAGGATGGCAAGCTCCAAGCATGATATCTTCTAGAGATGGTGCATCTTGAGCTTGCACTTCATTTCTTGATGATGTCTTGAAGATGGCCATAAGGAACTCCATCTTCTTCATCTTCTTATTCTTCAAGACATACTTGATCTTCCTCTTCTTCTTCAACAAGATTCCAATAGGCACAACGCCCTTGGACATTTCTTCTTCTTTTTCAAACTTGAGACCAACACATGGTCCAAGTGATGTCAATGGAAAAACCTACAAGTGAAACTCAATTTACACATTAGTCCATAGAGATTGTCATTAATTACCAAAACCACACATGGGGGCATACATGCCCTTTCAATCTCACCCGGAGAAGGACTATACACTCAAAGTCAATACCACTGCGACACGTGGTTGTGTTGCATGGATTTTGTCCAGAAGGTCTACTTCCGCAACCTCGGTAGGGATCAGAGCCCGAGAGTGTTTGTATTGCACCATATGTGTGTGATAACTCGGGGGAGATACTATTAGTAGCGACTGGACCATCGTGTAAGGATCTAGGAAAGAGGTGACGTGAGAGGAGCTTCGTGACCTTGAGGTTGGACGGGTAAGACTACATCATCCACACTCCTGCATGAGCGTAACGCTTTCTCGGTCTTCAAGGGTATGTTACCACGGTCTTCCTCCATTGTTGCATTGCTTACTAGATAGATCCTGGGCGTTAGGGTGTTCCAATGTAGGATTTTTTATGTTATTTGATGTGGAAACCCTTTAGTGGTATTAGAGCCAGGTCTATGGGTAGTATACTAGTACGAATAAACGCATGCAGAGTGTGGGCATTGATACCCTAGTTTTTACCTTCCCACATGTATTTGTTCATATCGTGGTACTGTGAGATGAAGTGGCCTTGACCGACCTTACACGTAATATTGCGCGAGACTGGTTCCACACTCGACATACATCTTGTACTGTATAAGTGGCTAGCAGGCGTCGGTCTGTCACACAGTAGTTGATATAGCATCTACAACGGAAGGCCCCGAAAGGGGTATAGTCGAGATAACTATTATATCCATGTTGTGGTTGGAAGTTCATAGGTAGAAATGATTCTATTGCGAAATCCTAAGATCCATGTAAAATCTGCAATAGATAAAGTAGAGGTGTCTAACTTTATATTGAAGGGAAGGCTTTGTGATGTGATATGGTTATAGTCGTGATTGAGGTAAGGAAGTTTGTTTTTCCTATTACTAAGTAGTATAGTAGTAATCATCGTGAAGTTAAACGACAAGACACGTGGCGTCGTGGACTTGGCGTCAAACTAGAGCACCTGATGGATATCATGGAGAACAAAGACAACCATGTCATGTCACATTTAGATTAGATATGATTTAGTCTTTGTGTGCATCTTGTTTGAGTGCAAGTATTGGATACACAACAGTAGCATTTAAATAGGATGATCCCTAATTAATACCAACATAGTGTTCTCCCATTAGTGTGCACCACTAAGAAAGTTCTCTGTTATGAGGCACACCATGATGATCAAGTACCAGACATATCTGTGTTCATATATAGTGGGTGCATGCCATGTATGCACGGCGAATACACTATGGTTGGGTTGGGAAGCCTAACATGTACAGACATGGCCTCAGAACACGAAGATCTAAAGATCAAGCATGAGTCACATGGATGATGTGATCGACGGATATAGTCCACCCTAGAAGCCGCATCAAAGGCTATGACAATCACGGATGATGTGGTGTAAAGGGGTCATGTAATCACTAAACTGTATTTAGGGATGATAGTTGAAGTGTGATCTCATTTGTTAATATGATTACAAATTTGAACTCAAATTATGAACTTAGTCTAAGTCCTTTTGCAAATGTCTTGTAGATTATGGCCACCCCTCGGCTCAAGACATCTTTGGTCCATTTATGCATGGGGAAACTTAAGCAAGATGGGTCGAATTTCATCGACTGGTACCAATGTCTAAGAAGGATCCTCATAGAAAACCATCTCCTATATGTCCTTTGTGAACCCCTTGAAGATTTCCCTGATGAATCTGATGGTAAAGAAGATACGACTCTTCATGACCGCCGTGATACCTTCACTAAGGTCGAACCCAAATACGGGATCTTCATCAACAGAAAGGGTATATGTGATATACAAGTAATAAATGTTTCTGTCAAACACTTATGTAGTTTTCAAGTATTGGATACTTAATCTTTTTTTATTGAAAACAAGACCCTCTACGTGAGAGTTATGGAAAGGAATGAGGTGATGATGGCGTGATGATGGTAAACAAGCTAGTTGATGGCCGACGACACTCCATCCCTTGAAGTTTATCATTAGGATTAGTAAATTTGAATAAAAGCTTCATAATCAAGTTTGTCAAACTTATTAGTGTGTCTCGCTTTTTGTGATACGGTTATTCATATTAATAAGTAACAATTCAGTTTTTCTATTTTTATGAATAATTTCTTTTATGATTCACATTGGGATTATAAATAAGTTATTCTAGTCTTTATCTGTATGATAAAAGGATGTTTATGAAAATTGCCAAAAAATATGCTAGTTTAAATATTGAATAACACTATTGTTTAAGTCATTGTGGTTATTGCATGTTTTCCATGTTAATGAAAATCTAGGTCTTAGATATTTGATCTAGAGACTTTGCAAAACCATGCCTCGTTGGGAAGAATGACTAAAACTCCGCATTCTAGTAAAACGGTGATATGCGAAGAATTCTTGAATTTTATACATATGATGTATTGTATTTACAAAAGATAGTGGAAATCATTATTTTATAAACTTCATGTTGAGTTTAAGTAAATATGTGTATTTACTTAATGAAACATAAGTTTGAAACTATTTGAATTGTTTCAATGATTTCAGAATGAACTAGATATAAAATTAACAAGAATTCCAAAGTATCTATCCTTTGATTCAAGTGACTTCGAATTCAAGTTAATAGCAAATTGGCATATAACGGACTTGTGAAATATAGTTTCACGAATTATGGTGATTGGACTAATCAAATAGTATTGGTATGTCTAATACATCATAATCATAGTGTATAAGATACATATGGTCCAAATGATCTTCGGATGGATTAACGTTAGGAATTAGAGTTTAGAGATTGAATTAGTCACTTAAAAGCATTAGGAACATCTAAAGATTCATGGAAACAACACCATATGAGATATGCAAAGCTCGAGTTTCTAGATATTTTGATAGTTCGAGATCGTTGTGAATAGTAAGTCTTTGTGGTACATTCTTAGTAAGACTATGAATACAAATTCTAAACTAATACCCGAAGAAGACAAAGTTTGTATTGTCTCAGCGTGGTACTTCTTTGAGAATTTTTTTTCTTATGGAAGTGTTAGTGGAAGGGTACAAGTGTAAGCATAAATTTCTGGTAATACTTTATGAAAGTAGGATTTAAGAATTTGTTCTGCCATTTGCAGAACTTCATTCTTTATTCCCTTGTCCAATTATTGGAATAATACATACCTACAAACTACAAAGAAAGATTGATGGACCTAAGTATAAGAAATGACTTAGAGTCATGAAATTGGCAAAGGACTAATCAAAACTACAAAGTCTTCAAGAGTATGAGAAAAAGGTTGTAACTAGTACAATAGGCAGGTTTTGACCAATCAGGAATTGCTAAGTCTTTTGGATGTGATGTAAGATCAAAGCATTTTCGATTTGCTAGGATAATCAAGAAAAATCTACAAATTGAGTGGGAGCTAAGAAGTTTTCCAAATAGAATATGTGGAAGACATTTTTGAGTGGGAGATGAGTGACATCATAGAATATCAAATATTGATAAAATATTTGGGGGGGGGTGTAACAATGTTATTGAATATGTAACTGACATATTAATGAACAATGTGTTTGGTATTAGGAATGATTAGATCATTAGATGGATGAAATTTAACATATTAAATATAGTGGATCTATGTGATTAGATCAGGATGTTTAATAAACATTAAAAATGTCAAAATACTTGGATAATTCTGAAAGTAGTTCAGAAGGACCTAGGAGATTCTGAAAACAGTTTAGAATGGATTCAAGTGAAGAATTAGGTCTTACTTGAACAATTAGGAGAAGTGTTGAGTAGTGACTTAGTATTCATGACAACAGTTAAAGGAAATAAATATACATCGCATCACATGTTCCTTGGCCATAGGTTTTTCCAGAAAAGCCATGTTATTTATACTTGACACAATGTGACCCAAGTTCATAATGTAAGGATAGGTTTCTAAGTGATTAAAGTTAATCACTGAACCAGAGTTAAGTTTGAACACAACGAAAGCGTGGCTAGACATCAAAGTTGCAAATATTCCAATTTGATTAAACTACATAGATATATAAGTATTAGGATACTTTAGTGTTAGCAAGTATGATTTTGGTTTAAAGAAAGTACGATTTTCGATTAAGTGTGTTTTATAGTTATAGATGACATCTTCAAAGTTCTATGGACTGATATATCACCATCATATATACTAGAAAACAGAAGTATCACTTTGTCACCAAAGTGCTACAACACATTATATGATAGGGATTTCTATTTTCGTGCCCTTGGTTCATTAGTTGTACTCAGTTTCCCCAGCTGCTTAACTTTTCCTCACTTTTCCCCTCCCTCTATTCTAAAACCCTCACAAGCGCTCGGACAGAGGGATGCCGTCAGGTCAAAGGCTTGACCACTACATGCTGACCGGTGGGACCGTGTTGGGGCAGGTCATGTCGTGGCCGTTACATGCGTACAGGTGGGGCAAGGATACACGTCGGACCAGCCATCCATCTCTCGCTGACTTGTGGGCCCATTTTTTCGTGAGATTCTGGCTGGTAGCTCCTACCACATCGGAAGTGCAGGTAGCTCCTTATCTTTGTACTACTGTTGAATTTGAAGTGCTTCCATGGCCTATCGGACTGATTTCAATTGGGTTTGTTTTGGGATTGTTATAGTGTGCTATGCAGGCCGATGATCCATGGTACATTGCATGCCAAGATAAATCAACCCAGTGGTCTAGCCAGAGGATGGATTTGGAGGAGATGGTTGCTAATTTAGGTGATGAATTGGCCCGTAAAAACCTGTTGATATTCGAGCTAAAGCATATTGTCGAGGAAGAAAAGAAGAATTCAAAGCTTATTCACAAAGAGAAGTTGACACTTAAGGCTAATCTTGCCGTATCTGATCAAGTGGTAGAGAATCTAAAACATGAACTTCAAGTGAAGGGGGAGGAGAATAGTAGATTCATGTGGGAAATTTTAGTACTTGTCATCCCTGTCTTAGCAGTTAAAGTATGCAGTTGTGGTGAAGGGTGGCACGTGTAATGATTAGTTGAATAGATAGCCAATTTAGAGAGTAGAATTTTTATTCAATGGATGGTTGTGAGTTCCTGCTAATTTAGTCACTTTGTGGTCCCAAAGTTGTCAAGAGAATGCATTGCGGAGCCCGAGTTGCTTGCCATTGGATCTAGCAGTCCCAAAGTTGTCGAGAGAATGCATTGCGGGGCCTGAGTTGCTTGACATTGGATCTAGCGGTCCCAAAGTTGTTGAGAGAATGCATTGCAGGGCCCGAGTTGCTTACCCTTGGATCTAGATGACCATAGTTGGCGTGCCAAATGCCTAGAGGGTCAAGTTTGGCCCCTATCAGTTTTGACCATTCTATCGCTACCATCGTGCCTGTCATGTAGACTTGCAACATTGGTGGCAGCATCCATTCCCCATTCCAAATTAGTGGCTGAGATTGTCAAACAATGTACTACTCTGTCCGATCCAAATTAGTTGACTCAAATTGATATAGATGAATCTAATACTAATTCATGTCTAGATACAATCAAATCTAGACAATTCTAAATCAACTAATTTGGGTCAGAGGGAGTATTACTTATGAATCAGCTTTAGAGCATATCCACTGTCCTCACAGCTCAAATACATCTCAATTTTGATTCAAATCATACATATTTCGATAAAATTTATACAAGCCCACCATAGATTGTCAGAGCAATTACTACTACTTATGATTCAGCTTTAGAGCATATCCACCTGTCTTAAGGCTCAAATACTTACAAAATTTATTCAAATCATACATATATTCTAATTCACAGAAATTTGGTTCAAATTGGGCTCAAATTTGTCCCAATTTTAAGTGGACGGTGAGGTAGCCACCCTCCCTGCCGTATATGTACTCCAAGAAGTACGGGCAAAGTGCTCCTGTGTTCATAACATGTGTCCATATCATTGGTTTGACATCTCCATGTCTATGACTTGCGAAACATAGTCATGAACCAATCGATGTGCTAGTCTAATATTCACGTGAGTCCTCACATGAACTCTCACTAGGGAAAACTATTAGATAATCATACGAGTAAAGAGTTTCACAAACAATTCACATAATTGCCAATCAATACAAGTTTCCTAATATATGGATATTCAAGGAACATTATAATAACTCATGGATACATATGAAATATAATCATCTCTATGATTGCTTCTAGGGCATATTTCCTTTAGTCTCCCACTTGCACTAGAGTCAATCTAGATAGTATCTAATACCTATTGCTCTTGTGTGCGCTTCATGCGTAGGCTGCGGGAGTGGCTTTGTCAAGGGATCAACAACATTTGAGTCCGTATGTATTTTGCATAACATGACACTACCATCATCAATGAACTCACGAATCCGATGGTAACGCATACGAATATGTGTGTTCTTATGGTGCTATCTAGGTTCCTTGTCTTGTGCAATAGCACCATTGTTATCATAATAAACATCCAAGGGATTGGACACTCCTTGTACCACACCCAGAGCGATCAGGAAATTTCTAATCCAAACAGCTTCATTTGCAGCCTTCGAGGCGGTAATATATTCAACTCATGTTGAAGAGGAGACCACTATATCTTGCTTGGAACTTTTCTAGCTCACAGCACCACCATTCATGACAAACATATAACCTGATTGTGATTTAGAGTCATCTGAGTCATTAAGGTAACTCACATCTATGTAACCCTTTACACTGAGTTCATCATCAGCTCCATAAACTAGGAACATATCCTTTGTCCTTCTCAAGTACTTGGATATTCTTTACCGCTATCCAGTGGCTTTCACCTAGATCAGCCTAATATTTTCTTGTAACACTTAGAGGATAGGAAACATCTGGGCGAGTACATGTCATTGCATACATGCTGGATCCAATAGCCGAAGCATATGGAACCCTACTCATGCGCTCTCGCTCATCAGTGGTCGAAGGACACTGAGTCTTGCTGAGCTTAATGCCGTGAGACATGGGCAAGAATCCCTTCTTAGCCTCTTCCATGCTGAACCGTTTCAACACTTTGTCAATGTATGTACTCTGGATTAATCCAATTAGCCTCCTTGGTCTATCTCTATAGATCTTGATACCTATAATATATGCCGCTTCTTTTAAGTCCTTCATAGAAAATCTATTTTTCAATGAGGTCTTAACAGACTTGAGCATAGGAATGTCATTTCCAATCAGTAATATGCCATCTACATATAAGATTAGAAATACAAGCGATTTCCCACTATCTTCTTATAAACACAAGGTTCTTGTTCATTTTTGATGAAGCCAAACTCCTTTACAACTTCATCAAATCGAATGTTCCAACTCCGAGATGCTTGCTTTAGCCCATAAATAGACTTTTGAAGTTTACATACCTTTCCAGCATTGTTTGGATCAACAAAATCTTCGGGATGCATCATATACACATCCTTAGTAAGGATTCCATTTAAGAAAGACGTTTTGACTTCCATCTGCCATATCTCATAGTTGAAATGTGCAGCAATGGCTAGAATGATCCGTATAGATTTAAGCATCGCTACGGGCGAGAAAGTCTCGTCGTAGTCAACTCCTTGAACTTGTCGATAACCTTTTGCAACAAGTCGAGCTTTATGGATGTGAACATTTCCATCCATATCAATCTTCTTATTATAGATCCATTTGCACTCGATGGCTTTAAAACCATCAGGCAGGTCAACCAAGTTCCAAACTTGATTGTCTCCCATGGACTCTATCTCGGATCTCACGGCAAATAACCATTTCTCAGAGTATGGGTCCACCATTGCTTCTGCATAGGTCACAAGTGAAGGAAATATGCCCTGAGAGGCACTAATAAAGTTGTTATTATACATATTCCAAGTATATGATAGATGTTTATTTTGCATGCTATAATTGTATTGATAGGAAACGTCAATACATGTGTGTGCAAGAAACAAAAAGGTTCCTAGTTATGCTTCTCTTATAGACCAGCTCGGTGATTAACAAGATGATCAAAGTTTCCTGATCATGGACATTGGATGTTGTTAATAACGAGGTCACAGCATTTGTGAAATGATGTGATGAACATTCGTCCGAAGTATAGCATTACGATCAAAGTCATTATGTTTATGTTGCTATAACATCATACGAAGTAATCTTAGTCCTTAGACCATGAGATCATGTTAATTGCTAACACCCAAAGAGTATCTTGATAACATCAAACGTCACACCATAATAGGGTGACTATAAAGGTGGGTTCAGTACTACGAAGGTGTTATGTTGAGGCTCATGGATCAAGAGTGGAATTTGTCAATCCTGATGACGGATAGATATACTCCGGGCCCTCTCGGTGATATCACATTAAGATAGCTTGCAAGCAAGTGATGTGATCACTAGAATGTTATATCACGGGAATGAGAAAAGAGTGCATGTTGGTAACGAGATCAAACTAGGTATTTAGATACCGATGATCGAATATCGGACATGTATTATATCATGAGACAAAGAGATTAAGTTACTAGCGTTAAAGGTTCTCACGATCACATAAGTCATCATTAAATGTGCAGGAGAGTCAGTATGGATCTCCAGGTCCCGCTTCTGATTATTGATTTGAGAGAGGTCTCAATCATGTCTGCATTATTCGCGAACCGTAGGGTGACACACTTAAGGGTTACCGAACACCATTTTGGAGCACATATGTTTCAGACGAAAGAACTGCAGAGTGCTTGAATTATTTCAATAGACATCGAAACTATTTCGGGTGAAATTGTAGAAATTGATTCTGCATGTAATATTGAAATGTTGCAAGGGGTTTTATGTGAATTTTTGTGAATTAAAGTAATTAACAAAATTCTGAATAAATTTAATAAAAGAGTTTTATTAAATGAGGTAGCATTAAATTTGGAGAAATTTAATGCATTTAAAGTGGAGACTTTAAAAGAGAATGTGAAGGGGCATTTTAATGTGGAGGGAGTTACCACCACATGAATGGGGGAGGTGAGAGGTCACCTCCATGAGGCGCCGGCCATGGGGAGGGGCACCCCCCTCCTCCTATAAAAGGCCCCCCTCTCACTCCTTCTTCTCCACACCTCCTCGTGAAGGATCTCTCTCCCCTCTAGAATTATTCCCCCATGGTCTCGGATTAGCGAGATACATGTTCCCGGTGGCCTTGCATCTGGAAGGAGTTGCTGCTTCCGCTGATTTGCTGGAGCGAGGATGTGGAGGTTGTTCGGTGGCTTGAACATGTGTGTGAGGACGGATGCGCTGCTGATTTGCGGCGCTAGGACTTCCACACGATCTTGAGATCGGCAAGTGTACGACTACATCATCCACGATTTCCAACTCATTAACAAAACTCTGTTGTCTTCTAGGGTAAGTTCTCTATGGATGTATATCCACCAGTTGCTTTGTATCTAGTAGATAGATCTTGGCGTATAGTTCTCATCATAGGATTTTTTTTGTTTTCTATGCTGCGGACCCAATAGTGGTATCAGAGCCTGATCTATGCGTCGGTGCTTTGCACGGGTAGTACACATATGTTTATATGTGGGCGATGATGATCATGTTATTGCATTTTCTATGTATTTTGGATATTGGTGGCATAGTGGGATGAAGCGGCCCGGACCAACCTTACATGTCATCGCACATGAGACCGGTTCCACGACTGACATGCAACTAGTTTTGCATAAGTGGCTGGCGGGTGTCTGTCTCTCCAACTATAGTCAATATCTGATTTACAACGAGTTTCTAATAACTTGGTTATCCTCGTTGTTGTTCCATGTTCGTAGGTAAGACCGGTTCCATCTTCAAAAGCCCTAAGCCATGTAAAACTTGCAATTGATAAATTAGAGGCGTCTAGTTTAGATCGTTGCTGGGCTAGTGTCTTGATATGGTATTGTTGTAAGTAGATGTATGATAGATACTCTTACAACACACTCAACTTGTAAGTTCCATAGATCTTGGCCTTACACACCAAGGAATGATAAAGATCATGCCACGATGCATATGATAGAGATCAAATGCATGGACCATATCATCTCACTTTACACATTAGATGTTTGCATCTTATATTGCTAGTTTGGCGCTTTTAGTAGCATTGTAAGATGATCCCTCATTTAAATATCAAGATAAAATGTGTTCTTCCTTAAGTATGCACCGTTCTATGGATCGTGTTTCGAGACATCACGTGATGATCGGGTGTACTCGACTCTACGCTTTCATACAACGGGTGTAAGACAGTTTTACACACGCGAATACTAAGGTTGTTACTTGGCGAGCCTAGCATGTATAGACATGGCCTTGGAACACAGACCGAAAGGTTAAGCATGAGTCATATAGTTGATATGATGCCCATATAGATGCTCGCCTTTGAAGCTACACCGACTCACGTGATGATCGGACTTGGTGTAGTGGATTTGGTTCATGTAATCACCAAAAGGACATGAGGGATGTCGTTTTTGAGTGGGAGTTCATTAGTAATTTGGATTAGTTGAACTCAATATATCATAAACTTAGTCTAAATAAACTTTAAAAATTCTGTTGTAGATGGCACCACCTGCTTTTAATTTCAATGTGTTCATGGAGAAAGAGAAACTTGCTGCGTATGGTAGCACCTTCACCAACTGGGCTATGAATTTGAGGATTCTCCTCACTGCTACACAAAAGCAATATGTGCTAGAGGCGCCGCTAGGCCCTCCACCAGCTCCCGATGCCCCTGACGAGGAAAAGAATGTCTATGTGACTCATCAGGAGGACCACAACTTAGTTCATTGTGGCATACTGTATGGGCTAGAGCCAGAACTTCGAAAGCGTTTTGAAAATGGCAATGCCTTTGATACCATGGGAGAATTGAAAATGATTTTTGATACCCATGCTGCCATAGAGAGTTATAATGCTTCTGAAAAGTTCTTTAGCTGCATGATGGAGGAGAACATCTCCGTTAGTGAGCACGTACTCAAAATGTCTGTGTACGCCGATAAGCTTGTGTCCTTGGGAATAACGATTCCCATTGACTTAGGCATACATCGTGTTCTCCCATCTCTGCCACCTAGCTACAAGAGCTTCGTGATGAACTATAACATGCAGGGCATGAAGAAGTCTCTTCCCGAGCTTCTGTCAATGCTTAAGACTATAGAAGTGGAAATAAGGAAAGAACATCAAGTGTTGATGATCAATAAGACCGCCGGTTTCAAGAAGGACAAGAAAGGCAAGCATAAGGGAAAGAAGGGTGGCAAATCTGTTATCGCACCTGAAAAGAAATCCCGAGCTGGCCCTAAGTCTGATACTAAGTGCTACTATTGCAAGAGGACTGGCCATTGGAAGTGCAACTGCCCCAAGTATTTGGCAGACAAGAAGGCCGGCAAGGCAAACAAAGGTATATGTGATATACATGTTATTGATGTGTACTTGACTAGAACTCGCAGTAGCACCTGGGTATTTGATACGGGATCAGTTGCTAATATATGTAACTCGATTCAGGGGCTACGGAACAAGCGACAAATAGCAAGGGATGAGGTCATGATGCGGGTCGGCAATGGATCAAGAGTTGATGTGATCGCCGTTGGAACGCTGCCTCTCCATATGCCGTCGGGATTAGTGATAAATCTAAATAATTGTTATTTGGTGCCTGCACTGAGCATGAACATTGTATCCGGATCGTGTTTGATGCAAAGTGGTTATTCCTTTAAATATGAAAAATAGTGGTTGTTCGATTTATATGAATGATATCTTTTATGGTCATGCACCTGTGGTGAATGGTTTATTTCTGTTGGATCTCGATAGTAGTATTACGCATATTCATAATCTTGATGCTAAAAGGATTAAACTTGATAATGATATATCTACATATATGTGGCACTGCCGTCTAGGTCATATTGGCGTTAAATGCATGAAGAAACTCCATTCTGATGGACTTTTGGAATCACTTGATTTTGAATCATTTGATACATGTGAGCCATGCCTTATGGGCAAGATGACTAGAATGCCGTTTTCCGGTTCAATGGAACGGGCGATAGATTAATTAGAAATCATACATACTGATGTGTGTGGACCAATGAGTGTGTCGGCGCGAGGTGGATATCGTTATTTTTTGTTACTTTTACGGATGATTTGAGTAGATACGGGTATATCTATTTGATGAAACATAAGTCTGAAACCTTTGAAAAGTTCAAGGAATTTCAGAATGAAGTGGAAAATCATCATAACAGAAAGATCAAATTTCTGCGGTCTGACCGTGGAGGAGAGTATCTTAGTTACGAGTTTAGCACACATATGAAAGATTGTGGAATAGTTTCACAACTCACACCTGCCGGAACACCACAACGTAATGGTGTGTCGGAACGTCGTAATCATACTTTATTGGATATGGTTCGATCTATGATGTCTCTAACTGACTTACCACTGTCATTTTGGGGTTATGCACTAGAAACCGCTGCATTCACTTTAAATTGGGCACCATCTAAATCTGTTGAAATGACACCGTATGAATTATGGTTTGGAAACAAACCTAAGCTGTCATTTCTTCAAGTTTGGGGATGCGATATTTATGCGAAGAAACTTTAGCCGGATAAACTCGAACCCAAAGCGGAAAAATGCGTCTTCATAGGATACCCTGAGGAAATGATTGGGTATACCTTCTATCACAGATCTGAAGGCAAGGTTTTTGTTGCCAAGAATGGATCCTTTCTTGAGAAGGAGTTTCTCGCGAAAGGTGTGAGTAGTCGGAAGGTAGAACTCGAAGAGGTTATTGAACCTTCTCTTCATGAAATGGCGAGTGGCGCAGTACCGGAAGTTGTTTCGGAGTTGACTTCACTTGATGAAGAGAGAGCTAATGATAATGATCGTGAAACTCTGAAAGAGGACACTACCGAACCTCGCAGGTCAAGCAGGGCACGTGCAGCTCCTGAACTGTACGGTAATCCTGTTATGAATTTTCTGATTGATGAAATGGATGACCCTGCAACGTATGAAGAAGCGATGATGAGCAATGATTCCAACAAATGGCTAGAAGCCATGAAATTTGAGATGGAATCCATGTACGAAAACCAAGTTTGGACCTTGGTGGACTTACCTCACGATCGAAAGGCCGTTGAGAATAAATGGATTTTTAAAAGAAAAACTAATGCTGATGGTAATGTGACCATCTATAAAGCTCGACTTGTGCAAAGGAGTTTCGACAAATTCAAGGAGTTGACTACGATGAGACATTCTCTCCCATAGTGATGCTAAAGTTGGTTAGGATTATGTTAGCAATTGCTGCATATTTCGATTATGAAATATGGCAGATGGATGTCAAAACTGTGTTCCTCAATAGTAATATTCAAGAAGAGTTGTACATGATACAACCCAAGGGTTTTGTCGATCCTAAGGATGCTGATAAGGTATGCAAGATTCAGTGATCCATCTATGGACTGAAGCAAGCATCCGGGAGTTGGAATCTCTGCTTTGATGAGGTGATCAAAGAGTTTGGATTTGTCCAAACTTATGGAGAGGCTTGTATTTACAAGAAAGTGAGTGGGTGCAATGTGGCATTTCTGATATTATATGTGGATGACATATTATTGATTGGAAATGATATAGATCTTTTAAACAGTGTTAAAAGTTATCTAAACAGCAAATTTTCGATGAAGGACCTTGGTGAAGCTTCATATATATTAGGCATTAAAATCTATAGAGATATATCAAGGCGCCTAATTGGGTTATCACAAAGTACATACCTTGATAAGATATTAAAGAAGTTTAATATGGACGGAAGTAAGAAGGGGTTCTTACCTATGTTGCAAGGCAAGACATTGAGTAAGACTCTAAGTCCGGCTACGATAGAAGAAAGAGAGATAATGGATAAGATCCCATATGCCTTAGCCATAGGCTCTATAATGTACGCCATGCTATGTACAATACCAGATGTGGCACATGCTATTAGTTTAACTAGTAGGTACCAATCTGATCCAGGTTCGGAACACTGGATAGCGGTCAAGAATATCCTTAAGTACTTAAGAAGAACTAAGGATATGTTTCTTATATACAGAGGTGAGGAAGAGCTAGTCCCTAAGTGTTATGTTGATGCTAGCTTCGACACCGATCCAGATGACTCTAAGTCTCAATACGGATATGTATTTCTCTTGAACGGAGCAGCAGTTAGTTAGAGGAGTTCCAAACAACCTGTGGTGGCTGGATCAATGATGGAGGCGGAATATGTTGCTGCTTCAGAAGCGGTTTGGATGAAGGAGTTCATAACTGAACTAGGTGTGGTTCCTAGTGCATTGGACCCAATGGTGATCTATTGTGACAACAATAGATCCATAGCCAACGCCAAGGAACCAAGGTCTCACAAGAATTCCAAGCATATTAAGTGCCGGTTTCACTCCATCCGCGAGCATGTCAAGGATGGAGATATAAAGATTTGTAAAGTACACACAGACCTAAATGTAGCAGATCCGTTGACTAAATTTATCCCTAGGAAAAAACATGATCAACACCAGAACTCCATGGGGGTTAGATTTATCACTACGTGAACTAGATTATTGTCTCTAGTGCAAGTGGGAGACTGAAGGAAATATGCCCTGAGAGGCAATAATAAAGTTGTTATTATACATATTCCAAGTATATGATAGATGTTTATTTTGCATGCTATAATTGTATTGATAGGAAATGTCAATACATGTGTGTTTAATAAACAAAAAGGTTCCTAGTTATGCCTCTTTTATATACTAGCTCGTTGATTAACAAGATGATCAAAGTTTCATGATCATGGACATTGGATGTTGTTAATAATGAGGTCACAACATTTGTGAAATGATGTCATGAACATTCATCCGAAGTATAGCATTACGATCAAAGTCATTATGTTTATATTGCTATAACATCATATGAAGTAATCTGGTCCTTAGACCATGAGATCATGTTAATTGCTAACACCAGAAGAGTATCTTGATAACATCAAACGTCACACCGTAACAGAGTGACTATAAAGGTGGGTTCATTACTACGAAGGTGTTATGTTGAGGCTCATGGTCAAGAGTGGAATTTGTCAATCCCGATGACGGATAGATATACTCTGGGCCCTCTCGGTGATATCACATTAAGATAGCTTGCAAGCAAGTGATGTGATCACTAGAATGTTATATCACGGGAATGAGAAGAGAGGGCATGTCGGTAACGAGATCAAACTAGGTATTTAGATATCGATGATCGAATCTCGGACATGTATTATATCATGAGACAAAGAGATTAAGTTACTAGCGTTAAAGGTTCTCACGATCACAGAAGTCATCATTGAATGTGCAGGAGTCAGTATGGATCTCCAAGTCCCGCTTCTGATTATTGATATGAGAGGGGTCTCAATCATGTCTGCATTATTCGCGAACCGTAGGGTGACACACTTAAGGGTTACCGAACACCATTTTGGAGCACATATGTTTTAGACGGAAGAACTGTAAAGCTCTTGAATTATTTCAACAGACATCGAAACTGTTTCGGGTGAAATTGCAGAAATTGGTTCTGCATGTAATATTGAAATGTTGCAAGGGGTTTTATGTGAATGTTTGTTAATTAAAGTAATTAACAAAATTCTGAATAAATTTAATAAAAGAGTTTTATTAAATGAGAGAGCATTAAATTTGGAGCAATTTAATGCATTTAAAGTGGAGACTTTAAAAGAGAATTGAAGGGGCATTTTAATGTGGAGGGAATTAACACCACATGAATGGGGGAGGTGAGGGGTCACCTCCATGAGGCGCCCGCCATAGGGAGGGACACGCCCTCCTCCTCTCGGTAAATCCCATAAAAGGCATCTTGGTCATCTTTCCTACTAAACAAGCTTGACATGTCTCGTATGATTCAAAATCAAACAAAGTTAGAAGACCATCACCATGGAGCTTCTTCATGTGTTTTTCACTTATATGCCCCAAATGACAATGCCATAAATAGGTAGGACTCAAATCATTAGGCTGAAGCCTTTTAGCACTAACATTGTAAACAGATGCATCATCAAGATTTAAAAGAAATAACCCATTCACAATGGGAGCATCAGCCATAAACATAGCATTCTTAGAGATTACACAACATTGTTTGTACTCGCGAATGAATAACCATCCCTCATCAAACATGAAGGTGATAAAATGTTTTGACCCATACTAGGAATGTAATAATAATTATTTAACTCCATAATAAATCCTGACGGAAGGTGAAGCTCCATGACACTGACGAATAATGCAGCAACCCTTGCTTTATTTATGACATGAAAATCCACTTTGCCTTTCTGCACTTCTCTAGTCCTTTTTAGCCCCTGCATCAAATTGCATATATGAGCAACCGATCCGGTATCAAATACCCAAGAGTTAACATAAGAATCTGTGAGAAAAATGTCCACAACATTTACAACAAGCGTACTTGAGTGGTAAGTACTCTTACTTCCACTCTTCTTCAAAGAAACTTGGTACTTGCTATCGTTTATCTTCTAGTGGCCATGTTCATGACAAAAGAAACACTCAATGTCTTATGCAAGTCTAGCCTTTTTCTTGGGTGCATGATTTGGCTTAGCGATCGTATCCGTAGCCTTGCCATTCTTCTTTTACCAAGAAGTGCCCTTTTTCTTGAACCTAGGCTTGTTCTGCACAGCCATCACATGGCTATGCCCTACACACTTCTTAATGTCACATTCTGTTGTTTTCAGCAACCCACATAACTCATTAAGGCCCTTCTCCACCCCATGCATATGGTAGTTCTAAATGTAATGCCCATAGCTAGATGGAAGAGACGCCAAAATGAAATAAGTAGCCAACTCTTGGCCTAATGGAAAACCAAGTTTTTCCAAAGTCTGACTGTAACCAACCATTTTGATCACATGGGGGCCTACAGTTTCTCCATCTGCCAGCTTGCATTCCACAAAGGACTTAGTGACATTGTACCTCTCAGTCCTAGCTTGAGTCCGGAACATGTCCTTAAGCGCGACAACCATATCGTACGCTTCCTGATCCTCAAACTGTTTTTGAAGATCAGGTTCCATGCATGCAAGTATAAGACAGCTAACCTCAAGAGATTCATCACATTCTTTCTTGTAGGCATTCTTTAGGGTAGCAGTTGCATTATCAGCAGGTTCATCTGGGATTGGGGTATCCAGAATAGTTTCCTTTTTATCAGCCCTGAGAACAATTCTCAGGTTACGGAGCCAGTTTGAATAGTTTGTTCCATTTAGTTTATCCTTTTGAAGAATCGAACGCAAAACAAAAGGGGATGAAGTGGTCGGTGCCATTGATCTACAACATAAAAACATGCAAAATACTAAGCCATGTAACCATGAAAGAGTAAAACATATTAAAAAATTTAATAACATATACTCCCACTTAAATAAACATCCCTCTATTGATACTAAGTGATTAAAGACCCACAATTAACAAGTCGACTAGTGAGCTTTAGCATCACTGCTAGAAGACAAGGTAAATTGGTAAGCAACTTTTTCTAATCATATCATATATGACTCTTGTTGTTGGGTGACATCTCTATGTCAAAACTAGGCGCCCAACCTTTATGCCCCAAGGTCGTTAAATGTTAAGATGATGTTGTTAAGTTCACCAACCCTTATGCGTGTAGGTATCCGATAAAAACCCATCCAGCCAAGGAAAACCGCGGCACCCTAATTTCATAGACCCACCAATGATTGTATAGGGCATAGGATGGTGCAAGGTTTGGTAGGGAGGGCATGGTTTAACTTAAACTTTGTGAGGGATTCTTCTACTTCTATCAACTAAGCATGCATAGAAGTAAAATGTATAAGAATAGCATTCACAAAGATTCGATACAATATGGCCCATTTTCTCATGGTGATCTCCATCGCCATACAACCTGTCCACCACGATGATCTCCATCTTCATGCTCTATGCGAGCCATCCTCCAAGTGATGAGTTCTCCAAAAAAAACTAATACAAGCTATTACTCTTCACAGCTAGTAATCAAAATTACATGGTATTGGGATCATCACAAGTTGGCACGTAGGCCATTACATTAATCGACAGTACATATGGCTCCAACCGTGTTGCCCTACTCATGACACGCTGGTCATGAAAAAATATATACATGCATCACATACATTTTTGGGCCATAATGATCACATACATCCTGCAAAAACAAGTTGTGCACATAATCGTATTCTACCAGATCATGTGAAATCGCAGCACCTAGGAACCTTAACGAGATACAAAAGGGGCTACGACTAAGGGGGGTCTAGGGGGTCTCCCCCTACGGGGTTCGAAGGGGTAGCGCCCCTCGTGAAGAATGAGAGATCGAATCTATACAATTTTCTTTAAGGATTTTGATCGGCAAATCAAATTTACCATAAACTGACTATTGTCCCAATTTGACCAATTTCCTTTGATCACGGTACATCGATTTTGATCTAGATCCCGATTCGATAAATTTTCTTTAAGGGTAACGGGTAGGCTACACTAGCAGAAAAAATTCTACCGCGTCAACCAGGAATACTGTTGTCATAGAGGGGATTACCACTATAAGCGCAGTTGCGGAACTCAATGAAGCATGTTGGGGCAGTGTAGAATTGTAGATGTTCTACGTCTCCTCCTCGTCCTCGTCCCACGAGCAGCTCCCCTTTGTGTGGCTCATCCAAGTGCTACAGCTACAGCACCTCCGAGGTATCCACACATCCGGGGTGGAGACGTCACACGCCAGACTGCTAGGTCTGCATATGCAACACAAGCGAGAGGAGTGGCGGATGGGAATGCTCAACCTTATTCAGCTCACCTCACTCTCTCTTATATAGGCATCCCTGGTGGGCTTCTACATTAGCAGCCCATTAGTAGCCTAAGTCTGGTCTAATTCGGATCCAATCCTCATTAGGTTTCCAGCCCCTAAAGTGTGTGACCCTATAGGTTCATACAAGTATAGACATGATACGAGTACACTTACTTTGTCAATAGTTGGTAGCAGCCTCTTGCAAGACGTGCCAACTCCTAAACGCATATAAAGATCATTCGGACGAACCATCACAAGGTTGAGTACATGTCTTTCCTTTTGCCCTATGATATTTGCTAGCTCCAAGCTGGCCTCTCTTTCTCAATACTGTGATTCAGAATCCCTTTACTAGGTTAACTCTTAACCGTATGTAGTAGGGCCATGCATTTCTGGATCCGATCACTCGAGGGTCCCAGAGATATCTCTCTCAAGTAGAGAGGGGAAAATCCCATCTTGATTGACCAATGCCTTGTAGCATGTATCAGGACAAACCCGAAAACTACCTTTATAACTACCCAGTTATGCAATAGTGTTTGGTAGCCCCAAAGTAGGTCGATCCACATCTCAAGTACATGCGACAATCTTAGGTCTAAGGACAAAACGTACACAATGTGTAGAGAGAGCTGCAAGTATTATTGTCAGTCTCAAGTTGGGTCAGTCCAACCCCATGTTAATAACATGTGTCCAAATCATTGGTTTGACATCTCCATGTCTATGACTTGCAAAAAATAGTCATCAACCAATCGATGTGCTAGTCTAATATTCACGTGTGTCCTCACATGAACTCTGACTAGAGAAAACTATTAGATAACCATACAAGTAAAGAGTTTCACAAACAATTCACATAATTGCCAATCAATACAAGTTGCCTGATATATGGAGATTCAAGGAACATTATAATAACTCATGGATACATATGAAATATAATCATCTCTATGATTGCTTCTAGGGCATATTTCCTTCAGACTCCCACTTGGACTAGAGTCAATCTAGATAGTATATAATACATATTGATCTTGTGCGCGCTTCATGCACAGGCTGTGGGAGTGGCTTTGTCAATGGGTCGGCAACATTTGAGTCTGTATGTATTTTGCATAACATGACACTACCATCATCAATGAACTCACGAATCTGATGGTAACGCATGCGGATATGTTTGTTCTTCTGGTGCTGTCTAGGTTCCTTGGCTTGTGCAATAGCATCATTTTTTCACAATAAACGTCCAAGGGATTGGACGCGCCCTGAACCACACCCAGAGCGATCAGGAAATTCCTAATCCAAACAGCTTCCTTTGCAGCCTCCGAGGCGGCAATATATTCAGCTCATGTTGAATAGGAGGCCATTGTATCTTGCTTGGAACTTTTCCAGCTCACAACACCACCATTCATGACAAACACATAACCTGAGTACAATTTGGAGTCATATGAGTCGTTAAGGTAACTCGCATCTGTGTAAACCTTTACACTGAGTTCATCCTCACCTGCATAAACTAGGAACATATCCTTAGTCCTTATCAAGTACTTAAGGATATTATTTACCGCTGTCCAGTGGCTTTCACCTGGATCACCCTAGTATCTACTCGTTACACTTAGAGCATAGGAAACATCTGGGCGAGTACATGTCATTACATACATGATGGATCCAATAGCCGAAGCATATGGAACCCTACTCATGCGCTCTCACTCATCAGTGGTCGAAGGACAATGAGTCTTGCTGAGCTTAATGCCGTGAGACATGGGCAAGAACCCCTTCTTAGCCTCTTCCATGTTGAACCGTTTCAACAATTTTTCAATGTATGTACTCTGGCTTAGTCCAATTAGCCTCCTTGATCTATCTCTATAGAACTTGATACCTAGAATATATGCCGCTTATCCTAAGTCCTTCATAGAAAAACTATTTTTCAATGAGGTCTTACCAGACTCGAGCATAGGAATGTCATTTCCAATCAGTAATATGTCATCTACATATAAGATTAGAAATACAAGTGATTTCCCACTTTCTTTCTTATAAACACAAGGTTCTTGTTTGTTTTTGATGAAGCCAAACTCCTTTACAACGTCATCAAATCGAATGTTCCAACTCCGAGATGCTTGCTTTAGCCCATAAATAGACTTTTGAAGTTTGCATACCTTTCCAGCATTGTTTGGATCGACAAAACCTTCGGGCTGCATCATATACACGTCCTCCGTAAGGATTCCATTTAAGAAAGCCATCTTGACGTCCATCTGCCATATCTCATAGTCGAAATGTGCAGCAATGGCTAGAATGATCAGTATAGATTTAAGCATCGCTGCGGGCGAGAAAGTCTCGTCGTAGTCAACTCCTTGAACTTGTCGAAAACCTTTTGCAACAAGTCGAGCTTTATGGATGTGAACATTTCCATCCATATCAATCTTCTTCTTATAGATCCATTTGCACTCGATGGCTTTAAAACCATTAGGCAGGTCAACCAAGTTCCAAACTTGATTGTCTCCGACTCTATCTCGGGTCTCATCACAATTAGCCATTTCTCAGAGTCTGGGTCCACCATCGCTTCTACATAGGTCGCAGGCTCATCATTGTCTAACAATAATAATTCCTGCGCTTCGTGGTGCCTCGCCGACCTTCATGGTTGTGGTGCTTCTATTGCCATGGGTTCCTCAACTTGTTCTGCTACAATAGCATCACTCGTAGGGGCATGCCCGACTGGCTCATCTTGAACTTCTTCAAGTCGCACTGACCTTCCACTCATTCCCTTTGTGAGAAACTCTTCTCTAGGAAAACACCACTACGAGCGACAAACACTTTGCCCTATTCTCAGTTGTAGAAGTAATACCCTAAGGTTTCCCTTGGATATCCCATGAAAATGCATTTATCCGATTTGGGTGTTAGCATGTCTGACTGAAGTCGCTTGACAAATGCATCACAACCCCAAATCTTTAGAAATGACAAACTGGGATTCTTTCTAGTCCACATTGCATATGGTGTCTTAACTACGGATTTACATGGTACCCTGTTTAGTGTGAAAGCTGATGTTTCTAGAGCGTAACCTCAAAATGATAATGGTAAATCCGACTGGCTCATCATCGAACGAACCATGTCCAAAAAAGTTCGATTGCACCATTTGGAGACCTCGTTTCTTTGAGGCGTTCTAGGCGGCGTGAGTTGTGGAACAATTTATACAACTCTTAAGTTGATTTCTAAATTCGTGAATCAAATATTCACCTCCACGATAGGATTGCAAGGCCTTTATTTTCTTGCCATGTTGATTCTCTACCTCACTCTAAAACTCTTTGAACTTTTCAAAAGTTTCAAATTTATGCTTTATCAAGTAGACATAGCCATATCTACTGAAATCATCAGTGAAAGTAATGAAGTAGTGATATCCTCCTCTAGCTGTCGTGCTCATTGGTCCACATACATCAGTATGTATGAGTTCCAAAAAGTCTGTCGCTTTCTCGGGAAAATCTGTAAAAGGCGTCTTGGTCATCTTTCCAAGTAAACAAGCTTGACATGTCTCGTATGATTCAAAATCAAACAAAGTTAGAAGACCATCACCATGGAGCTTCTTCATGCGTTTTTTACTTATATGCCCCAAACGACAATGCCATAAATAGGTAGGACTCGAATCATTAGGCCGAAGCCTTTTAGCACTAACATTGTAAACAGATGCATCATCAAGATTTAAAATAAATAACCCATTCACAATGGGAGCATCAGCCATAAACATAGCATTCTTAGAGATTACGCAACCATTGTTTGTACTTGCGAATGAATAACCATCCCTCATCAAACATGAAGGTGATAAAATGTTTCGACCCATACTAGGAATGTAATAAAAACTATTTAACTCCATAATAAATTTTGACGAAAGGTGAAGCTCCATGACACCGACGAATAATGCAGCAACCCTTGCTTTATTTCTGACGTGAAAATACACTTGACCTTTCTGCACTCCTCTAGTCCTTTTTATCCCCTGCATTGAATTGCAAATATGAGCAACTGATCCGGTATCAAATACCCAAGATTTAACATAAGAATCTGCGAGAAAAATGTCCACAACATTTACAATAAGCATACCTGAGTGGGAAGTACTCTTACTTCCACTCTTCTTCAAAGAAGCCTGGTAGTTGCTGTAGTTTCTCTTCTGGTGGCCACGTTCATGAAAAAAGAAACACTCAGTGTCTTATGTAGGTCCAGCCTTTTGCTTAGGTGCAGACTTTGGCTTAGGGATCGTATTTATAGCGTTGCCCTTCTTCTTCTGCCAAGAAGTGCCCTTTTTCTTGAACCTAGGCTTGTTCTGCACAGCCATCGCATGGCTATGCCCTGCACACTTCTTAATGTCACATTCTGCTGTTTTCAGCATCCCACATAACTCATTAAGGCACTTCTCCATCCCATGCATACGGTAGTTCGAAATGAAATACACATAGCTAGATGGAAGACACACCAAAATGAAATCAGCAGCCAACTCTTAGCCTAATGGAAAACCAAGTTTTAACAAAGTCTGACTTTAACCAAGCATTTTGATCACATGGGGGCCTATAGCCGCTCCCTCTACCAGCTTGCATTCCACAAAGGACTTAGTGACATCGTACCTCTCTGTCCTAGCCTGAGTATGGAGCATGTCCTTAAGTGCGAAGATCATATCGTAAGCTTCCTGATCCTCAAACTGCTTTTGAAGATCAGGTTCCATGCATGCAAGCATAAGATAGCTAACCTAAGGAGATTCATCACATGCTTTCTTGTAGGCACTCTTTAGGGTAGCAGTTGCATTATCAGCAGGTTCATCTGGGATTGGGGTATCTAGAATAGTTTCCTTTTTATCAGCCCTCAGAACAATTCTTAGGTTACGGACCCAGTCCGAATAGTTTGTTCCATTTAGTTTATCCTTTTAAGAATCGAACGCAAAGCAAAAGGTGATGAAGTGTTCAGTGCCATTGATCTACAACATAAAAATATGCAAAATACTAAGCCATGTAACCATGAAAGAGTAAAACATATTAAACAATTTAATAGCATATACTCCCACTTAAATCAACATCCCTCTATTGATACTAAGTGATTCAAGACCCACAATTAACAAGTCGACTAGTGAGCTTTAGCATCACTGCTAGAAGACAAGGTAAAACGGTAAGCAACTTTTGCTAATCATATCATATATGACTCTTGTTGTTGCGTGACATATCTATGTCAAAACTAGGCGCCCAACCTTTATGCCCCAAGGTCCTTAACTGTTAAGATGACCTTGTTAAGCTCACCAACCCTTATGCGTGTAGGTATCTGATACAAACCCATCCAGCTAAGGGAAACGACGGTACCCTAATTTCATAGACCCACAAACGATTATACAGGGCATAGGATGGTGCAAGGTTTGGTTGGGAGGGCATGGTTTGACTTAAACTTTGTGAGGGATTGTTCTATGTCTATCAACTAAGCACGCATAGAAGTAAAACATATAAGAATAACATTCACATAGTGTGATACAGTATGGCCCATGTTCTCATGGTGATCTCCATCGCCATAGAACCTGTGCACCATGATGATCTCCATATTCATGCTCTATGCGACCCATCCTCCAAGTGATGAGTTCTCCAAGAACTAATACAAGCTATTACTCCTGAAAGCAAGTAATCAACATTACATGGTATTGGGATCATCACAAGTTAGCACGCAGGCCATTATAATAATTGACAACACATATGGCTCCAGCCATGTTGCCCTACTCACGACATGCAGGTCATGAAAAAAAATATACATGCATCACATACATTTTTGGCCATACTAATCACATACATCCTGCAAAAACAAGTTGTGCACATAATAGCATTCTACCGGATCATGTGAAATCGTAGCACCTAGGAACCTTAACGAGATACAAAAGGGGCTATGACTAAGGGGGTCTAGGGGATCTCCCCCTACGGGGTTCGAAGGGGCAGCGCCCCTCGTGAAAAATGAGAGATCAAATCTATATAATTTTCTTTAAGGATTTTGATCGCAAATCAAATTTACCATAAACTGACTATTGTCCCGATTCGACCAATTTCCTTTGATCACGGTACATCGATTCAGATCTAGATCCCGATTCGACAAATTTTCTTTAAGGGTAACGGGTAGGCTACACGCGCGAAAAACAAAAAAATTCTATTGCGTCAACCAGGAATACTATTGTCATAGATCACAGGATTACCACTAGAAGCGCAGTTGTGGAACTCGATGAAGCATGTCGGGGCAGTGTAGATGTTGTACGTCTCCTCCTCGTCCTTGTCCCAGGAGAAGCTCCCCGTTGCACGGCTCGTCCAAGTGCTACAACTGCAGCACCTCCGAGGTATCCACACGTCCGGGGTGGAGACGTCACACGCCAGACTGCTAGGTTTGCATGTGCAACACAGGCGTGAGAGGAGTGGCGGCTGGGAATGCTTAACCTTATTCAGCTTGCCTCACTCTCTCTTATATAGGCATCCCTGGTGGGCTTCTACATTAGCATCCCATTAGTAGGCTAAGCCTGGTCTAATTTAGATCTAATCCTCATTAGGCTTCCAGCCCCTAAAGTGTGTGATCCTAAAGGTTCATACACGTATAGACATGACACGAGTATACTTACTTCGTCAATAGTTGGTAGAAGCCTCTAGCAAGATGTGCCAACTCCTAAACGCATATAAAGATCATTCGGATGAACCATCACAAGGTTGAGTACATGTCTTTCCTTTTGCCCTACGATATTTGGTCTAGCTCCAAGCTGACCTCTCTTTCTAGATACTATGATTCGGAATCCCTTTACTAGGTTAACTCTTAACCGTATGCAGCACGGCCATGCATTGATGGATCCGATCACTAAAGGGGCCCAGAGATATATCTCTCAAGTAGAGAGGGGCAAATCCCATCTTGATTGACCAATGCCTTGTAGCATCTATCAGGACAAATCCAAAAACTACCTTTATAACTACCCAGTTATGGAGCAGTGTTTGATAGCCCCATAGTAGGTTGATCCACATCTCAAGTACATGCGGCAATCTCAGGTCTAAGGACAAAACGTACACGATTTGTAGAGAGAGCTGCAAGTATTATTGCCAGTCTCAAGTTGGATCAGTCCAACCCCATGTTCATAACATGTGTCTACATCGTTGGTTTGACATCTCCATGTCTATGACTTGTGAAACATAGTCATCAACCAATTGATGTGCTAGTCTAATATTCACGTGTGTCCTCACATGAACTCTGACTAGGGACAACTATTAGATAACCATACAAGTAAATAGTTTCACAAATAATTCACATAATTGCCAATCAATACAAGTTACTTGATATATGGATATTCAAGGAACATTATAATAACTCATGGATACATATGAAATATAATCATCTCTATGATTGCTTCTAGGGCAGATTTCCTTCAATGGATTCAATCGTCATCGCATCTGAGGAGGTGAACGGAAGTGAGACAGATAGAGATAGAAATTTCAGATGCTTAGATCCTCACCGCCGCACGCCGTTCCAGTCGATACGCTTAGATCCGCGTCGCCACAAGCCATTCCGACCCCCACACTTAGCTTTGCGCCACCACACGTTGTTCCGACCGCCACGCTTAGGTATGCGCCGCCGCATGCCATGCGGACCACCGCGCTTACATCCGCGTCGCCGCATGCCATTCAAATCGCCACCCTTAGATCCGTGCCGCCGCTCGCTGCTCGGACTGCCGCGCCGCGGTACGTCGATAGGGAAAGGGAGGGAGAAACATCTCTCCTCTCCGTACAGGGTAGCTGTGCCCAACGGGAGCGAGATACCTCCAGCCTATCGGATCATGATGTATCCAACGGTGGTTGGCCAAGATCCGTGTGACATGCATCTTGACCAATCAGAGCACAGCCAAACTGAGCGCTAGTTGATGCGGCTAGTATACATGCGACAGGGGAAGGGAGGGAGAGACATCCAGCATGTTAGGGTGTCCTAGCCGTACAAGGTAGGTGCGCCTCGCCCATCGGGATAGCGATACCTCCAGCCCGTGGGATCATGATGTATCCAACGGTGGTTGGCCAAGATCCGTGTGGCATACATCTCGACCAATCAGAGCGCAGCCAAACTGAGACAGGAGAGAGGGGAAAAGTGAGGAAAACTTTTGCGGGAGGGGAAAAGTGAGGAAAACTTTAGCGGGAGGGGAATAGTGAGGAAATCTTTAGTGGGAGGGGAAAACTGACTAGAGCTAAGGAAAACAACGGCACTCAAATAAAAATGACTAAGGGAAATTCAAGCTTTTGGCATAAAAATGGAAAATGTGTTATTTGAACAAAATAATCCATCTTGGTAGACATTATATTGTTTGCAACTCAGAGATACACAAGTGTTCCAAATTTGGCCTCATTTATACAAAGTATGTTTTGGGATGGGTTATTTTGAAGGTTGATTGAGTAGAAAGCCATGCATCTTCGTAGCTAGTAGCTCATTCCAAGAAGGGTTTAAGAAGTGGTTTAGGGGATGAGTCCATTTCTCTTTATTTCCTTTTCCTTTATTGTTCATGCTAGGTTCTAGGTAACATAACAAGACTCCATGCAAATGTTGCACTATGTTTTGACTTTTTTTGAATTAAACTTACCCTAAAACATTTTTTTGAATTTAATCACTTAGAAAAAGAAAAATGTGGTTCATTACAAGTAAATCCAAAATTTCCAATTTCATATGGTAAATAAATCCAAGATACACAAGTGTGCCAATTTTGGATCAATTGGTCAATGTTTTCTATGGTTTAAGCCATGAAATAGCTAAACCCCATGTGTTGACCACATGTCGAGGGCAAAAGTGAGCAGTGCTAAGCAACTAGGTGGATGACCACAGAAACTTGCAATAACACATACATTATGGGATTATCCAACATCCAAACTTGGGAGCGTCACACTAGTTTGAATTCAATACAAACATTGATAGTAGTTCAAATTCATCATACAAATTCAAATTAATAATTAAAATTCATTTTTTCTTGCTCCTAGTGTTTTTCGTTGGAATATTCTCGGAGTTCACCACCTTGCTCCGGGTGATCCTAGCTAGAATATTCTCGGAGTCCACCATCAGCTTCTTCCATTTGTTCCCTTTATTCTTTTTCTCTGCATCCAATGAATCAAGTGCTTCAGTCTGTCGTACAATTGGTTCAATCATGTTTCGATTCATTAGTTCATACGGTTCAAAAATGCATTGGCATCATTTCTTCAATATCCTCTTGTGTAATTCATTTACTTTTGAACTCTGCTTCCAATGAATAAATTGCTTTATTCTCTGCATCCAATGAATCATTTGCTTCAATCTCCCATGCATTTGGTTCAATCTCTCCCCTGCATTTGGTTCAATCTCCTCCCGATCCATTGGTTCAATCTCCCCTGCATTTGGTTCAATCTCCTGTGCATTTGGTTCAATCTCCTCTAGATCTGTTGGTTCAATCTGTAATGTATCCATTGCTTCATTCACCTCTCGTTCAAATACTTCATTCTCATCTGCATTTGCTGCTCCCGCCTAATCATCCATTCTAGAAGCTGGGTCCACTGCATTTTTACAAAGCCTAGCAATGTGCCCTAGGATCCCACAACATTTGCACTTACGTCGTCGAGGTGGTGCACCACCCTCTACACTAGCTCTCATCATATTCTTCCTTGGCCTACCTACTGGTCTATTAAAAACTAGAGGGTATAGCTTGATGCTTGGATCCACTTCCATCCATTGGTATTTTCCCAACAAAGCTAGAACATTATGAGCATATGCTGCCCTAAATTTGGCAATAGATAAATACTCCGACACGTACTGATCAACTTCACCCTCTTCACCTCCTAGAATACCATGAAAAGCAATGCATGTATGCAGGGTTTCCCATGAAGCTGCCATTGCTTGCAATGGCATATCCTATCAACCAAACTCACTAGATACCTCCATTGCCTATCTTTACTCTTAGTGTATGTTACCTCAGCCTCCATTCCTCTTCTAATGCATTTCCTCTTCAATTGTTTTGCCCTGGCATGCAAAGCTTAATCAAAGATGGGAGGATGAGATGGCCAGCATATACTATTGATGCAATTCTTTGACGCAAATCGATCTTTATCATGATCATCTGCCTAATCTTATCAAATATTTGCCACAACATAAGCCCTTTCAATGACTTGACCTTTGCATTGAAACTCTTTGCAAGGTTACTTGTTACATAGTCTACCTTCCAAATATCATTGAATTGGCTTCTTGACCACACCATTCCATGATGTGCATCTAAGTACTCCTTCACCATAGGTTTTTGTTTATACAACACATCCAAATGATACAGATGCTGCTTCCTCAAACTACATGTGTATGAAGTTGGCCATAGGTTGTCAGTATAAACTTTACCCTTGAATTTCTTTGTAAAAAAATTCCTTAACTGTCACATACATTCCCTATGCTCTACTCTGGGGAATACTGCTTCTACGGCTTTCTCCAAACCTTTGCAAGCGTCTGTGTGGATAGTAAGTCTTGGTGGATGACCTATAAGGTCAAGCAAGTTCTCTAGAAACCAAGTCCAACTTTCCTCTGACTCAATCTCCAAAACCCCAAAAGTAATAGGGGACATCCAATTGTGGTCATCAACTGTAGTAGTAGCTACTAGCTATCCTTTGAATCTACCATGAAGAGTTGTTGCATCCACGGCCAAATAAGGCCTGCAACCATCGAAAAACCCTTGCCAGCAAGCTTTGAAACAAACAAAAGACCTTCTAAAGCACTCCTTCTCCATTGCCTTTCCTCTTATTTTGTACTGAACTTTATGCATGTCTATCTATATAACACTACCTAGACTAGCCATATCCACTTCACCTTTGAAGCTGTAAGAAACTAAAAACTTTCATTCCATGGACCATTGAACCTATCAAGAGCCATTTCCTTTGCATAGAACATCCTCATGTAAGGTACTGAAATATTAAACTTTTTATAAACTTCTTTTATGAGTGTTGTTGCACGAAGTGATGGGTTCACTCTCATCAAATCCATGATTGCATCTACCAACCACCTGGTCTTTGCTAGTTTTGTTATGTCCTTTGGCTGTCCCCCTTGAGGTGTACAAGAATGTTCGAATTGGTTACTTTTTATCTGAAACATAATGAAAATGTTAGGTACAATTAACAAACCCTACACAGTGATCTAAAATACACAACTGGTTGTAATACCTGAACCAAAATGCTCCTGAGCATAGTGGATGCATGCATCCTCCACCTACACCTCTTGTATGGGCACTTCACTATGAACCTTGCTAGCTCACTCTTAATAACATCATAATCATTATTGGTGTGGATACAATATGTAGTAAGGGCATTATGACAGTCCCGAAGGTTTCAAATATGGTGCCTTCAGAAATCTTAGGGTTGTTCCTGTCCCACTCAATTACTAGCAAGTCCTCACTATCGTACTCGGCTAAAACAAGACTGTCATTGTTCTCCTTGTTCTCTTCATCACCATTGTCATCAAATCTAGCACCATTGTCGTGGTATTGGCACGGAAGATGCTACTAGGGTAGCTTACGTAGAGGGAGCAAGGCGACATAGGAGAATCCGAGAGCGAGATTAGCACACGATGTACCCAGGTTCACGTCCCCTTGGTGGAGGATCGCTACGTCCTGCTGTCAATCCAGTATATGTTCATAGATTGGTTTACAAGGGAGCCGCCATAGGTGGAGGGAGAGACTAGATCTAATCTCATATGAGAGACGTATCTAATCTGACATACCCCGTGGGGGTGCCCCTAGTGGCTTTATATATGTAGCCAGTTAGGGTTTACAAACACTAATAGGCTTTGCATTGGAGTCGCCAGCTTGGGCCTCCAGTCGACGAGTCGTCCGGGTCAAGTATACATCAGTCGCCGTATTCGGTGAGTCAATATGCCTGGGGCTAAGCTTCAGTCGGCTCGATCTAGCTCGTGACTCCACTTCGTGGGTATACCCCGATCGGTATTCCCCCATCAGTAGTCCCCGAGCGCATCAGGGACTTGGCGATGACTTTTCAAGCCGTCGAATCAGCATAGGCAATTCCAGGGTGGAGTCGATGGAGAGTCGTTGGCGAGCTCCTGAAACAGAGAAATAGCTCATGAAGTAGTCAATTTTCCTGGGCGAGTTGGCACGCTAGGTGAGTCGCCCCTTTGATAAGTTTGACTAGCGCCTTGTCAACTTGACGTCGTAAAGGCTGATGAATAGCAGACGTGGAAGCCGCCAAGTCATTGATGATGAAGCACCGAGTCGGCACACGCGATTCCACGAGGGGAGAGTCCGTGATGGAGAGTCCCCGAGGGTGGCGAGTCCGCGAAGGCAAGTTCGCAATGGCGAGTCCGTGAGGGCGAGTCCGTGATGGCGAGTCCCCGAGCATGGTGAGTCCGCGACGGCGAGTCCCGAGCATGGAAACTCCGTGATGGTGAGCACGAGGGCGAGTCCGTGACAGCGAGTCCCCGAGCATGGCGAGTCCGTGACGGCGAGTTCGTGAGGGAAAGTATGTGACGGCGAGGGCGAGTCGGCGAGGGAGAGCCCACGATGGTGAGTCTACGAGGGCGATTCCCCGAGCATGGCGAGTCCGCGACGGCGAGTCCCCAAGCATGGTGAGTCCGTGACGGCGAGTCTTTGAGGGAAAGTCCACGACGGCGAGGGCGATTCGGCGAGGGAGAGCCCGCGATGGCGAGTCCGCGAAGGCGAGTCCCCGAGCATGGCGAGTCCGCGATGACGAGTACCCAAGCATGGCGAGTCCACGACAGCGAGTCCACGAGAATGGAAACTCCGTGAGGGCGAGTCCGTGAGGGCAAGTCCGCGACGGCGAGTCCGTGATGGCGAGTCCGCAAAGGCGAGTCCCGGAGAAGGGAAACTCTGTGAGGGCGAGCCCGTGACGGCGAGTCCCCGAGCGTGGCGAGTCCACGACGGCGAGTCTGCGACGGCGAGGGCGAGTCGGCGTTGACGAGTCCCCGAGCATGGCAAGTCCACAACGGTGAGTCCCGGAGCATGGAAACTCCGCGATGGCGAGTCCGTGACGGCGAGGGCAAGTCGATAAGGTGGCGAGTCCCCGAGCATGGCAAGTCGTTAGAGACTGGTCGTGGACGAGGAAGTCGGTATCGCCGTATCGCAAGGGCATCCATCCCTAGGCCGTTTTGCTGAGAGAGAAAAAGATGCAATTGCATTAAGGTGTACTTGCATAATACATTGAACAATTGTAAGACGTGCGATTTGTAAATGTTGAAATAAAATGCATGTTGTTAAATGGATCAGTTAGAAGTATGAAAGGTTTATGTGTATCTTTTTATGAGTAGGCAGACCTCTAGCATCAAACGCTTGCCGGGTAACAGGGACGTGATGCCAGACTATTGAACCCGAAAACAAGGTCGGCCTTTTGGTACCCAGCCTCACTACTTCGACGGATGCGAATAAACAACAGACAAAACCGAAACCGATCCCAAGTATGATTTTGGTCCCTTAATGGTCATATCCCAAGAATGAATGAATATGCATATTTATTTTAGACCCGTAGCATACATGAGTGTAAAGAAACTTAGTTGGTAGCATGACAAGTCTGTGACGGCGAGTCCGTGCTGGGCGAGCCCGCGACATGCGAGTCCCCGGCGAGACATTTCCGCGACCGTGGCGAGTCCACTGCGACGATTCCCTGCCGGTGTCGATTCTGTGATGCGCGAGTCCACGACGGTGCAATGATCGTGAACCAGCTTTTTGGACATAGGCGGATCGAGTCGGTCTCAGCTAGGCCAGCGTGGGATTGAAACTGATGGAAAGACGGTCGCTGGATCGCCTTGCGTCCTTGGATTAATCTTCCCGCAGTATGCACGTGAGAAACGCCGTGTAACGATCGAGTCGCGGCGATGTAGTAGGCACCCTTGAGCCCAGGCGATCCGGGCTGCGTGTTTGTCTCTCATCTTTTCCATGACTTGGACGAATAAATCTGCACACACAAATAGTACAAACCGGGAAGATATATCGGTAGATTTCAATTTGCGAAAAGGAGAGAATAATTAGAGAATAACACCGAGTTCACAGAATTAGCCAGCCCTTCATCGTGAAGTCAGAAGCAATAATTGAATCACCACCGGCCATATATGGCTTGATTCTCTCAAATTTGACCAATTGTAGGCACAGCGACTGGTTTTGTTTATAGATCAGGCACATTCGTCTTGATGCTTGTGCATGTGAATTGACCTGGTGTCTTTCCTTCTATCTGGCCGCCGGGTCCTTTCCACCGATGACGTGCGGTCCGATGCGCAAGGTGGCCGCCGCCAGAGTTAAATACGATCATTAACTGAGCTTCAGATATGCGTTGTTTGGGACAGCTTGAGAATTCTTTTCACCCTATTGCTGACTGGCCGCAACAAAATCTCTGTTGGCCGATTGAGTTGCTCGCGTCGGATGAAGATAAATTTGGCGGACACAATTTAGACGTAGTTGATGGTGAAGGATCCCATCCGGATCATCATCTCCAAGCACTGCTTTCTCCACGGTGGGCACCAATTGTCGTGGTATTGTCATGACAGATGCTACTGGGGGTAGCTTATGTAGAGAGAGCAAGGCGACGTAGGAGAATCCGGGAGCGAGATTGGTACACAATGTATCCAGGTTCACGTCCCTTTGGTGAAGGATCGCTACGTCCTGCTGTTAATCCAGTATATGTTCATAGATAGGTTTACAAGGGAGCCGCCGTAGGTGACCTCACCATGACAACCGTGGGCAATTTCCTCCTTGTATTGATCATCTAGTGCTTGTTTATTGAATCTATCTAACATTTTAGGAAACATCAACTCATCCTCATCATCTAGTGGAGGTGCTCCCTCGTTAGGCTCTGCTTCGTCCTCCACATCAGCTGCATGAGCGATTTGGCTTACACTCACAATGCGAATAGATGGTACTACTGTGGACCTACAAGGAGCGCGAGGGTGCACACTATTAGCAGACACAACAGAGACACATGATGCTCGACCACCTGATGATGCTTGAGCACCAGATGATGCTTTAACCCTCTTTCCCATGTGTTCTACTTTAGGTTGCACAGGGAGACGAATTCGACCAAAACATTCGGTAGCATTCAAAGAGAAAAGCATTACCAGATCAGCTTCGCTAGTTAGTGGGACCAATCTTTGCTCGCTAATGTTGAAATATTGTGAATCAACTGAATCGCCATTGCTCTAGAGGAATTTAGAATAGATTTTATCTTTCAAATCTCTAAGAGCTATGGAGGTTGTAACCACCGCTGGGAAGTAAAATCTAAAGAGATATTATTCACAACCACGAATTACGCTAGTATCCAGTTTAACCGCCAGCCGAAATGTCAGCTCTGGATCAATCCTATTCGAAAATCAAGGCAGTTAGTTGAGCACTAGCGATTCACGCTCAATTACTGCCTATAATCAATCCACAAAGGGAAATGATGCTTATCCAGATAGAATCCATGTGTTAGATCCCTCCGATTCCACCCAATATTCTCCGTCCTCGACGGGGAGGACCGGTACACCAGCCGGCATTGCGTACTATTCTGCGAAAGGGATAGATCTAGCGAGGGCGGGAGCGGAGCCAGAGGTAAAGTGGGCTCCACGTCTAGGGGGAGGGGCGGCTCGGGGGCCGAGGACGATATGAGGTAGGATAGCACGACGGCGGGGGAGCGGAGGGGCGGTGTGGGAGCGATTCTAGGCTCGGGGGAAGCGAATTCTTTGGGTGAGCGACAATGGCCGGTCCAACGTGTCTCCATGTGGCCCCACCCTTCACCACGTATGCAAGACCCATCCCAACATGGCCCCACCCTTCACCACGTATGCAGGACCCGTCCCAACACGGCCTCACCCGTCAGCATGAAATGGTCGAGCCCATGTAACATAACGCTCAATGCATGACCTGCCCCAACCCGGTCCCACCGGTCAGCATGTAACGGTCAAGCCTTTGACCTAATAGCATCCCTCCATCCGAGAGCCTATGAGGGTTTCAGAATAGAGGGAGGGGAAGTGAGAAAAAGTTAAGCGGCTGGGGAAAACTGAGTACAACTAACGAACCAAGGGCACGAAAATAGAAATCCCTATATGATAATGGTGTGAATGTCAAAATAAGTGACATTAATGATTTGCAAAATAGGACCTTATGAATCTGGTAAAACATATGTAGGACAGGAAGTCCTCCATGAGCAAGCATGATCAATAAACGCATATGAGATATGGTTTGTGATTAGTAGCAATGCAGCTAGATTTTTTTGTACTCTAGTGCAAGTGGGAGAATGAAGGAGATATGCCCTAGAGGAAAATAATAAAGGGGTTTATTGTCATATCTCATTAGAGCATAATAGTTTAATATCATGCTATAACTGTATCAAGCAGAAATTTTTATACAGGTGTGATATATAAACAAACCCATGTCCCTAATAGCCTCTATTCAACTAGTTCATGGGGCAGCTGATGATCAAGGTTTCCTGGTCATGGTGCTATTAGAGCCAAGTGACAATGAAGTCATATCATCTGGAATGATGTGATGGACATTCCCACCAATGATTGTTACAACAAGATCATGTCACTTAGTTCATGTTGCAATTGTCAGAAATGGAGTGTCCTAATCCTTAGTCTGTGAGATCATATTAATCACTGTTACCGGAAGATTGCTTTGACTGCATCAACCGTCATGTCCGTGACTGGGTGACCATAAAGGTGCATGTTGGGTAGTCTGAAGGAGCAGGTTGAGGCCTATGCATCAAAATCGGGGTTTGTTCTCCTGTGTGATGGGAAGATACACTAGGCCCACTTGGTAAATTACATCCATAAGTTGCGTAATGTATGACTAGTTCACGGGGATGGAATTTCACAGGAACAACTAAAACAGTACTTGTTGGATAGTAAAGTGAACAAGGTATCATGATATCGATGATCATATCTCGGACAAGTCTCGCATCGCGTAACAAAGGGAATTGGACATATCGTTTAAGGTTTGACACGATGGTGATTTGTGGAGTGCATAGGGGTCAACATGGGCCTCCTAGTCCCGCTATTGATCATTGATCGAGATCATGTCTATGACATTCCCGAATCATAGGTGAAAGGGCATGTATGCCCTCATGTGTGGTTTTGGTAATTAATGACAATCTCTATAGACTAATGTGTAAATTGAGTTTCACTTTTAGGTTTGTCCATTGGCATCGCTTGGACCATGTGTTGGGTTCAAGGTTGAAGAAGAACAACAAGCAATGTCGAAGGGCTTTGTGCCTATTGGAATATTGCTGAAGAAGAAGAACAACAACAACATGGAGTTCCTTATAGCCATCTTCAAGACATCATCAAGAAATGAAGTGAAAGCTCAAGATGCACCATCTCTAGAAGATCTCATGCTTGAAGCTTGCCATCCTCAGTGATCATGGAGTGATGAAGACAAGTTAAAAGAAGAGGTTTCCCCATGGAGTATGGGGGAGAATTTCGCAAGTCTTCATCAAGCAAGAGCATCAATAAAGGCGATCCATCTTGAGAAGGACAAGATGGTCTACATCAAGCTCAAGTGGAATGCTCAAGGTAAAGGTATGATCTTGATAGATTTTCTATTTTACCAGGCTCTTGTAGTGTTGGGAGACTGGGTTTAGGATACATAGCCATAATATTAAGAGGGGCCCCCAAGTGGGTGACTCGATCGTATCTTTCGGAGAGAGATAAAACCTTCGCATACATAGCATCATCTCTCTTGGTTGTTGTTTTTTTATTTTCCATGTGAGGATCTAGAGCTTGTGGTTTTCAAACAAGCTCTAGTTCATTAAAAAAAGGATTTCCCTGATATATCTTATTGCGGTTTTGATTTTACAAGTTTTTCTAGCTCCACACCTTGGGAGATATCTCTCATATATATTCATGATATTTTCTCCCTTGGAGATATCTCTCATATATATTCTACACATTGTTATCTTTCCAAAGAAATTGGTTTCGTCTTGTTTGGAATTCGGATGCAAAAGTTATTGCAGTTTTGGTTTCTAAAGTTTTCCTGACCGGAAGTTCTGGCTCTCCACCAGTGGTACCACTAGGGCATGTTTGCCGGCGGTAGTTCCGGTGGAAGTTCCGGCCAATGTTCCGATTCCCATGGGATGCCTTCAGTAACTTCTCTGTTTGGTGAGTTCTATTTGGCGAAATTTTCATCGGATGTTTTGGCGGTAGTACCGTCCCCCGCTGGAACTGTTGGGTTTGCAGCATAGAAAACAAAAAATTCCTACAATGGGAACTACTAAGAACCAAGATCTATCTACTAGATACAAGCTATGGGTGGATATACATCCATAGAGAACATACCCTTGTAGACCGACAAAGTGTAACGAGGTTGAACTCGTGGATGATGTAGTCGAACACTTGCCAATCTCAGGATCGAGTAGAAGTCTAGCACCGCAACTCAGCAACGCATCCGTGATCGCACACACGTTTAGGCCACCGAACAACCACAACCTCCTCGCTCTAGCAAAGCAGTGGAAGCATCAACTCCTTCCAGACGAAATGCCACCAGGAACATGTATCTCGCTAATCCGAGACCATGGGGGAATAATTCTTGAGAGGGAGAGAGATCCTTCACGAGGATGTGTGAGTGAGAAGGAGTGAGAGGGGGGCTTTTATAGGAGAGGGGGCATCCCATCCTCATGGTCGGTGCACCATGGGGGGTGCCCCCACCTCTTCCTCATTCATGTGGGCAAGCTCCACTCACATAAACTTGGCCCTCCATTTTCTCCACTCAAAATGCATTAAATTTCCACCAAATTTAATACAACTCTCATTTAATAGAACTATTTTATTTATTTTATTGAGAATTTGTTAATTACTTTACTTATCAAACGTTCACATAAACCCCCTACAAAATTTCAATATCACATGCAGAACCAATTTCAGGAATTTCACCCGAAACAATTCCGGTGTCCATTGAAATAATTCCAGCGGTTTGCAATTCTTTTGTCTAGAACATATTTTCTCCAAATGGTGTTGGTATCCCTTAAGTTTGTCACCCTACGGTTCACGAATAATGCAGTCATGATCGATACCCCTCTCAGATCAATAATCAAAAGCGGGACCTAGAGATCTATAGTGACTCCCACACATTCAACGATGACTTCTGTGATCGTGAGAACCTTCAACGCTAGTAACTTAATGAAGGGAATATGCCCAAGAGGCAATAATAAAGTGGTTATTATCTTATTCCATGTTTATGATAAATGTTTATTTTGCATGCTATAATTGTATTAATTGGAAACGTTAATACATGTGTGTTTAATAAACAAAATACAAAGTTCCTAGTATTGCCTCTCATATAAACTAGCTCGTTGATTAACAAGATGATCAAGGTTTCCTGATCATGGACATTGGATGTTGTTAATAACGAGGTCACAACATTGGTGGAATGATGTGATGAACATTCATCCGAAGTATAGCATTATGATCAGAGTCATTATGTTTATATTGCTATAACATCATACGAAGTAATCTTAGTCCTTAGACCATGAGATCATGTTAATTGCTAACACCGGAAGAGTATCTTGATAACATCAAATGTCACACTGTAACAGGGTGACTATAAAGGTGGGTTCAGTGCTTCGAAGGTGTTATGTTGAGGCTCATGGATCAAGAGTGGGATTTGTCCATCCCGATGACGGATAGATATACTCTGGGCCCTCTCGGTGATATCACATTCAGATAGCTTGCAAGCAAATGATGTGATCACTAGAATGTTATATCACAGGAATGAGAAAAGAGTGCATGTCGGCAACGAGATCAAACTAGGTATGGAGATACCGATGATCGAATCTTGGACATGTAATATATAGTGAGACAAAGTGATTTAGTTACTAGCATTAAAGGTTCTCACGATCACAGAAGTCATCGTTGAATGTGTAGGAGTCAGTATGGATCTCCAGGTCCCGCTTCTGATTATTAATCTGAGAGGGGTCTCGATCATGTCTGCATCGCGAACCATAGGGTGACACACTTAAGGGATACCGATACCATTTTGAGCAAATATGTTTCAGATAAAGATTAAGAAAGCGCTGGAATTATTTCAATAGACACCGAAACTGTTTCGGGTGAAATTGCTGAAATTGGTTCTGCATGTAATATTGAAATGTTGCGGGGGTTTTATGTGAATGTTTGTTAATTAAAGTAATTAACAAAATTCTGAATAAAAATAATAAAAGAGTTTTATTAAATGAGAGAGCATTAAATTTGGAGAAATTTAATGCATTTAAATTGGAGACTTTAAAAGAGAATGTGATGGGGCATTTTAATGTGGAAGGGGTTACCACCACATGAATGGGGAGGTGAAGGGACACCCTCCCCTCCTCCTATAAAAGGTCCCTCTCTCACTCCTTCTTCCTCACACCTCCTCGTGAAGGATCTCTCTCCCTCTCTAGTATTATTCCCCATGGTCTCGGATTAGCGAGATACATGTTCCCGGTGGCTTTATCTGGAAAGGAGTTGCTGCTTCCGCTGCTTTGCTGGAGCGAGGGATGGAGGTTGTCGGGGTACCGGACGTGTGTGCGATCATAGATGCACCGCTGCTTTGTGGTGCTGGACTTGGTGGTGCTAGACTTGCTGGAGCTGGATCTGAAGGACGTGCTGGAGCCGGACCTGCTGGACTTCATCACGATCTTGAGATTGGCAAGTGTACGACTACATCATCCACGAGTTCCATCTCATTAACAAAGCTTTGTTATCTTCGAGGGTAAGTTCTCCATGGATGTATATCCACCCGTTGCTTGTATCTAGTAGATAGATCTTGGCGTATAGTTCCCATCGTAGGAAAAATTTTGTTTTCTATGCTGTGAACCCCAACAGTGGTATCAGAGCCTGATCTATGCGTAGGTGCTTTGCACGGGTAGTACACATATGTTTATATGTGGGTGATGATGATCATGTTATTGCATCTTTCATGTATTTTTGATATTGGTGGCATAGTGGGATGAAGCGGCCCGGACCAACCTTACATGTCATCGCACATAAGACCGGTTCCATGGCTGACATGCAACTAGTTTTGCATAAGTGGCTGGCGGGTGTCTATCTCTCCTACTATAGTCAATATCCGATTTACAACGAGTTGCTAATAACTTGGTTATCCTCGTTGTGGTTCATGTTCGTAGGTAAGACCGGTTCTATCTCCGAAAGCCCTAAGCCACGTAAAACTTGCAATTGATAAATTAGAGGCATCTATTTTAGATCGTTGTTGGGCTAGTGTCTTGATATGGTATTGTTGTAAGTAGATGTATGATAGATACTCTTACAACACACTCAACGTGTAAGTTCCATAGACCTTGGCCTTACACACAAAGGAATGATAGAGATCATACCACGATGCAAATGATAGAGATCAAATGCATGGACCATATCATCTCACTTTACACATTAGATGTTAGCATCTTATACTGCTAGTTTCGCGCTTTTTGTAGCATTGTAAGATGATCCCTCATCTAGATATCAAGATAAAATGTGTTCTTCCTTAAGTATGCATCGTTCTGTGGATCGTGTTTCGATACATCACGTGATGATCGGGTGTACTCGACTCTACGCTTTCCTATAACGGGTGTAAGATAGTTTTACACACACGAATACTAAGGTTCTTACTTGGTGAGCCTAGCATGTATAAACATGGCCTCGGAACACGGATCGAAAGGTTAAGCATGAGTCATATAGTTGATATGATGCCCATATAGATTCTCGCCTTGGAAGCTACATCGACTCACGTGATGATCGGACTTGGTGTAGTGGATTTGGTTCATGTAATCACCAAAAAGACACGAGGGATGTCGTTTTTGAGTGGGAGTTCATTTCTAATTTGGATTAGTCGAACTCAATTTGTCATAAACTAAATCGAAGTGAATTTGCATAATTTGTTGTAGTCATTGCCATCTGTTCACTACATTATGCTTAGTTTTAATTGAGATAATAAAACTATAGAATTCTGGATATTTACTTTACGAACTGGTATCGTATTGTTTTGAATGTCAATTTAAAGTTTAGAAGTCCTATTGCGAACTTTCAGCAAACCCTATTTACTCCATGAAGTTTAATAAGTAGTATTAAATCAAGAGTAAGAATTCCAATGTTAGTATCTAAAGTATCATGTTGGCCTCCATGATTATTGATATTCAAAAGTTGTTTTAATATCAAGATTATATAGGAGCTAAAAATTGTTTCAGAAACCATCATGTATGAAAGATATTGTGATATCTGAAGTAATGTTTTTGGTTGCATTATGATAGAGTATAATTTAGGAAAATACATGTTCTTATATTGTATGAGAATTTGTGAAGGATGGAGATGCTAGGCATCTAGATCTCCCAAAAAGGTTTTGGGAACTAACATTATACTCACGATTCTTCCTTACAGGCTATAGTAGCTTGATCATGAAAGTTGTCATGATAAGGATGAATAGAAGATGTAAGTAAAATGTATACTACACTAATAGATTACTAAAGAATGGATTTTTGAAAGAACACCAAACATTTGATGATGGTGATCCACTTCAAAGTGCAAGTCCAAAGGTATTAGTATTTGACTATATACACTTTGTACTATGTGTCATGTGAATGACACCACTATTGATGTTGATAGATTCTTTTAAAAGAAAAGGAATTGTTGAAAGAGAATCTATAAAATATTTGGCAGAAAAGAAAAGGTTGGAGATGTCAAACTTAGGTATATAGAAGATATACATGTTATGGCTGTATTCCTTGCTTGTTAAACAATATGGTTCTGAGGTATTGGATACCGGTACTAGATACCGAATTGGTTGGTGTGAAGTGTCATACAGAACAACACAATTCATGAACTACAACGGCCTAAGTAACTAGCAAGAGAATAAGTGATGATGTTCATCGAAAACAAATAAAGTGTTATTGTGTTTTTGTTGTCGTTAAACCTAGCCTTCAAGATTTGTTTTAATAATTGTTATTTTGTTCCGGTATTACGAGAACAATGGTTGCTCAAATAATTACCGTATTCCATAAAGGATGAATGAACTTTTACAAGTCTAATTGGAGAAATCACATCCATAAACACTATTGCTAAAATGTCGCAAGACGAATGATTAAAATATCACTTATGCAGTGACATCGTTGTTTTAAATTATATTGGAAAGAAAACATGAAGAAACTCCAGGTATATGGAATTTTTGGAGTCTTTGATTTTGATCAATTGACGCTTGTGAAACTTTCCTCGAGATAATTGAAACTCCGTCCATAGGCCAAAGAGGAACGGATGACTAACTTATTGGATATTATGCATGTTGATGTATATAGTTCATTATGTGTAGCCATATGCGATGGATCTTTTTGCTTCATATGCTTTCTCCAGAAATTTAAGTGAATATATCTATATATTTACTTAATAAGGAAGAAGTATGAAACATTTGAAAATTGTTCAAAGACTTTCAAGATGAAGTGAAAAATCATTGTAACAAGAAAATAAAAGAGTTTATGATTTGATCATAAAGGAAGATATTTGAGTTACATGTTTATCAAAACACTTAAGATTAGAGGAATTGTTCCATGATTTGTGTTTCCCGGTAAACCATAGGAGTATGGCATATTCGATAGATGAAATCAAACCATGTTTGACATGGTAAGATCAAAGGTGTAATTTATAAAACTGCCATTATTTTTTAAGGATTGAAGCTTTAGAGACTACCGCTTTTACACTGAAAAGAGCACCATCGTGATCCATTAAAATGACACCATATAAGTTGTGGTTTGGGATAAAACCCGAGTCTTTTCTTAAATTTTGGTATGCTATGCATAAGTAAAATGTTTACAACCAAAGTCGAATAAGCATGTCTTTGTAGGTTATCCCGAAGAATTTGTTGGGAATTTCTCCATAACACCGAGGACAAAAGACTTTGTTACTTGGAACGTCAAGTTTCTTGAGAAGGAATTTTTCGCGAAAAGTTAAGTGGGAGGACAATAGAACTTTGATAAGGTTGTTGAACCTTAGCTATATGTGCTAAGTAGCGCAGCGCCGGAAAGTGTCCTGGTGGCGGCCACAATGCTCATGGCTCCCGTGATTACAAAGGTTGTAATCTCGGAGATTAGAGTTCATATTGAACCGTGTGGGTCGGTAAGAATCAAATAGTGATATTTGATAAACAAGTCGTTATCGTTTTGACAATGATGAACCGACTGCATGCAAAGAAGCGATGATGGGCCCTGACTCCATAAAATGACTAGAAGTCATAGAATCCGTATTAGTATCCATACACGAGAATCAAGTTTCTAAACTTGGAAGACCCTCTGAAAAGGCGTAAAGCCTATCGGGTCATGTTTGGATCTATAAAGAAATAGACATGGATGTTTAACATCTATGAAATAGTCGACATGTCGGAAAGAAGTTTACGGCAATGTTCAAGGAGTTGACTATGACAAGATTTGATCTTTCATAGCGATATATAGTCTTGACGGATTAATGTAGCAACCACTACATATAATTTGGTATATGGTAGTTGAATAAACAAAACAAGGTTCTTCTAATAGAACGGTTACCTAGGACGTGTACATGACATGGTCCGAAGGGTTTTGTTAATTCAAAGGGTTCTAAAAGGGCATGCAAACTTCAATAGTTGAAGTAAGCATAGCGAAGTTGGAATCTTCACCATGATGAAACTGTTAAAAGAGTTTAAATTCATCGGAGATGATGAAGATGCTTGCATTTGCAAGAAATTAAGTGGGAGCGCTGAGACATATTTCTAATACATTATGTAGAGAACATATTGTTGATTGGAAATGATGTATCTTGTATTGACACAAGTTAAGAATTTCATTAAAATAAGATTTCGATGAAAGACTTGGGAAAACCCGGAATATTTGGAATCAATATCTATATGGATAGATTGGGGCACTAATATGGTTGTGCCAGACAAACATATATGAGATATTGAAAGGGTTCAATATGGAAACAACAAGAAATGTTCTTGCTGCATGGAAAGGATTGTATCAAGATTCAAGTGTTTCAACACTGGGTGAGTAAAATCACATGAAGATTTTGATTGATTATACCGTGATATGTATATATCCAGATATGTCCTATTCTCTAAATGTTATGAGCACATACCAGAATGATTCATAAGATGATCATTGGACGATATTAAAGATATTCTTATGAGCTTTGGAAGAACTAAGAATATATCATGTATACGTGACAAATAGTTAAAGGTAGTTCATTGTAAAGTGTTACATTGATACTAGTTTTGTCACAAAATACAAATTAAATTTATCTCAATTTATACTATGGGTGGCACAATGTAATGGAAAGGATGTTCCATGATGGATTTGGATGAGTTCCAAAGTTGAAACATTGTGACGGATACTACAACAAAAGGCTAAATATATGACTGCTATAGTAGCAGCAAAGGAGGGCATTTGTGTTAAGAAGTTTGTTATCAAACTAGGTGTGGTTCAAAGTGGGCTAATACTATGAAGATATATTGTATGACAATAATATCAACATATTTTAACCCGAACGAACTAAAAGGTCTCACCAAAGGACCAAATTTATACAATGCCATCTCATTTGAGAATGAGTGATGCGTAGAGATGCAAAGACATGCAAATACACACGGACCTGAAACTGTCAGATCCAGAGGTTATGTTAACCACTAGCAATCGCGTATATGCAACACTAGAAAGCCATAGGTGTTCAATACGCAAAGTTTTTCAAACTAGATTATTAACTCTAGTGCAAGTGGGAGACTGAAGGGAATATGCCCAAGAGGCAATAATAAAGTGGTTATTATCTTACTCCATGTTTATGATAAATGTTTATCTTGCATGCTATAATTGTATTAATTGGAAACGTTAATACATGTGTTTTTAATAAACAAAATACAAAGTTCCTAGTACTGCCTCTCATATAAACTAGCTCATTGATTAACAAGATGATCAAGGTTTCCTGATCATGGACATTGGATGTTGTTAATAACAAGGTCACAACATTGGTGGAATGATGTGATGAACATTCATCTGAAGTATAGAATTATGATCATTATGTTTATATTGCTATAACATCATACGAAGTAATCTTAGTCCTTAGACCATGAGATCTTGTTAATTTCTAACACCGGAAGAGTATCTTGATCACATCAAACGTCACACCATAACAGGGTGACTATAAAGGTGGGTTCAGTGCTTCGAAGGTGTTATGTTGAGGCTCATGGATCAAGAGTGGGATTTTTCCATCCCGATGATGGATAGATATACTCTGGGCCCTCTCGGTGATATCACATTAAGATATCTTGCAAGCAAGTGATGTGATCACTAGAATGTTATATCACGGGAACAAGAAAAGAGTGCATGTCGGCAACGAGATAAAACTAGGTATGGAGATACCGATGATCGAATCTCGGGCATGTAATATATCGCGAGACAAAGGGATTTAGTTACTAGCGTTAAAGGTTCTCACGATCACAGAAGTCATCATTGAATGTCTAGGAGTCAGTATGGATCTCCAGGTCCCGCTTCTGATTATTGATCTGAGAGGGGTCTCGATCATGTCTGCATTATTCGCGAACCATAGGGTGACACACTTAAGGGATACCGACACCATTTCGAGCAAATATGTTTCAGATAAAGATGAAGAAAGCACTGGAATTATTTCAATAGTCACCGAAACTGTTTCGGGTGAAATTGCTGAAATTGGTTCTAGGGTTTAGGGTTTAGGGTTTAGGATAAAAGAGTTTTATTAAATGAGAGAGCATTAAATTTGGAGAAATTTAATGCATTTAAAGTGGAGACTTTAAAAGAGAATGTGAAGGGGCATTTTAATGTGGAAGGGATTACCACCACATGAATGGGGGAGGTGAAGGGACACCCTCCCCTCCTATAAAAGGCCCCTCTCTCACTCCTTCCTCACACCTCCTCGTGAAGGATCTCTCTCCCCCTCTAGTATTATTCCCCATGGTCTCGGATTAGCGAGATACATGTTCCTGGTGGCTTTATCTGGAAAGGTGTTGCTGCTTCCGCTGCTTTGCTGGAGGGAGGGATGGAGGTTGTCGGGGTACCGGACGTGTGTGCGATCACGGATGCACCGCTGCTTTGCGGTGCTGGACTTGGTGGTGCTAGACTTGCTGGAGCTGGATCTGAAGGACGTGCTGGAGCCGGACCTGCTAGACTTCATCTAGATCTTGAGATCGGCAAGTGTACGACTACATCATCCACGAGTTCCATCTCGTTAATAAAGCTTTGTTGTCTTCGAGGGTAAGTTCTCCATGGATGTATATCCACCCGTTGCTTGTATCTAGTAGATAGATCTTGGCGTATAGTTCCCATCGTAGGAAATTTTTTGTTTTCTATGCTACAAACCCCAACACTTAATCCCTTTGTCTCATGATATATTACATGTCCGAGATTCGGTCATTGGTATCTCTATACCTAGTTTGATCTCGTTACCGACCTGCACTCTTTTCTCATTCCCGTGATATAACATTCTAGTGATCACATCACTTGCTTGCAAGCTATTCTTAATGTGATATCACCGAGAGGGCCCAGAGTATATATATCCTTCATCGGGATGGAAAAATCCCACTCTTGATCCATGAGCCTCTACATAACACCTTCGTAGCACTGAACTCACCTTTATAGTCACCCTTTCATGGTGTGACGTTTGATGTTATCAAGATACTCTTCTAGTGTTAGTGATTAACATGATCTCATGGTCTAAGGACTAGGATTACTTCGTATGATGTTATAGCAATATAAACACAATGAATTTATAGTAATGCTATACTTCGGATGAATGTTCATCACATCATTCCACAAATGTTGTGACCTCGTTATTAACAACATACAATGTCCATGATCATAAAACTTTAATCTTCTTGTTAATCAACGAGCTAGTTTAAGAGAGGCATAACTAGGAACTTTCTATTTGTTTATTAAACACACATGTATTAACGTTTATGTATTAATAAAATATAGCATGCAAAATAAACATCTATCATATACTTGGAATACATATAATAACAATTTTATTATTGCCTCTCAGGGCATATTCCCTTCAGTCTCCCACTTGCACTAGAGACTATAATCTAGTTACATAGTGATAAATCTAACACCCATGGAGTTCTGGTGTTGATCATGTTTTTCCCTAGGGAGAACTTTAGTCAATGGATCTGCTACATTGAGATCCATGTGTACTTTACAAATCTTTATATCTCCATCCTTGACATGTTCGCGGATGGAGTGAAACCGACGCTTAATATGCTTGGAATTCTTGCGAGACCTTGGTTCCTTGGCATTGGCTATGGCTACATTGTTGTCACAATAGAGCACCATTGTGTCCAACGCACTAGGAACCACACCTAGTTCGGTTATGAACTCCTTCATCCAAACCGCTTCCTGCGCTGCTTCTGAAGCAGCAATATATTCCGCCTCCATTGTTGATCTTGTCACCATAGGTTGTTTGGAGCTCCTCCAACTAACTTCTGCTCCGTTCATGAGAAATACGTATCCGGATTGAGACTTAGAGTCATCTGGATCAGTGTCAAAGCTAGCATCGACATAAAAATTAGTGACCAGCTCTTCTTCACCTCCGTATACAAGAAACATTTCCTTAGTTCTTCTTTAAGTACTTAAGGATATCCTTGACCGCTATCTAGTGTTCCGTACCTAGATCAGATTGGTACCTACTAGTTAAACAAATAGCATGTGCCACATCTGGTCATGCACGTAGCATGGCGTACATTATAGAGCCTATGGCTGAAGCATATGGGGTCTTATCCATTATCTCTCTTTCTTCCGCCGTAGCTAGACTTTGAGTCTTACTCAATGTCTTGCCTTGCAACATAGGTTAGAACCCCTTCTTACTTTCGTCCATTTTAAACTTCTTTAAAATCTTATCAAGGTATGTACTCTGTGATAGCCCTATTAGGCGTCTTGATCTATCTCTATAGATCTTTATGCCTAATATGTATGACGCTTCACCTAGGTCCTTCATCAAAAATTTGTTGTTTAGATAACTTTTTACACCATTTCAAAGATCTACATCATTTCCAATCAGTAATATGTCATCCACATATAATATCAGAAATGCCACATTGCTCCCACTCACTCTCTTGTAAATACAAGCCTCTCCATAAGTTTGGACAAATCCAAACTCTTTGATCACCTCATCAAAGTGGAGATTCCAACTCCGACATGCTTGTTTCAGTCCATAGATGGATCACTGAAGCTTGCATACCTTGTCAGCATCCTTAGGATCGACAAAACCCTTTGGTTGTATCATATACAACTCTTCTTCAATGTTACCATTGAGGAATGCAGTTTTGACATCCATCTGCCATATCTCATAATCGAAACATGCAGCAATTGCTAACATAATCCTAACCGACTTTAGCATTGCTACGAGAGAGAATGTCTCATCGTAGTCAACTCCTTAAATTTGTCGAAACCCCTTTGCGACAAGTCGAGCTTTATAGATGGTCACATTACCATCAGTATCAGTTTTTCTTTGGAAAATCAATTTATTCTCAACGGCCTTTCGGTCGTGAGGTAAGTCCACCAAGGTCCAAACCTGGTTTTTGTACATGGATTCCATCTCGGATTTCATGCCTTCTACCCATTTGTTGGAATCCGGGCTCATCATCACTTCTTCATACGTCGCATGGTCATCTATTTCATCAACCATGAAATTCATAATAGGATTTCCGTACAGTTCAGGAGTTGCACGTGTCCTGCTTGACATGCGAGGTTCGGTAGTATCCTCTTTCGGAGTTTCATGATCATTATCATTAGTTCCTTCTTCATTTGGTGACGTCAACTTCGGAACAATTTCTGGCGCTGCGCCACTCGTCGTTTCATGGAGAGAACGTTCAATAACCTCTTCGAGTTCTACCTTCCAACTACACACACCTTTTGCGAGAAACTCTTTCTCTAGAAAGGATCCATTCATGGCAACGAAAACCTTGCCCTCGGATCTGTGATAGAAGGAATACCCAATTGTTTCCTTAGGGTATCCTATGAAGATGCATTTTTCCGCTTTGGGTTCGAGTTTATCAGGCTGAAGTTTCTTCACATAAACATCGCATCCCCAAACTTTAAGAAATGACAGCTTAGGTTTGTTTCCAAACCACAATTCATACGGTGTCTTTTCAACGGATTTAGATGGTGCCCGATTTAAAGTGAATGTAGCGGTTTCCAATGCATAACCCCAAAATGACAGTGGCAAGTCAGTCAGAGACATCATAGATCAAACCATATCTAATAAAGTATGATTATGACGTTCCGACACACCATTGTGATGTGGTGTTCCGGTAGGTGTGAGTTGTAAAACTATTCCACAATCTCTCATATGTGCGCTAAACTCGTAACTTAGATACTCACCTCCACGGTCAGATCATAGAAATTTGATCTTTCTATTACGATGATTTCCCACTTCATTTTGAAATTCCTTGAACTTTTCAAAGGTTTCAGGCTTGTGTTTCATCAAATAGATATACCCATATCTACTCAAATCATCCATGAAAGTAACAAAATAACGATATTCACCTCATGCCGACACACTCATTGGACCACATACATCAGTATGTATGATTTCCAATAAATCTGTCGCCCGCTCCGTTGTACTGGAGAATGGGTTTCTAGTCATGTTGCCCATAAGGCATGGCTCACATGTATCAAATGATTCAAAATCAAGTGATTCCAAAAGTCCATCCGAATGGAGTTTCTTCATGCGTTTAATGCTAAAATGACCTAGACGGCGGTGCCACATATATGCAGATATATCATCATCAAGTTTAATCCTTTTAGCATCAATATTATGAATATATGTAATAATATTATCGAGATCCAACAGAAATAAACCATTCATCACAGGTGCATGACCATAAAATATATTATTCATATAAATCGAACAACCATTATTTTTAGACTTAAATGAATAACCACTTCGCATCAAACATGATCCGGATACAATGTTCATGCTCAGTGCAGGCACCAAATAACAATTATTTAGATTTATCACTAATCCCGATGGTAGGTGGAGAGGCAACATTCCAACAGCGATCACATCAACTCTTGATCCATTGCCGACACACATCTTGACCTCACCCCTTGCTAGAGGTCGCTTGTTCCGCGGCCCTTGATTCGAGTTACATATATTAGCAATCGATCCAGTATCAAATACCCAAGTGCTACTGCGAGTACTAGTCAAGTACACATCAATAACATGTATATCATATATACCTTTGTTTGCCTTGCCGGCCTTCTTGTCTGCTAAATACTTGGGGTAGTTGCGCTTCCAATGGCCAGTGCCCTTACAATAATAGCACCCGGTGTCAGACTTAGGGCCAGCTCGGGGTTTCTCTTCGAGCGTGGCAACAGATTTGCCGCCCTTCTTTCCCTTCTGTTTACCCTTCTTGTCTTTCTTGAAACCGGTGGTCTTATTGATTATCAACACTTTATGTTCTTTCTTGATCTCTACTTCTGCAGTCTTAAGCATTGACAGAAGCTCGGGGAGAGACTTCTTCATGCCCTGCATGTTATAGTTCATCACGAAGCTTTTGTAGCTAGGTGGCAGAGATTGGAGAACACGATGTATGCCTAAGTCAATAGGAACCGTTATTCCCAAGGACACAAGCCTATCGGCGTAGCGAGACATTTTGTGTACGTACTCACTAATGGAGCTGTTCTCTTCCATCATGCAGCTAAAGAAATTTTCAGAAGCATTATAACTCTCTACGGCAACATAGGTATCGAAAATAATTTTCAATTCACCCATGGTATCAAAGGCATTGCCATTTTCAAAACACTTTCGAAATTCTGGCTCTAGCCCATACAGTATGCCGCAATGAACTAAGTTCTGGTCCTCCTGACGAGTCAAATAGACGTTCTTTTCCTTGTCGGGGGCATCAGGAGCTGGTGGGGGCCTAGTGGCGCTTCTAGCACGTATAGCTTATGTGCAACATTGATGAGAATCCTCGAATTCATGGCCCAGTCGGTAAAGTTGCTACCATTTATCGCAAGTTTCTCTTTCTCCATGAACACATTGAAATTAAAAGCAAGTGGTGCCATCTACAACAGAATTTGTAAAGTTTAGACTAAGTTTATGATGTATCGAGTTCAATTGATCCAAATTACAAATGAACTCCCACTCAAAAAAAACACCCCTTGTGTCTTTTTGGTGATTACATGAACCAAATCCACTACACCAAGTCCGATCATCATGTGAGTCGGTGTAGCTTCAAAGGCGAGCATCTATATAGGCATCATATCAAAAATATGACTCATGCTTAACCTTTCGGTACATGTTCCTAGGCCATGTCTGTACATGCTAGGCTCGCCAAGTAAGAACCTTAGTACTTGCGTGTGTAAAACTATCTTATACCCAAAATATGACCATGGATTCAAGTACACCCGATCATGCCGTGATGTCTTGAAGAAGCAAAACATGAATGGTGCATACTTAAGGCAAAACACATTTTTATCTTGATATATAAATGAGGGATCATCTTATAATGCTACCAAAACGCCAAACGAGCAATATCAGATGCAAACATCATATGTGTAAAGTGAAATGATATGGTCTTTGCATTTGATCACTATCATGTGCATCGTGGTATGATCTTTATCATTCCTTTATGTGTAAGGCCAAGGTCTATGGAACTTACACGTTAGATGTGTTGCAACAATATCAACTATACATTAACTTACAACATTACCATATCATGTCACCAGCGAAGCAACAATCTAAACTAGACGCTTCTAATTTATCCATTGCAAGTTTTATGTGGCTTAGGGCTTTCGAAGATAGAACCGGTCTTACCTACGAACATGGAACCACAACGATGATAACTAAATTATTAGCAACTTGTTCTAAATCAGATATTGACTATAGTAGGAAAGACAGACACCCGCTAGCCACTGATGCAGAACTAGTTGCATGTCAAGCGTGGAACTGGTCTCATGTGCGAGGACATGTAAAGTTAGTCTGGGACGCTTCATCCCACTATGCCACCAATATCCAAAATACATATAAAAAGCAATAACATGATCATCATCACCCACATACTCATATGTGTACTACCCGTGCAAAGCATCTACGCATAGATTGGGCTCTAATACCATTGTTGGGTTCGCAGCATAGAAAACAAAAAATTCCTACAATAGGAACTACTAAACACCAAGATCTATCTACTAGATACAAGCTACAGGTGGATATATATCCATAGAGAACATACCCTTGTAGACCGACAAAGTTTAACGAGTTGAACTCGTGGATGATGTAGTCGAACGCTTGCCGATCTCAGGATCGAGTAGAAGTCCAGCATCGTAACTCATCAACGCATCCGTGACCGCACACACATTCAGGCCACCGAAAAACCTCCATATCCTCGCTCCAGCAAAGCAACAAAAGCAGCAACTCCTTCCAGACGAAATGCCACTAGGAACATGTATCTCGCTAATCCGAGACCATGGGGGAATAATTCTAGAGGGGGGAGAGATCCTTCATGAGGAGGTGTGAGTCAGAAGGAGTGAGAGGGGGGCCTTCTATAGGAGAGGAGGGCAGCCCCTCCCCATGGTCGGCGCACCATGGGGGGTTCCCCCACCTCTTTCTCATTCATGTGGGCAAGCTCCACTCACATAAATTTGGCCCTTCATTTTCTCCACTCAAAATGCATTAAATTTCCACAATATTTAATAGAACTATCATTTAATAAAACTCTTTTATTTATTTTAGTCGTAATTTTGTTAATTAATTTAATTAACAAACATTTACATAAAAAACCCTGCAAAATTTCAGTATCACATGCAGAACCAATTAGCCTCTACATAACACCTTCGTAGCACTAAACCCTGCAAAATTTCAATATCACCAAAGCTCTAGAGTATATCTATATGTCATCGGGATCGACAAATCCCACTCTTGATCCATGAGCCTCTACATAACACCTTCATAGCACTAAACCCACCTTTATAGTCACCCTTTCACGGTGTGACGTTTGATGTTATCAAGATACTCTTCCAATGTTAGTGATTAATCTCATGGTCTAAGGACTAGGATTACTTCGTATGGTGTTATAGAAATATAAACACCATTACTTTGATCATAATGCTATACTTCGGATGAATGTTCATCACATCATTCCACAAATGTTGTGACCTCGTTTAACAACATCCAATGTCCATGATCAGGAAACTTTGATCATCTTGTTAATCAACGAGCTAGTTTAAGAGAGACATAACTAGGAACTTTCTATTTGTTTATTAAACACACATGTATTAACGTTTCTATATTAATACAATTATAGCATGCAAAATAAACATCTATCATATACTTTGAATACATATAATAACAATTTTATTATTGCCTCTCAGGGCATATTCCCTTCAGGAAGTTCCAGTGGGCGGTGGTAGTACCGGCCAGGCTCGTTTTTCAATCTCTCGCTCATTGTTCTTTTGGTTGTTGGCTTGGTGCCACCGGTAGTACCACTCCCCCACCGGTACTACCTGCCGTGCATGAATCTGTGCTTGACGGGTAGACTGGGAAGCCCTTTAAAAGGGGATCCTCTTCCTCTTCAAGGCCAACTGGCTTTTCTTGGTTCTTGGCTTTCTCTCTCTCCTCCATTGTTGACCTTGAATAGCTTGATCTCTCCCCTTCCCCCTCCTATGATTCTTGCATCTTTTTTAGGGATTTGAGAGAGGAGATATAGATCTACAACCCCTAGGAAACCAAATCCCTTCTTTGTGAAGGAATCCTTGGGATCTAGATCTTGGAGAGTTTTGTGTTCTCCTCTTGTGGTCTCCCTCTCTTATTCCCCCAATAGCTTTTGTAGCTTTGGTGGAACTTGAGAGTGAAGGACTTGCCTCTTGCATTTGCTCCTTAGGTTTGAGTTCTCCTCGGAGATTCAATGACTTCAATCTCTTGGGCTTGTTACTCTTGGGTTCTTTCAACCCTAGACGGTTGTGTGGAGTTGTGGTGTGTTCTTGAGGCCTCCAATTGAATTGTTGAGATTCCTCAAGCTTGTGGCCTTTTGTGGCATTGTGGAGCCTTTGTGTTATTTCTTGGGAGCCCTCCAATTGAGTTGTGGAGATTGCCCCAAGCCTTGTACAAGTTCGGTGACCGCCCTCAAGTGTCCCATAGTGGATCGCGAGTAGACCTTTGTGGCGAGCTCATGGGAGAATAGGGTGAACCTTTTGTGGCATCGGTGAGTTGCGTGCCTTCGCATCTTGAGGTGAGGCCTTGTGTGGCGTTGGGTGAGCATCGAGCCACCACACCTTAAGGTGAGCCATTTGTGGCATTCGGAGAGCATTGCACCATTGCACCTCTACAACAGAGACATGGCTTCTTTGGAAGTGAACTTTGTGATAACAAATCATCATCTTCGTGTCCATTGGTTATCTCTCAACCGAGCCCTTTACTTATGCAATTTTCATTGTGATAGCCATCGTGCTTGAAGTATTATATCTTGCTATCACCTTGTTGCTTTTCTTGCTTAGCATAGGTTGTTGGTGCACTTAGTGAACCTAGTCGTTATAGGTTTTGGCTTGATAAATTAAACGTTAGTTTTATTCCGTATTTATTAGAGCCTAAACCGTAATAAATTTAAAATGCATATTCACTCCCCCTCTAGGCGACATCCATTTTTCTTTCAATTGGTATCAAAGAGAGGTCTCTCACTTCTTAGCCTTCACCGCCTCAAGAGTAAAGATGTCTCCTAGCGGTTTAGTGCACTCTCACACATTTACATTTGATGGCACAAATTATGATGTTTGGTGAATTCGCATGCTTAATCATTTTCGGGTCATTGACCCAAATATTGAGCAAATTCTAGATATGGGCTTGTCTCCTCCTAAGGATCCCCAAAATCTATCTTTGGAGGAGGAGACAGACTCTTATATCGAAGCTCAAGCATCTAATGTGCTTGTTAATGTTGTGAGCTTTGTAGTTCTTTTCTCAATCATGCCTTTCCGGAATGCTTATGATATTTGAACCAAGCTTCAAGCAAAATATGATGTGTCCAAACTTATTGAGGATGATTGGGTTCCCTCCACCTCTGGCTGTGATGAGTTCTCATCTTCTTCCACTACACCAACATGTGAGTTGTCATAAGGTAATGATATGGTGAGTGGTGATAGAACTTGCAATGTGGATAGTTAGATTTCCATTCATGATCCTTCATATCTATCTCATTGCAATGTTGTATCTTTGGGCATGAGCACTTGTAGGACTATATGTGATTTACATCCTAGTGTTGATTGCCCTTGCATATCATGTAGAAATAGAGTAAATATTTCTCATGATGATATGCTAGCTTTGCCTTATTGCCATGATAAATGTGCTTATTTTTCCTCTAATACTTGTGTTGCTAACCATGTAGAGGAAATCGAAGAGGGTGTGGGCCAAGGCAAGGTTGCGATTGGAGCTTCAAGTGTTCCACCATCATCACCTCCTTTCAATGTTCACTTATGCCTCATGGCTAAAGCTTCAAAGGTAACCTCTCCTTTGGACCCCAATGCACCTCGTGATGATGTGAATGATGATTTAGATGAAGAGGTTGATGATGTTGCTTCTTTGAAAAAGACGGGAGAGCTAGTCCTTCGTGCTCTACATCCAAATAAAATTGCTTGCTCTCAATTAATTGAAATATTAAATTTTGCCATTAAAAGTAAGCAACTTAATGATGAGCATGAGGACAGAATTGACAAAATAGGTAGTCTTGAGCGAGAATATGCTAATGACCTCTTCACAGTCCATCTCCAGAACAATATAGCGCAATTATAACTCCCTGGTGAGGAGAAGGCCTCTCCGACACGCGAGGAACTCCGAGCATTCAGCATCAGCGACATGGGGGAAAAATGGCAAGCTCCAGCATTGAAGACACCATGGTGATCACGGATGACCACACCACCCCCTCCATCCCCACTGCTCTGTCGGAACGCTCCGTTAGTGTTAATTTTGGCCCACCCAGGTTCGCAAGGAAGCCAGTGCTCCCTATGATCCCCCTTGACCCTGATCTCCCTCCTGTGCACCATGCACCATTCCTCATTAGCCGCCATCGCCCTAGTCGCAATCGTCCTTGGGTCTTCAATATTCCGGCTCTCTCTAGCATCATTCCTGGTAGACCACAGATTGTACAACATCTGAAACATACAATTCGATCGAGTTCTACAGTACGTATCAATTTAAGACATCATCAAATTAGACGCACCGTTTTCAATTCGGCCAAACTTTTCACCTGGCAAACAGAGGATTTTTTTTCAAACTAAAGATTCTCATATTACCAACCATATTGTTTTGCTTACACCATCAGAAGCTGAAAGTCCCAGCTGGTAAAACACATATACTAGTACTACATCGAGATCTCACTCATGGTTTCAGTTCATCGAGATCTCACTCCTGGGCGCCTTGCCGTCGTAACAATAATTGGTACACAGGCATCCAACGTCGCGGACTTCCTTGCAGTACCCGCCTTTGTAGTCCTCGGAGATGCAGGCCGCGTTGCACGGGGCGAACTCGCACTGGGGTAATTTGAAGGTCTGGCTGGGCCCTTCGCATGGCGTTGGCTTCTTACCTGCTCAACCAACGTTTCTTAGTATCGATCAGCTCAACTACTACCTATTGTGTCGTGCTTAAGAATATATTTTCGCGTTAACGGATAAGGGACGACTCACCGAAACCAACGGTCAGGAGGACTGGAGGAGGAAGAAGCACAAGGCAGTCACTGCGATCTTGGAGTGCGCCATGCTTGGCAGACCTGGATCAAGGTGAATAGAATTTACTCTCTCTTTTTTTAGCTGCGATGGGATTTTACTTGGGTGAGGAACAAGAGGTCGAGGTGTCTATTTATAGAGGTAAGATCGCACCTAAAAATAAATGCCTTGATTTTGGAATTTAATAGTTCCTTATCATTTTTTGGCACCTAGCCACACGCATTAATATCATTAATACCTCGGATACTGTCAAGATATGCATATCTAGAACTTTTAGGACCCATGGACTTGGTCGCAACCGAACCTGAACTTTCTGAGTCCTTGGAATGGACGAGCATCTCTAATGGCAGACCAAAAAATTTATGGGGCAGCAATTTTAGCATTATAAGGCACAAAATAGTTTTTAGTTTTTTTAGATGATGTATTATAGGGCAACAACTATCTAGCAGATGATCAAAACAAAGGAAATTCGCATTCAAACTTCGATTTTGAACTTAGTTTAAACATCGATTCCAAAAACTACATAGCAACAAACAACATTGCACTTGCGATACTATTACAGTGCAACTAGTCCTAGTCGTACTCCTTCTTCATCGTCGACGGGCCAGCCTCGTCCGCGACAGCCTTCTTCTCCTTCTCTGCCGCCTTAACAGCATTGAAATCCTCCTCCGCACACATGTGCTCGGGATGCGCTCCGCAAACGCTTCATCGGTGCATCATCAGACTAGCGGGCGGCGAGCTACCGCAGCGCACGACGCTGCTCCCTGCGGGTGAGAATGCGCGACTCCTACAGGTTGACGACGTCTTCGAAGTTGAGCATCGACTGCAGCATGCCATGCTGCCACATGGCGAGGTCGAACGCACGCGTGGCCTCCTCCTTCATATTGAAGGTGTCGATGTAGTCGTGGAAGCCATCGGGGGCAGGCGAATGCGGCGATTCGAACATGAGCCTGCAGATGCAGGCACACATCCTCCAGGGCAGACTCGACGCTAGGAACCGGCGTCTGTTCGCAGGGCCGTCTGCGTCAAATCGTTGCGCGGCGTTGCTTAGCCCAAAATATATCGAGCCCGTTGGGGAACCCCAAGAGGAAGGTATGATGAGCACAGCAGTAAGTTTTCCCTCAGTCCTGAAACCAAGGTTTAATCGAACCAGTAGGAGCAAGGAAACACCTCAAAGGTGTTGCTAGCTGGACTTTGGCAGGGTGCACTACCGGTGCCAGCAGCAACGTGGAAACCTGCACAACACAACCATAGAACTTTGCCCCTAACTTGCGATGAGGTTGTCAAACTCACCGGTTTTGCTGAAAACAAAGGGTTAAACGTATCGAGTGGAAGAAAGTAATAGTTTACAGAAAGTAAACAGAAAGCAGTAAACAGTTGATTTTAGATTGATAGTAAAAGAAAGGATCGGGGCCATAGTTCACTAGTGGTGGCTCTCCTTAAGATAGATGACATGCTGGGTGAACAAATTACAGCGAGGCAATTGACAAACATCGAGAAAGCAATATGCATATACTACTCATCTTGACTCCTTTGAAATTCGATTGGGCATTACAACATTATACATATACCATAATCCAACTGCATCTATGACTAATAATCCACCTTCAGGTTATCATCCGAACCCCCTCCAGTATTAAGTTGCAAGCAACTGATAATTGCATTACGCATTGCGTGTAAAGTAAACAATACGATTGTTCTATGAACAAAGGATTGTTGTTTTCTCCCTAGTAGCAACAACACATCTAGTACCTTAGAGATTTCTATCACTTCCCCAGATTACTAGAGGCATGAACCCACTATCGAGCATAAATACTAACTCTTGGAGTTGCTAGCATCTACTTGGCCAAGATAGCTACTAACAACGGAAAGCATGCAAGATCAAAAATAACAAAGACATGGTAGAATCAATAATCAATCTGAAATAGCATCTCAATATCCATCAAATCCCCGCAAACACAACATGTAGAATTACAAATAAATGATCTTGATCATGAACGGAGCTCACAAGATCTAAACATGATAGCACAAAGGAGGAGAACCAGCCATCTAGCTACTACATGGACCCGTAGTCCAGAGATGAACTACTCACGCATCACCCCGGAGGCTTCCATGGTGATGAAGAAGGCCTCTAGGGTGAATTCTCCCCTCTGGCAGGGTGCAGGGAAGAGCTTCAGATCCCTCCCGATCTAGGAATGGAGATGACGACGGCTACAGACTCTATCGTGGATTTTTTATCGGGTACTTTGGGTTTCTGTATCGGAGGCATCTTATAGGCGAAAGGGGAGGCCGAGGGGGTGCCAGAGGCGGCCAGACCACCCCCTGGCGCGGGCCAGGCTGGGCCGCACGGCCAGGTGGTGTGGCGGCCCCTGGCCCCTCTCCGTCTTGTATTCTGGCTCCTTGTGTCCCTCGGTGAAAAACTGGCTTTGGCTTTTTCCCGTCCAATTCCTAGAATATTCATTTTCTGACTTTCCTGGAACCAAAAACAGCAGAAAACAGGCAGCTAGTGAAGGAGTTATGCCCTAGAGGCAAATAATAAAGTGTATTATTTGATATATCTCCTATATGTTCATAATACGTTTCATATTGTGACATAACTGTGTTAATACGAAACGTCAATACACTTGTGGTATGTAAACAAACCGTGTCTCTAGTTACCTCTAGCAAACTAGTTCATTGGTCATGAGGATGGTCTGGGTTTCAAGATCATGGGCATTTATGCCAACTGACAATGAGGTCATGTTATTAGTTGAATAACATGATAGACAAACATACGATCGTTATATCTTAATGAGATCTAGTTACAAAGTTCACCATTGATGATAAAACACAGAGAACCTTGTAACCTGATCCTCTGGTTGTGAGGTAATGCAAATCACCATTCCGGAAGAAGCTTAGATGGTTATCAAGAATCATCTCGTAACAGGGTGATCAAAAAGGTGCCACTCAGGTTTTCCGAAGGAATGCATAGAGGAGTACATATCAAGACCAGGATTTGTCTAGTCCATGTAACAGACAGATACATGTGGCCATCTCAGTGACGTTGCATTAATGAAGCTTGCAAGCATGTGACTAGGTCACGGAATGCAACGACATGAGAACAAGAAAAAAAAGTTCATCAGTAACGAGATCGAACTAAGGTATGGAGATACTGAAGATCAAGTCTTGGATGAACTAGGTATCGAATGACAAAGGGGACAGGAAACGACTATCTCACGGTTCGAGCGATTATATTCGTGAAATGCACGGGGGTCACATGGCCATCCAGGTACCTTTGTTGATCATTGATGTGAGAGCAGTATCAATCATGTCTAGAGTGTTTCCGAACCAAAGGATGTCACTCTTAAGGGTAGGGACGCTTAGGGTAGATGAGGTATCGTAAGAGAAATAGAGAAAGAGAAACCGGAATAGTTCCGGGTAACATCTGATGGAGATCGGAAGGGGTCCGGAAGGTGTTCCGGAGTGAAGGAATAATATAATATGTGTATTTTAATGTTAATTGGAGAATTAATATTAAATATATGTTTTGTTTTATTATTAAAGGCATCTTAATGCTAATGGGCCTCACCCGAAGGGAGGCCCAATAGGGCATGGCGCCTAGGGAGTGGGGGCTAGCCGGCCTAGGCTTGGTGGGCCGCCCCAATGGGGCCCACCTAGGGCCGGCGACTGCCCTAGGTGGCCGGCGGGTGTAGGGATTAGTCCCACACCGCCTGGCCCCTGGGTGGTGCGCTCCCCCTCCCACTATATATAGGGGTCTCCCCTCCCCCTTTGGAATCATCCCATTCCCTCTCATTCTCTCTCTCTCTCTCTCTCATCCATTGAGGATTTCTTCGTAATATTGGGGAGGACCTCGTGGGTGAGTTCTCCGCCTTCACACCGCCGTTGTGTGATCTGCGATCCGGCATCTACTTCTTCCGCTGCTCGGCTGGATCGGAGTCCGGTTGACGTCTCCTACACTAGACGTGTGACGAACTTCGGACGCACCATGCTTGGGGTTCTACTCGTCTTCATCAATATATGCCTTCCCGTGTAAGGCGTGCCTCGGTCTTCAAAGGTATGAATACCGTATCCCTTCTCTGTTGCTTATGTCTACATAGTATAGATCCTGGTATTAGTGTTCGAGTAGATAGAAATTTTTTGTTTTCTGCTACGGAACCCTTCAGCTGGCACTGTGGCTCTTGTTAATAGGTTAGTCCAAGAAAGTGTGTAGAAAGTACTCCAAAGTGTGGACAGAACATAAGAAAGTAGATAAAACCAAGCATGGAGCATCAAAAATTATGGATACGTTAGCAACATATCAACATCCCCAAGCTTAACTCCTGCTCATCCTCGAGTAGGTAAGTGATAAAAAAAGAATAATTTTTGAGGTGACATGCACCATCATAAACTTGATCAAAGTATTTGTAAACAATGATAGCTGGGATCATAGTACTTCAATCATAACATGAAAGATAAAGTTCTAACAATAAGACAAAGCTACTAAGTTGCAACATGAGAAGGCACAAACAAAAGATTCATGAATAGAAATTCTTTGTAAGACGTTTGTTTGTTTCACATAAAGAAAACATAGCATAGTGGCATTCAGCTTGTCCCTCATAGAGTAGCAAACATAAATGCATAGGACACCTTCAAAGTTTATAAGAGTGACTAGATACAAATAGTTTAAAACAAGCAATATCAAAGCTATGCATCAATCAACAAGTCTTGGGACAACACACATAGAACTAAGAATGGCCACTATGCACTCAAAATAGGTGCATAAAGATAAAAGGTGGAGACTCAACATAAAAGTAAAAGAAAGGCCTTCATAGAAGGAAGTAGGGATTCAAGTTTCATAAAGAGCTTCCAAAAATTATGGTACTTGTTAGCTTTCAGCTCTCATTGCCCCTATCATAAGCATCTTGAAGGTGATTAAGGTTAAAGTGACACAACTAAGAGGATATGTTTAACAAGTTATAAGCCGAAGTCTCATGCCCCTTACTTACGAAGACCGAACCTCATGCTACTCAACTTTAGTCACAAGTAGGCTCTCGTCATTGTAAGTACATATGTATCATAGAGAACCGCCAACCGGGTACCCCTTGCACATGATACAAGAGCTATCCCATAATCAAAATGACAAGGCAAGCAGACAATGAGCATCTCAACGATCTTTTTATTTGCTATTTGCATAGGTTTTTATTGAGGATGCTTCATAGAGTGCTCATTATGGTTATGCTGCAAGTTTTCACCATGATTAGGCATGGCTTAGGCTAGCGGCCCAGGCGTTTCTCTAACACACATACAAACTCCATGATCTTACAAGTTCCCCTTTTATTTCACACCGCCGGGATCCATAAGCAAAAGAACATGATATCAACGGGGTACAAAGTACAGGTGCAATGTTGAAAGCGTTCCCCATGATACATGGTTCTGCTAACTTCAACTTATAAAGCGCAATCATATACGCAACAAAGATGGACGCAATAGTTCAAGTTTATTAAATGCAAGAAAAGTAAAGTGTGCCATCAAGTTCGTGAGAGCTTTAATCACTAATTTTCACATAACAAGTTTAATTCGGAAGGTAGACAAAAGCATGAATATACTTGGAATAGCATATGCTAATAGGTAGGTATGGTGGACTCTTTGGAATAACTTGGTTTTAGGAGTTGGATGCATGATTGGAACTCATACTTGGTTACGGAGGCTAGCAAAAGACCAGGAGCGACCAACTAAGACAGCAATAATGGCCATAATCATGTAGAGCGACAAAACATCATTGATCAAAGCATAAAGTGATACTACAAGTTGAAAACTAAAGGATCATAAAGGCTATGGTGACTTGGGATAGTCATAACATGGTGTGAGCATCTGCCAAGTCAACCCAAATAAAGCATTAAAGGAGAATACCACAATACTATGCTTTAATATGCTAAAACAACGCATGATTCTTCCAAGGCACATTAAGCAATCTCAATTGTTTATAACAAGTCATGCTATAGCAAAGAATACTAAGCCTAAAGCCAAAACAATATCGAGCATGGCATGAAAAAGCATAGGCCATAGTCAAAAACAAGCTATCCTTACCACTTAAGCATGAACTTTCCTACTCTTTTCCAATCCAAACCAAACTATTTGAAAACCAATGTATGAAAGAGGGGGTCGAACCAATTTATTCAGAAAACTAAGAAAACAAAGCAAACGAAAAACCAAAATGAAAACGAAAAAGAAGACGCTCCAAGAACAACACAACTGTGCATGAAACAATAAAAATGAAGCGTTTGGAAGAAACCTGGGATTTTTATTGATGAAGAAGGGGGTGCCTTGGGCATCCCCAAGCTTTGATGCTTGTACTTCTTGGATATTTATTGGGGTGACACGCATGGCATCCCCAAGCTTGATATTTGGTCCATCCTTCATCTCATTACTCATTCCTTCCATACACCTGAAATTGTTCTTTCATAGAAAACTTCACACAATCTTTATTAGCAACATTAGTGCACTCAAGATAATAGGTCTTTAGGTTCAGTTCCAACACCAATAAAACTTCCATTAGAACACAAGATATTGTAGCACTTCCCACAAAAATCTCAATTCCCCAAAGAGAACTCAAACAGGAACCAACAAGAAGCAAATGCAAATAATGGCAGAAATCTGTCAAAACAGACCAGCAGGTAAATACGAATTTTTTGGAAGACCTTCTGTTACTCAAATATAAAAGTGTTGAACTAACGAAATTTAGATAACAACCTGGGGCAGAAGCAAAAAAATTCACGTCTCAAAAGGACGTACAGATATTTTACACAATTTTTTACGGTGAAGCACAGAGATTTGTTTTGGGACAGCAACTTTGCCAATCATTACTTCTCTCTCATTAGAGGTTACTCTTGGCACAAAAAGCAAATAAAAAGGATAACGAGAGGTTATTACTAAAGTAATAACTTCCAAGACTCGTCTAAAACTTTTGGGTTATCTCCAAATAAGTACTTTTCTTTAACGCCTTTAAGTTAGGCATAAGATGCAAGAAAAAGAATCAAGTGTTCTCAAATGAAGAAGCATTAAGAGAAAATTTTGTTTTCATTGGAGAAGCAAAAGAAATCTTCTATCTTTTCTTAGGTAAGTGTTCTATACCTTTCTTGAGTGGGGGTTGATATTTAATGGTGCCTTCTTTCATATCAATAATGGCACCAACAGTTCTAAGAAAAGGTCTTCCCAAAGTAATAGGACAAGAAGCATTGCATTCAATATCCAAAACATAGAAGTCAACGGGGACATAGGCATTGTTAACCATAATAAGAACATCATTAATACTCCCCATGCGTTTCTTTTTAGCATTATCATAAAGTAGGACATTCAAATAACAATCTTCAAGCGGTGGCAAATCAAGCATATCATAAATCTTTCTAGGCATAATGGAAACACTACTATCAAGATCACATAAAGCTTTGAAATCAAAATCATTCACTTTCATATTAATGATGGGTTCCCAACCATCTTCTTGTTTTATAGGAATAGAGGCTTTATGTTTCATCTTTTCTTCTTTAATTTTTATGAGAGTATCAGTAATGTGTTTTGTAAAGGCCATATCCATAGCACTAGCATTAGGACTTTTAGCAAGCTTTTGTAGGAACTTAATAACTTCAGAGATGTTGCAACCATCAAGATCAAAATCATAATTATCATCTAAGGTAGTAGAGCTATTACTAGACTCAACACTAGTGGTAGTGATAGTAGAAACACTAATGTTTCTAGCAATTTCATCTTCTCTTTCCCACTTAGCATGCAATTCAGCTAATAGTCTAACATTTTCATCAATTCTAACTTGTATGGCATTAGTAGCCGCAAAGGGATTCTCATTAGTAGCAGGTTTAGCAGCCATTTTATTCAAAGAAGATTGAGCTTCAGCCAATGATGCTATATTTATTTCAGCATTAGAGAGTTTTCCTCAATAGTTTTATTGAAAGTAGTTTGTTTACTAATAAAGTCTTTAAGCATAACTTCAAGTTCAGAGGAAGCACTCCTATTATTGTTGTAGGAATTTCCATAAGCATTAGCATTATTGGGAGGATATGGCTTATAATTATTGTTACCAAAATTATTCCTGTAGGCATTGTTGCTAAAATTATTATTCCTTATAAAGTTCACATCAACTTGCTCTTCTTGAGCAATCAAAGGGGCTAAAGGAACATTATTTGGATCAATATGGGCTTTCCCATTAACAAGCATAGACATAATAACATCAATCTTATCACTCAAGGAAGAGGTTTCTTCAACAGAATTTACCTTCTTACCTTGTGGAGCTCTCTTAGTATGCCATTCAGAATAGTTAACCATCATATTATCCAGAAGCTTCGTTGCAGCACCCAAATTAATGGTCAAAAAGGTACCTCCAGCAGCAGAATCCAATAGATTTCTTGAAGAATAGTTCAATCCTGCATAAATGGTTTGGATAATCATCCAAGCAGTCAGTTCATGAGTGGGACAATTCTTTACCAAAGATTTCATTCTTTCCCAAGCTTGAGCAACATGTTCATTATCAGATTGTTTAAACTTCATTATTTCACTTCTCATAGATATAATCTTAGCAGGAGGATAGTATTTTCCAATGAAAGCATCTTTGCATTTAGTCCAAGAATCAATACTATTCCTATTTAAGGAATTCAACCATTCTTTAGCTTTTCCTCTCAAAGAAAAAGGAAACAGTTTAAGCTTAATAATATCTTCATATATATCCCTATGCTTTTGCATCTCACAAAGTTCAACAAAGTTATTTTGATGGGCTACAGCATCTTCATTACCAATACCAGAAAATTGTTCTCTCATAACAAGATTGAGCAAAGCAGGTTTTATCTCAAAGAAAGTAGCTTCAGGAACAGGTGGAGCAATGGGTGTGCTCATAAAATCATTGTTGTTGGTGCTAGTGAAGTCACACAACTTATTATTTTCAAGAGTAGTCATTTTTTGTGTGTTTTCAATAAAGAAAGCAAACTAGTAAAACTATTTTTTTGTGTTTTTGATAAAGAAACAAGCAAACAAAGCAAAAGTAAACTAAGCAAAACAAAAATAACAAAGTAAAGAGATTGGTTATGAGGGACTCCCCTTGTGAAGATGTCCTTGACTCCCCGGCAACGCCGCCAGAAAAAGAGCTTGATGGCCTAGAATATATAGAGCTCGCTGGGGAACCCCAAGATGAAGGTATGATGAGCACAGCAGCAAGTTTTCCCTCAGTTATGAAACCAAGGTTATCAATCCAGTAGGAGCAAGGAATCACCCAAAGGTGTTGCTAGCTGAACTTTGGCAGGCCGCACTATCGGTGCCAGCAGCACCGTGGAGACCTGCACAACGCAACCACAGAACTCTACCCCCAACTTGCGATGAGGTTGTCAATCTCACCGGTTTTGCTGAAAACAAAGGATTAAACGTATCGAGTGGAAGAAAGTAATAGTTTGCAGAAAGTAACACAAAGTAGTAAACGGTTGTAGATTGATGATAAAAGAAAGGACCGGGGTCCATAGTTCACTAGTGGTGGCTCTCCTTAAGATAGATGACATGTTGGGTGAACAAATTACAGCGGGGCAATTGACAAACATCGAGAAAGCATACAAGCATATACTACTCATCTTGAGTCCTTTGAGATTCGATTGGGCATTACAACATTATACATAGACCGCCATCCAACTACATCTATGACTAATAATCCACCTTCAGGTTATCATCCGAACCCCCTCCAGTATTAAGTTGCAAGCAGCGGATAATTGCATTACGAATTGCATGTAAAGTAAACAATGCGATTGTTCTATGAACAAAGGATTGTTGTTTTCTCCCTAGTAGCAACAGCACATCTAGTACCTTAGAGATTTCTGTCACTTCCCCAGATTACCAGAGGCATGAACCCACTATCGAGCATAAATACCTACTCTTGGAGTTGCTAGCATCTACTTGGCCAAGATAGCTACTAACAACGGAAAGCGTGCAAGATCACAAATAACAAAGACATGATAGAATCAATAATCAATCTGAAATAGCATCTCAATATCCATCGAATCCCCACAAACACAGCATGTACGTATTACAAATAGATGATCGTGATCATGAACGGTGCTCACAAGATATAAACATGATAGCACAAAGGAGGAGAACCAGCCATCTAGCTACTACATGGACCCGTAGTCCAGAGATGAACTACTCACGCATCACACTGGAGGCATGCATGGTGATGAAGAAGGCCTCTAAGGTGAATTCTCCTCTCCGGCAGGTTGCCAGGAAGAGCTTCAGATCCCTCCCGACCTAGGGATGGATATGACGGTGGCTACAAACTCTTTCGTGGAATTTTGCTCTGGTCCTTAGGGTTTCTGTATTGGAGGCGATATATAGGCGGAAGGAGAGGCTGAGGGGTGCCTGGGCTGGCCACACCACCCCCTGGCGTGGGCCAAGCCTGGCCACGCGGCCAGGTGGTGTTGTCGCCCTCTAGTCCTTCTCCGTCTCGTATTCTGGCTCCAGGTGTCCCTCGGTGAAAAACTAACTTTGGCTTTTGTCCCGGCCAATTCCGAGAATATTCATTTTCTGACTTTCCTGGAACCAAAAACAGCAGAAAACAGGCAGCTGGCACTGTTGCTCTTGTTAATAGGTTAGTCCACGAAATCATATGAAAAGTACTCCAAAGTGTGGACAAAACATAAGAAAGTAGATAAAACCAAGCATGGAACATCAAAAATTATGGATACGTTAGCAACGTATCACTCCCCTTGTGAAGATGTCCTTGACTCCCCGGCAACGGCGCCAGAAAATCAGTTGCTTAGCTCAAAATATATCAAGCCCGTTGGGGAACCCCAAGAGGAAGGTTTGATGAGCACAGCAGCAAATTTTCCCTCAGTTATGAAACCAAGGTTTAATCGAACCAGTAGGAGCAAGGAAAAACCTCAAAGGTGTTGCTAGCCAGACTTTGGTAGGGCGCACTACCGGTGCCAGCAGCAACGTGGAAACCTGCACAACACAACCACAGATCTTTGCCCCAACTTGCGATGAGGTTGTCAATCTCACCGGTTTTGCTGAAAACAAAGGGTTAAACGTATCGAGTGGAAGAAAGGAATAGTTTGCAGAAAGTAAACAGAAAGCAGTAAAGAGTTGATTGTAGATTGATAGTAAAAGAAAGGACCGGGGTCCATAGTTCACTAGTGGTGGCTCTCCTTAAGATAGATGACATGTTGGGTGAACAAATTACAGCGGGGCAATTGACAAACATCGAGAAAGCAATATGCATATACTACTCATCTTGACTCCTTTGAGATTCGATTAGGCATTACAACATTATACCTAGACCGTAATCCAACTGCATCTATGACTAATAATCCACCTTCAGGTTATCATCCGAACCCCCTCCAGTATTAATTTGCAAGCAACGGATAATTGCATTACGCATTGCGTGTAAAGTAAACAATACGATTGTTCTATGAACAAAGGATTGTTGTTTTCTCCCTAGTAGCAACAACACATCTAGTACCTTAGAGATTTCTGTCACTTCCCCAGATTACTAGAGGCATGAACCCACTATCGAGCATAAATACTAACTCTTGGAGTTGCTAGCATCTAGTTGGCCAAGATAGCTACTAACAACGGAAAGCATGCAAGATCACAAATAACAAAGACATGATAGAATCAATAATCAATCTGAAATAGCATCTCAATATCCATCGGATCCCCGCAAACACAACATGTAGAATTACAAATAGATGATCTTGATCATGAACGGAGCTCACAAGATCTAAACATGATAGCACAAAGGAGGAGAACCAGCCATCTAGCTACTACATGGACCCGTAGTCTAGAGATGAACTACTCACGCATCACACCGGAAGCTTGCATGGTGATGAAGAAGGCCTCCAGGGTGAATTCTCCCCTCCGGCAGGGTGCCGGGAAGAGCTTCAGATCCCTCCCGATCTAGGGATGGAGATTGATGCACTCGACTTTCGACGTAGAGCTCGTTGGGAACCCCAAGAGGAAGGTATGATGAGCACAACAGTAAGTTTTCCCTCAGTTATGAAACCAAGGTTTAATTGAACCAGTAGGAGCAAGGAAACACCCCAAAGGTGTTACTAGCTGAGCTTTGGCAGGGCGCACTACCGGTACTAGTAGCAACGTGGCGACCTGCACAACACAACCACAAAACTTTGTCCCCAACTTGCGATGAGGTTGTCAATCTCACCGTGTTTTGCGGAAAACAAAGGATTAAACGTATCGAATGGAAAGAAGTAAAAGTTTGTAGAAAGTAAACACAAAGCAGTAAAAGATTATAGATTGTATGTAAAGAAAAAGGACCGGGATCCATAGTTCACTAGAGGTGGCTCTCCTTAGATAAATAACATGCTGGGTGAACAAATTACAGCGGGGCAATTGACAAACACCGAGAAAGCAATACATGCATATACTAATCATCTTGACTCCTCTGAGACTTGATTGGGCATTACAACATAATACATAGAGCGCCATCCAACTGCATCTATGACTAATAATCCACCTTCAGGTTATCATCCGAACCTCCTCCAGTATTAAGTTGCAAGCAACAGATTATTGCTTTACGAACTGCATGTAAAGTAAACAATACGATTGTTCTATGAACAAAGGATTGTTGTTTTCTCCCTAGTAGCAACAGCACATCTAGTACCTTAGAGATTTCTGTCACTTCCCCAGATTACCAGAGGCATGAACCCACTATCAAGCATAAATACTAACTCTTGGAGTTGCTAGCATCTACTTGGCCAAGATAGCTACTAACAACAGAAAGCATGCAAGATCTCAAATAACAAAGACATGATAGAATCAATAATCAATCTAAAATAGCTTCTCAATATCCATCGGATCCCCGCAAACACAACATGTATGGATTACAAATAGATGATCTTGATCATGAACGGAGCTCACAAGATCTAAACATGACAGCACAAAGGAGGAGAAACCAGCCATCTAGCTAGTACATGGATCCGTAGTCCAAGGATGAACTACTCACGCATCACACCGGAGGCTTGCATGGTGATGAAGAAAGCCTCCAGGGTGAATTCCCCTCTCCGACAGGGTGCCGGGAAGAGCTTTAGATCCCTCCCGGTCTAGGGATAGAGATGACGGCGGCTATAGACTCTTTCGTGGATTTTTGATCAGGTACTTAGGGTTTTTATCCTGAGGGCAACTTATAGGCGGAAGGAGAGGCCGAGGGGGTGCCGGGAGCCACCACACCACCCCCTGGCGTGGGCCAGGGCTGGCCGCACGGCCAGGTGGTGTGGTCGGCCCCTGTCCCTTCTCCGTCTCGTATTCTGGCACTTGATCACTTCCAGAAAAATAGGCACTTTGGCTTTTGTCCCGTCCAATTCCGAGAATATTCATTTTCTGACTTTCCTGGAACCAAAAACAGCAGAAAACAGGCAGCTAGAACTATGGCTCTTGTTAATAGGTTAGTCCAAGAAATCATATGAAAAGTACTCCAAAGTTGGAACAAAACACAAGAAAGTGGATAAAACCAAGCATGGAACATCAAAAATTATAGATATATTTGCAATGTATCAGCATCCCCAAGCTTAACTCCTGCTCGTCCTCGAGTAGGTAAGTGATAAAAAGAAATAATTTTTGAGGTGACATGCACCATCAAAGACTTGATCAAAGTATTTGCAAAACATTCAAAGCTGGGATCATAGTACTTCAATCATAACATGAAAGACAAAGTTCTAGCAATAAGCAAAGAAACTATGATGCAACATGAAAAGGCACAAACAAAAGATTCATGAATAACAATGCTTTGCAAGACATTTGTTTGTTTCACATAAAGAAAACATAGCATAAAAGTATTCAGCTTGTCCCTCAATAGAGTAGCAAATATAAATGCATATGACACCTTCAAAGTTCATAAGAGTGACTAGATACAATAGTTTCAAACAAGCAATAACAAGTTATGCATCAATCAACTAGTCTTGGGACAAGGCACATTGAACTAAGAATGGCCACTATGCTCTCAAAGTAGGTGCATAAAAATAGAAGGTGGAGACTCAATATAATGGTGGAAGAAAGACCTTTTGTAAAAGGAAGTAGGGATTCAAGTCTCATAAAGAGCTTCAAAAAATTATGGTACTTGTAGTTTTCAGCTCTCATTGCCCCTATCATAAGCATCTTGAAGGTGATTAAGGTTAAAGTGACACAACTAAGAGGATATGCTTGACAAGTTATAAACCGAAATCTCATGCCCCTTACTTACGAAGACCGATCCTCATGCTACTCAACTTCAGTCACGAGTAAGCTCTTGTCATTGTAAGTATATATGTGTATCATTAAGAACCGCCAACGGGGTACCCCTTGCACATGATACGGGAGCTTTCCCATAATCAAAATGACAAGGCAAGCAGACAATGAGCATCTCAACGATCTTTTTATTTGCTATTTGCATAGGTATTTATTGAGGATGCTTCATAGAGTGCTCATTATGGTGATGCTGCAAGTTTCCACCATGATTTAGGCATGGCTTAGGCTAGCGGCCCAGGCGTTTCTCTAACACACATACAAACTCCATGATCTTACAAGTTCCCCTTTTATTTCACACCGCCGGGATCCATAAGCAAAAGAACATGATATCAACGGGGTATAAAGTACAGGTGCAATGTTGAAAGCGTTCCCCATGATACATGGTTCTGCTAACTTCAACTTATAAAGCGCAATCATATACGCAACAAAGATGGACGCAATAGTTCAAGTTTATTAAATGCAAGAAAAGTAAAGTGTGCCATCAAGTTCGTGAGAGCTTTAATCACTAGTTTTCTCATAACAAGTGAAAGGTAAACAAAAGCATGAATATACTTGGAATAGCATAAGCTAGTAGGTAGGTATGGTGGACTCTTTGGAATAACTTTGTTTAGGGAGTTGAATGCATGAGTGGAACTCATACTTTGTTGTGGAGGCTAGCAAAAGACCAGGAGCGACCAACTAAGAGAGCAATAATGGCCATAATCATGCAGAGTGACAAAACATCATTGATCAAAGCATAAAGTGATACTACAAGTTGAAAACTAAAGGATCATAAAGGCTATGGTGACTTGAGATAGTCATAACATGGTGTGAGCATGTGCCAAGTCAACCCAAATAAAGCATCAAAGGAGAATACCACAATACTATGCTTTAATATGCTAAAACAACGCATGATTCACCCAAGGCACATTAAGCAATCTTCAATTGTTTATAACAAGTCATGCTACATCAAAGAATACTAAGAATAAAGCCAAAACAATATCAAACATGGCATGAAAAAGCATAGGCCACAGTCAAAAACGAGCTCTTTTTACCACATAAGTATGAACTTTCCTACTCTTTTCCAAACCAAACCAAACTATTTGCAAACCAATGTATGAAAGAGGGGGTCCAACCAATTTATTTAGAAAACTAAGCAAACCAAGAAAACTAAAAACCAAAACGAAAACAAAAAAGAAGACGCTCCAAGAAAAACACAACTGTGCATGAAAGAATAAAAATGAAGCATTTGGAAGAAACCTGGGATTTTTATTGATGAAGAAGGGGATGCCTTGGGCATCCCCAAGCTTTGACACTTGTACTTCTTGGATATTTCTTGGGGTGACACGCGTGGCATCCCCAAGCTTGAGCTTTAGTCCATCCTTCATCTCATTACTCATTCCTTCCATACACCTGAAAATTTTCCTTCATACAAAACTTCACACAATCTCATTAGCAGCATTAGTGCACTTAAGATAAATAAGTCTCAAGGTTCAGTTCTAACAACAAATAAACTTCCATTAGAACACTAGATACTGTAGCACTTCGCTCAAAAAGCTCAATTCCCCAAAGGAACTCAAGAAGGAACTAACAAGAAGCAAATGCAGAAAATGGCAGAAATCTGTCAAAACAGTCTAGTAGGTAAAGACGAATTTTTTCGAAGACCTTATGTTGCTCAAATCAAAAAGCGTTGAACTAACGAAAGTTGGATAACAACCTGGAGCAGAAGCACAAACAATTACAGCTCAATCCAACATACAGAGCTCTCCCAGGAATTTTTACGGTGAAGCATAAAAATCTGTTTCGGGACAGCAACTTTTCCAATCATTACTTCACTCTGATTAGAGGTTACTCTTGGCACAAAAAGCAATTAAAAAGGATAAGGAGAGGTTATTACAGAGGTAATAACTTCCAAGACTCATGTAAAACTCTTGGGTTATCTCCCAACAAGTACTTTTCTTTAACGCCTTTAAGTTAGGCATAAGAAGCAAAGAAAGAATCAAGTGTTCTCAAATGAAGAAGCATTAATACCAAATTTTGTTTTCATAGGAGAAGCAAAAGAAATCTTTTCTCTCTTTTTAGGGAAGTGTTCTATACCTTTATTGAGTGGGAGTTGATATTTAATGGTGCCTCCTTTCATATCAATGATGGCACCAACAGTTCTAAGAAAAGGTCTTCCCAAAGTAATAGGACAAGAAGCATTGTATTCAACATCCAAAACATAGAAATCAACGGGGACATAGGAATCGTTAACCATAATAAGAACATCATTAAGACTCCCCATGAGTTTCTTTTTAGCATTATCATCAAGTGGGACATTCAAATAGCAATCTTCAAGAGGAGGCAAATCAAGCATATCATAAATCCTTCTAGGCATAATAGAAACACTACTATCAAGATCACACAAAGCTTTGAAATCAAAGTCATTCAATTTCATATTAATGATGGGTTCCCAACCATCTTCTTGTTTTATAGGAATAGAAGCTTTATGTTTCATCTTTTCTTCTTTAATCTTTATGATGCATCAGTAATGTGTTTTGTAAAAGCCATGTACATAGCACTAGCATTAGGACTTTTAGCAAGCTTTTGTAGGAACTTAATAACTTCAGAGATGTTGCAACCATCAAGATCAAAATCAACTTTATCATCTAAAGTAGTAGAACTATTACTAGCCTCAACACTAGTGGTGGTGATATTAGCAACACTAATGTTTCTAGCAATTTCGTCTTCTCTTTCCCACTTAGCATGTAATTCAGCTAATAGTCTAACATTTTCATTAATTCTTACTTGTATGGCATTAGTAGCTGCAAAGGGATTCTCATTAGTTTTAGGTTTAGCAGCGATTTTATTCAAAGTAGATTGAGCTTCAGCCAAAGATGCTATATTTCTTTCAGCATTAGAGAGTTTTTCCTCAATAGTTTTATTGAAAGCAGTTTGTTTACTAATAAACTCTTTAAGCATAACTTCAAGTTCAGAGGGAGCACTCTTATTATTGTTGTAAGAATTTCCATAAGCATTACCATTGTTGGGAGGATATGGCTTATAATTGTTGTTACCAAAATTGTTCCTATAAGCATTATTACCATAAGCATTGTTGCCAAAGTTGTTATTTCTTCTGAAGTTCACATCGACTTGCTCTTCTTGAGCAACCAAAGAGGCTAAAGGAACATTATTTGGATCAATATGGGCTTTCCCATTAGCAAGCATAGACATAATAATATCAATTTTATCACTCAAGGAGGAGGTTTCCTCAACAGAATTTACCTTCATACCTTGTGGAGCTCTCTCAGTATGCCATTCAGAATAATTAACCATCATATTGTCCAGAAGTTTTGTTGCAGCACCCAAAGTGATGGTCATAAAGGTACCTCCAGCAGCTGAATCCAATAGGTTCCTTGAAGAATAGTTCAATCCTGCATAAAAAGTTTGGATGATCATCCAAGCAGTCAGTCCATGAGTGGGACAATTCTTAACCAAAGATTTCATTATTTCCCAAGCTTGAGCAACATGCTCATTATCAAGTTGTTTAAACTTCATTATTTCACTTCTCATGGATATAATCTTAGCAGGAGGATAGTATTTTCCAATAAAAGCATCTTTGCACTTAGTCCAAGAATCAATACTATTCCTAGTTAAGGAATTCAACCATTCTTTAGCTTTTCCTCTCAAAGAGCAAGGAAACAATTTCAGCTTAATAATATCACCATCTATATCCCTATGCTTTTGCATCTCACAAAGTTCAACAAAGTTATTTAGATGGGAAGCAGCATCTTCATTACCAATACCAGAAAATTGTTCTCTCATAACAAGATTGAGCAAAGCAGGTTTTATCTCAAAGAAAGTATTTTCAGCCACAGGTGGAGCAATAGGTGTGCTCATAAAATCATTGTTGTTGGTGTTAGTGAAGTCACACAACTTAGTGTTTTCAATAGTAGTCATTTTTTTGGGTTTTCAAATAAGAAAGCAAACAAGTAAAACTAATTTTTTTGTGTTTTTTGAAGAACAAAACAAGCAAACAAAGCAAAAAGAAACTAAGCAAAACAAAAAAAAACAAAGTAAAGAGATTGGTTATGAGGGACTCCCCTTATGAAGATGTCCTTGACTCCCCGGCAACGGTGCCAGAAAATCTTGATGCGCTCGACTTTCGACGTAGAGCTCGTTGGAAACCCCAAGAGGAAGGTACGATGAGCACAGCAGTAAGTTTTCCCTCAGTTATGAATCCAAGGTTTAATCGAACCAGTAGGAGCAAGGAAACACCCCAAAGGTGTTACTAGCTGATCTTTGGCAGGGCGCACTACCGGTGCTAGTAGCAACGTGCAGACCTGCACAACACAACCACAAAACTTTGTCCCCAACTTGCGATGAGGTTGTCAATCTCACCGTGTTTTACAGAAAACAAAGGATTAAACGTATCGAATGGAAAGAAGTAAAAGTTTGTAGAAAGTAAACACAAAGCAGTAAAAGATTGTAGATTGTATGTAAAGAAAAAGGACCGGGATCCATAGTTCACTAGAGGTGGCTCTCCTTAGATAAATAATATGCTGGGTGAACAAATTACAATGGGGCAATTGACAAACACCGAGAAAGCAATACATGCATATACTAATCATCTTGACTCCTCTGAGACTTGATTGGGCATTACAACATAATACATAGACCGCCATCCAACTGCATCTATGACTAATAATCCACCTTCAGGTTATCATCCGAACCCCCTCTAGTATTAAGTTGCAAGCAACAGATTATTGCTTTACGAACTGCGTGTAAAGTAAACAATACGATTGTTCTATGAACAAAGGATTGTTGTTTTCTCCCTAGTAGCAACAGCACATCTAGTACCTTAGAGATTTCTGTCACTTCCCCAGATTACCAGACGCATGAACCCACTATCGAGCATAAATACTAACCCTTGGAGTTGCTAGCATCTACTTGGCAAAGATAGCTACTAACAACGGAAAGCATGCAAGATCTCATATAACAAAGACATGATAGAATCAATAATCAATCTGAAATAGCATCTCAATATCCATCGGATCCCCGCAAACACATGTATGGATTACAAATAGATGATCTTGATCATGAACGGAGCTCACAAGATCTAAACATCAAAGCACAAAGGAGGAGAAACCAGCCATCTAGCTACTACATGGATCCGTAGTCCAAGGATGAACTACTCACGCATCACACCGGAGGCTTGCATGCTGATGAAGAAAGCCTCCAGGGTGAATTCCCCTCTCTGGCAGGGTGCCGGGAAGAGCTTCAGATCCCTCCCGATCTAGGGATGGAGATGACGGCGGCTACAAACTCTTTCGTGGATTTTTGATTGGGTACTTAGGGTTTTCGTCCCGAGGGCAACTTATAGGCGGAAGGAGAGGCCGAGGGGGTGTCGGGAGCCACCACACCACCCCCTGGCGCGGGCCATGCCTGGTCGCGCGGCCAGGTGGTGTGGCCGGCCCCTGGCCCTTCTCCGTCTCGTATTCTAGCACTTGATCACTTCCGGAAAAATAGGCACTTTGGCTTTTGTCCCGTCCAATTCCGAGAATATTCATTTTCTGACTTTCCTGGAACCAAAAACAGCAGAAAACAGGCAACTGGCACTGTGGCTCTTATTAATAGGTTAGTCCAAGAAATCATATGAAAAGTACTCCAAAGTTGGAACAAAACACAAGAAAGTGGATAAAACCAAGCATGGAACATCAAAAAAATTAGATACATTTGCAATGTATCAGAGATGACGGCGGCTATAGACTCTTTCGTGGAATTTTGATCGGGTACTTAGGGTTTCTGTATCGGAGGCATCTTATAGGCGAAAGGGGAGCCGAGGGGGTGCCGGAGGCGAACATACCACCCCCTATCACGGGCCAGGCTAGGCCGCGCGGCCAGGTGGTGTGGCGGCCCTCTGGCCCCTCTCCGTCTCGTATTCTGGCTCCTTGTGTCCCTCGGTGAAAAACTGACTTTGGCTTTTGTCCCGTCCAATTCTGAGAATATTCATTTTCTGACTTTCCTAGAACCAAAAACAGCAGAAAACAGGCAGCTGGCACTATGGCTCTTGTTAATAGGTTAGTCCAAGAAAGTGTGTAGAAAGTACTCCAAAGTGTGGACAAAACATAAGAAAATAGATAAAACCAAGCATGAAACATCAAAAATTATGGATATGTTAGCAACGAATCAGGCGTGTTGACTAGAACAGTGAGGTTTGTTTCTCTTTATTCGTCACATAACTGAAACTGCTAGCTTGATTGTATTTAGATCGAAATCATCAAGGAATCGACTCATGCAGGAGCTTGCGAACTCATCTTCCAATTCCTGTACTTGGAACCATCAGGCTTTTATAGGTAGTAATGTTGTGAGTGGCGGAGCTAGCTTATAAGTAGATCCTGGGCAGGGTACACTGTCACCTAGTCGGACGTTCATTTTCCCATGGATATTATAGCTCGATCCTCTCATTCCTGCTGTAGTTTCTATAAAATTTCTATAGCTCGGACAGCTGCCCAGGCTAGTCGGGCCTTGGCTCCGCCACTGAATGTAGTTCGTGTTTATCCTCTCATGCGCATGCATTTATCTGCTATGTTGCTTTAGTTTTACCATGCTGGCTTCCAGAATAGTTTCTTGGAAATAATCTTCAAACCTGATATTTGGTAGTATTGAAGAACAGAAAACCAAGTAATAGTATTTTGGAATGAATTTTATGTATCAACCTTAAATAACACATATATTCAGGCAAGATTATAAACTGGAAATAATTGTTGCCCCAGCCTTTTCTTTTGGACAACCTTTAGTTTTACATAAAACCTGATAGTATCCTGGATGCCCTCTTTAGTAACATATGTGTCCATGAATTACTCTAGAGGATGCACACGAATTCTTTTTTTCTGTTGAATGAGCTTGTTGGTATTCTGGAGAAAGAATCTAATGTTGTGAAGGACTCGCCCCAATCATCATCTCTTGAAAAAGTTCCAAATGGGATTACAATATGTATGCAACATTGAAAAGAAAAGGCGAATATTCATAGTTTATACCCATACTGATGTTGTGAGAGCTCAAGCGCCCTGGAGCTCAATCTGTAAGGGAAACATTTTTCGAGTATCATAGCCATGATACCTTGTCATTTCGTTTAGTGAAACATAAGTTATGAATGCAGCATAGGAAGTTGATATTTCTTAGATGAGTAAAATCAAATCTGTCAAATTCAATGAATGATACAAATGCTTAATTAACTATTCGAATTTGTCCATATTTCACCCATCTTACTTTTGCTGAATTAGAATGAAATTACAGAGAAGACGAAAGGAGGCAGAGAAGAAGAAGTGAGCAGAGAAGAAGGAAGGCGGCAGAGAAGAAGTAAGCCACAGAAGAAGGAAGGAGCTAGAGAAGAAGAAGTGAGTCAGAGAAGAAGGAAGGAGCCAGAGAAGTAGAAAACTTTTCTAGTGTTATTTGGTAGTATGTACTAAAAGAGAAGAAGGATGTAACTAGGATATCAAGTAGTATGTACTAGTAGTATGTAATGGTGTTCATAATGCAGTTTGTAATCCTTTTGTATGAAAACAGTCTACTTTGCTTGATCTTTGTACAAAATTAGTGTACTTTTCTTAGTCTTTGTATGAACTCCCTTTGTATGAAATCATTGCACAGTGATAAATCATAATAAATGTTATTTTTGTCATTTGTGAATCAGTTCTGAGATGATCAAGTTACTCTGACACTAAAAAAGGCTAGCACTTGTCTGAGATGTTCAAGATACTTGCTGCAAGATTGAAAATGCAAGATATTTGCTGTAAGATTCAAAATGAAAGATATTTGATGTAAGAAAATCTTAAAATGCAAGATACTTGCTGGAGAATTGAGATAATCCAAGATTAGAAGACATTCAGTAGTACACACATACTTGTCCAACAGCTACACTAGTTCTCACAGGAGGAAATGACATAATCCAAGCTTATTAGACATTCATGCATGAACTAAGAGGAGAATTAAACCAATTCTCACTAGAATTGATTGTAAACAATAATGTCTCCATAATTAAGAAATATATAGTGCCACCAATTCAGAGTACCATAACAAGAGTTAATATACACAAAATTCCCAAAGACACAAATTCAAGAACATTAAGACATGGACATATGTATAACTGAAAGTTACATCTACAAATCATCAGCAAATGGTGCATTTTGACTAATAGGCATTTCATCCACATTTAAATCAGGAAGAACTTGAGCATTCAAATCTGGAATTTCCCTTGTCTGGTCGTCATCACCAAACAAGAGGTAGTGTGCACTCCTAGGGCCTGTTTTGTATCCTCTCTTAGCTGCTTTCCTCTTTCAGCATCTATAGTTTCAGTAGCTTGTGCATTATCAGCTGTAGTAGCATCAGCCACTCTTTTTTTGGTATTTCCTCTACCTCTTCCTCTTCCCATGCTGCTACTGATTTCTTGTTTCTCTACTGATGCTTTACCATTGGAGCTACCTCTATTTGATGTAGCTCTTCCTCTGGATCTTCCCCCCAAACTCCCTCTAGATGTAGCTGTTGTGATCCTCACTCTACTTTCTGGAATTGTGTCTCTAGCATTTGCCACAAAGGCATTTTCAGGCAAAGGGCCAAGTACCCTACTAATTGGAACCACAGTCTAGGAAAATTTGTGCACAATAATCATGTAATGCCAAAATGCTAATAACAAAACATACATGTAAAAAAGATGAAATCATTACTTCTTGCCCCAAACTATAGACCATGCTTTCATGTTGATTTGTAGGATCCATAATAGGGTTGGGTCTGTGTGGAATTACGTGATGCACATAAACATGTATAAGGCATAATGCTGCTACATAATATAAGAAATTTGTCATTATGGAAGCTATATTCAGGATAGATGATCTAAGTGACATGTATCTGAAACCCATGAACAGAACAATGTGCTTACTTCTAAATACAACTGGGATAGCTTTTGTTACTAGTAAACAACAAGTTCAGTCAGTACCTTTTGTTACTAGTAAAGAGCAAGTTCAGTTAAAAGTTCAGTCAATTGTAACCAGTATACAACAAGTTCAGTTAAAAGTTCAGACTTTAGCCGAAGTGAAACATAGCAATCTTGCTCAATTCTTCTAACCATCATCCTATCCATCTTCAACAACAATTAGAATGACTAAATGAATGTAATTTGATCGACTAATTCAACATAAATTAACAAAAATAAACCATAAACTGATCCTAAACTGTGAGGCAAAGTCGTCATAAACAGAGCATGAACTGCTCGTGAAACTGCAATTACTAGCAGAATTCGCAAAGCCCCACTACTACATCGACTTCCCCATTTCTCAAAATTCATAAACACATCCCGATCATCAAGGGGAAACCCTACCAATAGCCAATGACTCGATCATGCGTAGCTCGGGAAAGGAAATTTCAGGAGTATCATAGTCCGGCAGATCTTCGTTCCACCCACTGCATGTCAGGTCCGGTTGTCTACTTCCTCGGCCGGACACCACGGACGACAGGGGAAGGAGGCGCCGCCGGTCTGCTTCCTCGGCAGGCATGAGTAAAACGTCGGATAACTAAGAACAGGGAAAGTGGGCGACAATTTAGCTACAGGCGCGCTAAGCGGTTGCGCAAATTTCGGTCGTCGCACAGCTGCAAGACGCGTGGAAGGGCCTAACAAATATATGACATCTCCGGAGCGCCTAAGTGCAAAGTGCCATCTCCGTTTGTTTTCCCAACAAGGAGCTGGTTTCAGACGGTTTGGACGGGTTCGTTTGGGATTATCTAGTTTTGGGACTGCGGAGTCGAGTTAGTCTAGTTGTGGGACTAATCTGCACCTAATATGCAATTTGTGGGACTAACGGTGTTATTACCTCCCCGAAAAAATAGAGGTGAGGGGATATAGGGCATGCATTGAAGTTTTTTTTTACGTGCCTCTGGTGCCCTATAAAACAGTTTTTGGGCACACAGACTGTTACAAAAACATCCATTAGAGATGCTCCAACTTACTAATCCCGTTCTATTTCTAACCATAGATCTGCTCGGCTGTTACGGCACAACCGGAAAAGAATTGTTGGGTTTTTGGTGGTGGTCCTTCACACTGTTAGGATATAATGTCGTGGGAATGACCACGGCACGCTACAAGGGGTAGCGATTGAGTCGAATGCGGTCAATTCATCGGCAACCGTCCTTAGCTTGTGTCGGCATTCGGGGATGCACGAGTACAGCTGCGGTGCGATCTCATGAATAGAGTGCCCCTGTATCCACCTGTCTTCCCAGAATTTCACCGTATGTCCATCTCCAAGGGACGTGGTGGTGGAGCCAAAGAAGAAGGCTCGCTCCTTTGCCGTGAATTGGAGATCGAGGCGGCTCCACGCTCGGTGTTACTCTGTCCTGCCGATCCATTTATGCAGCGCCATGCCTGTGTGTTCAAGATCCTGAACGCCGAGGCCGCCAAACGAGGTGGGGAGCCTCACACTGTGCCAATTGAAATGGCAGCTTCCTCCGTTGGCGGTCTTTCCACCCTCCCAAAGGAACCCTCTCTCGATTTTCTCCATTGCCTTGATGATTTCTTGGAGGGTGCTAAGACAAGCAGCTGGTGAATTGGTATTGCCCCAAGCACAGGTTTAACCAAGGCCTAGACTTCCCATGTTGGGAGCCGGTTTGCCATCTTGTTCACCAGCGGCTGCTGACTCTAGGTCTGCTGATTGTGAGCGGGAACCCCAGATAAGACAGGGGGCAAAAATAAGACAGGAGTATACAGCTAGGAAATCTCGGTGAGGCTCACCGGTGATCATCCACATAGAGCAAGTTCGACAGGATCACGCATGTAGGGTGTAGCTGATGTAGGATGGCGTGCTCGACAGTGGGCCAGACAAATCTGCCAAGCACATCCACAGCTAGGACGAACAGCAGAAACAAGACTTCAAATAGAAACGAACAGCAAGTTGGCAAGAGAAATAGAGTAGTAGTACTAATAGTAGTCTGAATTCCTAAGATAGTTGCAGTGAAGAATGCCAAAGTACACACGTTCAAGTATTCAACAGACTGCTCGGTTCGGCACGGTCAAAAGTACATACAGCTAAGCCAGTTAATTAACTACTCGTCTCTTCTCACAGCCCTTTTCCATGCAGGTTCACTCAGATTTCAGGTAACCGAACACGCAAGACCCAGCAAATATAGTTCCAAGTTGACAGCTCCAAACGAAACGATCACGAGATGGGCTCTTGGGGAACCCAATGTTACTCAAAAGCCTGCAAATGCACACATATAGTTGATATATGAGGCCACATCTTTGAAGAACAAACCTTGCATATGAACTATCTACTCTACAAGAGTGACTACCTCTCAAAATAGCCATGGTCCCCAGTGCGCATTTCTCTGTACAGCGCCAGAAATCTATCAACATCCTTCTGAACTAGTTCCTCCACTTCGTGAACTTGCTCTAGCAACTGACCAACCTGCTCAGTGATGGTTTGAATTTATACATCGTCAATACGCCATTAAACTGAAATAACAATGCTGACTTCAATAGTCAATATTAAATTATGAAAACAGATCAGCTTAAGTGGAGTGTAGATGTTACTCTACTGGAAGATTCATAATTAATTAGTTCACTAATAACACTGATCATGTCACATCGCTAATAAAACTGTATGGCTAAAGAACGAACTTTTTTCCATTGTACATACAACCCTTTTTTAATTTGTGTGCAGTGGGATACTCTGCCACTACATTCCCTAAACTCTATAACACCAACTGGCAAAGCCCTGAACTTGTCATCTTTGGCTAGATACAAACAGAGCACAATCTGAACTTTGGTGGACTACAAAGCGTTTGTTTCCCATGACACAGAAAAGCAACTGAAATTTGAGAGTCTATGAAAGCATTCATATTTCTGCCATGCTGAAAACCTCAAACTGAAAAATACAGAAACTGGAAATCTAGGATTACTATTTCCAAAATCTTGTAAAAGTCACTGGAATATCTTAGGAAAAAAGTAAAATGACTAATTTAGTGACTGGAAAAAATGACATTATGCTGCCGCTACAAAAAACTTAACTCAAAAGTTTTTTATGGAGTGCATAAAAAGTCGTATGATGTTACAGAACTTTTGTGTATTTTTCAGAACTTGTACACTATTGAATCATTTAACACTGAATTCGCAAAAAAAAAAAGAATCATTTAACAGTGCCACAGCAAGCATACGAACAAAACATAGCAAAAAGTAACATCTTATAACCAGGTGTAGTTGAAAAAGATACATACTACCTGAGTGGTCTTATACTCTCACATTACCTAGACATTCAACATTGTGGGAAATGGTATATGGGTGTAACTCTAACTACACCTGGCTTTACAATATAAACTTCCTGAATGTATGCAACAAAAAAAAATGGTAGACATAGTTGTTGCAACAGATCCTTTTTATCCCTGACCCTCAGAATCTGAACATAGTGAAAAGGCGTCCAAGAACAGTGTATAGACATTTCAAGCAGGAGAAGTTACCCTAAAGACCAAGTGAACTCTAGGCCTTGACTGACTGTAGGTGACCTCAAGATCATCTACAGTGACAATGATATGAAGAAGAATGACTGACAACTTTAAGTCTCCTGGAAAACTATGGAGCAGCCCAAACAGAATAGGAGATTCACGAGATCAATTTGTCCTTATGCAGATGCATATGGAGCCACGACAGAGAGAAGTCCACCATAGTGAGAGTAGAGACCACATCCCTCAATTATAGAACAATGGGCGTTCGGAAAAAGTACAGACCATGATTGTGCCAAAATAAGTTCATCTCTTGTACTAAAGTTTGTAGCAAAACATTCTTGGGGGAAATAATGAAACCACCTCGCAGATATTTAGGCAACCAACTTTGTAGCTAAATGAACTGTACCCTCACTCTCCTTTAAGCAAGAAGTCTCAATGTAGTCCTGGAGAGAAAAAGATGTTTTTTACATATATGGGGCATCTCACATGAACTATATGCCTCATGATTCATGACCAAGTTTAAAGTTTAAGCTTCAACATGCTTTCCAGTACCAAACTACCAATTAATTCGAAACGGCACACAACAGGAGTACATCTGTGCATTATTACTGTATAAAAGGATTGACCCACAGTGGTGAAACTGGGAATGCAAGTTAATACCGCAGGCTGGTACATGCGATTGTGATATGTAGGCAATGCCCAAACTGTAATGTGGTGCACTAGCCGGTGACAACATGTGTGATAGACTATTTGCAACAGTAACAGATATAAGTAATTGGAAAAGGCTAATACCCAATTTTTTAACCAACGAGAAATCGCGGAGAGATGTAGGGCATTTCTTCACCTCAACGGGGGGAGGAACAGTAGGCTGGCCGTTCTGCGATTGTCCGGAAAGGTGGCGGCGCGGCAAGGTCAGGAGCCCAGGACCGCGGCGGACGGTGGCTCCTCCTTCTCCTCCAAAGGCGGGGGCTGCCTCTGAGGCGGCACAGAGGAAAGAAACGCCCTGAGATCTTCCCGACGAGGCGGCCGAGATAGCGCGGCGGATGGCCGGCGAGCGCAGCATAGACGACATGGTACGGCTACTAGGGTTCGCGACGGCAAAGGGAATTCCCGAGCTCGAGGACCCTATGCTTGCGGGAAGGAACTATATTTACCCGGCCTATTGTGGGCTGTAACCCAAGAAACTGAAGCCAGCCTAAAACTGGTGGACAGGCCCATTTTCCGTTATAGGTTTTTTTTCTCTAAAACTGAATTTGGGAACATTTTGTTAAGGGCTTGTTTGGAAGTCCTCTAGCTTCCAGCTACCCTGACGAAGTAGTGCCGAACAGCCAAACTCCACGGAGCTAGATCCCAGAAGCTAGTCCAGTTTGTTGTACAAAACTCGAAGCACCACTATAAGAAATTCGCAGATTGGCATATCACAGAGCAGCGAGAAATTACAAACATATGCCACCGCCAAGTGACAGCGATTCGATCCCATTCTATTTCCCCTGATTCGTCACCGTCCTTGTTCGCTCGTCCGGTCACATTCGTCCATGAAAGCCCCGCATCTCCCGAGAAGTCGAGTAGCACCTACATCCTTCTAGAGTCATGCCCTACCTCGAGCCTTGCTCTCCTCCTCCAGCTGGTCACCGCTGGTGGCACCCCCGACCTACTCTAGGCACTGCTCCTGCCAGCATTTCCCCGCATCTACCGACCAACTCTCGAACCAAGAACCTACACGTCGGGAGGTCCTCCCCCCCCCCCCCACCACCACCTCGATGCTGGCTCCATCCACTCCCCGGTCGTGACCAAGATGTCGTTTTCATCCTCTTCCCCGACGACGGCTTTGGCCTGACCCTGGCCGGATCCACATGTGCAAGCCGGCGAGGCACATCAACTTTATACGTCACTCTTCCAGATGTTGCGATGACAAAGGTGTCCGTCAATACGAGTCTTGGTAGGCGGAGGGCGGTGGAGGTCAACTCGATGAGGGCGATTAACGGGAGGAATTGGGGACGTCTCCATCACCATCTCCACCAATACATAAGAGGAAGAAGGGACTTGGATCTTGAAGGCATCCACATTGATCTACATCATCACCATCAACAATAATGTCACCATCATTGGTCCTCTTTGTTTACTTGAGTGTAATCCTAAACCCTAGTGTGCATGTCTATCAACTACTGTCCCGATGGCTCGCCTGAGAGCGTCTCACTTGATTGAACTATCCATAGTGCTCTTGTGTTTTACCTGAAATTTCTAGTATGTGTTAATGTAACGTACTCCCTCTGTTTCATAATATAAGATGTTTTAGCTTTGTGAAAGGAGTGTATCTAGACCTCTTTTAGTATGTAGGTTCAGAGTAAATCTACACACTAAAAAAGATCTTAATACACTCCTTTTGTTGGGGAGAAGCTAAATGGGTATTAGCATTGCATGTCTCTAATCCGGCTAATCCGGGTGGCCGACAGTTGGTAGCAAGGCCTATGGCCTGCTGGGTGGCCCAGTTAGACGGATCCAAAAGGGAGGCCCATGCTGGGAGAAGGAAGGCTACAGTGTAGCCACTGACCAACCCGGAGCCTTGGAGTGCAAGACACAAAGACTAGTTATATTAGTGTAGGATTTTGTAACCTATCCGACAAGGATCTTTCCCTGTAACCCTAGGTTCTAGCGCCTTTATAAGCCGGACCTATGGGAGCCTTTAGGGCACAAGTTTATAGAACACCACAACCTCGATTTATTGCTATTATAACCTCGATTTAGGGCACAAGTTTATAGAACAAACCAATGCATGTAACTCGGTGTATTGCTATTATAGTGATTTATAGCAGGAGTAGGATTTCGCCACCGTCATGGGATCTAAACCTGGATAAGCTGTGTTACCTCGTACCTACCAACTCACTACCTTCCCCCACCTTTCTAAACACGCTCTGTGAGGACCCCTCCATGCCGTACTCATCAGCAATACCATGACAGTTGGCACCCACCATGGGACAAGAGGCGCTTCGATCTCTACACCGGGCGAGGTCCAATCTCTTTGCGGGAATCAGCAACACAGTAGCCATTGGGCATGTTCTCTTATCCCGCAACGTTCTGATCGTCCCTCTGGACGAGTTTTGGATCTCGGCGAAGTCGAACACCACCCACTACTCCATTGTACCAATCGGGGACATCCATCTCTTCATCGATGAAACCGGCTGGGGATCAAGCTCCTAGGAAGTCAGACACGCGTCAAGGCCCACACAGACCGCGTATGGGCAGGACACGTTCACAGAAGGATCGAGATAGGATCTCTATTTGAAGTTTGTCGGCTTAGATCGAAACAAATCAAGGCCCACCCAAACCGCCCCTGTGTAGGATATAGTGGTGGAAGACCAACGCAGATCCGCTTGGCTCCCCAAGTGTTAGAGAAGCAGAGGTCACACTTTTTTGACGTTATCAACATCTTCGATCTAGCTCGCTGCGTCCAAAGGTCGGGGGAATCCCCGCGTGAGTACCTCGCCAGTGGTTAAGGATGAGGGCCTCCGTGGAAGTAGTATGCACCAATGATGCAGTGTACCACTTCGTCGAAGGGCTCACGCTAGGGACCCTTCTCCGTCATACGCTTAGGAGGCGGCAGACCACCGGTTTACTTACTCGCAACAAGGTGATCATGACTGTTAATAGTTTCGATGTCGCTGATGAGGAATCCAAGGCCGACATCACCACTGCGGCCAAAAAATCCAAGTTCATCGGCTATGTTGCCTCTGGCTCATCCTCTACCACTGACAATGCCAACGCTCTTTCCCACTCGGTATTGGACACACTCTACGTCGACATCAACATGGACTGTGGTAGCATGCCAGTCAACTTGGAGGAACTCGAAGCTGCCATGAAGGAGATCGAGGAGGAATTCGAGCGTGAGGAGCACGCCGAGCAAGCTGTCACTTCTCGCTAGGTACTGGTGGCCCTTGGGAATGTGATTGAAGAAGATCGGCAGGATTAGGGAGCCGGAGGAGCTCCGCCAGCAGAGGCCAATGCCGAAAACACGGTGGCCAATGGTAAAACAATGTCGATCCTTTGGATCTGGCAAAGACCATGCCCCCTCCGGCTATCCCCTAGCAGTAGCCGCTGAAACTCGCCACCGGACCTAGTACTTCCAACCAAACAAATCTACCACCTCCGCCATCCACACCAGCGGCTCGCAATCCCTTTGTTACTCCAGCCGACAAGGTGATATATGGCGAACTCCTCATCGAGCCAATTACTGTCTCTCACATTCGAGATATTACACAACTTGACAACAAGCAATATGAACTCCTTGTGGAGGCCAAATACATCGCGGAGCAAGGTGTGAAGTTGGACAAGGATAACGCCAAGGCACACGATTCGATCAAGGAAGCAAAAGCATTGGAAGCTAAGTACAAGCAGCTGCTCAAGTGTAACACCCTCGAATCGGCCCAATGCAGATTTCAGCGTTTCCCGCCAAACCCGCATAGAAACGATTCAAGGACGCCCACCAGGCACTTTCGTGCAGGTGGATAACGAAGTAATACCATTACACAACAGTCCTCGGTGGGACCCGCAGAACAGATATATATACAACAGCGACTCAACGAGTCAAGAATACAGATATACAATACAAAGATCCAAATCACCTTGAAAACGATAGAGCGTCCGACTACGGACAAGATGCAAATGGGGCTAAGAGCCCTGAGGAATAACCAATGGCGTCCATAACCCTGCCTAGGCCAAGCCGGAAGGGTAACCCTGCTAACAACGTCGATCTCAAACCTGCTAAAACAAAAGGGGTGCCGACAAAGGGCAAAGGAAAAAGAGGAGCATCAGTACTGAGGCCAGTACACGGCGATGCTAGAATTCGGCGGCTCTCGCCTACATAGGTATGGTGGGCTGAAGCGGCAGCGCAGCGGCACTAAACAACCTATAGATACTCGATACAACTGGCGATTATCAGAGAGGGATAAGAAAGACCTATTCGGATCCAACCTGAAGCTAACACCAAACAAACCCATCCTGGTATTTTCCCCCTCGAGACCAAACGAGGAAGTCGGACCAAGGAACTCACACAGTTGGCAATTTTATTCATTCCATTATAGCTGAAGCACTTACTAGTCAGGTATAGATAGCATGAGTCATCCTAAAGCATAAGTAGTGGGCAGTTTTAATTAACCATTCTGTGGTGGTTGGAACATTTACTAGTCAGATATAATTGTCCTGAGAAATCCCAAAACCCAGCAGTTGTTGGCACTTTTATCACATTCCATTGGAGTTGCAATACTTACTAGGCAGGTATAGCATGTCACAAAACAACCCAGATCCACCAGTGGTTAGCATTTTAATACCCATTCCGTTATAGTTAAATCTGATTACTAGTCATATATTAAGTCAGTTTATAGCACTACTTTAGTTATGCTTGTCTATGATCGAGATACTGTGCTCCAAGTCGTCCATAACCGCGGACACGGCTTTCAGAAAGTTTTACCCTGCAGGGGTGCATAAATAGCAACACACACTCGATCAACCTCGGAAAAACCAACTCAAAACCCAACGAGGCATTCACGACAAAGCAATCATAGGATTCATAAATATTTCAGGGGCCACCCCATTAAGCTACCCGCAACGAAGTTGGCTGGCTCCGAGACGGACCCAAGGTTTGCGCCAATGGCTGTAAACGACTGGGAACCCGAAAGTGTGACTGGGCTTGTCGATACCGCGAAAACACTCCGCAATCCTAAACAGTACAGGTGCTCCACACATAATCTTAAATAAAGCAGTAACATGGCATAAGTACAGGATAGTAATAAAGCCCCAAACTACTTTGTGGCCCAAGAAATAGAAATGAATCAAGCTCTGGCTCAGGGGGGTCAATAAGGCCTCCCGGATGTGGATAGTGCGAATAGTCAAGGAACAGGTATCAAGTACTCGGGGTCCTACGGGACACAAGTGAGCGTGGAAGAACCAAATAACATCTATTGCCCACCGATGCCTCTGCATTAGTTATATCTAGCATTTTAATAGTTGTATTTAAAGTCGTGATCATCTCCACCAATAAGCATCTCCACCAATAAGCATCTCCACCAATAACCATCTGCCCGCATTCCAGCAACTGTGGTACTTGTCAACACGAGATCGCACCTGAGCATGCAACTACGACTCGCAAGGCCAGCTATCTACCAAACACAGGTAATAGGAGGTGTCCAAGGCAATATAGAGGCTGCATGGGATATAACTGGGGTAGGGAAACTAAAGCATCGCGACACGGATAGCAATAGATCAACAGGAGGAAATAAAAACTATAACTGCAAAATAGGTAGAAGGGGAAGAGATGCTCGCCTGGGAAACACTGCCGGAGGTTCATATCCGGAGAACTTGTCGATACTCGCATCCACTCATCGGCCTAATCCGCGAAGAAGCAAACACTAGAAGAAACACCGGATGCAATATTTAATACTACGGCAGAAGATCCAGCATGATTATGATATGATGCTGATGCGGTGTAATTAGGCAGTATTAAGCGGAACCGGGGTCCCGACAATTAATTAATGGTTCAAGTTGTTTAGAACCCTCGCAATTTAAATGTTGTCTTAACAAGGCAAAACATGGCATCAGTTCGCTACACAAATTTAAATGGGGGCTAATATAAGACTAGAATAGTCCGCATATGGCCTCCATATTTAATTATTAAGTGAGTCAACAAAATAACCTAGGCCCACGAAATATGTATGCATGCATGAACAATTAATATGCAACATTGGATAATGTCATATTATAAAAAATAGGGATCTCGGAAAAAGGGGATCACATTAGGGGTGAAGGTCTTGGGTCCGGTCTTTGGACTCCGGGATCGGGGCCTTCGGGTCCGTGAAGAAGGACTTGGCGGTTCCATCCAACCCATGAAGGAGATCTTGTTGCTTGGTGTTCGTGAAGGAGACTTAAAGTACGGTCTTCGGGTCTTGGAAGAAGATCTTGAGGGTCCATGTCGCAGAAGGGCTCGGGGTTTCCGAACTCCATATCAACCATCGGTCATGGCGTCGATTGACGAATTGGAAGTAGATCATGACGTCCATGACACTCGGTGGAGATCTTGTCGACCAGATCCGGGTCTCGGAGGAATTCTCGTTCGACTTATCGGCCTTGTCGCATGGGGGATCTTGCACAACCGCATCAAAACCACCACAGTACCACTTCACTTTGCACCAACACCGAAGAATCACCACGCCACCAAATCTTCTCGCAGAAACACCAAACTTCCCCATAGAAGGTACAAACGGAGGGAGCAGCGCTGCTTTGGCCACAGAGCCATAGATGATGGCCCTCCTAGAAGATGTAGAGGACAGTGCGAGATCGTAGCTGAGCTCGTGCCAATGGTGAGGCTCCTGCAGATGGAAGGGACGACACGGCACTTGGTGACAACGGTCCGCGAGGTGGGATGGCGCACAACGAAGGGCGACAGGGCGGTGCAGGGCCGGCAACTGCGGATGACGCGGGGGTAGCAGGGCATCCAGGGGCAGCACGCACGTGCTGGGAGGCGAGGAGGACGATGTCCCTGCAACTACGACACCAATCGAGGAAGCTCGTGGGACAGGGATGCTACCTCGATGTGCTCGCGAACAGAGAGGACGGCGACGACCTTGGCAGCGGGGACAGAAGCATCACGGGGCGTAACACAGAGGCGAGGTCGACCCGGCCGCAGGCGAGTAGGGCATCGAGGCAGAGGCGGGCGCGGATGTGGTAGAGGGAGGCGGTTCCTGGGATGACGGGGGACCGCACGGAGGCGTTGCATCGGTCTGAGGTGAGGGCGACCGGAGGCAGCTCGTAGGCGGGGACGAGGTCACTATCGGAGAGGCTCGGGCCGGGCATGTGGAGTAGGTCGCGCAGGCAAGGACAGCAAGGTCCTGGCAGCGCTTGTGGGAGGCGCATCGATTAGGGCTAGGGTTGCTGGGGTTGTAGGTCGACCGCTGACTGGGCCTTTGGGCCTGATCGGTGGCGGCCTGCCCTAAGAAAATAGTTTTTTTATTTATATTTTTGATTTGTTTTATTTAAAAGACCGTTTCTAAATTATTTTTAGGCAAAACAAAAATATCCGAAAGAGACCGGGTTTTAATTTGAAATAAAAGACAGGGCATTTAGAAAACAAAAGTAGACTTTTCGAAAATAGTTTTCAAACAAACCATGCATGATGATGACGATGCTCAAATGCAATGTGGCATGATGACATGAGCATGCGGTCATGATGATGCAATGCACAAAAACACAGCGATTTTCTAGTAGTGGTTTTGCGGGGCGCCACATCAAGCAGCATAAAGCTAAGAAAGCTTTGCCTTACGTTGTCGGTGATCTCAGCATTCGGCGCAACTTGGGGTGGGATCCATCCAAACCGGCAAAAGCTACCCCCTACATCGGTAAGTCTGGGAAGTAAAGCATGCCAACCGCTGCCCTCAAAATGGTCATCGCCAAAACTTTACTCAAGCAGGACAGATCACCTGCAACGCTAGATCAGGTCTATGACCTTGTCACCAAGGTTGTCAAGCAACAGGAAAAGGCTACCTCTCAGATGCTTGAGTCCAAACCAGAGTTTTGCTAGTCTAGTTTGAACAACCAGCGTAGACCAAGATCTCCCGACGATGTCGGATATCACATAGGTTCCATAGAATGAAGGCAGAGGGACGCGTGCAACATGATTGATGCCATTCCAATAAAATCCAACCACGGAGACAAGGCTCACCCCATGGATCTCCTCCACCCCCCCCACACACACTCCTGAAATCGTGACGACCCACATCCGCACCACCACACGAGCATACCACCTCCTAGAAGCCCTCAAGGCGGCATCGTTATACGCGACTAGGGAGGCTGGCCCTCGACATGGCGGAGAGCACATCGGTAATGACGGACAAAGGAGCAAATCACACAAGGAAGCTCCGCGCCCAACAAGCAACCATGATAGGCATGACAATTTGCATGGAAGGAACAACAAGAAAGCTAACCCGCCACCGCCACCATCGCCACCCAGCAGCCACCATGGCGGAGGATCATGTAGGTCTCATGGCTCGCACCATAACTCTCCTCCCCATGGCGGAAATCAACACAAGCAACAACTAGAGCCGTACGATGCACGTTCGCGCATTGATAAGATCCATGAAGCCCAGGAATAACCATACCTAGGGCCATGTTGTTTTGGACCAGTTATCCGGGCCATAACCTACCCTATGGGCCTCTGGATTGACAAGAATATCAAGCCCTATGACGACACTGCCAGGCCAGCCATGTGGTTGCAGGAGTACCGTGAAGTGATAGAAATCACAGGGGAAAGCCCAATGTCACCGTCAAGTACCTCCCACTAATGCTCCCCGACACCGCTCAACAATGGATCGATGACTTGCCGGAAAATCAATCTACAATTGGTTGGACATGCATGAAGTGTTCACCAAGAACTTCGAGGGTATGTACAAACGTCGCTGCACTATCGGTTGAAAGAACATTTCATGTTTTCCTTTGTTTTGCGTGTTAGATAACAATACTATGGAGACTTTTCATGTGTGCTAAGTGTGCAGGAAGTTTTGAGGGGGGCTGGATAATCTGCCCCTCCAAGGGCCGGATAATCCGGCCTACCTCATCTCTCAAGGAAGCCAAGGCGCGTCGCTCTGTGTCCAGTCGGATTTTCTCCCGGAAAATCCGAACTGGGGCGATTTTTCCTCCCCAGGCCGGATAATCCGGGTTTCGCAAGGGCCGGATAATCCGGCCCCCAGTTTTCGAGCAAAAGTAGCCAAGGCGCATCGCTCGGCATCTGGTCGGATTTTCTCCCGGAAAATCCAAACTGGGGCGGTTTTTCTTCCCCAGGCCGGATAATCCAGCCTTCGCATAGGACCGGATAATCCGGCCCCCAGAAGATGATCAAGGGCAAGCTCGGCGCGCCTCACTGTGAGGGGGCGGATTTTCTGCCGGATATTCCGAGTCTGGGGTGGAGTTTCCCCAGACCGGATAATCCGGCCCCCACTTGGGCCGGATAATCCGACCCCCAAAGTGTGCAACGGCTGGTTTTTGGAAGGGGGTATAAGTACCCCTTCTTCCCCAACGTCCAGAACTCTTGATTCACTCGAATTTGACCAGACCTTGTGCAAGAGCTCTAAATCTCGATCTCCCACTTCAACCGCCCGAAGGTCTTGATCTTTGGTGGGATTGAAGGAGGAGAAGTTCATCATCAACATCAAGAATCAAGCGCTTCAACTCCTCTCCATTCACTTGGAGAAATCCCTGATCTAGTATTCTTGTTAATACCTAGATCTTGTTATTGTAATTGACAACTTTGTTCTTGTGGCAGCTTGTTGTCATTTCGGGAGCCTCCAAGTTGTTGTGGAGTTGTTGCCCCGCTAGTTGTGTAAAGGCGCCGGTGCCCGCCTCGAAGGGTACCTATAGTGGAAGGTGGATCAGGCCTGTTGTGGCGAGATCCATCGGAGAACAGGGTGAGGCCTTTTGTGGAGTGGTGGTCTTAGTACCGCCCACCCCTCCAACGCAGACGTACTTCCCTTAACAAGGAAGGAACTGCGGTCAAACAAATCATGTGTCTCCGCGTGCTTCACTTCGGTTCACTTGTTCCTCTTCTACTCGCTCTTTACTCGCTTGTAGATAGGTTTGCATATAGGGAAATTCCACACATTAGTTTATCTAGAGAATTTACCTTTGTGCTAAGCCTAAAATTGAAAAAGAATTAAAAATTGGTGTAGCACCTATTCACCCCCCCCCTCTAGGTGCCCATACGATCCATTTAAATTGGTATCAGAGCACCGGCTCTTAATTCGGGCTTAACCGCCTAAGAGTAGTATGGGTACCAGGGATGATGGAAATGAGGCTGTGGATAAGGTCACAATGGATGATCTCAAGTCATTGGAAACAACCTTGTTGAAATCCTTTGAGGCCAAGATGGAGGAGATGAATCAAATGATTGCTCGCCTTACATCATCCATAGCCCCATCTCCATCCTCCTCTGAGGCTCCCACACCATCATCTAAGGAAAAGGGTAACACCGGATCCAAGGATGATGATGTGGAAGGTGAAAAACTAAATGGCTCCACCTCCAAAAAGGGAAGTGGTAAGGAGGAATATAGTGAGGTTCGCCACGTATATTCCCCCGACCCACCTATCCCTCATCCTCATATAAACAATAGGGGTGATCCACCCAAGATCACTGCATCTTCTTTTAACCAATGGCAATTTCTGATGAAATCTCATGTTTACAGCTCCTCTATTGAATTGTGGAGGATTATTGAAGAAGGTCTTCATATTGGAGATCAAACCAATCTAACAAGAAGGGAAGTTGTGGATAGCCAGTTGAATGCCACTGCTCTCCACATGATACAGCTGGGTGTGGGTCCCAAGGACATGCCACACATTGAACATCTCAACACAGCTAAAGAGGCGTGGGATGCTCTTATGGACCTTTTTGTTGGAAATGAAAGCACGAGAAGAAACCGGTATGATGCCCTTAGTAACAAAGCTGAGGGATTCTACATGTTGGATGGTGAAAACCATGAGGACATGTATAGAAGACTCAAGGGCATCACAACAACATTTCGGAAGCATGGGGCCACTCACATTGATGATGCATGGATAAAAAGAAAGTATGTGAGTGCCTTAATGCCTTTCGAACCGACGGATTTGAAGAGCTTGCAAGGTAGACACAACTATCATCAAATGACATCCAATGAAGTCATGCAAGAAATGGCGTCATTCAAAGTGGCAGCAAAGAATGCTGAAGATGCCCGTGCTCGGGCCATTGGAATGCAAAAGGGTGTCAATGTGGCTCTCAAAACCAATGTTGTTTAGCAAGAGGACGATGAAGGAGTTTTTGAGAGGGTATCCATGGACTACCCCGATGAGGTCAAACGTGCTCATGGTGAGTACATGGCATTCTATGCAAGGAACTTTTGGAAGGACCCTGCCAAAGCCAAGTCTGAACTTGAGCGCAAGAATGGGTCAAATGGAAGAAGAGAAAGTGGCCCAAGATTGAGAACTTGCTTCAACTGTGGAGATAGACTTCACTTTGTAGCTGAGTGTCCTTATCAAAATAGAGAAGACAATGGTGGCAGGCTCATTCTCAAAGAGAAATCCAAAGCTCCGAAGAAGAAGCAGTTTGCTAAGAAGAATGGCCCTTTCAAGAAGCAACCCAAGATGGTCCTTGTAGCTCAATAGGAATACTCCTCCGCAAGTGAAGATGAAGATGATGATGATAGTTCCCGCGAAGTGGCTGCTATAGCCACCACATCGACTCCCTCCTCTCTCTTCGACTCGCCGAACGAGAACGCCATCAACAACAACGCCACTTGTCTAATGGCAAGAGGATCCGAGGTATCAACTTCTAACTCCTCATTTCCTAAGACTAACATAATTTTGGATATGGATGATCATGACAGTCTTGAAATGAAAGAAGAAGTTATTGCCTTGGATACTTTTTTCACTAACCTACAAGGTGAGCACAAACTCCATTTTTATGCTCTTATGAGTCAACTTGCTCAAGCCGAAGATCTCCTTGAAGAAAAGGGCAGAATTGAAAGAGAAGATGCCTTGGAGATAGCCTCTTTGAAGAATGCCTTGGAAGAGGAAGAGGAAACTCGAGTTTCTTTGGAAGAAAGACTCGAATCCCTAGAGGAGTCACAAGAAGAAGCTGTAGCTCATCTCATTAAAGAACGTGACCATGCTCTTGCCAAGGTAAAGAAACTAAAGAAAGAAAAGATTGATTTTGGGGCTGTTCATGCTAGACCTTTGGAGAAGTTTGATGATCTTGAAAGTTCTCACAAGGCATTGAAGAGTGATCATTCTACTCTAAATGAGTCTCATGACTAGCTCCAAACTCAATTGAAACGGTATGATGTGCCAAGTACCTCCTCTTCATCCTTTGGAAAAGAAGATCTTGCAAGGAGTTCTCAACACAAAGGTAAAGGGGTTATTGATGAGATACTGAGCAGGCAAAGGACAAACAACAGTAAAGAAGGTCTTGGTTACATACCCAAGATAAAGAGCAAGAAAAAAAGAAGAAGAAGAAGACTGCTCAATCGAAGACTAGCAACATTACCAATGACAAGACTAATTATGATGGTTTTGCAGGGATCAACAATCCTAACTTCGAACTATATTGTGATTCTTATGGTGATGTTTATGCTAGTTATGTAGGGCCTTATGATTGTTACATTCCTTGGTCTATTTGGGTTCCCAAGACCCTTGTTACTAACATGAGAGGACCCATTGAAAAATGGGTACCTAAAACCAAGAAGTAATTTTCTTGCAGGGCTATGCTTCCGGTGGGTCTAAATGGGTACTCGATAGCGGTTGTACGAGTCATATGACCGGAAGCAAGGAGATCATCACGGAGATGCAGCCAAACCTTGATCACATTACCGTCTCCTATGGTGACAAGTCAAAATCTGAGGTATTGGGTCTCGGCAAAGTTGTGGTGGCTCACGATATCTCTCTCGTGGACGTCATGCTTGTTGAGACCCTCGGGTATAACTTACTTTCAGTTCGTGCCCTTGGTAAGATGGGCTTTGCAGTTTACATTGATGCTGATTTAGTGGTACTCTTGTGGAGCAAGTCTCTAAAAGTCGCTTTCGTGGGATATGTTGAAAACGACCTGTACGTAGTGGACTTTTCAGGGAAAACCACTACAGGTCCGATGTGTCTTTTCGGAAAGGCTGACACGAGTTGGCTATGGCATCGCCGACTAGCCCACGTCAATATGAGAACTTTGCAAAGTCTCCACAAGGGTGGCCACATTCTTGGACTAAAAGAAAATGTCTCTTTTGCCAAAGATCGTGTTGGTATGGCGTGTGTTGAAGGGAAAATGCATGATTCTCCTCATCGAAGGAAAACTATTATATCTTCAAAAAGGATTTTGGAGCTCCTTCATGTGGATCTTTTCGGACCTCCATCTCATGCAAGCCTCGGTGGGAAGAAGTATTGTCTTGTGATTCTTGATGATTACTCAAGATACACTTGGGTTTATTTCTTCAAGTTGAAGAGTGAAACTCAACAAACTGTCATCGACTTCGCCAACAAGGTTCAACGTCAGCACAATGTCCCCATTCTGGCTATAAGGAGTGATAACGGCTCGGAGTTCAAGAACTACACCTTAAATGAGTTCCTAAGTGAAGAGGGGATAAGACATCAATATTCCGCTGCGTACACCCCTCAACAAAATGGTGTAGCCGAGAGGAAGAATCGAACTCTAATGGACATGGCAAGATCAATGTTGGCCGAAATCAAATCTCCATATAATTTCTGGGCTGAAGCAATCTCTATTGCTTGTCATTCATCCAACCATTTATACCTCCGCAAGATTTGGACAAGACTCCGTATGAAATACTTACCGTTAACAAGCCAAACATCTCATACTTTCGGGTATTCGGGTGTAAGTGTTTCTTTCTTATTAAAGGAGTTCATTTATCTAAGTTTGAATCTAAGGATCTAGAAGGTATTTTTGTTGGTTATGGTGTCGAATCCCACACTTATAGAGTCTACAATAAGCTCTCCGGAACTGTTGTAGAATCTTGTAGTGTGGTGTTCGAGGAAAATGACGGTTCCCGTGTGGAGCAAGTTGGTGTTTGTGATGCAGATGTTGAAATACCCCAAGATGCCATAAGAAGAATGGGCGTGGGATTCTTCCGCCCCATTGAGGAACCCCTTGTGGCGGACCGGGAAGGACAATGCTCTACTCATATAGAGCCCTCATCTACACATACGCAACATGCTTCAACCACGGGGGCAACTTCTACACCATCTCCATCAACTACTGAAGGTCAAGATGCTCTAGAAAGCTCCAGGCCGGATTTTCCGGTGGATACCGGATTATCCGGCCACCCCGCTCCAGCTGACCATGCAGCTCCTGGTGGTGAAGATATCAATACAAGCTCCAGGCCGGATTTTCCGGCTGACCCCGGATTATCCGGCTCCTCGCCAGTTCAAGCAAGTCTCATGCTTCTTGATGAAGCTGCTGCAAGTTCTCCCAGGCCGGATTATCCGGCCCTGACTCTCCAGTTCTGCAGCCTCCTGTTATGGCTTCGGATTCACCTCAAGGTCATGCATCTCCACCACCTGCTACTGATGTTCCAGCTGCTGATAAAGGCGGAGAAAATGCTTCCAATGAAGACTCAAGTGATGAATCTCCTCCACCAAGAGACAACAAACTTATTGAACTTTGTCGCAAGGCTCGGGCTGATCATAACCTTGAGTTGCGGGGTCACACTCTCGACAAGGTTGTTGGTGATCTTCGACGAAGGGTGTCTACAAGAAGAGAATTGGCCAGTTTTGGTGAACGTCAAGCTCATATCTCCATGGTGGAACCTAAGAAGGTCTTTGAAGCTCTTGAAGACCTAGACTGGGTTGTTGCTATGCATGAAGAATTGAATAATTTTGAGCGCAACAAAGTCTGGAAACTAGTGGAGAAACCCAAAGAGTGCCGCAATGTTATCGGCACCAAGTGGATTTTCAAGAACAAGCAAGATGAGAATGGCATTATTGTGAGGAACAAGGCAAGACTTGTGGCACAAGGTTACTCCCAAGTTGAGGGCATCGACTTCGGCGAGACCTATGCTCCTGTGGCTCTCCTTGAGTCCATCCATATCCTACTTGCTTATGTTGCTCATAATAATTTCAAGTTGCAGCGAATGGACGTCAAGAGTGCCTTCCTTAACGGTCCTCTACATGAGTTGGTATACGTAAAGCAACCCCTGGGGTTTGAGGATCCTAACTTCCCGAACCATGTCTACAAACTCGATAAGGCACTCTATGGCCTTAAACAAGCCCCACGTGCGTGGTATGAGCACCTTAAAGAGCTTTTGTTAGATCGTGGCTTCGAAGTTGGGCAAATCGACCCCACTCTTTTTACTAAGAAGGTTAAGGGGGAGCTCTTCGTATGCCAACTATATGTAGACGATATTATTTTTGGTTCTACTAACAAAGCTTTTAACGATGAATTTTCAAAGCTTATGACTGACAGGTTTGAGATGTCTATGTGGGGGATTTACGGTTCTTTCTTGGATTCGAGATCAAGCAACTTAGAGAAGGAACCTTTATTAATCAAGCAAAGTACATACAAGACATGCTCAAGAGATTCAAGATGACGGATCTAAATGGTGTCGCTACTCTGATGCAAACAAAGTGTCATCTCGAACTCAACCCTCACGGTAAAGATGTGGACCAAAAGGTATACCGGTCCATGATCGGCTCTCTTCTTTACCTCTGCGCATCTAGACCCGATATTGTGTTGAGTGTGGGAGTGTGTGAAAGGTATCAAGCAGCTCCTAAAGAAAGCCACTTAGTGGCGGTCAAGAGGATCTTTCGATATTTGGTTCATTCCCCCAACTTTGGTCTCTGGTATCCCAAGGGCTCCAGTTTCTCTTTATGTGGTTATACTGACTCAGATTGGGCTGGTGATAAGGATGATCGGAAATCCACTTCTGGAGCTTGTCAATTCTTGGGAAGATCTCTTGTATGTTGGTCCTCCAAAAAGTAGAATTGTATATCTCTCTCCACCGCCGAAGCTGAATATGTTGCTGCTGCCAGCGCTTGTACTCAATTATTGTGGATGAGGCAAACTTTAAAGGAATACGGTGTCAATTGTGACAAAGTGCCTCTTTTATGTGATAATGAAAGTGCTATCAAAATTGCGTACAATCCAATTCAACACACAAGGACGAAACATATCGAGATTCGGAATCATTTTATTCGTGACCATGTTTCTCGAGGCGATATTGATCTATCTTTTGTGAGCACGAAGAACCAACTGGCAGATATCTTTACAAAGCCACTTGATGAAGCAAGATTCTACTATTTGAGGAATGAGCTAAATATCATTGATTCCGGGAGTTTGTCTTGATTACCCATGCACTCACTCGTACGTCTCAATCCTTGTTTGGTCTAGGTGTGGGCATGGATATAGGGGGAGTGTGGTCCTAACTCATTGGGCTAACCCTCCCCCCATAATGCCAATAGCAAGATATATCATTTCTCTTAATATCATGTTGTGATATGTGAGCTTATTGATGAGTATTGGTCGTGAACCCAAGATATATCTTCGTGGTGTCACACCATACACTCCAACAAGGTGGCTTCGGCCACCGCCCTCTCCCTTGAGGAGAATTGGATCTTTTTGGCTGTTATTTGCTCTCTCATGTTCTTATGGGAATCACACTAAATCTTGGCTTTTATTTGATTTGGATTTTGCAATTTTGAGTGTCTAGTACCATCTCAGTTTGGCTCTCTTAATCCCAAGCCTTCCCTACCCCTAAGCCATCTATTCTTGCACACAAGTCCCTTGTACACCTTGTGGGGGTGTTGATGAGGATGAGGAAGAGAATGAAGAAGAGGACGAGGACGAGGACTACGAGTGATCCCATGGGGCGCTAGCATCGCTCTTCTACCTTTTTGGTGTCTCGATGCCAAAGGGGTAGAAGTAGTTCTATTAGGTTGCCGTGGATTTGCATGGGTCGGGCATAAGCACTTGCACTTTTTTATTCGTTATTTCTTGCTTATGCCCATTTAGCGTTGAACTTTTAAATTCGTGGTTTGTGATTTGTGGTTGAGACTTTATGTGGTTGTCTGGATGATACCTATGGACTTCATATCATGGATTATGCTCATGGCTATATCTATTCATATCCTACTGCTGGAAGTTTATCACGGAAGGCGCGCGCTCATAATGGTTATCCAATAATAATTGTGATTTTTGTCAAGGATGCCTATTCTCTACTTCGGTGGTATGTGCTTTTGCCCTTATGTCTATGGAATAGATTCACCTATTTGTGTGCATTTGTATTCCAATGCAAAACTCTATTATGCACACATTGAGGGGGAGTCCCTTTCGTAGTTATCTCTGTTTGTCTTGTGTCTTTCTCCTGCAAATCCTGGTATTGTCATCTAACACCAAAAAGGGGGAGATTGAAAGAACATTTCATGTTTTCCTTTGTTTTGCGTGTTAGATAACAATACTATGGAGAGTTTTCATGTGTGCTAAGTGTGCAGGAAGTTTTGAGGGGGCCGGATAATCCGCCCCTGCAAGGGCCGGAGAATCCAGCCTACCTCATCTCTCAAGGAAGCCAAGGCCCGTCGGTCTGTGTCCAGTCGGATTTTCTCCCGGAAAATCCGAACTGGGGCGGTTTTTCCTCCCCAGGCCGGATAATCCGGGTTTCGCAAGGGCCGGATAATCCGGCCCCCAGTTTTCGAGCAAAAGGAGCCAAGGCGCGTCGCTCGGCATCCTGTCATATTTTCTCCCGGAAAATCCGAACTGGGGCGGTTTTTCTTCCCAAGGCCGAATAATCCGGCCTTCGCATAGGACCGGATAATCCAGCCCCCAGAAGATGATCAAGGGCAAGCTCGGCGCGTCTCACTGTGAGGGGGAGGATTTTCTGCCGGATATTCCGAGTCTAGGGCGAGTTTCCCGAGACTGGATAATCCGTCCCCCACTTGGGCCGGATAATCCGGCCCCCAAAGTGTGCAACGACTGGTTTTTGAAAGGGGGTATAAGTACCCCTTCTTCCCCAACGTCCAGAACTCTTGATTCACTCGAATTTGACCAGACCTTGTGCAAGAGCTCTAAATCTCGATCTCCCACTTCAACCACCCGAAGGTCTTGATCTTTGGTGGAATTGAAGGAGGAGAAGTTCATCATCAACATCAAGAATCAAGCGCTTCAACTCCTCTCCATTTACTTGGAGAAATCCTTGATCTAGTATTCTTGTTAATACCTAGATCTTGTTATTGTATTTGACAACTTTGTTCTTGTGGCAGCTTGCTGTCATTTCGGGAGCCTCCAAGTTGTTGTGGAGTTGTTGCCCCGCTAGTTGTGTAAAGGCGCCGGTGCCCGCCTCGAAGGGTACCTATAGTGGAAGGTAGATCAGGCCTTTTGTGGCGAGATCCATCGGAGAACAGGGTGAGGCCTTTTGTGGCGTGGTGGTCTTAGTACCGCCCACCCCTCCAACGCAGACGTACTTCCCTTAACAAGGAAGGAACTGCGGTCCAACAAATCATGTGTCTCCACGTGCTTCACTTCGGTTCACTCGTTCCTCTTCCACTCGCTCTTTACTCGCTAGTAGATAGGTTTGCATATAGAGAAATTCCACACATTAGTTTATCTAGAGAATTTACCTTTGTGCTAAGCCTAAAATTGAAAAAGAATTAAAAATTGGTGTAGCATCTATTCACCCCCCTCTAGGTGCCCATACGATCCATTTCATCGGTGACCTACAATAGTGTGTGCAAGAGAAGGACGAGTCATCTCGTGCCTTCCTATCCCGTTGCCTTGATATGAAAAATTCATGCACGGGAGTACACGATCAAACTGCTATGGCCGCCTTCATCGACGGTCCAGAAAAGGTAACATGCTCCGACATACTCTGAAGCGCACTCAAGACAAGGGCAAGCTTGATCTCAACTCAATGATTACCAAGGCTAGAGAATTTGCCACTCCTGACGATGATGCTCGTGGGTCCTTACTTGTAGTGGCTATTCCCACCCAGGCCAAGAAAAACAACAATAACAAGCGGAAGAATCCTCCCAAATACAAGCAAGCAGCCGACATGGTCACCATGACTTTCATTGGCAGAGGCAAAAACAGACAACGTGGTCGTGGCAGAGGGAATGGTTGTGGGCAGCAGCGGAGTGAAACTACACCTGCAGTGCCCTGTGTTCCCCAGACGTACGTGCATTACTGTGAAATGATGTGTTTCATCCATCTTGACGCAAACAGTAAAGCCACTCATAACAACCGCTAGTGCAAGTTTGTTCACGACCTCAAGGAGGACCCTAAGTCTGGCTACAAGCGAAGTCGGGAGAATAAACCCTGCGGAAAGGGCAAAGGGAAGAACAAGGAGGAAGAGTCCAAGGATTCAGATGCTATGGATGAAGACGCGGACCCCAAACATGCCGACAAGGGCGATGGAAATGGTAAAATGCCTTTGAAAAGAAGGCTCCAGTCTACCACACCTTCCTTGGTACCCCTACTATTCGGGCCTAGAAAACCTCTTTGAGGATACTGATGGCCACCCTCCCTCCCAGTTCCCCAGTTCGTGAAGTGGTTGGAGATTACCATTACTTGGGATAGGGAGGATCACCCAGACCTCATCCCAACAGAGAACCAGTATGCCATGGTCATCAACCCTCTGATTGATGGCAGCGAGTTCACCAAGTGCCTCGTGGACACTAGAAGCAGCATCAACATTATGTACCTCGATACGTTGCACAAGATGAATTTGACGGAGACCCAGCTAAGGCGGATCAACAATGTGCTCCATGGCATCGTTCCTGACCGGCAAGCTCAATCCCTTGGCTACATTACCCTTCTAGTCTATTTTTGTGATGTTAATAATTACCACCAAGAGCGCATGACCTTCGAAGTGGTGCCCTTCAAGAACATGTATCACATCATATTCGAATGCGACATATTCCGTGCTTTCCACGCTAGGCCATGTTTCGTCTACAACAAGCTCAAGATACTCGTACCAAACGGTATCATCACCATTGCCAGAAGCTTCAAGAAGGCAAGGGAGTGCGAGCTAAGTGAAGCCGCCTTCGCCGAAGCCATCCTCTACGGTGAAGAGTTCAAGGAGATCTTGCACCAGGTCGATGCCTTGGAGATGTTGGCTTTGAAGAAATAGGATCTTGCACCAGGTCGATGCCTCGGAGATGTTGGCTTTGAAGAAATAGATTTCTGACTCTGAACCCACCTTCAAGGCTGCCATTGAGACCAAACTAGTGCAACTTGTGGAAGGCGATGCCTCCAAGACCACTGCCATTGGCACGTACCTAGATCCCAAATAGGAAAGTATGCTTGTTGAGTTCCTCCATGAGAACAAGGACATCTTCATCTAGCAACCTGCCGACATGAAAGGTGTACCTAGGAAACTTGCCAAGCATAACTTAAACATCGATCCTAAAGAAAAACTGGTGAAACAACCTCTACGACTCTTCAGTGATGAAAAATGACAAGCCATAGGCAAGGAGCTAGCTAGGTTACTTAAGGCTAGTTTTATCCGAGAATTCATTCACACCCGTTGGGTGGCCAATCCTGTACTTGTGCCTAAGAAGGGAACCAAAGAATTAAGAATGTGTGTTGATTACATCGACTTGAACAAAGCGTGCCTAAAAGATCCGTTTGCTTTGCCTTGCATTGACCAAGTCATTGACTCGACGGCTGGCTCGGAACTTTTGTTTTTTTGGATGCATACTGAGGATACCACCAAATTAAGATGCGCAAGTCAGACCAATTTTCTACTTCATTTTTTTTTGATGAACACTGTGAGGGAATCCCCCACAGTAATTTTATTAAAAGAATGTTCTCAGAGATACATATATACAAGACCCTATTTACAAAACCCTATTTACACAATTACAACAGAGAGTCAATCCATTGTGAAAATTCAGCTGTATGCTTGTCTTTCACTCTATGCACATGCAGAGTGACCTCATGGATAAACTTCCTTCTCCAAGCCCCAAAGGAAGGCTTCACCTTTTCAAAAATTGCCTCATTTCTCACCTTCCAAATATGCCAGCACCCAAGAATGACAACCTCCATGAAGAATGGTTTTGTGAATTTCCTTTTGGCAGATAAAAACATTAGCTCCATAGAATCCTTCTGATCCCATTCCACTTGTAAATAGGCCCAAACTCTTCTACTAAAGTTACATTCAAAGAAAAGATGCTCCCAGTTTTCAATTGCCTGTATTGGACACAGCTCACATGTGTGGTTACTAGATACATTCCAATGCCTTCTTCTTAACATATCTCTAGTGTTGAGTCTATCACAATCAATAACCAAGAAAACACTTTAATTCTAAGAAGCACTCTGCTTTGCCATATCCAGGAATGCACTTTACTGGACAAGATATTCCTGAATGTGAAATTGTAGTATAAATTGGCAGTGAAAATTCCATCCTTCCAAATTGTTTTCCAGGAGTCATTGCATTCAGTCTCAAACTGCATTGATGTCATGACACCCTAAAGACTTATCATTTCATTATAAGCTTGTACCAACATGGGTCTATGAAATAATGTTGAAATATCATCCGTATTAAGAACCATCTGGACTGAAATGGAAGGGTCAAGAGCATAGGAAAATAACTGCGGGTACTCTTTGCCAGGGCATTGTCCATTCCACTTATCATGCCAGAACATAACCGAGTCTCCTTTTCCAACCTTGACATCACACAAATCCCTATATTTATCAGAAAGCTTCATAATATCTCTCCACCAAAAAGATCCACAAAGATTATAATTATGAGGAGGACCATCAGTGTAATAATTCCACACGAGTTGCACCCAGGGGATATTTTCTTTATTATAGAACTTATGGAGATGTTTCATTAGAAGGGCCTCATTTTGTCTTGTGAAGTCAAGGATTCCCAATCCTCCTTTATTCTTGGGTTTGCAAATCATGGCCCAAGCCGCAAGGGATTTTCCTTTGGAATCAGGCTTTCTATCACTCTAGAGACAATGCCTGATGATTCTGTTCATCTATTCAATAATTCCAATAGGGATATCCAGAGAGCAAAGGAAGAACAGTGGCATTGAGCTAAGACAAGATCTAATCAATTGTAGCCTCCCTCCATAAGCCAAGAAAGTTGAAGTAGCAACCACTCTTCTTTCCAACTTGTCCACCAAAGGAGTAAGATCTTGAATTCTTGGTTTGGTTATGCCCAGAGGCAGACCCAAATAAGTAAATGGCATGGAACCCACAACACAACCAAACTCCATAGCCAGCTTAGTGATTTCCTCATCAGAAACATTGATAGGCAGCATACATGATTTATGATAATTTACATAGAGGCCAGTTGATTTACTGAACTTGTCCAAAGCCTCCTTCAAAGCTATTAATTGGTCTCTATTAGCAGGAATGATTAATAGAGTATCATCTGCATATTGTAGAATTTTCTACTTCATTCATCACACCTTGCAGCACATACTGCTACGTCATGATGCCCTTTGGGCTGAAAAACGCAGGTGCTACGTACCAGCGGACGATGCAGCATTGCCTACATGACCCAATAGGTCGCAGCATACACACTTATATGGACAACATCGCGGTGATGTCAAAGAAAAGAAATGATATCATCGCCGACTTGCAGGAAACCTTCAATAACCTCTAGAAGTACAACATGATGCTCAACCCTATGAAGTGTGTATTCTGGATCCCAGCCAGCAAATTGTTAGGCTTCATCGTTTCGCATCACGGAATCAAGGTCAACCCGGACAAGATCAAGGCCATCCTCAACATCAAACACCTGACATGCTTGAAGGATATCCAACAGCTCACGGGCTGTGTTGCAGCAGTAAGTCGGTTCATCAGCCGACTGGAGAGAAGGCAATGCCACTCTACAAGTTGCTCAAAAAGGTGGACAAATTCGTATGGATGCACGAAGCAGATGCAACACTTCAGGAGTTGAAGAGAATACTCTCCTCTAGACCAATACTCGCAGCACCAGAGTCAATGGAGCCAATGTTAGTATACATGGAGACAACCAACCGGGTTATCAGCATCATCATCGTGGTGGAGCGCAAGGAGCCGACACACGGGCATGGAGTTTAGCAACCATTTTACTATGTGAGTGAGGTATTGATGGAATCCAAGTAGCGTTACCCGCACTACCAGAAGTTATCTTATGGAGTTTTCCTTGCTTCTCGCAAGTTAAGGCATTATTTCCAGAAGCACTCCATTATAGTAGTGAGCAAAGCTCCACTATCCGACATTATGGATGATATCCACTTCGCGCTCGCCATCTTCTTGTACCTAAAGACTTCTTGCTCCAATGCTTCCATCCTGTCCTCTAGACTTCCTTCACCTTTAGGGCCTTGAACCTCTTTAATCCGGACCTCCCCACCTTCGAGCAACAACTCCTTGGGATGAATCTTCAACTCTCTCATGTATGGGTTGATGATGTCTTCTAAGGAATCTCCCTCGGATGATCCGGTGAAAGACATTGCGGCTACAAATCCGGGATTCTTCCTGGCAGAAACAGATCGAAACGAAAACACGACGAAAACACGATATACGAACCTCGGAAGATCCGGGGGGGTTATATATTACGAAGTTTCATAACAAGAGGAAGGTACTGGGTGAAAATGGGTCGGAGGCGGAGTCTAGGGTGGCCTCACCACCTAGTGGCGTGGCCAGGGGTGGGCCCGCGCCACAGGGTAGTGTGGGCCACCTGGCTCCATTTCCGTCCCTTTTTCGCTTCGTAACTTCCCTTATTGACTAAAAACTGCAAAAATATAGTTGAATAGTATTTTCGCGGAACTTTTCTTACCAGAATTGTTACCTATTTGAAAACAAACTCTGTAGGTCTCTGAATTTGGTCCTTGATGAATTTCTCCAGAGTTATAACTTGAAAGGCATCAACATCTTCATTGTAAGAATCTCTAGCAATATAGTGCTTGAGTCGCTGCCCATTCACTACTTGTGTAGTATTATCTTTTAGAGATGAAATTTTTATTGCTCCTGAACGGTATACTTCTTCAATGATGAAAGGTCCTTCCCATTTTGATAGTAGCTTTCCTGCAAAAAATCTAAGACGAGACCTATACAATAGAACTTTCTCACCAACATGAAATTCTCTCTTAAGTATTCGCTTGCCATGCCATCTTTTAACTTTTTCCTTAAAGAGCCTAGCATTTTCATAGGCTTCACTCCTCCATTCATCTAAAGAACTTAAGTCAAATAATCTTTTCTCACCAGCGAGCTTACAATCTCTATTTAGTTCTTTAACTCCCCAGTAAGCTTTGTGTTCTAATTCTAAGGGTAGGTGATAAGCTTTCCCATAAACCATTTTATAAGGAGACATCCCCATAGGATTTTTGTAAGCAGTTCTATAAGCCCATAAAGCATCATTCAACTTTTTAGCCTAGTTTTTTCTAGATATATGGACAGTCTTTTGCAAGATGGATTTAATTTCTCTATTTGATAACTCTACTTGCCCGCTAGTTTGGGGTGATAAGCTGAAGCAATTCTATGATTAACATCATACTTAGCAAGGGTCTTTCTAAAACCACCATGAATGAAATGAGAACCCCCATCAGTCATGAGATACCTAGGCACTCCAAACCTAGGAAAGATAACATCCTTAAGCATTTTTAGAGAGGTTTCCCCGTCAGCACTCTTCGTAGGAATGGCTTCTACCCACTTAGTAACATAATCAACAGCAACAAGAATATGAGTATAGCCTTTCGAGGGAGGGAAAGGACCCATAAAGTCAAATCCCCAGCAATCAAAAGGTTTAATAACTAGAGAGTAGTTCATATGCATTTCATTGCGTCTAGAAATATTACCAACACACTGACATTCATCACAAGATAAAACAAATTTTCTTGCATATTTAAAAAGGGTAGGCCAGTAGAAACCTGATTGTAGCACCTTTTGTGCAGTTCTATCTCCTGCATGATGTCCTCCACAAGCACTACCATGACATTTACGCACTATCTCCTTTTGTTCATATTCTGGAACACGTCTTCACATAATACCATCCACTCCTTCTTTGTATAAGTGTGGGTCATCCCAAAAATAATGCCTCAAATCATAGAAGAACTTCCTTCTTTGCTGAGCTGTAAAAGTTGGAGGCAAATACTTGGAGACAATAAAGTTAGCATAATCAGCATACCAAGGGCTCCCTCGCGAGCTTACCCCTACTGCAGCTAACTGTTCATTCGGGAAACTATCATTAACAGGCATAGGGTCAAAATATATGTTTTCCAATCGAGATAGATTATCAGCTATAGGGTTTTCAGCACCCTCCCTATCTACTAGATGTAGATCAAACTCTTGTAAAAGCAGCACCCATCTAATAAGCCTAGGCTTGCATCCTTCTTCGTCATAAGTTATTTAATAGCAGCATGATCAGTATGAATGGTGACTTTTGAGTCTACAATATAGGGCCTAAACTTATCACAAGCAAAAACAACAACTAGAAATTCCTTTTCAGTAGTAGCATAATTCCTTTGAGCAGTGTCTAGAGTCTTACTAGCATAATGGATAACGTTTAACTTTTTATCAATACGTTGCCCAAGGATAACACCTACAGCAAAATCACTAGCATCACACATTATTTCAAAGGGTAAACTCTAATTAGGTGGTTGAACAATAGGGGATATAGTTAAAGCCTTCTTGAGAGTTTCAAAAGCTTCCTTACAATCATCATCAAAAACGAAGGGTACATCTTTTTGAAGAATATTAGTGAGGGGTTTTGATATCCTAGAAAAGTCTTTAATAAACCTCCTATAGAAACCCGCATGACCAAGGATACTACGAATACCTTTGATGTCTCTTGGACATGGCATCTTCTCAATTGCCTCAACCTTAGCTCTATCAACTTCTATGCCTCTTTCAGAAACTTTATGCCCAAGAACAATCCCTTCATTAACCATGAAGTGGCATTTCTCCCAATTAAGAACAAGATTAGTTTCTTCACATCTCTGCAAAACTGTATCAAGGTTGTGCAGACAATTATCAAAAGAAGTTCCATAGTCAGAAAAGTCATCCATGAACACTTCTACAATTTCCTCGCAAAAACCATGAAAGATAGTAGACATGCACCTTTGAAAAGTACCAAGAGCATTAGATAAACCAAAAGGCATACGTCTATAAGCATACGTTCCGTAAGGGCAACTAAAAGTAGTTTTTCTTGATCTTGTTGTTTAACAGCAATTTGAGAGAAACCAGAGTAACCATCAAGAAAACAAAAATGGGTCTTTTTAGACAACCTTTCCAACATTTGATCAATAAAAGCAAGCAGGTAGTGATCATTCATAGTAACTTTATTAACTTTCCTAAAATCGACGCACATCCTATAGCCTACCACTATTCTTTGAGGAATAAGCTCATCATTATCATTAGGAACAACGGTAATACCTCCCTTTTTAGGAACACAATGAACAGGACTAACTCATTCACTATCAGCAATAGGGTAAACAATACCAGCATCAAGGAGTTTCAATACCTCATTCCTTACCACTTCCTTCATCCTAGGATTTAAACGTCGTTGGTGCTCCACTACTGGCTTCGCATCTGGTTCTATGTTGATAGAATGCTGACATATAGTAGGTGAAATCCCTTTCAAATCATCCAGAGTATAGCCCATAGCTCCTCGATGTTTCTTCAAAACCTCCAACAACCTTTCTTCTTCCTTTCCTGAAAGTTTAGAACTAATAATAACATGATAGATCTTTTTATCATCAATATAAGCATATTTAAGATCATCAGGGAGAGGTTTTAGATCGAAAACCGGATCCTTTTTAGGTGGCAACGTGGTACCCAAGTCTTCTACAGGCAAGTCATGCTTTAGCATCTGGGGTTGACGACGGAGAATCTCGTCAATCTCATTCCTTTCTTCGATGAAGATCTCACTTTTGTGATCTTCCATAAATTGTTGCAAAGCATTGTTAGGATCAAGAGAGATAGAAGAAAGTTGTTCAACTCTAAAATCCTCATTATGGGTTTCCTCTTCGCAAGGTTCTTTAGCAAATTTCAAAAATTAAACTCATAAGATTCCCCATCAAACTTAGTCAAGATTTTCTCCCTCTTGCAATCAATAATAGCTCCACAAGTACTCAAGAAAGGTCTACCAAAAATGATAGGATAAGTTTTACTAGCAGCTCAACCAAGTACTAGAAAATCAGCAGGATACTTGATCTTACCACAAAGAACTTCCACGTCTCGTACGATACCAATTGGAGAGATGGTCTCTCTATTAGCAAGGTGAATAACCACATGAATCTCTTACAATTCGCAGGGACTGATTTCATGCATAATTTCTCTGTAAAGCTCATAAGGAATATCACTAGAACTTGCACCAATATCACATAAACCATAATAGCAATGATCACCAATTCTAACAGAAAGCATAGGAACACTAACCTTTTTAGTTCTACTATGATGTGAAACAATATTAGAAGCATCCTCACAAAAGACTATGTGTCCCTCTTCTATGCTTTTAGTGACAAGGTCTTTCACAATTGCTACCACAGGTTCAATTTATTTGTTCATCAGGTTTTATAGTTCTCTTTTCACTTTTAGTGATTACGTTAGTTATCATAGGATGATCCTTTACCTTATCTGGGAAGGGAATCTTCTCGATATAAGGTCCAGGTAAGATATGATCAATAATGCAACACTCAGTGCTCCCAACAGGAACACAATCAACAATATCTTTATAAGGTGCATGGTACTTATTCCATCCCCTTTTTGGAATTTTAATATAAGAAGCAAAAGCTCTAAAGCAATTCGTAATAACTTGCAAATCAAGATCATAAGCATTACTAATATTTTGAAAGTCATCAGTTCCCATAAAAGATTCAATGCATTCATAATCATAATTTATACCTGACTTTCTACCTTTGTCATTCTCCCAAGCTTCAGCATTGTCTTGAATACGGTCCAGAAGATCCCATTTAGGTTCTTCTTCCATACGAGTGAATGATCCAGCACAAGAAGCATCTAATAAATCCTTGTCATGTAGAGGAAGCCTTGCATAGAAGTTATTAATAATAATATTGTTGGGGAGCTCATGAATGGGACATTTGAGCATTAGTAACTTCAATCTCCCCCAAGCTTGAGCTGTACTCTCTCCATCAAGAGGCCAAAAGTTGTATATTTGATTCCGATCTTTATGAATTTCACTAGGAGGATAAAACTTTGAATACAAGAGAGGTACTATTTCCTCCCATTCCAGAGCTTGACCATTCTTCAATAGCTTATACCATTCCTCAGCTCTTCCTTTCAGTGATAATGAGAATAACTTCTTCTTAACTTGATCTGTAGTAATACCTGCACACTTGAACAACCCGCATAATTTGTGTATAAAGAGCAAATGATCACCGTGACGGATAGTTCCATCCCCAACATAGTAGTTATCCATAACACGATCAATAATTCTTGTAGGTATTTTAAAAACATCACTCTCAGCAGGTGGTGGCTTATCTATAACCTTAGCAGTGGTAGTAGCATTACCAAATAAGAAACTCAGCGAATTATCCATAACGAAAATAAAGCAACTAGAAGAAGTAAACAATACTCACAGTAGAAGTTTCCTTTACCAGTTCCACTCTCCAATAGCGCTTCACTCCCCGGCAATGGCGCCAGAAAATAATCTTGATGACCCACAAGTATAGGGGGTGTATCGCAGTATTTTCGATAAGTAAGATTGTCGAACCCAATGAGGAGCAGAAGGTGCTGGCTAGTGGTATGGATCAGGAATTCTCTGCAAATACTTAGCAAACGTATTTTTAGGGTTTTTCGATAAAGCAAGTAAACAAAATACGAGTAAATAAAAGATAGTAGGAATAAATGCAGCAAGTGGCCCAATCCTTTATGCAGCAAAGGACCAGCTGGTTGTATTACTTAAGATGACCAAACGTTCTCTAGGACACATGGGAAGACTGTCAAGTGCTTTCGCTTCACATAGTTGATTAATCTTCTCTAGCTTGCTAACTGTTGTGTGGGTGAACCTGTGCTAATGTACCGCTCCATCCAAGACTAATACATACTTGTGATTATACCCCTTGCAAACATCCGTAAGTACAAGAAAGTAATTAAGGTAGAAGACCCTTACATCCCTTGTGCAATGGTTTCCTAACGGGGGTTCAGGTTTCTGTCACTCCGGCAACCCCTACGATTGGTAGCCAAATACACAATGCATTCCCCTAGGCCCATATAGGTGAAGTGTCATGTAGTCGATGTTCACATGACACCACTAGAAGAAGTACACCACAACTTAAATATCAAACTATTGAATCTTTCTCAACACAACTCCACTACTAACAACATGACTTCTCCCATGTCCTCAAGAACAAAACGAACTACTCACAAGACATCATATGGATCATGATCAGAGATGGAATAATGATGTATAACAATCTGAACATAAACAATAATTCAATGGTTCACTCAATAGCATCAACTACAAAGAGTAATCAACACCGGGAAAGTTTCCTCTATGAACTAATGCAAGATTCAACTCAATTGTTACAACAATATGGAGATGGTGATGAGGGTGCTGATGGTGATGATGGTGGTGATGATGATGATGATCCCGACGAAGTCCAGCTTGATGGTGGTGTTGATGGCGATGATCTCACCTCTCCGGGAAGGAATTCCCCCGGTAGAAATATGTCTGCCGGAGAGATCTTTCTCTCTCGGTGTTTTCTGCCCCGCAGAGGCGGCGGAATCTTTTTGTGGTTGCTCCCCGAGTCTCAGGGTTTCGGGAGGATGATATACGCCAGAGGGGAGAGCCAGAGGTGGGCCAGGGTGGCCACACCACCTGCTGGTGCGGCCTAGGGCTGCCCGCGCCAGGGGGTGGTGTGGGCCCCCTATGGCCCATCTCCACTCCGTCTTCTGGCATCCTTAGTCTTCTGGAAAAATAGGATTTTCCGTATATTTTCCTGAATTTTCTGATCTTCGCGAATTTGGCCTCCAAACAACACCTTTTCCATCAGAATCCTGACTGCAGCGGTCCATGTTCCAAAAGTCATCAACCATGCAAAAATAGATGAAATAACATAAGTATCACCTCTCAATATGAAATATATCAATGAATAATAGTGAATTAAGACATAGAATAGTGATGCAAAATGGACGTATCAATATACAACACTTTTTAGCAATATAAATTGTGCTATTTTCCTATCATATCATGCTCCGTCTAACTATTGATATGCCTAATATGCATGATTACTTGTTTTTATTAAATTCAATATGAGCTTTGGATATTTAGTAGTTTAGGTAGAATTTTATCCCTCTTCCTTGTCTTTGACATGTGTGTAGGTGTTGATGATGATTATGGACAAAACAAAGGCAAAAGGAACAAAGAGAGCATAGTATGGAGGAGCTGCAGGGACTAGACTTAGCCATTTGAGGTGTTGGAAAAGTGAATTTTTCCAACTGCTCAAAATAAAGATTCAATACAACAGGGTTGTATCCCTCAACGATATGAACTCAACGAGCCCAAGAACACCCAAAACGAAGTTCGTATGAATAAATGGCGGCCAAAATACTAAAGCATGCAGAGAATTTAACAAGCAACTATTCGGTCGGAGCTATATTTTTGGTCGTATAGCTCCGCCCATATAGTTGCCAAAAAGGTCGGAAACAACGGGATTTCGCCCCAGAAAATCTCCAAAACCTTCTCTAAGTCATATGACGGTATTGGGGGAGCCCTAGGGCACCCCCAAGGCCTATATAAAGGAGGGAGGACCCAAGGAAGCCACCAGATTCACAAGACACCATATACAAGATCTAGATCCCATCTACCACCTCCACGATGGCACCCTGCCAACGTGCCGCCTTCATAGCCTCTACATCTCCACCAAGATCTAGATCTCCATCAACACCATCAAGCCATCCAAGCAAGAAGAGGAGGAGAAGGAGGACGCCGCCATCACCCCGCCGACGCCACCATTACCGCGCCATCATCACCATCTCCATCGTCGCTACTCCTTCATCCTTCCCCATCATGGTCTCTGTGATGGGTTGTAACATGGCTTGAACCCCCTTTTATTAATGTTATGATGATTTGAGTAATTGAAGTGTGGTGTCTTCTTGTTAATTAATATGTTTATGCTTTCTCTTTACATTGTTGTATTCATGAAATTATTCTAGTTATTGGAGACGTCCAATCCATTGCTGAGGAGTTTACTAGGGATTCATGGAGTGTCACAAAACTTATCATTAGTCTCTACTCGTTCCATGGGCCTGACAAGTCCGTGGGTAGAACTAATAGGCTATTTGCTATAAGTGATTTGTGGAGGCAATAGCAGCTTAGGATGCACCACCCATTAAGATTTAATTTCCTCAAGATCACTCATGATATAGATAGGTACAATGTTGCGAATTGCTTGACCCCAAAGTGACATATGGGATATCTTGTGACTAGCACACTTGCTTAGGAGTACGGTTCTCCATAGAACTTAATGCCTTTGCTCTGGTTTACCTTGATTGGTCTTATTACCTTAATACACTATTCTCTTACGGAGGACCCATGTCTAGAGAGGGTGTGGTTAATTCAGTTGATGGGGATATGTCGAAGGGGGTATTCCCAGCATGACGTTCCGATTGGGCCAAAGGGCCTGCGAGTGTGTCTGAAGGACGGCGACCGGGCTACGAAGGAAGGGACGGCCCAACGACTGGCGACTGGAGGCCCAGGAGTGTAACAGAAGCCCAGTCGGATTAGGTCAACATCTCTGGATCCTTATCTTGTTCGGTGATAACTTGTAAACCCTAGCGAGGTGCCTCATATATAAAACTCCCTAGGGTATCCTAGAGACTTACGTTCCATCATACACCCCCTCAAGCGACTCGCTGCCTAGCCGCCGAGCTCGCCACCCCTGTAACTCGCTCTCCCATAATCTAATCTAGCAGGAGTAGGTCTTTACCCTCCGGGGGGCCGAACCTGGGTAAACCCATGTATATCCGCCCCATCTCGCACCGCAGATGGCCGCCAACTCTTCCTCATGAAACACTCAATCGCTGCCAGTGGCAGTGACTGCCTTAGCCATTTCCATGATAGTGGCGCCCACCATGGGGCATAGCGGGACTGGCCTGAGTTCTGCGGCAAGACCCTACTCGCCGATCGATCGGCCGCTCGCCACCGGTCACATGATCGCCATCGGCGGGATCTTACAGATCCTGCCCAGCAGCTACATCTCGGCGTCACGTCCGATCACTCACGCCGCGGTGATGCCGGTCGGCTCCATCAACCTCTTCGTCGGCTTCACTGGCGTGATCGACCCAGCCGCGACGGTGATCGTCGGCGGATCGCCGCCACATCGCGATCTGCTTTCGGAGGAGCAGGTCCGCTCCATCAGGGGCCTCATCACCGAGTACGACTCGGCCGCCAGCGACGCCGTCGAGACTAACACCGCCACCAACGACGACGCCCTAAACGACGACGCCGACTCCGCGACCCCTGCATCGGTCGACGATCCATCACCGCCGCATCACGGGAGGACTCCATCACGCGAGTCTCCAACCCCGAGGACTTCGAGGACCCCAGCATCCTGGGGATCTTCGACTCCGATTCTGGCTCGGAATCCCCCGAGGGTTTTCGCGCCAGATCCAATCGCTTCAACGCGATCTACATGGCGGGCAGCACGGTCGCCCCGCCAGATCCGTTTGCCACGCCGATCCCGCCGACTACGACGGCCACGGAGGTGGAGCAAGCCCGCCTGCGGCTCGCGGAAGAGCACGCAACGAACTCGCCGAGCGCGAGAAATACCACTAAGCCACCAATTTCACCGCCACCAAGCCATCCCAACCTCCCTTCCTCCTATGCATCATGTGTGTGATCTCGTATGCCACTAGCACATTGTCAGTGATCATGCATCCAGGAACAAAAGCTGATTGAGTTGGAGATATGATGTGTGGTAGGATCGGCTTCAACCGATTAAGAGTTGGAGATATGATGTGTGGTAGGATCGGCTTCAACTGATTAACTAGAAACTTCGAAATGATCTTATAAAGAACATTATATAAGCTGATGGGGCAGAATGCAGAGACCCACTCAGGATTTTGCACCTTAGGAATTAGGACAATGGTAGTTTCATTCCACCCTTAGGCATTTTCCCACCATTCCAAACTCCTAAAACCTCTTACTGAGTTCTTGGCCCTACCATATACTAATTTTGTTCTACAGAAAATGGCTAGCATACCGTTAGGGACTTGGGATTTCATGTCTCCGATGGACTCTAGTACCTCCTTCACCTCCTCGTGAGTGTATGGCCGAGAAAGAGAAGCATTCAACTCCTATGTAACTGATTGTGGAACGTGTTGCAAAAGATCTTAATTTATAGGACGTGCAGAACACATGAACAAACATTTGGAGTGATTAGTGATAAAATTCCCTAACTCCTTCTCTTCCTCCACTACTCCCCCTTGATGAGTGCATATTTGAAGCATTTTTACCTAATGTTTTTGCATGTGTAGTGGTAGGGTTTTGGCATTTTACCGTGCTTCCGCACATCTTTTATGCTTGTTTTTGCAAGATCCTGAAATATTAAGTCAATGATAAACATATATAAGAACTGTCATACTGTATGTTAATATGATGTTTCGACATGATAAAAGTCATCTAAATAACTCTCCACACAACTAGGTAAAAGGAGGACGCAAGGATAAGCATCAAAGGCCGAAGTGACATACCGTGCTCGGTGTTCACCATATGGAAAAGGGGGATAAGGAGGGATTCACTAAGCTCGTATTGATATCCATGGGGTAACCCTTAATTGCAATGGATACATAGGAGGTTGCTTAAGATCGTTGAAGTGGTTATTTAGAGATGTGATGACCGATGGTTTTCTGGGCACATCTTATTATGGAGCTCTAACAAAAGATATAGATTTATCCTACTCATAGTTGATATTAATGCTAGAGGTGGATCCTAAAACCCCGAGAACATTTAGCCTTACTAAAATTCCATTACAGTTCTCACTACTATCGTTTACTTTACTGCATTCTTTACTTTTTTGTAAACAAACCAAACTCTCTTAAGACACTCTTACTTGAGATCAAGGACAGCCCTAAGGGTGTTTTGGTAGCCCGGTCCAACCGAAATACTCTCATATCAACCGAGATTTTTAGCGATTTGGGTGTTTGGTAGGTCGGTTTTCTCTCCTGGGCAATGCCCACCTCACACAAAAAAGGGCTCTCAGCCCTGCTCGATAGAGAAGCTCAAATCGAGCTTCGCTACTCGGTAGGGCTGGACTTGCCCGAAAATCCCCCCCCCCCCCACGTGCTCATGCCTGGACCCGAGACCACAGGGGTCACAACCCCCTTCTTATCCCCCAAACTAATCTCTCCCACATCCCCGCACGAACACCTCCTTTGCCGCCCTTCCATGATGTTGCCCTTCGCCCCCACCCTTCTCGATGAGCGCGCCCGCCTCCTCCTCGACGGGCAGCACCGCCGCCTCCTCAGCCAGCCAGGGCGCCATGGCCTGCCACAGTGCTAACCACCTAGATGCAGCCCACCACCGACCTCCTAGATGAAGCGCGCCGCTGCCGCCTCCTAGATGCAGACCGTTGCCGCCTCCTCCATGAAGAGCACAACCTTCGCCACCACCCTTCCCGACGAGCGTGGACGCCTCCTCCTCGAGGAGGAGTGATGCCGCCACCTTAGCCAGCCACGACTAGCCACAATGTGACCTCCTCGATGCAGGCCGCCACCGTCGCCCATCCTCCACAATGATCAAGGCCAGCCACGGCTGACACCTCCACTGGTAGCCACGGCCAACCACGGTCGATGCCTGCACGGCCAGCCACCACCAACGCCTCCATAGGGAATCAATTGCATTTCAATTTTATATACAGGGGTCGTTGTGCAAATTTTAGACCTCCTCAGCATCTTTCACCACATACAACCCACCAAAAAAAGACACACTCAGCTTGTCTCAACAAACATGATGTACCAAACACATGAGGAAATCTGAGTTTAGCTTAGCTAGGGAGAGCTTGTATGAGGGTAGATAGCTATTCTCCACTGGCCCAGGATACCAAACACACCCTAACTATCCTTTGATAGATAGTGATGAGGGGCATAAAGACCTTAACCAAATAGCTCTATGTGGTTCGATACTCTTACTTTTGAATCTACCTACAATTGATTTTTGCACTTTTAGTCATCACCCCTCCTTACCACCTCAATTTTTATAGTATTTTCCTTTTTCTCTGAGGCAAAGGCATGGAAATAACTTGTGTTTCGGTCAACATATTTTAACCAATTTGCATGTGCTCTTTGCTGCCAAAAGGTGCAATGTTGCTCCTCCAACCTACTCAACTTATATTTCAACAAGTGTTCTCTAGAGATACCCTCCTGGGTGATTGGAGATCGTCTACATTTTTCCAAGTCCCTTTTTCCTTTTTATAGGATTCCTCAATTCACCCAACACTTCTTTATCCCACTCCCATAAACTCCATCCCACCTCCTTCACACTCTCATACAATTATGTGCTACCTTCAACAAAGGAAGAATTCCATGCCTCCTCAACTATCTGAGCATAATCCTCCCCTTGAAGCCAGGAAGCCTCAAACTGAAAGGTAGGATCCCCACGAGTTTTTCCACTTCAATCATTAAAAAATGCTGCCACCGGCCTATGATCAGAATGGCGAGGGTCCCTATTTATGATTTCGTACAAAGAGTACATACATATTAATTCAACATTAGCAACTGATAGCTGTGAGATTCGACACATTTTTGATGGTTTTCTCCCGGATTTGATCGTTTTCTAGATTTACCTAATGCTAATACTTTGGTAGCAAAGAAAACTTGGTTTTTAATGTGTGTTTTAGGTTCTGAACATCAACAAAGGGTTTTAACTAGATAAACACAATATTCAGGCGAAAACAAGCAAGTCTCTCTTTGGAAGAAATCAAGGGAAGTGTACAGAGGCTTTAACGAGCAACTATACGGCAGGAACAATTTTTCCGGCCGTATAGTTCCCATTGTATAGCTACCACTGCCTCTATCTTGTCAAAAGGGACAACTTCTGTGAAGGGACTTAGGAAGAAAACACAACACAACAGCCGCCACACCATCAAGAAGGGAGAAAGAAGAGATCCGGAGAAGAAGGAGGAGACATTCTTCATAGCGCTCCACGATCTTCGACCTCCTAGCCAATACACCCCATAGCCATTACTTGTACTTGAGAGAGAGAGAGAGATCTTCACCTTGCAAGACTAGGGTTTGAGATTGTTTCTTCCCATCTTGAATTGTGTTGGATTGCTTTTCTATTCTTATTGTGGATCTCCACGGTAATATCGAGAAGAACTCCCTTTATTTAATTATATTGATGATGCTTTATTATCTCATGTGTGAATAAGTTCCTTTAGCGTGGGAGATGTAAGGGATTGGTGAGCTGTGATGTGCCTTAATATATTTTCCATTAGTTTGTGATTGATTTTAATTACTATATTATGTGTGCTTGACTATCTGTGGGATGCCTAATGCTTGTTGTCTAATTAAGGGCTCATACAACATGATGCTTTGTTCTACATAGGTAGGATCTTGTTCGCTAGCAGACCGGCGAACCTCGAGTGACATGGGGATATCAATGGAAAACTAGTAGACTCGAGGATAACGAGGAACCACCGTGCTTATTTCATTAGTCCGATCCAAGGAGCTTAATCGCTAAGCGACCTGAAGGGTCTTATTGTCTATTGTCTGACCATGGTTTTGGTAATATACTAGTAGGATTATTGAAGTTGGGATGAAATCTACCAAGAGGAGTTCCAGCTAATTATGGGTTGCTCGCCTACACATATACTTATAAGATTACAATTTTTACATTTATCACTCGCCCATCTGGCACAGTCACTATCACCATGAACGGTATCTCCCTGTGCCTTCTTTCACCATCTGTAGAAAACAACAAACAACTGAATCATTCTTTACTTTTATGCTTTTTATTTCCGAAGTTTACATTTTAGTTTTATTTAAATACATCCAGTTTAATCCAAAACTCATTCTTATTTCACACTTGCAGTCAACTCACTCAAAGACCTGTGACAACTTTGGGTGTGACGGAGACTTCACCATAAAACACTTACCTTTGGGCTCCTTGTGGGATTGATATCTATACTTCCAAACTAGCTACAAACGATCTATGCACTTGCAGACATGAAGCTATTTTGTAGCGTCATTGCCAGAGAGCTAAGCGGTAAGTGTTTGTCTCTTGACATTTCAGGTTTTACTACTACAAAAATGTTCTCCTTAGTAGACAAAGGGTCTACATGCTCTGGTAGGACGTATTTACCAAATTATATTGATCGCGTGCCTGCTCAGAGACATGAAGAAATTATTGAGAAACTTTTAAGATCGAATAAAGTTGAAGTTGAAAACTTGAGTGATATAATGGAAATCATGTCTATTTATAGGACAACTCCCAAGAAACCTGAGAAAGCTCTCAGAGAATACAGTGCTCCAAGTTCTGAATTTCTTAAGCAACCAATAGAATTCCCTAATCATGGAGTTAGAGAATATCGATTTGATGGTGGAATTATTAAAAATTTGAAGGAAAAAGCTTTCAGTGGAAGGGAAGATGAAGATCCAAGAAGACATCTTATAGAGTTCGATGATGTGGTAACATCACTTGGACCAAAAGGTTTGCCAAGAGACTTCTCTCGCCTAAAATTATTTTGTTGGTCTCTTAAAGGTAAGGCTCTAGACTAGTTATATTATGTCCCTCGCCATTACATTAAATGTTGGGAAAAGTGCATTGTCCAGTTCATAAACAGGTTTAATCCTTTTAAAAAGGTAACTAAACTAAGAAAGAATATACGCAACTTTAGTCAGAACGTGGGAGAAAACTACCCGCAAGCCTGGGATAGATTCTTTGGAATGATCAATACTATCCCTAATCATGGCTGTTCTAAATCAACTATTTGCCATTTATTTTACAACGGTCTTAATACTCAATGTAGAGAGTTGCTTGACTTCTCAGCAGGAGGATCGCTAAATACTTTAACTGTTAAAGAATGTATAGAATTGATGTCTACTAGGGCTAAGAATGATTCTTTATATAATCTTGATTTTGGCACTAAGCTAGAAAAAGGATACTTCGGATAACTCCTGATCTTATGCCTGAAGTACGCAAAACAATGAAATAAAAATGTATACCTTCTGAACTTGTTAAGGAAAACAAAGTAGACTTGTTACAAGTTTTAACTGAAGAAGATGAAACTAGGAAAGTTGTTCAAGAATTAAAACATCGACAAGAAAATATCATAATAACCTGCATAAGCACTTTCAAAAACATAAAAATATTTTGGCAGAACTCACGGAAAATTATGATGAGATTGGCCAAGAAATATTTTTTTTGAGGTGAAACAGTAGGGAAAAATCCCCACTGCAATTTTTTTATTATATATGAGTATGTTACAATGAGAAATGATCTAAGGTAGATCATAAACAGTTACATCTAACTCGATTTATGCAGAGGAAAAAAACTGAGACAATCTATTCTATCCCTGATCTAATTGCTGATTGAGCCAGGCTTTGAATTTCTCCTTGTATTTTCCTTTGATTCTGAATTGTATCCATCTCATTTCTTGGTAGAAAATTGCTTTCCATCTATCAAAAGTGGGTCTTTTGTCATTAAAAATCTTCTCATTTCTGCATATCCAGATACCCCAGGAAGTCATGAAAATGATCTCCATTGCAAATGGTAGATGCAAATCATCTTTTCTTTGATGTTTGAAATAGCTTCTAATCCTGTTAGATTTGCAGTTCTGTTTCTGGAAATATGGTCCCAACATTTTTTTTGCAAATGGACAATCCTAGAAAAGATGATTTGCTGATTCTTCTGAGATGCAGTTGGATGTAACACAATTGTAATCAGGAAGGTTGAAATTCTTTCTCATTAGTAGATTTCTTGTATTCAATCTGTCTAGTAGCAAAAGCCAGAAAAAGAACTTGTGTTTATTTTGACAGGAGGTTGCCCAAATCCAAGAAAAGTGAGGTGGTGATGGTGAGTATCCAATCATGGGTGAGTAGGCCTTTTTAACTTCAAATTTGTCTGATCCCCAAATATAGTTCCAATTATCATGGGTGTCCTCCTGAGTGTCATGCCTGAATTCCTGTCATCTTTCTTCCATGACTAAAAACTCAGAGAAAGCTTGTTGAGAGAGAGGTAGGTGGAAGTTATCTTCAAGAAATTCAGCATGAAGGAAATCATGAACACTGATGTTTGTGGACTTAGCATAGGACAGAAGGTGAGGGAATTTATTCATCAAGCTCTCATCTTGCCCAAGGTTAGTCCAGAAATAAGCAGATCTGCCTGATTTCAGATTGCATTTAGCCATGCCTTTAAAGTTATCAATTAATTTGATATGTGACTTCCATCAAAAAGATCCCTCCATGTTTCTTCCAGGAAGTTTTCCATTTTTGTAATAGGTTTCCCATATGAGATGAACCCAAGGTATGTCCTGGTGGTTGTAGAATTTGTCCAAATTTTTCAGAAGGAGGGCATTATTTTGAATCTATAGGTTTAGTATCCCTAAACCCCCTTGATTTTTAGGACGGAAGATTTTGTCCCATGATACAAGAGCTTGTCCTTTTGCTTGCACATCTTCAGTCTTCTTTCTCCACAGACAATATCTCATATATTTAATAATTTGATCCTTGATGGCTATTGGCACCTCCAAACTGCTCATAAAAAATAGAGGAAGTGAGGAGAGAACAAATTTGACCAGCTGCAATTTTCCTCCATAATTCAAGAAATCAGCAATTCCACATAATCTTCTTTCCACTCTCTGAACAATGGGAAGAAAGTGCTCCATAGATGGCTTTGTAATGCTTAATGGAAGCCCAATGTAAGTAAAAGGGAGGCATCCAGTATGACAGTTGATTGTCATAGCAAAATGCATAAGTCTATCATTACATGTGTTTATTGGCATCATGCTAGATTTCAGGTAGTTGACTTTGAGTCCAGTGGAAATTGCAAAAGTTTGAAGAAGTGCTTTAAAGCATAATAATTGAGATGCATCAGCTTTAAGTATCACCAATGTGTCATCAGCATATTGAATAACAGGGAAGTCACTGTTGGGTGGTCCCACAATAGGTGGAGTTAGAAGATTCATATGCATGGCCTTGTTTAGAACTGATTGCAGGAGGTCAGCAGTAAGGACAAATAGTAATGGTGAAAGTGGGTCTCCTTGTCTAACACCTCTCCTGCAGTAGAAATTTTTACCAGGCACACCATTAAGAAGAATTTCAGAAGTTCTAGATTCAAAGATCATTTCAATCCACCTAATCCATTTTCTCCCAAATCCTCTAGCCTTAAGGATATTTATGATGGCAGAGTGGTCTACTGTATCAAATGCCTTCTCAAAATCAAGTTTGAGAATTAAAATTTCCTCCTTTGACTTGTGGCATTGGAATAAGTATTCAAAGGCCCAACCAATGCAATCTTGAATAGATCTGTTGTTGAGAAATCCATATTGGTTTTTATGTACCAATTTCAGGATAATAGATTACAGTCTATTTGCAAGAAGTTTGGTAATTATTTTGAATATACAGTTCAATAAGGAGATTGGTCTGAAATCAGCCGATGTAGATGGGCAAGTGACTTTAGGTATGAGTGTAATGTAAGAAGAGTTGATGCTCTCAAGGGACACTTTCTCATTGAAGAAATCATGAATCAGTAATTTGATATCATATCCAATGATAGACCAACAACTTTTGATAAATTCATTATTAAAACCATCAAGTCCAGGTGACTTATCGTTTGGTAGATCAGTGATAACCTCCTCAATTTCCTTGTCAAGAAAAGGTTTTTCAAGTGAATTCTTCATCTCATCAGTCATTCCATTTCCATAGAAGTCTGCAAGGTTATAGTGCATCTCAGTTTTGACTGATGTACCCATTCTTGCCCTGAAGTCATTCCAAAGGATATCAGCCTTGTCATAGTGATTTGTAAATTCCTGTCCAGATTCATTCTTGATCATTGATATATAGTTGTGTCTGTAACTGATGGTAGCTTTGGAATGGAAAAACTTAGTGTTTTCATCCCCAAGTTTTACCCATTTAATTTTCCCTCTTTGTTTCCAATAGGTGTTTTGGTTCTGAAGAAGAGAGATAATATGGGATTTTAGGATATCTCTGAGGTGCCACTCATTGATGGTTAATGTTCTAGATTCTTCAAGTAGGTCCAGTAGATCAATGGTGTCATTCACCTTAGCAATCTGGTCCTTTAAGCAAGGTAACTATTTTGCCCAAATCTTGATGCCTCTCCTCACATTTTTCAACTTGGCACAAATTCTTTTTGCCATGTCCTGATAATTCATAGGTATATTCCAAGCATTTTGTACAATCATCTTAAAATCAGAATGATGAAGCCAGTAATTTTCAAATCTAAAGATTTTTGCCTTGGGGATGTTAGTTCCAATGGATATGACATAGTGAAGATGATCAGAAGTAGGTTTGGATAGTGGAGTAACCATAGTGTATGGGTATTTGGTTGTCCAAGAACTAGATGTAAAAAACCAGTCCAATCTTTCCAGGAGTGGATCTTTTTGCATGTTACTCCATGTGAATTTTCTACCCTTTAGTGGCAACTCAATAAGACCCAGGTTGCAGATAGCATCATTGAAGAGCATAGTTTCATTAACATCTCCCCCACTTTTATTTCTATCAGTGAGACTTCTGATAAGGTTAAAATCACCTAACACTAGCCAATCCATACTATCAGGCATAGTGATGTTTGAAAACCAGTCTAAGAAATCCATCTTTCTATCATTTTGACATGGACCATATATATTAGTAAGAGTCCAGGAATCATTTGATAATTGAGAGGTGAAGGTGACAGAAGTTGAGAAATCATTTTGGAAAGCTCTGGTACCATTAAATAATGTACTGCTCCAGATGGTAATAATTCCTCCAGAAGCACCAATTGATGGTACGAAATCAAAGCTGTCAAACTTGTTTGGACATAATTTTTTTAAATAATTGATATCAAAGTTTTCTCTCTTGGTTTCTTGGAGACAAATAATGTCACATTCAGATTCCATGATCTTGCTTTTTAGTGCTAACCATTTTTTTCTCAGAGTTAATTCCCCTGAGGTTCCAGTTCAGAATCTTCCAGTTTCTGTTGTTACTCATTTATAAACCAATTGGGTGAGCGTTGGGGTGACACAAAATTTGTAGTCACACAAATAAGACTGAACATATCATAGGATACTGAATTCATAAACATGTCCAACAGCAAATAGGTCTGCAACAACTCATAACAGACATGAAAGGTAACTGGTCCAGTCACAAAAGGATAGATTTTTGTAGACATTAACCACATTATTTAGGTGCTTTCTTCTTAGACTGTTGTCCACAAGAATCAGCAGCACCTCCCTTCTTCTTGCTAGGAAGATATGGTTCTGGACCAGTCTTCTTAGGTCCGGGCTTTCCAGGTGGCTTGATGATCCATTGATCCTGCCCTTCTTCAGCAACCTTTTCTCAAGTTCCCCCTCCTTAACCTTGCAAAATGAATCAGCAAGATTCTTAACAACCTTACTACTGAGACAAGGTGGAGCAGCATTGCAAGAGAGTCAATTATGAGCAGAGCAATTCATATGGCTTTTAAAACCCCCATTAAGTTCCACAATTCTGGGGCTCCTTCTCACCTCAGATTCCACCAATGGTTCTTTACCCCTCTTCCTCTTTGTAGGAGCATTTGCTACCATCATGCTTGATGGGAATCATTCAGGAAATGAGGAGGAATCTGTCCAACACATTCATCAGGTATAATGAAGGTGAAAGTAGTTTCTTTAGTAATTGGCTCCTTAATAATATCCCAAAGGGGAGATGTGAGAAAATGTCTAGTCCAACTGAATTTCTATGGAGTGATGAGCATTAGAGTGATGAAATTAAACCAACTTACAGGAATGTCACATTGCAGTTTGCTTTTGTCAGGTGAGGGATTCATGTGTGGAGCAAAGAATCTATCCCATAGTTCAAGACCTTGCTTTGAGAAAGAATTCCTAGCAGAAAGCATCTAAGATGTATTGACAAAAGGAATAATGGCCATTCCAACTTGAAGGTGTGCCTCATTTGGAGAGAGGAGGTTAGTGTCCTCCATCATCCAGTCATCTTGCATGTTACCCTCATCAGCTTGGATGGTGTCCTCTTCCTCATCTTGGTAATTCTGCAGAATGTTAAGCAGTCCTTCTCCCATGCCCACATCCTGATTAGCATTAGCAATATTTTGCTCCACTTCTATATCCTCAGCTCCATGGACAGATGCCTTGTCACTGTCAGATGAAACATTTGCTACAGGTATAGATCTAGTAACAGCACTGTCAGCCTCCTGAGGTGGCAAATTCTGGTTATCAATGGGCATGTCAACTCCTTCAGCAAATACAGGTCCTTGGACAGCATTCCAGTTGTCCCAGCCAGCATTATTATTCTGAGGGGCAGGTTCAATCCATTGGTCCCATCCACCAATGTCCCCTTCAGGTTGTGGAGGAGGAGGTGGGGAAGGGGGTCCAAAAATGGGTCCCACCACAGGTAGAGGGTGAGGGTCAGCACCATCATCAGGTAGTGGGTCCTCATCAGGTGGCCCTCCCAAGAGATTGTTGTTCAATATTTCCACAGAAAAGGTCCATGATTCAGTGTCCACCAGGTCCCCAATGGTGAATCTAACACTTTTAGGAACATCTAAGAGGTCAGTGACTCCGAGCTTAGCAATGATCCTGCCCTTGTGCTCAGGGTCCCTCTCCCAGAGCAGAACTTTACCAATATCAGAGAATACAGCATTCAGGTCATCATGATGCCAGTGATCAAGTGGAGGACCCAGGAGCATAACCCAACATTCATTGTTAAACTGAGTCCTACGCCAGTTAATTCCTTCATTATGCCTATCAAAAGAAATAGCAACATCTTGGAAGGGAATATGACCCGCAGCAATTAACCGGTCACGGTCACTGACATTGGCAAATTGAACATATGCAGAACCAAATGGGCAATCTTGAATATCACGAAATTCGACATGAGCATCATTGATAAAGAAATCTTGCAACACATCCCTGATATTACCAAAAGGGACTGGACCAGGAGGAAGGGGATGGATGTGCGCAATGGCATACTGTTCATGTGTCCTTGGTCGGCGAGGAACCACCACCCTTTTGACCCGATTCCTGCCAGCCACCTGCATAATCTCGAAGCCATGGGGAATAAATGGTTGAGGGTCAAGTGGAATGTTGGCCATTGCGTCGGTGGTTGTCGCTGGCGACGAGCAGAGCAAGGCAGTTGGGATTTCTCTAGGAGAGGGAGTTGAGGAGACAGGGGGTTCGGCCGAATTAATTTTTTGGGCAAGAACAAAATCCTTAAGACAATCGTACACCCTGGGCCGCGAAACTTGCGGCGTGACATGGGCCTTGAACCAATGCAGGTAAGATTTGTCGGGCCAGGGACAAGAAGGGAAAGTAGGGAATTTCAAATATGGTAAAAGACCAGGCAAATTAATTGTAGAAGATTTGTTGATTGCAGTTGATTTCGCCTCTTTAATACCTTTACCATTAATCACAATTTCCGAAAATGATGCACCCGGTACTACACGAGTAATGTCACCTTTATTTTGACCGTTATTGCATGGGACAGGTGACGTCGAAGAACCAATACGATCAAAAACAGAGGATTTATTTTTTCTTTTGTATGAAACAATTGTCCAATCCTTGTCCAATTCTTTGTAATATTCTTTCTCTTCGAATTTCCAATTTGGGCCTCCATCACCCCAAAGTTTGATCTTCAATATGAACGATTCATCAGAGAAAGAACCAGAATTATATATTTCAAATCCCACAGCTCTTGATGCAACCTAGAACCTAAAGGTTCTGTCTTGGAGGATTTTGACTTGAAATTTTGATGCATGACCCCCAAAACAAGTTTGAAGAACAATGACAATAGTATGAATATCAATCTTAAAATTTGCACGACCAAATGAACCAACAAGGAAGAAACGTCTTCTGCGAAATCCTCCTGAGAAATTAATGTGGTGACCAAATTTTTTGAACATATTATCCTCAAACTTCAGCCCTTTAGAGAAATCCACAAAAATGCAGTTGTGTTTGGTTGGTGAAGTGGGCACATCAAAGATTTGATCACCCACCACCACTCTTTTGATGGCAAGATCCAAGATAACACGAGAGGAAACTTTCTCATTTTTTGAAGAAGGAATCTAGCATCAATAACCACCTTGTCACGATTTAGTAACACAACCCGCTTAGCAAGAGTATACAGGACCAGAAAACCAGGAGCATTGTCCAAACATCAGAAGGCAAGGTAGAGCTAGTTACGTGCCACATAAGTTTCAAAACCTCACTCTTGCACTCATGAACATGAGAAGTCCCAAGAAAATCAGAAGTTGGTGGCAAAATATCATTGATCCTTGCAAGATGAGGGGGGAACCTCACCAAAGAACCAATCAAGAGAACCTCCCCATTTTCCAAACTTCTACCTTCCAGTGGTGAACCATTGGCATTGAGAATGACCAGCCAGCGATTATCCGAGAGAATAAGAGATCCAACAAGGAACTTACCATCGGTGGAGCTCCCAGAATAGGTGATTTTCCAGCCACCACCAGATGAATCCAGTGAACGAGAGCCCATGAGTATGTGTGCGACAGTGCCAGAGTGGCGCTAGCGAGTGCCGGTGGGATGGGCCTCAGAGAGGCATGCCTCGGAAACCGTGTGGGTCTTGCCTCCTCCCGAGAACAGGCGATGATACCTTCCATACCTTTCAAATAAAATTATTTCACAAGTATCTTAGTATGATTGAAACCTAGTGTGAACAAATAGCATCTGGTTATCAAATTTTTCTTTGAGATGATATAGATATTCCTGTTTCTACTAATGTTTTTACATGAAGAGGTGAAGTTGTTACATGACCATTAGGACCACCAGAATATGAAGCTGAAAAAGAGCAAAAGGAAAAAAGCCTTGCTCGACTCAAGCCAAGAAGATGATACACTTGTGGATCCTCAAGATGAAACTGCTCAAGAAACCGAAGATCAAACCAAGGAGGGCCAAGATGATGCACATGATGACCGCTATGACTCTGACGTAGAGACGGTTGATCCAAGAGAAGAAAAAGAAATAAGCAATAAAGATGAAGTTGTTGTAGTAGAGAAGAAGAAACGCGATAAGCAACAACAAAAGAAAGCAACAAAAGAGCCTGACCCCCCACAAAAGGTAAAAGACAAGAATAAAAAAGGTGAGAAAAAGCTTCCTTATCTAGATCAAAAAAAGAAAGCACCAGATTAGGTAATCTATGATTCTTTTACAAAAGCACTTGGTGACCTTCGTATAGAAATTTCGTTTGCGGATGCAATTGAAGTTCCTACATATTCTAAATTTCTCTGTGATATTCTTAGTAGAAAGAAATAACTAAAACTGTTGTTCACAATGCCTTGTGTGATGTAGTTGCTGGAGTTAGTGTAATGCCATACTCCCTCTATAAAAGGTTAGGATTAGGGGAGTATTCCCCTACTACTATCACTTTACAGATGGCTGACAAGTCCACTAAACAACCCATTGGTATGATTGAGGATGTTCTACTTAGAATAGATGAGCATGTTACTCTCACTAATTTTATTATTCTTGAGATGCCAGAAGATGAAAAATTATCTATAATACTTGGAAGACCTTTCCTTAGTACTGCAGGAGTATCAGTTGATTGTGCTGAGGGAAAAATAATCTCCAATGTTTATGATGCTGAAATCATCCGGTATTTTCCCAAAGAAGCTAGGAGCAGGAGAAAGATATATCACACCAGCAAAATGAGTTCATGTGGTAAGTGCCTTTGATAAGGGGAAACCCAAGGTAAGAATTCGAGAATAGAGAAGGGGTTGAGCTATTCAACCATTCTTAATAAAATGCTTAATGGGAGTCAACCCATCACATTAATAAAATAAACTAAAGAATAAAAAGTTCATCGCATTCCTACAATTTTTTCACATACATTCTTGCGGAAGCGCGCCCGTGAAGATGTAGCTGTCAAAAAGTAGTAGAAACATCGATTGAACGAATGTAGAATAAGTATAAAAAAGTTTAAGTTTTATCTACAAAGGTTTAAATTCTTCTCTTTACATGATGATGTTGGTCGATAGCTTCTACTATCATTTTTCCGTCAAAAATAAGGTATCGTATAGATATCTTTGCCATCAATAATTTTCTTTCGGAGGAACAGAGAATTTAATGACCAACTATATGGCGGGGCTAAAAATTCCGACCATATAGCTCCGGTCGTATAGATATAGATGCCTTTGTACAATTTCTTCTAAAAATACTAACTTTTTAACGACCAACTATACGGCAGGAATAAAAATTCCGACCGTATAGTTCCGGTCGTATAGAGAGCGATGCATGTTTTAGAAATTTATCTCGAGGGTACAGATGATTCAACGACCAACTATACAGTGGGATCATTGTGATCCGGCCGTATAGTTGCGGCCGTATAGCTACATTTGGCATAAAGTTACTCTAGTTGGAGGCGTCGCCGCAACTATACGGGCGGAACAACATGTCCCGCCCATATAGTTCCGGCCGTATAGTTCGGCACGACCACAAAATCGAGCCGGGGCGGCTAGGTTTCTTCTCCTTCCTCATTATTTGTCTCATATTCTCTCTCCAAACCTCTCAAAACCCACCTAGAACTCTTGATTCTTCGTGGATTTCATTCGTTTGAGTGGGGGAATCAACGGATCGTGCATCAAGATGAACAAAATCGGTAACTTTTTCCGCAAGGGAAAGCGCCAACGTGGCAAGACCTTGGGGTCCCAAGCCGAGCACAACCCCAATTTGGCTGTAGTCTCATCGAGGATGGTGTTGCCCACATGTTGGGCCGACCATAGTTTTCTCACCGCGGCAGGGTTAAAGACGGACTTCGACCTCATGTGTAACAAGGTCGGGCTAATAGTGCTTGGCTATGCAAGCCACGACTCCTACACCGAGCTTACCTATGAGTCCCTTGCCTCCTTCTATGACAACCACAGGCAGAAAGGTAATGCGTGCATGGTAAGATTCACCATGCACCGACAACCTTATGAAATAACTTTTGAACAATTTTGCGATGCTTTCGTCTTCCCTCACATTGGGGAGTCAACTGTTACTAACCTCTATAGCGTCACAGGTGGAGAAACTTGGGAGGCTATTTGTGTTAATGGTGGCACCGAATTCTACTAGAAGAAGATGTCCACCATTCAGAACCCAACAATTCACTGCTACGCCTTGTTCCTTGCCAACACACTATTGGGAAGAGGTGATACCGGTTCCATGGCTAATACGGACATGGCAATAATCACCAAGGCTCTCTTTCCCACTGCACCGCAATGCCCCAATCCTGTAGCTCTACTCATCCAGCACTTTCGCCACCAAAGCAACAAGACAAAAGGTGATATTCGCATTGGTGGATTGGTAACCCACCTTTCCCATGCATTAAATATTACATTACCTATTATGCAATCTGTTGACGGCTCCAAACTTATGGACGTTAAGTATTTGACTGCTTGTGGCTTCCTTGGTGTTTCCCAAGCTAACTGGAGGCTCCGAGCATATCAATTTGGTTATCTTGGTGATGCATAGGGTGAGCAGGTTCCGTTGTCCTGTCGCTAAGCCTTCTCTATTGTGGAGAAGGACACTTGGATCCTCACCAAGGACCAAGTGATGCAGATCATGGCTGAACTCCAGCCTGATCAAGATGAAGATGAAGAAGGAGATCAGCAGGATGAGGATGAGCAAGGATACAACCCTTCTTGCGAGGGATAGCAGTAGCAGCAAGGGGGAGCCTGGGACCCGTGGCCCAACCAACCGTAGCTGGGGTACAACTACGTCCCCTATCAGGAATTCCAGCAGCTTAGTCAACGCGTTGGGGAGATTGACAACACTCTTCAGACTCACAACTTCAGTCACTTCATGACCCACTTCCCCGACTACTACCAGCAGTATCTGCACCAGCCGCCGAATGAAGGCAACAACTGAGCCTGGCAATAGCCTAAGCTTGGGGGAGGTTTGAAAACCTCCAAACCTTGCATTCATATTTTTATTTATTCTTTTGATTTATTTTACTTCTTCAAAATTGCATGTTTACTTTCAGTTTGCATTCCTAAAACAAAAATACAAAAAATTAGTTGTAACTTTTATTGCAAGTTCATTTCTTTGTTTCTCTCGGAGATTGCTCAATTTCAGGTGACTTGGCAATATAGAAATACAGAGGCAGTTCGACTCAAATAAGAGAACGAAGCAAGCAAGATGAGGTATCACATTCCTTTCATTACCTTTTCTACAACCTTAAATTAATCCTACAATTATTACTCGCTTGCACTGGAGTCACTCCCCACCTAGCTTGTTATCCTATAAACTCTATTCCTTTGCTAGTGTCTCCTTTTTAGCATTGAAACAACGAGCAATGAACTTGGTTAAAAATATTTCCTACATTTTTACAACAATAAAAAGCATCCAAAGGATGAGTTGAGTCCATGCTTAGCCCAAAGAATTTGATTTTAGAACTACTCCATCCCGTTTAAGCTTAATATGAATAGACTCAATAGTACCCTTGAATGAAATTGTTTGATAAAATGGATGATTCGAAGTAGTAGAGATTATGCCACTGCTTTTTCTAATAATTACCAAAAGATATTATATTACGTGTGGCATTACAACACTGTCCTGCTCCATGGGGAACTATTAACTCCGCTGGCCAACGAACGATCTAAATGTGGGAAACCACTTGATTTCGGCTATTAAGTTATATAAACGTCTGTAGCAGCAATGCTATGACGGGTAAAATTTTAGTCTCCTCATGGTTTCACGTTCCAAGTGAATTTGTGGTACTCCTTTGACCCATTATTGCTCAACATATTCATTGGCATGGTCACGAGTGCACAACACAGTCCCAATTAACATGTTAAGAACAGTGGCATGGTTTCTCTATGAAAGAGCTAAAGTTTTTGAAAGGAAAAGGAAGGAAAAATGTGCTTTGAGAGTATTGAAATTTTGACATGGGAATAGATGAGTTTTTCTTAAATTGAATATTTCGGTGCCAACTTGAGAACTCTTAATTTATTAAAGAAACAAGAGCAAAAAAATTTCATCTCTCAACAAAGAGAGATACCAAAAGGATTTGTCTCATTTTACTAGCCAAACTTTTGATACTTGCTCGGGCATATGATTTATTTGCTAGCAAGATATACGTGGTTAGGAAGTGGACTCAGTGCAATCTTGTAAATACTTGCATGATCGTATTTAAGATTGCATGGATTGTGAAGAAAAGAATTTGACACCAATCCAAGCTTGTAAGTTCTTTTATTTCAGTCTCGAATCTCCGCTATACTTCTTTATTTCCTTATCACTCGAGGGCGAGCAACATCTAAGCTCGAGAGAGTTGATAGCTGTGAGATTTGACACATTTTTTATGGTTTTTATTGATGTTTTTCTCCCGGATTTGATTGTTTTCTAGCTTTGCCTAACGTTAATACTTTGGTAGCAAAGAAAACTTGGTTTTTAATGTGTGTTTCAGGTTCTGAACGTCAACAGAGGGTTTTAACTAGAGAAACACCATATTTAGGCGAAAACAAGCAAGTCTCTCTTTGAAAGAAATCAAGGGAAGCGTACAGAGGCTTTAACGAGCAACTATATGGCGGGAACAATTTTTCCGGCCATATAGTTCCCGCCATATAGCTGTCGCTGCCTCTGTCTTGTCAAAAGGGAAAACTTCCATGAAGGGACCAAGGACAAAAACACAACACAGCAGCCGCCACACCATCCAGAAGGGATAAAGAAGAGATCCGGAGAAGGAGGAGACACTCTTCATCTCGCTCAACGATCTTCGACCTCCTAGACAATACATACCCATAGCCATTACTTGTACTTGAGAGAGAGATCTTCACCTTGCAAGACTAGGTTTGAGATTGTTTCTTTCCCTCTTGAATTGTGTTGGATTGCTTTTCTATTCTTATTGTGGATCTCCACGGTAATATCGAGAAGAACTCCCTTTATTTAATTATATTGATGATGCTTTATTATCTCATGTGTGAATAAGTTCCTTTAGCGTGGGAGATGTAAGGGATTGGTGAGCTGTGATGTGCCTTAATATATTTTCCATTAGTTTGTGATTGATTTTAATTACTATATTATGTGTGCTTGACTATCTGTGGGATGCCTAATGCTTGTTGTCTAATTAAGGGCTCATACAACATGATGCTTTGTTCTACATAGGTAGGATCTTGTTCGCTAGCAGACCGGTGACCCCCGAGTGACACATGCATATTAAAAGAAAACTAGTAGACTTGAGGATAACGAGGAACCACCCTGCTTATTGCATTAGTCTGATCCAGGGAGCTTAATCACTAAGCGACCTGAAGGGTCTTAATCGTCTAGTGTTTGACCATGGTTTTGGTAACAGACTAGTAGGATTATTGAAGTTGGGATGAAATCTACCAAGAGGAGTTCCAGCTAATTATGGGTTGCTCACCTACACATATACATATAAGATTACAATTGTTACATTTATCACTCGCCTATCTGGCATAGTCACTATCACCATGAACTGTATCTCCCCCCCCCCCCCCGCCTTCTTTCGCCATCTATAGAAAACAACAAACAACAGAATCGTTCTTTACTTTTATGCTTTTTAGTTCTGAAGTTTACATTTTAGTTTTATTTAAATACATCCAGTTTAATCCAAAACTCATTCTTATTTCACACCTGTAGTCAACTCATTTGAAGACTTATGACAACTTTGGGTGTGACATAGACTTCACCATAAAACACTTATCTTTGGGCTCCCTGTGGGATCGATATCTATACTTCAAAACTAGCTACAAACGATATGTGCACTTGCAGACATCAGCAACATCACGATCCATCTGCTCACATATGTAACCATCCGCTAAATGCCAGTTATTGCGCCAGGTGAAAGGATCACCTACATAGCCCAGATCACCAAGGTTTGCACCTCCAGAGCCATCCGAAAAGCATCCATACAAGTCGGGTCCCGAGCCGGCCCCCTTCCTTTTCATGAGAAAACGATACCTCGTTGAAATCGCCCATGCACAACCATGGGAGATTTGCTTGACCTTCCAACATGCGAAGGAGCTTTCACATGTTCACCTTCTCATTTGTATTTAATTCACCATATAAGCCAGTGAACCGCCATTTGGATCCATTTTCTTTGACCACATCCACATCTATGTGACAGCACCCGGCCACCACTTCACCCTGTATAGTCCACTACTATCATGTTTGGCATCTTCACCTTCCACCGAAATCACTCCATCTCATCCTCCTTCATTTTTGTTTCTGACAAAAAGAGGATGTCAGGCTCTTGCACCTTCTAGAGATCCGAAAGGCCATTGACTATCGGTTGGTTGCCAAGCCCCCAATAGTTTTGTGCAGCTAGCTTCATTAATCCATGTAGGATTACTCTGGCATCCCCACAATAACTGGTACAAACTTGGAATCTAAAACTCCCTCCATAACCCCGCTTGACCCTCTCCCTTTTTTCTTCAGACCCTCCTCTATCTCCTCCTCTCCTCCCTCAAAACCTCTTTCCCCCATGTTCCTGCCGTCTAGAGCTATCCCTTGAGCAAACCCATTACCTCCTCCTAAAACTCTAGCTCCCTTCTGCTTCTTTTAAGTGCGCACATGCCCCTTCTTAAGCTGCTTCTGCTCCTCAGCTGCTTTTTTTCCTGGAACAACCTCAATCAAACCTCCCAAATCTGTGATCAATGTAAGCCTCGGTGCGCATCCATGCATGGTGGGATTCAGGGACAAGCCATGTTGGATCAAGGCGTCAACCCCGTCCATTGGGACATTAATTCCTTCCTCACTCGCTGACGGTCGGCCCAAGCCTTCTTCCTGAAACTTTTTCGTATTTTCCACTTCCTTGGTGAAATTCATATTTTTTCTGAGTTCCATCTCAACCTGCAGATGGTGGTGGCACGTTTAAAAGGCTAGATACCTCATATTCTTCATCATTCACTACCCATTGATTTCTCCCGAAATGCGGTTAGAAACATTTACATTGGTCCCTTTCCTCTAAGAGTCGCTATCACTCCTTGATTTCCTTCCCTTCCCTCCCCAACCAAAACTTGAACCTACACCACTCCCACCACTACCTCTTCCATTTGATCAGCGTTGGGACACCCCATCATTGTTCTACCTTGGGATCTTAGCCTTCATCCACTTCCCATATTGTCGCTTCTCTCCTATGGATAACTTAATGGAGCAAGCCTTTTCTCCATGCCCAATGATAACACAAGTAAAGCAAAAATCTGGTAATAATTCATATTGGAACGGGCACCATTTTGCTAGCATATTCTCTCCAAGTTGCAGAGTAATCCCTCTCATAAGAGGTTTCATGATATCAATACATACATGAACCTACCCGTAAGAACTTTCCCATTGTCTTGCAATCATCTCAAGGAGATATGCCCTAGAGGCAAATAATAAATAGGTTTTTATTGTCATATCTCAATTAGTTTATAATAGTTTCATATTTTGCTATAACTGCGCCAAGTAGAAACATTGGTACATGTGTGGTATGAAACAACCAAGTCCCTAGTAGCCTCTATTCATACTAGTTCGTTGGTCATGAGGATGATTTGGGTTTCAAGATCATGGGAATTTATGCCAATTGACAACGGGGTCATATCATTGGAGAATGATGTGATGGACATTCCTCGAAGGATTGCAACACGATCAAGTCATATAGTTCATTGTTGCAACAGCTAAATCTAGACTCCTAATTCCTTAGACCGTGAGGTTATATTAATCACTGTCTCCCGAGAGTGCTTAGATAGCATGAAGCGCCACTTGGTAATATAGTGGTTATAAAGGTGTGTTCAGGTACTCGGAGGAACCGTAGAGGCAATATATCTCAAGAGCATGATTTGTTCGCCCACATGACGGGTAAAGATACATACGGCCGGCTTGGTGAGATTACATCCATAAATGTTGCAACATGTGACTTGGTCACGGGGATGTAATATCACGGTAACAAGAAAACAGAACTTCTTGTTAACGAGATTGAACAAGGTATGTGATACCAATGATTAGATCCCGGACAAGTCGTATCAAGAAACAAAAGGAATATGGATGCTACATTTACCGGTTCAAACGACATTGTCATCAGGAATGCATAGGGGTCACATGGATATTCCTGGTCCCTCTATTGATCATTGATACAGATCATGTCTAGAGAATGCTCGAGCCGTGAGGGGATACAGTTAAGGGTACGATGAGAGCGATCATTGACGACCCACAAGTATAGGGGGTGTATCGTAGTATTTTCGATGGAAGGGAAACCCAATTTATTGATTCGACACAAGGGGAGACAATGAATATTTATAAGCCTTAACAACTGAGTTGTCAATTCAGCTACACCTGGAAACAATCTTGCTCACAGAAGTTTATCAGTAGCAACAGTTTTATAGTAGGAATAGCAAAGTAGCAGCAGCAGTAAAGTAAAGACAGCAGTAACAATAGAAGTAAATAGTAGGATTCGAGTGTGGTAGGCATAGGGATGGATGGACGGGCGTTGCATGGACGAGACAATTCACATAGCAATCAGAACATAGGGCAATTGCAGATAAATAAGATAAAGCATCCAAGTACTAGATAATCCTAGGCATATGTTCCATCTATAGTCATACGTGCTCGCAATGAGAACTTGCACAACATCTTTTGTCCTGCCAGCCCATTTGCAGCGGGGCCTCAAGGGAACTACTGGAAATTAAGGTGCTCCTTTTAATAGAGCACCGAGCAAAGCATTAACACTCCGTGAACACATGTGATCCTCACATCAAAGCCATTCCCTCCGGTTATCCTGATTTCTGTCACTTTAGGGCCATTGGTTCCGGACAACAACATGTGTATACAACTTGCAGATAAGACCATAAACAATACTATCATAATGAATCAATAACATTTTCAGATCTGAAATCATGGCACTCGGGCCCTAGTGACAAGCATTAAGCACAACAAGTCGCAACAAAGTCATAAAGCACTAATAAAAGATACTAGGCACCATGCCCTAACAATCTGATGCCATTACATGAACGATCTCATCCAATCCCTACCATCCCAATAGCCTACAGCGGGGGATTACTCACTCATAGATGGGGGAAACATGGATGGTCGATGGAGAAGCGATGGTGATGATCTCCTCCAATTCCCTGTGCCGACAGGGTGCCAAAACAGAGTTTCTGGTGCTGTTTCATGGAATCTGGTGGTGGCGGCGGAGCGGAACTCCTTCTAGAAAAACGTCGAACCCCCCTGAGTTTTTAGGTCAGAAGGCATCTTATAGGCGAAGAGGGAGACCAAGGGGGTGTCTGGGGTGGCCAGACCACCCCCTGGCGCAGCCTGGGCTAGCCCGCGCGGCCAGGTGGTGTGGCCTAGGCCCAGCCCCCTCTGTCTCGTATTCTGGCTCCGGGAGTCTTCTGGTGAAATATGATTTTGGCATATTTTCCGGGATTTTTCCCGATAGTTGATTTTCTGCACAAAAAGAAGACACCAAGGCAATTCTGCTGAAAACAGCCTCAGTCTGTGTTAGTTGCATCCAAATCACACAAGTTTAGAGGAGAAACAATAGCAAAAGTGTTCGGGAAAGTAGATACGTTTTGGACGTATCAACTCCCCCCAAGCTTAGCTTATTGCTTGTCCTCAAGCAATTCAGTTGAAAACTGAGTGCGATAAAAGAACTTTCACGAACACATTTTCTTCATATGATGTATATATTCTCAGCATGTGATCAACTACTTAGACAATTCATAATAAGGAGTATGCAACTAAGTTTACTTAATAGGCATTGCAAGCTATGAAGAGATTCCAACTCAAAAATAATAAGTAGCATGAAGTATAAACATAAGCAACATTACAATGCTCATAAAAAGGTATGATAGAGTGGTATCTCGCTTGCCTTTGATTTAAGGCACCTCTGACATTCAGGTGAAGACTAGAAGTAAAGATGTCAAGGATACAAGTGATACGTCCATTTTGCATCACTATTCTATGTCCTAATTCACTGTTATTCATTGATATATTTCGTATTGAGAGGTGATACTTATGTTCTGTTTTTGCATGGTTGATGACTTTTGGAGCATGGACCGCTGCAGTAAGGATTCTGATGGAAAAGGTGTTGTTTGGAGGCAAACTTCGCGAAGATCAGAAAATCCGGGAAAATACATGGAAAATCCTATTTTTCCAGAAGACGAAGGTTGCCAGAAGGGGGCTACAGATGGGCCACAGGAGGCCCACACCACCCCCTGGCGCGGGCCACCTTGGGTCGCGCCACCAGGTGGTGTGGCCACCCTGGTCCACCCCTGGCACTCCCTTCTGGCGTATATATTCCTCCCGAAACCGTAAGACTCAGGGAGCAACCATAGAAAGATTCCGCCGCCTCTGCGGGGCGGAAAACACCGAGAGAGAAAGATCTCTCCGGCAGACAGATTTCTACTGGGGAAATTCCTTCATGGAAAGGGAAGATCGTCGACATGAACACCACCATCAAGCTGGACTTCATCGGGATCGTCATCATCATCATCACCACCATCATCACCATCAGCACCCTCATCACCATCTCCATATTGCTGTAACAATTGGGTGGAATCTTGCATAGTTCACAGGGGAAACTTTCCCGATGTTGATTACTCTTTGTAGTTGATGCTATTGAGTGAACCACTGAATTATTGTTTATGTTCAGATTGTTATACATCATTATTCCATCTCTGATCATGATCCATATGATGTCTTGTGAGTAGTTCGCTTTGTTCTTGAGGACATGGGAGAAGTCATGTTGTTAGTAGTAGAGTTGTGTTGAGAAAGATTCAATAGTTTGATATTTAAGTTGTGGTGTACATCTTCTAGTGGTGTCATGTGAACGTCAACTACATGACACTTCACCTATATGGGCCTAGGGGAATGCATTGTGTATTTTGCTACTAATCGTAGGGGTTGCTGGAGTGACAGAAACCTGAACCCCCGTTAGGAAACCATTGCACAAGGGACGTAAGGGTCTTAGAGTTTAAAGTTGTGGTTAGGTTTCTACCTTAATTACTTTCTTGTACTTATGGATGTTTGCAAAGGGTATAATCACAAGTATGTATTAGTCCTAGGAAGGCCGGTACATTAGCACAGGTTCACCCACACAACACTTAGCAAGCTAAAGAAGATTAATCAACTATATGAAGCGAAAGCACTTGACGGTCTTCCCATATGTCCTCGAGATCGTTTGGTCATCTTAAGTAATACAACCGGTTTGTCCTTTGCTGCATAAAGGATTGGGCCACTTGCTGCATTTATTCCTACTGTATTTTATTTACTCATATTTTGTTTACTTGCTTTATCAAAAAACCCCTAAAAATCCGTTTGCTAAGTATTTGCAGAGAATTCCTGATCCATACCACTAGCCAGCACCTTCTGCTCCTCGTTAGGTTCGACACTCTTACTTATCGAAAATACTGTGATACACCCCCTATACTTGTGGGTCATCAAGACTATTTTTTGGCGCCGTTGTCGGGGAGTGAAGTGCTATTGGAGAGTGGAACTGGTAAAGGAAACTTCTACCGTGAGTATTGTTTACTTCTGTTAGTTGCTTTATTTTCGTTATGGATAATTCATTGAGTTTCTTATTTGGTAATGCTACTACCACTTCTAAGGTAGTAGTTAAGCCATCACCTGTTGAGAATGATGTTTTTAAAATACCTACAAGAATTATTGACCGTGTTATGGATAACTACTATGTTGGGGATGGAACTGTCCATCCCGGTGATCATTTACTCTTTATACATGAATTATGCGGGTTGTTCAAGTGTGCAGGTATTACTATAGATCAAGTTAAGAAGAAGTTATTCTCATTATCATTGAAAGGAAGAGTTGAGGAATGGTATAAGCTGCTGAAGAATGGTCAAGCTTTGGAATGGGAGGAAATAGTGCCTCTCTTTTATTCAAAGTTTTATCCTCCTAGTGAGATTCATAAAGATCGGAATCAAATATACAACTTTTGGCCTCTTGATGGAGAGAGTGCAGCTCAAGCTTGGGGGAGATTGAAGTTATGAATGCTCAAATGTCCCATTCGTGAGCTCCCCAACAATATTATTATCAATAACTTTTATGCAAGGCTCCCTCTACATGACAAGGATTTATTGGATGCTTCTTGTGCTGGATCATTCACTCGCATGGAAGAAGAAGCTAAATGGGATCTTCTGGACCGTATTCAAGACAATGCTGAAGCTTGGGAGAATGAAAAAGGTAGAAAGTCAGGTATAAATTATGATTATAAATGCATTGAAAGTTTTATGGGAACTGATGACTTTCAAATTATTAAAAATGCTTATGGTCTAGACTCTCAAGCTATTGCTTATTATTTTAGGGCTTTTGCTTCCTACATTGAAGTGCCTAAAAAGAAGTGGAATAAGTATCATGAACCTTATAAAGATGTTGCTAAGAGTGTTCCTGCAAGAAATACTGAAGTTTATACTACTAATCATGTCTTACCTAAACCTTACATTGAGAAAATGCCTTTCGCAGTTAAGATGAAGGAACATTCTATGATGGCTAGTATGGTTAATGAAAGTATGAATAAAGCTGTTGAACCTGATAAACAAATGGTTGATGAACCTATAATAGCAAATGTGAAAGACTTTGTTACTAGATATGAAGAAGAGGGACACACTATCCTTTGTAAGGATACCTCTAATATTGTTTCACATAGTAGTGTTATGAGAGCTAGTATTCCTGTGTTTTCTGTTAGAATGAGCGATCATTGCTATGATGGTTCTTGTGATATTTATTTTGTTAAGTTTATGCATGATACTGAAAGTTACTATGAGAGAGGGAAAAGTGTTCTTATGCATCTCAATAATATCAAGTTTCCTCGTTTTATGCTGACAGTTTTTATGTTGCACTTCTTTTGCCTTCCTATGCAAGTAGCCTCTAGTTTCAACAACTTGTTTGTCTACAAAATTCCCTTGCATAGGAAGTGGGTTAGACTTAAATGTGTGTGTGTTTTTGCTTCTTAATGCTCTCTTTTACTTCAATTCATATTCCTGAGTGAGCATTTTCAAAATTATCATGCCCATTGTAATGGCTATAAAGAAAGAGCTTTTTGGGAGACAACCCAAATTGTTTTTGCTTTCAGTTTGTTTTTGTTTCTTTGAGTCTTGGAAGTTATTACTTCGGTAATAACCGCTCCTTATCCGTTTTGTTTGGTCTTTGTGTCAAGATCAACTTCTAATGAAAGAGAAGTAATATTTGGGGAAGTTGCTGTCTTGAAACAGATTTTTGTGCTGCACCATAAAAATTCGTGAGAGATCTCTGTATGTCGGATTAAGATGTAATTTTTTGTGCTTCTGCCCCAGATTGTTATTTAACTTTCGTTAGTTTTTCACTTTTTTATTTGAGCAACAGAAGATTTTCGAAAAAATTGATCTTTACCCGCTGGTCTGTTTTGACAGATTTTGCCACTCTTGCATTTGCTTCTTTATTCGATTTCCTTTTTGAATTCTTTTCGGATTTTCGGAAGGAGTTGCTACACTAGCTTATGTGTTGATGGTTTTCAGTTGAAAGTGGACTCAAAAGGTTTTATCACTTCACTTAGACTAATGTTGCTAATGAGAACTGTATGAAGTTTTGTGTGAAAGAAATTTCCAGGAAGTGGAGATAATGGTGTAATAAGGAAGAGAAGGGTTTTATGACTCAAGTAATAAGCGTATGAAGATGAAGATATCGATGATATTCAAGCGGTGATTTCAGAAGAATCTACTAGATACCAAATTCAGAGACCTGTAGAGCCTGTTTTCAAATAGGTAACAGTTCTGGTAAGAAAAGTTCCGCGAAAATACTATCCAATTATATTTTTGCAGTTTCGAGTTAATAAGGAAAGCTATGAAGCGAAAGAGGGACGGAAACGGAGCCAGGGTGGCTCACACCACCCTGTGGCGCGGGCCCTCCCCTGGCCGCGCCACCAGGTGGTGAGTCCACCCCGGACTTCGCCTTCGACTCGTTTTCTCCGAGTACCTTCCTTTTGATATGAAACTTTGTAATATATAACCCCCCGGATCCCCCGAGGTTCGTATATCGTGTTTTCGTCGTGTTTTTGTTTCGATATGTTTCTGCCAGGACATACTCTTTGAAAGTTTAGAAGCACAATGGTGTCCGCCAAGGATAAAGGGAAGGAGCCTATGGAGGAAGACCTCCAAGACCCCGGGAAGGAGAAGGAGATCAAGAGTGAAGGTGAAGAGGAGCAAGGCCAACATTCGCACACCGGAACTACCATTGCAAGCATTGGAGTGGTGACGAAACCTGCTAGGGTTAGAAGAACTGCACGGATGCAGACTGGGGGGAAAGCTCCTCGTCACAGTTTGGCTCCACGGTCACTTCCTCCACACACCAAGAATCATTTCCATACCCTTATCCATGAGCATCAATACCAGAATATGCCCAAGTGGAAATTACCCTCCAATTGGGATTTGCCTCATTCTATCCATGCAGGAAAAGAAGACTTCAAGGAGGAAGAGTGGGGAAAGAATCACAAGAGCTAGAATTCGCAACCCGACATGATCATGAGCCACATTGAGCAAAACTCACAGCTTATTTGCAATCTCACCTTTGAGATTGAGGACTTGGGTAAATTGATCAAAGAGCTCATCAAGAGGATACCACCACCACCAAAGGAGTAATTCGTTATCAGGTTTGGCATCCCCTTGGTTTGTTCCAAGATTGGGGGAGTGCCACGGTATCATATCACTATCTTCTATCTTTTCCCCTTTTAGTAGAGTCATATCATGAATAGAGAAGTTATTATGTAGGATGGTTTGCATTATGGAAGTGTCCCCTCTCTCGTTAGATATGTATCCTTTGGTGTGAGTTGCCATTATGGAATATTAATGAGAAGTTCTATCATTTACTCTTTTGCATAGCTTATATTAGTTTTCAATTCGTGGTTATATGATTGATCTTGTTGTTAGTATTAGTATCACTTTGGGATCATTGAGTTAATTTAGTTGGTTTTGGCAAACCTGGCTTGGTCAGTAGCAACGCTATTTTTGAGAGTTGAAAGAAAAGATAAAAGTATTCTAAAGAAAAAAATTATTTCATCATCTTTCTTTCTTGATTTGCTCATAAGTTTAGTATTCTCTAGTTAAGATCTTTTGTGCTTCCAAGGAAGATTGCATGTTTGTTTTTATCACTTGTATGTTTGTTTGTTTCCTCCAACTCTTTTACTTGCTACCCAGCCTTGCTAGCCAAAACCTGTACTGAGAGGGAATTCTTCTCGTGCATCCACTCCTTAAAACCAAAACCTTTGCCATTTGTGTCCAACATACCTACCTATTAGCATTATTGCTATTCCAAGTAAATTTCTGTTTTATTTACCTTCCAAATTAAACTTGTTATGTGAAAATTAGTGATTAAAGCTCTCACGAACTTGATGACACACTTTACTTTCTCGCATCTAATAAACTTGAACCATTGGGTCCTTCTTTGTTGCGTATATGCTTGCGCTTTATGAGTTGAAGTTAGCAGAACCATGCATCATGGGGAATGCTTTCAACATTCCACTGGTACTTTGTACCTAGTTGATATCATGTTCTTTTGCTTATGGATCCCGGCGGTGTGAAATAAAAGTGGAACTTGTAAGATCATGGAGTTTATATGTGTGTTAGAGAAACGCCTGGGCCGCTAGCCTAAGCCATGCCTATCATGGTGGAAACTTGCAGCATAACTATAGTGAGCATTCTATGAAGCATCCTCAATAAAAACCTATGCAAATAGCAAATAAAATAATCACTAAGATGCTCATTGTCTGCTTGCCTTGTCATTTTGATTATGGGATAGCTCCTGTATCATGTGCAAGGGGTACCCTGTTGGCGGTTCTCAATGATACACGTGTATTTATAATGACAAGAGCTTACTCGTGACTGAATTTGAGTAGCATGAGGTTCGGTACTCATAAGTAAGGGGCATGGGACTTCAATTTATAACTTGTCAAGCATATCCTCTTAGTTGTGTCACTTTAACCTTAATCACCTAAAGATGCCTATGATAGGGGCAATGAGAGCTGAAAGCTAGTAAGTAGCATAATTTTTGGGAGCTCTTTATGAGACTTGCAATCCCTGTTTCCCTCTGCAAAGGGCCCTTCTTTTACTTTGTAGTTGAGTTAGTAAACCTATTTCCTCTCTATCTCAGCAAGTATTTTGAGTTGTTGTGTTTCATTCATTCATATGATGATTTATTCACTCATGTTGCTTATGTTCCTTGTTTTGCACATTGCTTTTATCTGGATGTTTACTACTTTGAAAGCTATCATTGAAAACCAGTTATTTGTGAACTCTAGCAAATTATCAACTATTCTTCGACCAAGAGCTAAGTTTTCCATTACCAATTATGATTTACTTTATGTATCTTTATTGTGTTTCCTTTACTCATTGCAAGTTGCGTTATATAATAGTGAGTTGTATTATATTATGATCGATGTATTTGATGAATGTGATGCTTCTTGTCCGTATTATTTTATCCACTTTTCACTCCATAAACCTGAGGCCATGTTTATTGAGCTCAGTTTCACTTGGGGACAAGCGAAGTCTAAGCTTGGGGGGAGTTCATACGTCCATTTTGCATCACTATTCTATGTCATAATTCACTGTTATTCATTGATATATTTCGTATTGAGAGGTGATACTTATGTTATTTCATCTGTTTTTGCATGGTTGATGACTTTTGGAGCATGGACCGCTGTAGTCGGGATTCTGATAGAAAAGGTGTCGTTTGGAGGCAAAATTCATGAAGATCGGAAAATCCGGGAAAATACATGGAAAATCCTATTTTTCCAGAAGACGAAGGTTGCAAGAAGGGGGGCTAGAGATGGGCCACATGGGGCCCACACCACCCCCTGGCGCGGGCTAGGCCGCGCCACCAGGTGGTGTGGCCGCCCTGGTCCACCCTTGGCACTCCCCTCTAGCGTATATATTCCTCCCGAAACCCTAAGACTCGAGGAGCAACCACAGAAAGATTCTGCCGCCTCTACGGGGCGGAAAACACCGAGAGAGAAAGATCTCTCCGGCAGACAGATTTCTGCCAGGGAAATTCCTTCCCAGAGAGGGAAGATCATTGCCATCAACACCACCATCAAGCTGGACTTCATCGGGATCATCGTCATCATCATCACCACCATCATCACCATCAGCACCCTCATCACCATCTCCATATTGCTGTAACAATTGGGTTGAATCTTGCATAGTTCATAGGGGAAACTTTCCCGGTGTTGATTACTCTTTGTAGTTGATGCTATTGAGTGAACCATTGAATTATTGTTTATGTTCAGATTGTTATACATCAATATTCCATCTCTGATCATGATCCATATGATGTCTTGTGTGTAGTTCGCTTTGTTCTTGAGTACGTGGGAGAAGTCATGTTGTTAGTAGTGGAGTTGTGTTGAGAAAGATTCAATAGTTTGATATTTAAGTTGTGATGTACTTCTTCTAGTGGTGTCATGTGAACGTCGACTACATGACACTTCACCTATATGGGCCTAGGGGAATGCATTGTGTATTTGGCTACTAATCGTAGGGGTTGCCGGAGTGATAGAAACCTGAACCCCCGTTAGGAAACCATTGCACAAGGGACGTAAGGGTCTTAGAGTTTAAAGCTGTGGTTAGGTTTCTACCTTAATTACTTTCTTGTGCTTATGGATGTTTGCAAGGGGTATAATCACAAGTATGTATTAGTCCTAGGAAGGTCGGTACATTAGCACAGGTTCACCCACACAACACTTAGCAAGCTAAAGAAGATTAATCAACTATATGAAGCGAAAGCACTTGACGGTCTTCCCATGTGTCCTCGAGAACGTTAGGTCATCTTAAGTAATACAACCGGCTTGTCCTTTGCTGCATAAAGGATTGGGCCACTTGCTGCATTTATTCCTACTGTCTTTTATTTACTCGTATTTTGTTTACTTGCTTTATCAAAAAACCCCTAAAAATCCGTTTGCTAAGTATTTGCAGAGAATTCCTGATCCATACCACTAGCCAGCACCTTCTGCTCCTCGTTGGGTTCGACACTCTTACTTATTGAAAATACTGCGATACACCCCTTATACTTGTGGGTCATCAACAAGCATCAAAGTCATAACACAAATAATCAAGTTTTGAGACAAGCACAAAGAATGACAACTATGCTCTCAAGAAGGTGCTCAAAGAATATGTGGAGACTCAACAAGTGAAAGAAAAGGTTTTGAATAATTTGAAAAGCTTCCAAATGCTGAAAGTATGGTACTCATTAGCTTTGAGCTCTCATTGCCCCTATCATAAGCATCTTTTAATGTGGTTAAGGTTAAAGTGACACAACTAAGAGGATATGCTTGACAAGTTATAAATTAAAGTCTCATGCCCCTTACTTATGAAGACCGATCCTCATGCTACTCAACTTCAGTCACAAGTAAGCTCTTGTCATTGTAAGTATATACGTATCATAGAGAACCGCCAATGGGGTACCCCTTGCACATGACACAAGAGCTATCCCATAATCAAAATGACAAGGCAAGCAGACAATGAGCATCTTAGCGATCTTTTTATTTACTATGTGCATAGATTTTTATTGAGGATGCTTCATAGAATGCTCGTTATGGTTATGCTGCAAGTTTCCACCATGATTAGGCATGGCTTAGGCTAGCGGCCCAGGCGTTTCTTTAACATACATACAAACTCTATGATCTTACAAGTTCCACTTTTATTTCACACCGCCGGTATCCATAAGCAAAAGAACATGATATCAACGAGGTACTAAGTACCAATGAAATGTTGAAAGCGTTCCCCATGATACATGGTTCTGCTAACTTCAACTTATAAAGTGTAAGCATATACGCAACAAAGAAGGACTCAATGGTTCAGGTTTATTAAATGCAAGAAAATTAAGTGTGCCATCAAGTTCGTGAGAGCTTTACTAACTAACTTTCCCATAACAAGCAAACATTTTATTCGGAAGAAAACAAGGCATATTGAATATGCACGGAAATAGCAAATGATGCTAATAGGTAGGTATGGTGGACACTTTGGAAATATTTGGTTTTAGGGAGTTGGAAACATGAGTAAAATACTCAGTGAAAGTGAAGGCTAGCAATAGTAAGGGAGCGACAAACGAGAGAGCAATAGCTGTCATAATCATGCTTGCAACAAAACAGGACTAATTATGGCATGAAAGTGATTCAAGATCCTCAAGGCAAAATAATTCATCGAGGCTTAACTGATTATCATAGTCATGTGCATGCGTGAGCATGTGCCAAGTCAATTAAAATGAAACATTCAGAGGAGGATACCACGGTGTCATACCAAGTTATGAATAGAGTAATGCAAGCAAACATTCATAAAACATGCTACAAACTATTAGCAAGCTGGAACTAATAATACGAAAGCAAGAACTACTAAGCATCCAAAGATAACATACACCCTACATGAACAGACTAAGCATGCCCACAAAGATGACTGTATGTACAAAAACGAAAACAAATAGAGTTCGTTACCAGCCTCTTACCACACTCAAGTTGTCATTAATCCTCATTATTGCTCTTCACTTGTGTGGCTTGAATAATAATATGAAACCAATATCCACTGAGGACTGCTGAACCCTGTAGCAAACTCACAAAACCAAAGAAGGACGACAAACATTTTTGTTGTTTTTGATTTTTAAAGCAAGAACCAAAAAGGAAGAACAAGCAAAGCAAAATCTTTTTGGGTTTTTCGAATAGTTCAAACAAAACAAAAAGGGGAAAACAAATCAAGGCAAAGAGAGAAAGAAGAAAATCAAAGAGAAACCACAGAAATATTTTTGGTCTTTTTGTGTTTTATAAAGCAAAAGCAAAGAAAGAACAAAAACTAAAAAGAGAACGAAACATGAATATGCAGAGTACCGACGCAACATGATAAGGAGATGAGTGCAATGTCGGCATACCTCCCCCCAAGCTTAGGTTTTTGGCCTAAGTGGGTATCAATCCAGATACGGGTAAGGGTTCCAAGCAGGAGGATCATGGTAAGAATGGTTGTAGTTGGGCCCGTGGGAAGAAGAAGAAGCTCCCCAATCATAAGCAGGCTGCTGATATGAAGACTCTCCCTCATTCGAGGGCTGGACCGAATCATCCGTGACCTCCCTTCTAGTGGCTTGCTCCTGTTGGGAGAGCTCTCCCAATTACATGTCAAGCTCCTCCTCAGTGAGGGACCATCCTTCCCTGTTATCAAGGTTAAACAAAACAGGTGCAGGCAAAAGAACAACACGCTCAGACTTGCTCCTTCTCCAACCAGCTTTGAGAATGGTTATTTCATAAGACAATTCACTCACACTAGCCCACGAGGAAACAAATTTATGCTGTATCATAGAATTAAGATCAAGCCTTTCTATGGGAAACTGTAGGTCTAGATGATGAGGCACTAAACCATGCAATGCTAATAAACGAGAAGCAATGAGGCCTCCACAAATTCCACCTTTCTCACAGTTAGCAGCAAGACGGAAAGCTATCAAAGCACCTAAGTTGTAAGACCTATCTTGTTTAAGAGCAGCAGAGATAAATGCTAGATCATATGAAGATAAATTATTGGCAGTTTTCCTAGCAAGAACACACTTGGCAATAAAGTAGGCAAAGTTGCGAATGGAGGGAAGATGAATGTTACGGATTTTTCCATTCTCCTTCGAGAAGCTGCTCCCTTGGCAAATTTCTGTGTATAAATCCATGGGTGGTTCAGGTCGCTCCTTAATCCTTCTACATGATCCCCATTGAGGTACCTTAATAGCTGCACAAAAGTCATTGGGAGAAAGGTCGACAGCAATATTGTAAATTTTGTAGTGGACCATGGGGTTAGGCAAAGAGGGACTAAATTGAAAGTCCTGCACCACAGACATGGTTAGCTTCACAAATTGACAAGGTTCATCTTCCAAAAAGTGCTCCATCCCTGCATTAGAAACCAAAGTGTGGAAATCTTGGAGAATTCCCGCAGCTCTCATGAACTCAGAACAAGGATAAATGGAAGGAAAAACTTCCTCCTCTCGGTGGACCTTCATGACCTCAGGCACCCATAGTTCATGTTGCTTTAGTTGATGCTCATTCATCTTCTATTCTGAAATTTAAACACCTATTAAACAAGTAATTGCAAAGTGAATATAATGAGGGATTCTACTCATAGGGACTTGTAAGAGGCCTAAACATGCATCAAAACTATATCTCTAAGCATCAAACAAGCTTACAAGCTCTCATAACCTGTCACCTACAGCAGCAAAATACTCAAGATATAATCCACTAAACACAAATCTACTTGGATAAGGGGAGGAGTCCCATACCGAAGAACAAGTGCTCCAAATTTCAGCAACAAAAATGGGCTGAGCAAGGAGTTCGAATCGAGAGCAAGCACAGCAAGAACGCGATTTTGAGCAATGAACTGGAGCTTACTCGGGAGAGAGAAGAAAGTGGCAGGTGAGAGAGTTAGTGGAGGGCCAGGGTGGCCCACACCATGGCATGGCGCCACCCAGGGCAGGCCGCGCCACCAGGTGGTGTGCCTGCTTGGTGGGTCCCCCTGGCACCTTCCAGGCACTCCTTTGCCCCTTTTCACGTAAAAAATTAATATGAATTTTCTGGAATTTTTACAGATACTTTATTTTTGGGCATTTTTCAGGTATAGAAAAATGATTTTCTGATAGACAATTTTTTTTGGAAATGATGCAATGACAAAACAAAGCTAGAACTACAGAAGTTCTAAGACACTCTAACATGCAAACAACTAGCAACAAAAAGAAAGCTAAATGAAAACAAAAACTAAAATGGGTAGAATAGAAGTGAGTGGGGATAATCATGGTGAAAACATTATTTGGTTCAACGAAATCCTTTTGTTAACAAGGTTGATCAGGTCTTGTTACCAAAACAATTCCATATGAGACAAAACTTTGTATTCCACTAATGATTATGTTACCTCAACCTTGATAGCAATAGTCCCAATCATAATAGTTTCAAATTTTTCTCTTAGTATGGGACAATATATTTCTCCAACTAGAATGCCCTCAACATGTTCAATTGAATTCAAACCATAAGTCCTTTCAATCTTCTTGGGGAAATAGACAGTATGTTCCTTGTCATTAACATTGAAAGTAACCTTTCCTTGATTACAATTAATAACAGCTCCAGTATTAAGAAAAGGTCTCCCAAGAATAATAGACATATTATCATCTTCAGGCATTTCAGGCACAACAAAATCAGTTAATATCAAGCAATTATGAGCCACTTGAATAGGTACATCCTCACATATACCAACAGGAATAGTGGTAGATTTATCAGCCATTTGCAAAGATATATCAGTTGGTAACAGTTTTTCAAGTTGAAGTCTCTTATAGAGAGAGAAAGGCATAACACTAACTCCAGCTCCCAAATCACACAAAGCAGTTCTAACATAACTGTTCTTAATAGAGCAAGGGATAGTTGGAATCCCTAGGTCTCCAAGTTTCTTTGGAACCTTACCATTAAAGGAATAATTAGCAAGCAAAGTGGAAATTTCTTCATTAGGGATCTTCCTTTTATTCGAGACAATATCCTTCATATACTTTGAGTAAGGAGGCAATTTAATAGCATCAGTCAAAGGAATTTGCAGAAATAAAGGTTTCATCCATTCACAAAACTTATTATAGTGTTCATCTTCCTTTGACTTTTGTTTCTTATCAGGGAAAGGCATAGGTTTTTGGACCCAAGGCTCTCTTTCACTACCATGTTTCTTAGCAATAAAATCATCTTTAGTGTATTTAGTATTCTTAGTGTGGTTTTCAGGTTCTTCTTCAACTTTTTCTTCATTAGGAACTTCATTTTCTTCATTACCACTTTCAGTTTCAGCATCAGAAATAGATATACTATTAGGATCTATAGCAGATTCAGTGGGTTCTACAATAGTTTTATGTTTCTTTTTCCTTTTCTTATGAGTAGTACCACTATTTTCAGCTTGTTGAGAATCCTGCTCAATTATTTTGGGTTGCCCCTCAGGATATAGAGGATCCTGGCTAGCAGCTCCACTTCTAGTTCTAATTTCATAAGCATGTTTTTCGTTAGCAGCATTAACTAGCAAGTCTTTTTGCACTTTAACGAGCTGATCTATTTGAGTTTGAACCATTTGAAAGTGTTTAACAATCATTTTAACATCATTAGAGGTTATTTCCACAATATCTTTCAACTCAACAATAGCTCTAGTGTTTTCCATTAGATGATTTTCCACCCTTTTATTAAAATTATCCTACTTAACAATAAAGATATTGAATTCTTCTAAGCATTGATCAGGAGGTTTAGAGTAAGGGATGTCACCTTCATCAAAGTGTTGGAGAGAGTGTACCTCAATAGTGGATTAGTAGTGAATAGGCTTACATAATTCTTCTATAGGAGATAAATTCTTGACATCTGTAGCCTTAATTCCCTTCTCCTTAAGACATTTCTTGGCTTCCTTCATCACTTCATCATTCAATTCAATAACTCCCCTCTTCTTTGATGTTGGTATAGGCACAGGTATAGCTGGTTCAGGAGGATTCCAGTCTTCATAATTCTTGCTTATTTTAGCCATTAATTCCTCGGCTTCCTTGGGAGTCCTATTCCTAAAAACACAATCAGCACAACTATCCAGGTATGTCCTAGATTCTTCAGTTAGTCCATTATAAAATATATCAAGAAGCTCATTCTTAGGTAATGGACATCCAGGCTGTGCATGAATCAAAGCACAAAACCTTGCCCATGATTCAGGCAATATCTCTTTTTCTCCCTGTTTAAAATCAAAAAGTTCCTGCAAAATAGCATGTCTAGCACTAGGAGGAAAACATTTCTGCAGGAAAGTACTAATCAAGCAATCAGGGCTATCAATAGATCTAGGAGGTAAATTATTAAACCAAGTTTTAGCTTCTCCTTTCAGTGAAAAAGGGAAAATTTTAGCAACAAAGTAGGTGCGCATCTTAATATCATCAGAAAACAGGCCACTCATGGTAGAAAGCTTAGTCATATGTGCTACCGAACTTTCATTCTTAGTCCCACAAAAAGGTTATTTCTCAACAATAGCTATGTAAGATAGATCAAGAGAGAAATCACAATCCTTATCTTTAATGTTTATGGGAGATGCAGCAAACTTAGCATTAGGGGACAATTTGGGTTTTATAGTACGCCTCTCAAGGAGACTCTTCATAGCACTCCTGTAATGGGTGGTTTGAAATTCTTTAATAAATTCATCGGTCATCTCTATATAACCGTCTTCAATATCATAGCTTTCTCTAGACTCGGGTGAACTAACAGGTTTAGTAGTGTCTTCATTAGGAGTTTCAGTATTTCCAGCTATAGTTCTAGCAATCGTAGCATCTAGGAAAGGACCTAATGAACCACTCTTATCAAGCACAGTAGAAGCAGCATCGTAAGTATCAGAAGTTTCAGATTCAGCAGTAGTAGCAGTGTGTGTAGCATGTGTATGTGGTGGTGTAAGGAGCTTACTCATAACAGATGGTGAATCAAGAGCAACAGAGGTGTTCAGAACCATACCTCTTCTTGTAGTGGATGGTAAAATAGAAACCATGCCATCACGAGACTTACCCATGATGGATGGATGGCAGCGAACAATAGTGATTCCAAGTGAACTTGATAAATATAGCTATGCTCCCCGGCAACGGGGCCAAAAAATAGTCTTGATGACCCACAAGTTTAGGGGGTGTATCGCAGTATTTTCGAGGGAAGTGAAACCCAATTTATTGATTCGACACAAGGGGAGCCAAAGAATATTTATAAGCCTTAACAACTGAGTTGTCAATTCAGTTACACCTGGAAACAATCTTGCTCACAGAAGTTTATCAGTAGCAACAGTTTTATAGTAGGAATAGCAAAGTAGCAGCAGCAGTAAAGTAAAGACAGCAGTAACAATAGCAGTAAACAGTAGGATTCGAGTGCGGTAGGCATAGGGATGGATGGACGGGCGTTGCATGGACGAGACAATTCACATAGCAATCAGAACATAGGGCAATTGTAGATAAATAAGATAAAACATCCAAGTACTAGATAAACCTAGGCATGTGTTCCATATATAGTCATACGTGCTCGCAATGAGAACTTGCACAACATCTTTTGTCCTGCCAGCCCTTTTGCAGCGGGGCCTCAAGGGAACTACTGGAAATTAAGGTGCTCCTTTTAATAGAGCACCGGAGCAAAGCATTAACACTCCGTGAACACATGTGATCCTCACATCAAAGCCATTCCCTCCGGTTATCCCGATTTCTGTCACTTTAGGGCCATTGGTTCCGGACAACAACGTGTGTATACAACTTGCAGATAAGACCATAAACAATACTATCATAATGAATCAATAACATGTTCAGATCTAAAATCATGGCACTCGGGCCCTAGTGACAAGCATTAAGCACAACAAGTCGCAAAAAAGTCATAAAGCACTAATAAACGATACTAGGCACCATGCCCTAACAATCTGATGCCATTACATGAACAATCTCATCCAATCCCTACCATCCCCATAGCCTACAGCGGGGGATTACTCACTCATAGATGGGGGAAACATGGATGGTCAATGGAGAAGCGATGGTGATGATGATGGCGATGATCTCCTCCAATTCCCCGTCCCGACAGGGTGCCAGAATGGAGTTTCTGGTGTTGTTTTGTGGAATCTGGTGGTGGCGGCGGAGCGGAACTCCTTTTGGAAAAACGTCGAACCCCCCTAAGTTTTTAGGTCAGAAGGCATCTTATAGGCAAAGAGGGAGACCGAGGGGGTGTCTGGGGCGGCCAGACCACCCCCTGGCGCGGCTTGGGCTAGCCCGCGTGGCCAGGTGGTGTGGCCTGGGCCCATCCCCCCTCCGTCTTGTATTCTAGATCTGGGAGACTTCTGGTGAAATAGGATTTTTGGCATATTTTCCATGATTTTTCCTGATAGTTGATTTTCTGAACAAAAAGAAGACACCAAGGCAATTCTGCTGAAAACAGCGTCAGTCCGCGTTAGTTGCATCCAAATCACACAAGTTTAGAGGAGAAACAATAGAAAAAGTGTTTGGGAAAGTAGATACGTTTTGGACGTATCAATCATCCATAAGACGGAATCATAGTAGAGAAAGTGAAAGCCGGAAATGTTTCGTGGAGAGATCTGAAGTTGTTCGGAGAAAGAATAAAGGAAAACACCGGAAAAGTGTTTTCGAATTATTGGGAATTTAAATATACATTTATTATATATTAATTATGAATTAATATATACTAAATAATATTTAGATTAAGATCTATAAAAGAAACTTTTATATTAGGCCAAATCCCCGAAGGGAATTAGCCTAGGAGAAAAGCTGGAAAAGGAAAAAGAGCCAAAGCCCACGTGGGCGGCAGATAATCACCGCCGCAGAGGGCAGCGTGCAGCTGGGCTGCGCAGGCAGGTGGGCGGCAGGTACTCCGTGCCGCATAGGGGCATCGGGGTACTAGGCGACGCGCCTCACGCGGGTGGGCCGCAGTCATCAGACCGGCCCATCCCAGGTCGCTTCCCCCTCTCCTCGCGGCTAGGCCGCCGGCTAGATTTGGCCCACCCGGGTCCATCCGCCTGGCTAGCTCCGCACGGGGGCCGCTGGGCCGCCGAGAGCCTTCTGGCCCACCCAGGCTGGAGCTCCTTGCCACCACCTCACCCCGAGCTGAGCCGCCGGTGAGGCTCCTTGCCACCACCTCACCCCGGTCTAGTTGCTTGCTGGCTGTTGGGCTGAGTGCTTTTGGCCCAGCCGGCCAAGACGAAATTCCTGCTGATATTTCCTTTAGCAATTAGTCCCACATGGCTTAGCCTTTGAGAAAGGCACACCCCCTTAGCCTATATAAAGGGGTGCCCATGGGTGGGATTAAAACACACCAACACCAATATTTGGAGAAGTCCTTTGGTTGACTTCCTCCTTCCCTCTCTCTAGCCCTTTTGACCATGGCCCCAAGTCTGGGTTCTGCGAACGAGGCACACCTGCAGCATCCCGTTGCACTGCAGGGATTCCTAGCCAAATATCAACTTCCACACTCTCGATGGGATCGGGGAGCCAGAGGTCTCATCATGCACCAGATGTGTACGAAGACACGAGGCGCGACACTTGGGGCGCTTAAATGTCATGAGCTGGAGCTGATGCACGATGAAGAAGGAGCAAGGGGTGACATGCGAGGAGCTTCACGACATTGAGGTCGGCTACGAGTATGACTACATTAACCACGTTCCCCTCAGAACATTAACCGTGTACGGTCTACAAGGGTATGTATTCTCTACGCTCGGCCATTACCGCATTACTACATAGATAGATCCTAGGCAGTTTTGGGGGTTCCAACGTAGGAATTTTTTTGTTTTTTGCTGCGGATCCCCTTCAGTGATATCAGAGTCGATCTATGCGTTGGAGTGCTATACGGCCAGTACGCACAAGTATTTTGCGGGCATTGATCCCTTAGTTGTTACCCTCTAACGTGTACTTGTTTATATCGCGGTATTGTTTGATGAAGCGGCCCAGACCGACCTTACGCGTATTCATACGCGAGACTAGTTCCACGCTGAACATACGGCGTGTACCGTATAAGTGGCTAGCGGGTGTCTGTTTCTCATTCAATAGTTGATATAGCATTTACAACTGAGGGCCCTAAAAGGGGTGTAGTATAGACAACTATGGGATCCAGGTTGTGGTTGAAAAGTTCGTAGATTAGAAACGGTTCTATTGCAAAAGCCCTAACAACCACGTAAAACTTGCAATAGATAAAGTAGAGACCTCTAACTTTATTTTGCAGGAGGGCATGTGATTTGATATGCCATTGGTCATTACGAAGGTAAGGTAGTTTGCTTTTCTGTTACTAAGTAGTATAGTTATAATCATCGTTCCGATGGACGACGTGGTGGAGGAGTCGTGGACTTGGCGTCAAACCAAGGGCAAGATGGATATCATGCCGGAGCGCTCAATGGAGATCAAGTCGCAACAAGAAGGACCACATCATATCACATTATACATATGATGTTGATACCTATTTTACATCTTATTGTGTGCTAGTATTCAGATACTCAACGGTAGCAAATAAGATAATCCCTATTTAATTCCAATGTTCCATGTCCCCCTTGTGTGTGCACCACCAAGAAAGTTCTTCGGTATAAGGTGACCTATGGCGAGCAGGTGTCAGACATATCTACGTTCGCATACAGTGGGTGTAAGCCATGTTGCACAGCGAATACACACAAGTTAGATTTGGCGAGCCTAGCATGTTATAGAGACGTGGCCTCGGAACACAAGAGATCGAAAGATCGAGCATGAGTCACATAGATGATGTGATTGGCATTATGGAATGTGTACCTTTGAGGCTGCACTAATGGCCGTGATGATCGGGGGAGGTGCGGAGGATAGGGATCATGTCATCACTAAAATCGTCCAGGGGATGACAATTTTAGTGGAGACCAATTATAAATTGATCTCTTATTATGAACTTAGTCTAGATGTCTTTTTGCAAATATCTTAGTAGATCTTGGCCTATCCCATTGAGGTCCTCTGTAACCATGGGAATATATTTCTTAATGTGGAACTTAGTAGAAGGGTCCAACTTCATAGATTAATACCCATGCCTGAGGGATATCCTCGTAAAAGGTGATCTTCTCTTCTTGATACAATAACCATTAGGAGATAATTAGATGACTCCGGAATGTTTGTGCTTTCTCCATAATCATCCAATAAGCCATTCTCCATTCGATGGAGGGTTGGGTGATGACCCATAAGTATAGGGGGTGTATCGCAGTATTTTCGATAAATAAGAGCGTCGAACCCAACGAGGAGCATAAGGTGCAGGCTAGTGGTATGGATCAGGAATTCTCTGCAAATACTTAGCAAACGAATTTTTAGGTGTTTTTGATAATGCAAGTAAATAAAGTACGAGTAAATAAAAGACAATGAGAATAAATGCAACAAGTGGCCCAATCGTTTATTCAGCAAAGGACAAGCCGGTTGTATTACTTAAGATGACCAAACGTTCTCGAGGTCACACGGGAATTCTGTCAAGTGCTTTCGCTTCATATAGTTGATTAATCTTTGTTAGCTTGCTAAGTGTTGTGTGGGTGAACCTGTGCTAATGTACCGACCTTCCTAGGACTAATACATACTTGTGATTATACCCCTTGCAAACATCCGTAAGTACAAGAAAGTAATTAAGGTAAACCTAACCACAACTTTAAACTCTAAGACCCTTACGTCCCTTGTGCAATGGTTTCCTAACGGGGGTTCAGGTTTCTGTCACTCCGGCAACCCCTACGATTAGTAGCCAAATACACAATGCATTCCCCTAGGCCCATATAGGTGAAGTTTCATGTAGTCGACGTTCACATGACACCACTAGAAGAAGTACACCACCACTTAAATATCAAACTATTGAATCTTTCTCAACACAATTCCACTACTAACAACATGACTTCTCCCATGTCCTCAAGAACAAAACAAACTACTCACAAGACATCATATGGATAATGATCAGAGATGGAATAATGATGTATAACAATCTGAACATAAACAATAATTCAACGGTTCACTCAATAGTATCAACTACAAAGAGTAATCAACACCGGGAAAGTTTCCCCTAAGAACTATGCAAGATTGAACCCAATTGTTACAGCAATATGATGGTGGTGATGATGGTGCTGCTGCTGCTGATGATGGTGGTGGTGATGATGATGATGATCCCGATGAAGTCCAGCTTGATGGTGGTGTTGATGGCGACGATCTCCCCTCTCCGGAAAGGAATTCCCCTGGCAGAATTGTGTCTGTCGGAGAGATCTTTCTCTCTCGGTGTTTTCCGCCCCGCAGATGCAGCGGAATCTTTCTGTGGTCCCTCCCCGAGTATTAGGGTTTTGGGAGGATAATATACGCCAGAGGGGAGAGCTAGGGGTGGACCAGGGCGGCCAAACCAGCTGGTGGCGCGGCCTAGGTTGGCCCGCGCCAGGGGGTGCTGTGGGCCCCCTGTGGCCCATCTCCACTCCCCCTTCTTTCTTTCTTCGTCTTCTGGAAAAATAGGATTTTCCATGTATTTTCCCGGATTTTCTGATCTTCGCGAATTTCGCCTCCAAACAGCACCTTTTCCATCAGAATCCTGACTGCAGTGGTCCATGCTCCAAAAGTCATCAACCATGCAAAAACAGATGAAATTACATAAGTATCATCTCTTAATATGAAATATATCAACGAATAATAGTAAATTATGATATAGAATAGTGATGCAAAATGGACGTATCATTGTGCTACATTTTGTATTATGCAAAATAAGGCACATAGAGTATGAGCCGTTGAATGGGTTTTCCTCCATCATGGATGAAAAGGGAATGTTTGGAAAAACACTTAGTGATCTTGCATTAGAGTTGAGAACTCTTAGAAGGGCTTGATTGCAATGGAGGTCATGGATGAAAAGGTATATGTAAGATATACAAATTATAAATGTGGTTCTTGCAAAACTCGTTGCAGTTTGCAAAGTATTTGATACTTGTCCCATTTTGTGAAAACAGGATGGTGTCCTTAATAATTGCTAGAATTGAGGCAATGAGGCTTGATGATGGCAAGCAAAATAGTTGATGGACGACATCACCTCTTTCCTCAAAGTTTATCATTTGGATTAGTGGACTTGAATATAATTTGTAATCCTTGTTTGTGTGTCTTGCTTTTGGCCAGACGATTATTCATATGAACAAGTTACAAGCCAGTTTGTACTATTCTTATGAACAATACCGTTATGGTCACATTACGATTATAAATAAGTTTTTCTCATCACTATGTTAATGATAATGGTTTAAACATTTATAAAAGGATTAGAATGCTAAAAGATATCCAAAGTTTAATAATGAAATGACACTATCATTTAAGTCATTTTGGTTATTGCATGTTCTTAATGAAGATCGTGGTTCTATATGCTTAATCTAGAGACTTTGCAAAACCATGCCTCGTTGGGCAGAATGACTAAAACTCTGCATTCTGGTAAAACAGTGATATGTGAAAGAATGTTGAATTTTATACATAGTGATGTATCATATTTTCAACAAGTAGTGGAAATCATTTGTTAATTATGTACTTAAGTGAATAAGAATATTTACTTAATGAAACATGAGTTTGAAATGATTTTAATTGTTCAAATGAGTTCACAACAATAGGAGGATATTGAAATTAACAAGAATACGAAGTCTCTTCGATTTGATCGACATGACTAAGGTATTCAAGTTAAGTTTAGCATAAAAGGTACTTGTGAAAGATGTTTCACAAATTATGATAATTGGACGAATTCAAACTTTGTTGAAATGGCTAAACATCATAATCATTTTGTATTCGGTACATATGATCTAATATTATCTCTTATCGGGGTTATAATTGTCGTTTGGAGTGAGAGATCAAAATAAGCAAACACTCATTTGAAATACAAAGGAACATCTAAAGAATCATGGAAACAACACCATAAGTGTTATGGCACGTTCGAGCTTCTATAGATTTTGATAAGTCGAAATCATGGCGAATAAACAAATCTTTGTAGATCATTCTTAGGTAGCTATGAATGGATCTTCCACAAAGGGGCAAACCAGCTGTTGTCCAAAGTTGGCATGTCTTGATGAAGATACAGGTGGAAGAAAGTAAAAGATCGAAACAAGGTATTTGACCTTACCTCCTGATTGTTGAGTGGCGCAATGAATTTTTTTTCGTGAAACCAAACTCTACAAATAAAGGAGAAACTAATGATAATGATCATAAATTTTAAAATAAATACTTTTACTAAATAAAGTAGGATTCAACTATATATTCTACAAGTTTGTGGAATTATATTGTTGATTCACTTGTAATGTTTTGAACAAGACATACCTACGAAATACAAAGAAGCGTGATGGACCTAAGTACGAGAAATGAATGGTCATTAAAATCTTATTAGTGGGATTCTCGATTTGATGGTGATCAAGGAATTTTGGAATGTCCAAGATTGTCGAGAGGACCTAGATTTGAGTGGGAGCAAATCAGCTTGTCTAAATCATAATATGTAGCTGACATATTTTGAGTGGGAGCTAAGTGAAATCCCTGGATCTCGAACATGAATGTCATATTTGAGTGGGAGCGTGAAATCACTCTAGGATATGTGGACGACATATGTGAATGATTGATACATTGCAAATGTATCTATAATTTTTGATGTTCCATCCTTGGTTTTATCTACTTTCTTATGTTTTGTCCACACTTTGGAGTACTTTCTATATGATTTCTTGGACTAACCTATTAACAAAGAGCCACAGTGCTAGCTGCCTATTTTCTGCTGTTTTTGGTTCTAGGAAAGTCAGAAAATCAATATTCTCGGAATTGGACGGGACAAAAGCCAAAGTTCCTATTTTATCGGAAGACTCACGGAGCCTGAAGCAGAGACGGAGGAGGGCCAGGGCCTGGCCATACCATATGGTGGCGCGGGCTAGCCCTGGCCGCGCCACCAGGTGGTGTGGGCCCCTCTGGCCTCCACCGACCTTGCCTCTTTGCCTATAAGAAGCCTCCCGATGCGAAAACCCTAAATCATCCAGCCTCGAGCCACGAAAAGTTCCCCAGCACCGCCGCCACCGAAGGGGAGATTCGGGGGACAAAAAGTCTCTGTTCCGGCACCCTGCCAGGACGGGGAAGTGCCCCCGGAGCCATCTCCACCGATCTCCACCGCCATCTCTATCACCATTGCTGATTCCCATGATGAGGAGGGAGTAGTTCTCTCTCGAGGCTAAGGGTTCTACCGGTAGCTATGTGTTCATATCTCTCTCTATGCATGATCTTATTGAGATCATGAGCTTGTAATCTATAGATCTATTCTGCTACTCAAGTGCTTTAATGAATCTCTGCTCTCCCCATGTGTGTGAAAGTGACAGCGTGCTCACCATGGTGGCACTTAGGCTAGAGATTACAAATACTTGTTATGAGTTATATTTGGAGTTGGATGTCTTTATGAAATTGTGGTGTTTGTTGGACTCATCTAGTACTCAAGGTGACATTGTGGGGTTTTCTAGATGGGAAAGATGGACTTTGAGGAGTGTTGTTATAGCCCTACCATCGATTAGAGTGTCCAACCGGAGAGTAGTTAAGAGTAGTATCATAAAGAGAAGATATTTATATGAGAGTGTTCACTAGTGAAAGTATGATCCCTAGGCCTTGTTTCTTAGCATTGATACTTCGTTTGCTACTAGATCTGTTACATGTTTGCTTGTTTCCATCTTTATTTCAGTTTTACTTTAGTCTTTTCCATGCCACCAAGCTATTCTCTATTACAGTTACCACTTATAATTATCCATACCACTTGTATTTCACTATCTCTTCGCCGAACTAGTGCACCTATACACCTGACAAGTGTATTGGGTGTGTTGGGGACACAAGAGACTTCTTGTATCTTGATTGCAGGATTGCTTGAGAGGGAATACCTTTGACCACTTCCTCCCTGAGTTTGATAAACCTTGGGTGATCCACTTAAGGGAAAACTTGTTGTTGTTCTACAAACCTCTGCACTTGGAGGCCTAACAACTGTCTACAAGAATAGAAGTGCGTAGACATCAAGCTATTTTTTGGCATCGTTGCCGGGGAGGAAAGGTAAAAGGTATTCACACCGAAGGATTAAAGAAGAAGAACCTCCCACGGCAAACGCCTATTTTCTAGCGCCGTTGCCGGGGAGGTAAGGTAAAAGGTACTCACATCCTCCGGTGTGAGTGCTCGAAGTTATTTCCTTTAGATTATGCAATTTTGTCTTTTTGTTTCTTGTTTTCACTAGTTAGGCTTAATGGAAAACAACAACAAAATTAGAGAGCTTTATAGTATTTATTTTGAGTTAGGACATGAAGTGTTTGAAGAGAAAATTAAAAACCTATGGAACTTTATTTGCATGCTAATAGCAATGTTGTTAGTATGAATTTCTTGGACACCATTATTGCTAATGCTATGGAAAAGTCTAAGCTTGGGGAAGCTACTTTTTATGAAAATGATCTTTTTAGTTCCCCAGCTTTGGAAGATAGCTATTCTATTGCTTATGATGATACCAAACCTCCAATATATGATGATTATAATGATGAATATGATATTTTCAGTCAACCTACTATTGAGGATAAAGTTAATTATGATTACAATATGCCTCCTATATTTGATGATCATGGTGATGAGAATAATAATGATAGCTATTTTGTTGAGTTTGCTCCCACTATGATTAATAAGAATGATTATTCTTATAGGGAGAGTAATAATTGTTATATGCATGTGGCTCATGATAAGATTTTTTATGTGATAGTTATATTGTTAATTTTATTCATGATGCTACTGAAAATTATTATGAGAGAGGGAAACATGGTTTTATGTATCTCAACAATATTAAGTTTCCCCTCTTTATGTTGAAAGTCTTGAAGTTGCACTTATTTTGCTTTCCTATGCTTGTTGCTTTGTGATTTTATGACTTGTTTCTTTACAAGATTCCTATGCATAGGAAGTTGGTTAGACTTGAATGTGCTTTGAATTTGCTTCTTGATGCTCTCTTTTACTTCAATTCATATTTCCTATGTGAGCATCTTCTCAAACTATCATGACTAACTTAAAGGCGTTAAAGAAAAGTACTTATTGGGAGATAACCCAAAAGTTTTAGATGAGTCTTGGAAGTTATTACAACCGCTCCTTATCCTTTTTATTTGCTTTTTGTGCCAAGAGTAACCTCTAATGAGAGAGAAGTAATGCTTGGGAAAGTTGCTATCCCGAAACAGATTTCTGTGCTTCACCGTAAAAATTCGTGTAAAATCTTTGTACGTCCTTTTGAGACGTCAATTTTTGTGCTTCTGCCCCAGGTTGTTATCTAACTTTCGTTCGTTCAACACTTTTCGATTTGAGCAACAGAAGGTTTTTGAAACAAATCGTCTTTACCTACTGGTCTGTTTTGACAGATTTCTGCCATTTTCTGCATTTGCTTCTTGTTGGTTCCTTTTTGAGTTCTTTTGGAGAATTGAGCTTTTTGAGGGAAGTGCTACAGTAGCTTGTGTTTTAATGAAAGTTTATTGGTGCTAGAACTGAACCTTAAAACTTATTTATCTTGAGTGCACTAATGTTGCTAATAAAGATTGTGTGAAGTTTTGTATGAAGGAATAATTTCAGGTGTATGGAAGGAATGAGTAATGAGATGAAGGATGGACTAAAGCTCAAGCTTGGGGATGCCATGCGTGTCACCCCAAGAAATATCCAAGAAGTACAAGCGTCAAAGCTTGGGGATGCCCAAGACATCCCCCTCTTCATCAATAAAAATCTCAGGTTTCTTCCAAACACTTTATTTTTATTGTTTCATGCACAGTTGTGTTGTTCTTGGAGCGTCTTATTTTTTGTTTTCATTTTGGTTTTTCGTTTGCTTTGGTTTGCTTAGTTTTCTGAATAAATTGGTTGGACCCCCTCTTTCATACATTGGTTTGCAAATAGTTTGGTTTGGTTTGGAAAAGAGTAGGAACGTTCATGCTTATGTGGTAAAAAGAGCTCGTTTTTGACTGTGGCCTATGCTCCATCATGCCATGCTTGATATTGTTTGGCTTTATGCTTAGTATTGTTTGCTGTAGCATGACTTGTTATAAAAAATTGAGATTTCTTAATGTGCCTTGGATGAATCATGCGTTGTTTTAGCATATTAAAGCATAGTATAGTGGTATTCTCCTTTGATGCTTTATTTGGGTTGACTTGGCGCATGCTCACACCATGTTATGACTATCTCAAGTCACCATAACGTTTATGATCCTTTAGTTTTCAACTTGTAGTATCACTTTATGCTTTGATCAATGATGTTTTGTCGCTCTGCATGATTATGGCCATTATTGCTCTCTTAGTTTGTTGCTCCCAGTCTTTTGCTAGCCTCCACAACCAAGTATGAGTTCCACTCATGCATCCAACTCCTTAAACCAAGTTATTCCAAAGAGTCCACCATACCTACCTACTAGGTTATGCTATTCCAAGTATATTCATGTTTTTGTTTACCTTCCAAATTAAACTTGTTATGAGAAAACTAGTGATTAAATCTCTCACGAACTTGATGGCACACTTTACTTTTTTGCATCTAATAAACTTGAACCACTGGGTCCTTCTTTGTTGCGTATATGCTTGCGCTTTATAAGTTGAAATTAGCATAACCATGTATCATGGGGAACGCTTTCAACATTGCACTTGTACTCTGTACCCCGTTGATATCATGTTCTTTTGCTTACGGATCCCGGCGGTGTGAAATAAAAGTGGAACTTGTAAGATCATGGAGTTTGAATGTGTGTTAGAGAAACGCCTGGGCCGCTAGCCTAAGCCATGCCTAATCATGGTGGAAACTTGCAGCATCACCATAATGAGCACTCTATGAAGCATCCTCAATAAAAACCTATGCAAATAGCAAATAAAAAGATCGCTGAGATGCTCATTGTCTGCTTGCCTTGTCATTTTGATTATGGGATAGCTCTTGTATCATGTGCAAGGGGTACCCCGTTGGAGGTTCTTTATGATACACATGTACTTACAATGATGTAACACCCTCGAATCGGCCCTATGCAAGTTTTAGCCCTTTCCGCCAAACCCGTATAGAAACGATTCAAGGACGCCCACCAGGCACTTTCGTGCGGGTGGAAAACGAAGTAATACCATTCCACAACAGTCCTCGATGGGACCCACAGAACATATATACATCAGCGACTCCATGAGTCAAGAATACAGATATAATATACAAAGATCCAAATCACCTTAAAAACGATAGAGCGTCCGACTACGGACAAGATACAAATGGGGCTAAGAGCCCTGAAGAATAACCAATGGCGTCCATAACCCTGCCCAGGCCAAGCCGGAAGGGTAACCCTGCTAATGACGGCGATCTCAAACCTGCTAAAACAAAAGGGGTGCCGACAAAGGGCAAAGGAAAAAGAGGAGCATCAGTACTGAGGCCAGCACATGGCGAGGCTAGAATTCGGCGGCTCTCGCCTACATAGGTATGGTGGGCTGAAGCGGCAGCGCAGCGACACGAAATAACCTATGGAGACTCTGTAATACTTGTGACTATAAGAGAGGGATAAGAAAGACCTATTCGGATCCAACCTGAAGCTAACACCAAACATACCCATCCTGGTTTTCCCCCTCGAGACCAAACGAGGAAGTCCAGCCGAGGAAACTCACACGGTTGGCAATTTTATTTAATCCTTCCAAGGCAGTTATCCCACTTACTAGTCTTCTCACATACAAGTCAAATTATAATAGTAACTTTAGTTATAGTTGTCTATGGTCGAGAAACTGTGCTCCAAGTCGTCCATAACCGTGGACACGGCTTTTCGAAAAGATTTAACCCTGCAGGGGTGCACCAAAGTATCCACACGCACTTCGACCCTTTTTGCCAGATCAATTAACATACACCCATCGGTATGTCGGCGGAGCCTAAGTCATGACGTTTCCCAGACCCAAAGCAAGTACATGGGGGCCACCCCACTAAGCTACCCGCACACGAAGTCGGCCGGCTCCGGAACGGACCCAGGGTTTGTGTCAATGGCTGTAAATGACTGGGAACCTGAAAAGTGTGACTGGGCTTGTCGATACCGCGAAAACATTCCACATCCTAAACAGTACAGGTGCTCCACGCACAATCTTAAATAAAGCAGTAAAACATGGCATAAGTACAGAATAGTAATAAAGCCCCAAACTACTTGTGGCCCTCGGTACAGTACTTTGAAATCAGGTAGTAAGCCGATGGGGGTGCCCACACACCCCACCTGTGGTTAGCGCGCTCGATCTCGGAACAGGTGTCAAGAACTCGGGTCCTAGGGGACACTAGTGAGCAGTTAAGAACCAAATATTGTCTATTACCCACCGGTGCCTCTGCATTAATCTACCAACAACATTAGTTAATAAACGGTAATTAGAATCATAATCAACACCTCCATTAGAAATTTGCCAACCTCCCAACAACTGTGGAACATCGACGACGCGAGGCAACACCTGAGCAAGCAACTACGACTCGCAGGGCCAGCTGTCTAACAAGCAACAGGCAATAGGAGGTGTCCAAGGCAATATAAGGGCTGCAAGGAATATATCAGGTCCGGAACACTAAAGCATCGCGACTCGGATAGCAATAGATCAACAGGAGGAAATAAAGACTATAAATGTAAAATAGGTAGAAGGGGGAGAGATGCTCGCCTGGGAAACAGTGCCGAAGGTTCATATCCAGAGAACTTGTCGATACTCGCATCAACTCATCGGCCTAATCCACGAAGAAGCAAACACTAGAAGAAACACCGGATGCTCAAATGCAAGGTGGCATGATGACATGAGCATGTGGTCATGACGATGCAATGCAGAAAAACAACGCGATTTTCTAGTAGTGGTTTTTGCGGGATGCCACAAATGACAAGATCTTACTTGTGACTAAAGTTGAGTAGCATGAGGATCGGTCTTCGTAAGTAAGGGGCATGAGATTTCGGTTTATAATTTGTCAAGCATATCCTCTTAGTTGTGTCACTTTAACCTTAATCACCTTCAAGATGCTTATGATAGGGGAAATGAGAGCTGAAAGCTATAAGTACCATAATTTTTGGAAGCTCTTTATGAAACTTGAATCTCTACTTCCTTCTATGAAGGCATTTCTTCCACTTATACGTTGAGTCTCCACCTTCTATCTTTATGCACCTACTTCGAGAGCATAGTGGCCATTCTTAGTTCTATGTGCATTGTCCCAAGACTAGTTGATTGATGCATAACTTGATATTGCTTCTTTTAAACTATTTGTATACAGTCACTCTTATGAACTTTGAAGGTGTCCTATGCATTTATATTTCCTACTCTATTGAGGCACAAGCTGAATGTTGTTATGCTATGTTTTCTTTATGTGAAACAAACAAACGTCTTGCAAAGCATTGTTATTCATGAATCTTTTGTTTGTGCCTTTTCATGTTACATCATAGTTTCTTTGTCTTATTGCTAGAACTTTGTCTTTCATGATTGTAACTACCTCGGTGAATTACGCTCTTAGTTACATGCCTGGATGAACGAAAGTGGTTAAAATAGTACGGTGGGGCCCAGGGCCACTCACGGTAGACCTTTCGGCCGTCCTAACCACTTTCAGAACATCGGGACAAGAACGAGCGGCGTAATCGGCAGGCGAAGGGATCAACTACATACACAAATGAGTATGTATGCAAGCCACATACAACAGTCCTCAGAGCCATTCCATCTAAAAGAAATAGAAATATTGCAAAGCCATACGGCAAGATTCAAATATCCTATATAGAGATAATATTTTAGGATAGTTCCTCATACAACAAACATCAGAGTATCAGGCGGAAGCGGAAACAAGATCCGAGTACGGATAAGAAGCAAATCGGCATAAGATGCCACATAAATAAACACATCCCGCCCACAGATCTCACGGATCCCCGTTCCCGGAATCTCTACACCGAGTGATCATTGCCAACATCATCTGTCTCCTCCACCCAGTATACATCTTGCGAATACACATGTTCATCTGAATCAAACAATTTATCGTGTGAGACCCTAGGGGTACTCAGCAAGTCTTTATGCCACTAAAGGGGACACAACCTGGGGTGACGCAATTGCAGCAAAAGATAATAGCTAACAATTCTATAGATACTCGCTAACCATCCGCCTAACCAATGATAGGCGGATGTCCGTGAATTAAGAACAACAGTTATAACATTATAATTAGTAGATCCATCCTCCTCCTCGCTTACCAACGAGGAAGCGGACGAACAACCCCCATCATCCGTTGGCAGTTTTATTAATCATTCCATGAGTATTGCACTATTTACTAGTCAAGTACTTAGTCAAATTAAAAACGGTACTTTAGTTATACTTGTCTATGATCGAGAAACTGTGCTCCAAGTCGTCCATAACCGCGGACACGGCTTTCAGAAAGATTTACCCTGCAGGGGTGCACGAATAGCAACACACACTCGATCAACCTCGGAAAAACCAACTCAAAACCCAACGAGGCATTCACGACAAATCAATCACAAGATTCAGGAATATTTCAGGGGGCCACCCCATTAAGCTACCCGCAACGAAGTTGGCCGGCTTCGAGACGGACCCAAGGTTTGTGTGGACGGCGGTAAACGACTGGGAACCTGAAAATGTGACTGGGCTTGTCGATACAGTGAAAACGTGTCGCGATCCAAAACAGTACAGGTGCTCCACGCACAATCTTAATAAAACAGTAACATGGCATAAGTACAGGATAGTAATAAAACCCCAAACTAATTGTGGCCCCAAAAAATAAGAATGAATCAAGCTCTGGCTCAGGGGGGGTCCATAAGGCCTCCCGGATGTGGATAGTGCGAGTAGTCAAGGAACAGGAATCAAGTACTCGGGGTCCTACGGGACACAAGTGAGCATGAAAAACCAAATAGCAGATATTGCTCACCGGTGCCTCTTTCATTAGTTATCCCATTACTACTCAGGTTAAGTTGTTTAGGTACCTCGTTATCCATCAGGCACTCACATACCCTACACATGCTTTTCTACGACTCGCATGGCTCAAACAACTCCTGTAGTAATGGCTCATGGGATGGAGGAACAAGCTTTGGTGGGGTTTAACAGTAAAGGCTATGCAGTACTTGGGATTCAATTTAATGCAATCGCGACTCAATGATGCAAGAATAAGATAGAGGCAATAGGTACTATATGTATGCAAACATGTGGTAGTGCTTGCCTGGCAGCTCAGTTGAAGCGGGAGATGGATCTGGGTAGTACTCCTGTGATTCCTGGTAATTCTCCTGCTGGGCGTCTATTCGAAGAAGAACCAAACAAACAAGGGCCAACATAAATAAAGTGCACAAGCATATGAATTAAAATGCGACAAGCAACCAAGCATGCCATGATGAATGATGCACAATTTACATGGCATTAAAGTAGCATGGCATGGTGAGGTGTGAGGTACAAGAATAAAGCATTTTATTATTTATTTAGTCAAATTTTATTGCCATAAACAGTTCTGATTTATAATAATGACATGATGCATGCTTCAGTTCAGAACAAGGACTGCATAGATAGAACGGACTCGTCGCGCTGATCGATTTAGACATATTATTTGTCAAATTTGGAGTTATAGATTTAAAGTTATTAATTTATTAAGAAAAGGGCAATTATTTGTAATTTTAATCATCTCGAAATTTTAAAGTACTCAAACATTATTTTGAATAGCATATTTGAATTCCTCACATTTTTCTGATTCAAAAACATATATTATTTGTATTATTTGGATTTACAAATTAAAAGTTATGAAAAACAGATTTAAATTTGTATTTAAACATTTTCTGAAATTATTTTTAAAACAGATAAACGCACAGACTTTTTGTACTCAGCCAGATCTACCCTAAGGCACTGACGGGTGGGACCGAGATGAGCTGGGCGAACTGCGTGGCGAAAACATTTGCTCACCGGCGCAGAAGCTAGCTCAGGAGGCCGACAGGTGGGTCCAACGGGGCCGCGGGTCCACTGCACGTGCGGCCAGCCGGTGGGCGACATGTGGTGGATCCGGGGGACTGCGGGTTGGGTTTTTGGAACCTGGGGTGGTTTTTGTAAAACCACCACGGTGGCTGACAGGTGGGGTCGGAGGCATCGCGGGTTGAGGGAATAAAAAGCTGGGGGGGGGGGGGTTACACAAAGTGCGCACGACACTGTTTCTCTTCTCTGAACTTACTGACGAAAACGACAGCGCAAAGCGCGGCGCGGCGGGGCTCGAACTGGCGACCTCGCGCGCGCGGGCAGCGGCGGCTACCGCTGGGCTAGGGAGGGGTTGGTGTTAGGAACCGTAGGCGCGGCTAGGTGTGTCTCTGCGACGCGGCGACAAGCAGACGCGCGCGCGACGCCGATGCACAGAGGGTGCTCGTCGAAGGGATCGGCATGACCAGGAAGCGACGCTGGACGAGAGGGTGTCAGGGGGGTCCGGTGGCTCACCGCGAGGTTGTCGGTGGTGGCGGATCGGGTCGGAGCGTAGGGGATCGACGGCGGAGCTGGCGGCCGGTGAACTAGGGTTTGCGTCGGCGGGGAAGATGTGCAGCAGGTCCTGGGCCTCCTCCTCCTCGCTACTACGTACAGGGGCAACATCGGCGGTCTTGTGGTCCTCCTCGACAATGTCTACGCCTCGCCCACCGCCTTGTGCAAGAGGTGGATGTCGACACCGACGTGGTGGCCGGCTATGGAGGAGAGAGGTGGCAGGGGGAGATGGGGAAGAAGGGCACGGCCCTAGGACGGATCTGGGATGGTTGCACGGCAGAGGGGAGGTGGATAAAGGCGAGGGAGAGAAGGGGGGCCGTGGGGGATCGGTAGAGAGAAAAAGGTGGTTTCGGCCACCTTTTTGTTTCTCCTCCCTCACGTGCTTGACGTGGGAGGCCAGGGCAGGGAGAGGGGCTGCAGGTGGGGCCGAGGAAGAGAGGACGGGAAGGTGGGACCTTGTGGCAGCGAGAGAAGAAAGAGAGGCCGAGAGAGAGGGAGAGAGGGAGAGAGGGAGAGAGGGAGAGACTCGGGTTAGCTAGGGTGGTCTCGGGTTAGGGTTTGGTTAGGGGTTAGAGAGAGAGGGGTAGCTCGCATGGGGTAGAGAGGGAGGCTAGGGTGGGTCCCTGCTGGCAGAGAGAGGGAGAGGTGCTCGGCATGGTGAGTGAGAGGTGGTGAGGTGAGGATAGGGTTTGAGAGAAGGAGAGAGGAGAGCTTAGGGTTCTTGAGAGAGAGGTTAGAGAGAGAGTAAAGGGGTAGGGTAAGGTGGTAGGGCTTCCTCATGATCAACACAAGCTCAAGCAAGAAAAAGATGGTTAGAAAGTGGGGTAGGGTTTTGGTATGTTACTCATGATCTTGCATGGAACCTACACAAGTGAGGTGATGATGTTGAGGCACATGGCAAGGAGAGATCAAACAAGGTGGTGGGGGTTAAGAGAGAAGAGAAAGCTCCAAGTAGAAGATCCACTCAAAAACCAAGTAAAATCCAAAGAAAGGAATGGTGGTGATGGTTGCATGGCCCATGCATGTGTAATAAATGCCATGTATCATTCTTGTGAAAACAATAATATTAACATGGCATTATTCTTATGCATTCCCAAAAAGTGGAATAAAGGCCAAGCAAAAGAAGTTATAGTTGAATCCATCCCAACCCACATGAGCTAGAGTAAATGCCAAAATAAAATAAAAGCCCATGGTAATTAGGGTGGTGGAATTTATAAGGTGGTGAAAAGAAAGGTGATGGAGTTGAATAAAAGATATGCCCCCAACTCAATTTGGGCATTAAACAATATATCAATAGCCAAAACAATATCAAGAGGAAAATACAATTAATAATGCATATGAGAGAAGAACCAAAGAAAAAGGGTTTTATATGATGCTCACATGCAAGGTGGCATGATGACATGAGCATGATATAATTATGATGCAACAATTATATATAGGAAGTAGCCATTATATTACTAGACCAAGTAGCATTACCATTGTTAGACAATTGGGATGCTACAATGATATGATTGAAGTACTATGATCCCAGCTTTGAATGTTTTACAAATACTTTGATCAAGTCTTTGATGGTGCATGTCACCTCAAAAATTATTCTTTCTTTTTATCACTTACCTACTCGAGGACGAGCAGGAGTTAAGCTTGGGGATGTTGATACATTGCAAATGTATCTATAATTTTTGATGTTCCATGCTTGGTTTTATCTACTTTCTTATGTTTTGTCCACACTTTGGAGTACTTTCTATATGATTTCTTGGACTAACCTATTAACAAAGAGCCACAGTGCCAGCTGCCTGTTTTCTGCTATTTTTGGTTCTAGGAAAGTCAGAAAATCAATATTCTCGGAATTGGACATGACAAAAGCCAAAGTTCCTATTTTATCAGAAGACTCACGGAGCCCGAAGCAGAGACGGGGGAGGGCCAGGGCCTGGCCACACCATATGGTGGCGCGGGCTAGCCCTGGCCGCGCCACCAGGTGGTGTGGGCCCCTCTAGCCTCCACCGACCTTGCCTCTTCGCCTATAAGAAGCCTCCCGATGCAAAAACCCTAAATCGTCTAGCCTCCAGCCACGAAAAGTTCCACAGCGCCGCCGCCACTGAAGGGGAGATTCAGCGGATAGAAAGTCTCTGTTTCGGCACCCTGCCGGGACGGGGAAGTTCCCCCGGAGCCATCTCCATCGATCTCCACCACCATCTCCATCACCATTGTTGATTCCCATGATGAGGAGGGAGTAGTTCTCTCTCGAGGCTAAGGGTTCTACCGGTAGCTATGTGTCCATCTCTCTCTATGCATGATCTTATTGAGACATGAGGTTGTAATCTATAGATCTATTCTGCTATTCAAGTGCTTTAATGAATCTATGCTCTCCCCATGTGTGTGAAAGTGACAGCGTGCTCACCATGGTGGCACTTAGGCTAGAGATTACAAATACTTGTTATGAGTGATATTTGGAGTTGGATGTCTTTATGAAATTGTGGTGTGTGTTGGACTCATCTAGTACTCAAGGTGACAGTGTGGGGTTTTCTAGATGGGAAAGATGGACTTTGAGGAGTGTTGTTATAGCCCAACCATCGATTAGAGTGTCCAACCGGAGAGTAGTTAAGAGTAGTATCATAAAGAGAAGATATTTATATGAGAGTGTTCACTAGTGAAAGTATGATCCCTAGGCCTTGTTTCTTAGCATTGATACTTCGTTTCCTACTAGATCTGTAACATGTTTGCTTGTTTCCATCTTTATTTCAGTTTTACTTTAGTCTTTTCCACGCCACCAAGCTATTCTCTATTACCGTTACCACTTATAATTATCCATACCACTTGTATTTCACTATCTCTTCGCCGAACTAGTGCACCTATACACCTGGCAAGTGTATTGGGTGTGTTGGGGACACAAGAGACTTCTTGTATGTTGATTGCAGGATTGCTTGAGAGGGAATACCTTTGACCACTTCCTCCCTGAGTTCGATAAACCTTGGGTGATCCACTTAAGGGAAAACTTGTTGTTGTTCTACAAACCTCTGCACTTGGAGGCCCAACAAATGTCTACAAGAATAGAAGTGCGGAGACATCAATGATATGATTGGTGTTAATAACATTCAAATAGGTATATAAGGATGAAGTTGAAAGTTATTAAACAATGAGATCTATCGATATAGATTAGTGAGTTTAATAAACACTGAATGTCGAATGCTTCCTGGACTTGATTCTGAAAGATGTTCAGAATGTCCTAAGACAAGATTCTGAAGTAGCTCAGCATGGAACAAGGCAAGAAAGTAGTTCTTACTATATGAAGTATTGAGTTAGTATTGCAACTATGGTTTAAAGAAATAAAGAGATGTGTTGCATCTCCTATGCCTCAGTCATAGGTTCTTCCATACAACCATATTGAATACTCGATGTAATGTGACCCGAGGTTCTGGTTGGTAGGACAACATTTTAACTATAAGAACATGTATTTAAGTGATTCCTGAGTTGATCACTGAACCAGAATTAAGTTTGTACTTAAATGGCTAGAAATAAAGTAAGTGGCATAGTTGCATTTCATGCACTAGGATCTACATAGATATAGAAGTATAAAGGCTCCATCTGATGTGATGTATAATGTTATGGCGGGGCTAGTTTGCTTTTAACGTAGAATGATGTGTCCCAAGCACAGTGCCCATGAGAAAGCCCTCGAGGTTGATCTAAAGTCACTGTAGGCTCTTAGAATCCGGCCTTGTTTTTCTTCCATGACTACAGTATATACAGAAAGGATAGCAAAGTGTGTTTCGAAGTTTAGATGACAATAGTGAAAATGACCGTCATTATAAACACTAGAAACAAAGTCTCACTTTGTTGCCAAACAAATGCTTCGACCCATTATACGATAATGGTGTGAATGTCAAAATTAGGAAGACATTAACGATTTGCAGAAGACATAATGATCTGGTAAAACAGAACATGGACATGACGTTTCCCGTGAGCATGCATGATCTATAAACGCATATATTATATGGTTTATATGAGTAAAATGCGAGCTAGATTATTTGTACTCTAGTGCAAGTGGGAGACTGAAGGATATATGCCCTAGAGGCAAATAATAAATAGGTTTTTATTGTCATATCTCAGTTAGTTTATAATAGTTTCATATTGTGCTATAACTGTGCCAAGTAGAAACATTGGTACAAGTGTGGTATGAAACAACCAAGTCCCTAGTAGCCTCTATTCATACTAGTTCGTTGGTCATGAGGATGATCTGGGTTTCAAGATCATGGGCATTTATGCCAATTGAAAACGGGGTCATATCATTGGAGAATGATGTGATGGACATTCCTCGAATGATTGCAACATGATCAAGTCATATAGTTCATTGTTGCAACAGCTAAATCTAGACTCCTAGTTCCTTAGACCGTGAGGCTATATCAATAACTGTCTCCCGAGAGTGCTTAGATAGCATCAAGCGCCACTTGGTAATACAGTGGTTATAAAGGTGTATTCAGGTACTCGGAGGAACCGTAGAGGCAATATATGTCAAGAGTGGGATTTGTTCGCCCACATGACGGGTAAAGATACATATGGCCGGCTTGGTGAGATTACATCCATAAATATTGCAACATGTGACTTGGTCACGGGGATGTAATATCGCGGTAACAAGAAAACATAACTTGTTGTTAACGATATTGAACAAGGTATGTGATACCAATGATAGGATCTCAGACAAGTCGTATCAAGAAAGAAAAGGAATATGGATGCTACATTTACCGGTTCAAACGACACTGTCATCAGGAATGCATAGTGGTCACATGGATATCCCTGGTCCCTCTGTTGATCATTGATACAGATCATGTCTAGAGCATTCTCGAGCCGTGAGGGGATAGACTTAAGGGTACGATGAGATCGATCATTCGTAAGCCGAAATCACAGTAGAGACAGACAAAGCCGGAAATGTTCCGCGGAGAGATCCGAAGTTGTTCGGAGAAAGAATAAAGGAAAAGACCGGAAAAGTATTTTCAGATAAATGGGAATTTAAATATACATTTATTATATGTTAATTATGAATTAATATATACTAAATAATATTTATATTAAGATTTATAAAAGCAACTTTTATATTAGGCCAAATCCTCAGAGGGAATTAGCCTGGGAGAAAAGCTGCAAAAGGAAAAACAGCCAAAGGCCACGTGGGCGGCAGATAATCACCGCCGCACAGGGCAGCGCGCAGCTAGGCCGCGCAGGCAGGTGGGCGGCAGATACTCTGTGCCGCATAGGGGCAACGGGGTACTGGGCGATGCGCCTCGCGCAAGTGGGCCACAGTCATCAGACCAGCCCATCCCGGGCCGCTTCCCCCTCTCCTCCTCGCGGCTGGGCCACCGGCTAGATTTAGCCCACTCGGGTCCGTCCGCCTGGCTGGCTCCGCGCGGGGGCAGCTGGGCCGCCGGGAGCCTTCTGGCCCACCCGGGCTAGAGCTCCTTGCCGCCACCTTGCCCCGAGCTGAGCCGCCGGTGAGGCTCCTGGCCCACCTAGGTCAGGTGCTTGCTGGCTGTTGGGCTGAGTGCTTTTGGCCCAGTCAGCCAGGATGAAATTCCTGTTGATATTTCCTTTAGCAATTAGTCCCACATGGCTTAGCCTTTGAGAAAGGCACACCCCCTTAGCCTATATAAAGGGGTGCCCATGGGTGGGAGTAAAACACACCAACACCAATATTTGGAGAAGTCCTTTGGTTGACTACCTCCTTCCATCTCTCTAGCCCTTGTGACCATGGCCCCAAGTTTGGGCTGTGAGAATGAGGCACACCTGCACCACGCCGTTGCGCTGCAGGGATTCCTAGCCGGATATCAACTTCCGCACCCCCAGCAGGATCGGGGAGCCAGAGGTCTCATCATGCACCGGATGTGTACGAAGACACGAGGCGCAACACTTGGGGCGCTTAAATGTCGTGAGCCAGAGCTGCTGCACGATGAAGAAGGAGCAAGGGGTGACATGCGAGGAGCTTCGCGACCTTGAGGTTGGCTACGAGTACGAGTACATCAACCACGTTCCCCTCGGAATGTTAACCGCGTACGTTCTACAAGGGTATGTATTCTCTATGCTCGATCATTACCGCATTACTACATAGATAGATCCTAGGCAGGTTTTGGGGTTCCAACGTAGGAATTTTTTGTTTTCTGCTGCAGATCCCCTTCATCATCTTCAACATCCACCTCCTTACACTTACCAATCTCATCTCCATTCTGTTCACCTAACATCTTATTCATTCTTTCAAGAGGAAGTTTGAAATTGCAAACCTAGATTGATATAGAATTAAATGCATACTCATGCACAGATTTATTCAGGTCGAAATCTCGCATAACCAACAACTCCTTATCAAACATCCATGGCCCATCATCCAAAGCCTTCGTCTTCCCGATGCTTGCAGGAAAGTGAACAAAAAAATGTTGTCTCCCATCTCCTTAATCCGGATACCCCGCAGAGGACACCGGAGTCTACCTAGGGCTGTTTTCAACTTTTCATACCTTCAAGATATGGTGGTTTCTCTGGCAACAGTCTTCCCAAAGCCTGTGGTTCCCAAACCTCCTTCTCGGACCTCCACCCCCTTCAAAATATGTGGCATCCCGCTAAAACCACTACTAGAAAATCACTGTGTTTTTGTGCATTGCATCATCATGACAACATGCTCATGTCATCATGCCACATTGCATTTGAGCATCGTCATCATTATGCATGGTTTTGTCTAAAACTATTTTCAAAAAAGTCTAGTTTTTGTTTTCTAAATATCCCCCGTCTTTATTCAAATACAAACACCGGTCTTCCGGATTATTTCGCTTTGTCTACAAACGGTTGGCAAAAGCCTTGTTTTAATAAAATAAAATGTTGAATTATTTTTGCAGAAGGCAGCCAGCCAGGCCCGAAAGCCTAGCCGGCCACCTCCAAATAAAATCTAGTCCTAACCCCAAACCCTAGTCCTAGCTACCCTAACCACAACCCCCTCCTTTCTCCAACTCCTAGCCGCCACACCCTCCATCCCACCACGCACACAACACACAACACATGCACACCACACTCCCCTGCCCACACCCCAACGCCACCCTGCACGCCTCCCCACCTGCCCTGCCCCCGGCCCCACGCACACGCTGTAGACCTGCTCGCATGCGACCTGTACTATTTTGGATCGTGCCACGTTTTTGCAGTATCGATAAGCCCAGTCACACTTTCGGGTTCCCAGTCGTTTACAGCCGTCGTCACAAACCCTGGGTCCGTTCTGGAGCCGGCCAACTTTGTTGCGGGTAGCTTAGTGGGGTGGCCCCCTGAAATAATTTATGAATCCTGTGATTGCTTTGTCGTGAAAGCCTCGTTGGGTTTTGAGTTGGTTTTTCCGAGGTTGATCGTGTGTGTGTTGCTATTTGTGCACCCCTGCAGGGTAAATCTTTCTGAAAGCCGTGTCCGCGGTTATGGACGACTTGGAGCACAGTATCTCGATCATAGACAAGCATAACTAAAGTAGTGCCATAAATTTGACTTAATATGTGACTAGTAATTCAGCTTCACTACAATGGAATGGATAATAAAAATGCCAACAGCTGGTGGACCTGTGGTGATCTGTGTCATACTATACCTGCCTAGTAAGTATTGCAACTCCAATGGAATGTGATAAAAGTGCCAACAACTGCTGGGTTTTGGGATTCCTCAGGACAATTATATCTGACTAGTAAATGTTCTAACTATAACGAAATGGTTAACTAAAACTGCCCACTACTTATGCTATCAGGATGACTCATGCTATCTATATCTGACTAGTAAGTGCTGCAACTATAAAGGAATGAATAAAACTGCCAACTGTGTAGTTCCTTGGTTTGACTTCCTCGTTTGGTCTCGAGGGGGGGAATACCAAGATGGGTATGATTGGTGGTAGTATCAGGTTGGATTCGAATAGGTCTTTCTTACCCCTCTCTAATAGCCGCCAATTTTACTGAGTCTCTATAGGTTGTTTAGTGCTGCTGCGCTGCCGCTTCAGTCCACCATACCTATGTAGGCGAGAGCCGCCAAATTCTAGCCTCGTCGTGTACTGGCCTCAGTACTGACGCTCCTCTTTTTCCTTTGCCCTTTGTCGGCATCCCTTTTGTTTTAGCAGGTTTGAGATCGACGTCGTTAGCAGGGTTACCCTTCCGGCTTGGCCTGGGCAGGGTTATGGACGCCATTGGTTATTCTTCAGGGCTCTTAGCTCCATTTGCATCTTGTCTGTACTCGGACGTTGTATTGGTTTCGAGGTGATTTGGATCTCGTATTGTATATCTGTATTCTTGACTCATGGAGTCGTGTTGTATATATCTGTTCTGTGGGTCCCATCGAGGACTGTTGTGTAATGGTATTACTTCGTTTTCCACCCGCACGAAAGTGCCAGGTGGGCGTCCTTAAATCGTTTCTATGCGGGTATGGCAGAAAGGGCTAAAACTTGCATAGGGCCGATTTGAGGGTGTTACAGAGTGGTATCAGAGCTCAGCAGTTACGATACCCCACAAGTCCAGCCTGTAGGATAACCTAGCTAACGGACGATCTAGAGTGTCAAAATTATTTTTCAAAATCGGTTGGATAGATCTGAATATGTCTGCTTTTACTCCATATCCCTCTGCTGTTCTCCTCTTACCTCTGCGTGTTTTGAATCTGCTCTCTTATCTTTTCTTCGAGTCCAGGAATTCTCATGGTTGGGTTTCCGTCGTTCCTTCAGGGTTTCGCTTCCTCCTTTGGTAACGGTGCTTCTACATCCGGTCTTCGTGCTATCTGAGGAATCTTTCATCTGTTGGACTTCTCTCTGTTCCTTGTTGTGCCTTCCGGTGTTTTCCGACGCGACGACATCATCTACGCCAGATCTGATGCAGAGTCTGCATCACTCCTTTGTTTCGAACCTCGATTGTCGAGATCTTCAGTCTGATTCCGAGAATGGCTGCACGCTTTTCTACTGATTGTGCGGAGTAATAGTTTGGGGTGCGTGATGGATTGGCCCCCATGCCAACTACTCACTCTATTCGCTCTTCTACATTGCAGTGGATTAGAATGCATCGTCTCTCTCCTTCTATCGAAGTTAGAGGTGGCTTTATTTGTGGAAACCTTTACCTTCGTCCTTTGTTTTCCGGAGTGTTCTCTCGACGATCATGGACAATGACCTCTTGTTAGTGTTGTCGCGAGCATCTACACGAAGCGAGAAGATTCAGATCGCCGACCTTCTTCCCAGTACCACGAGGCGGATCCCGAGAGCGAGATCCCTTGTTAGTGGTGTCGAATTGTGGCATCCCGCTAAAACCACTACTAGAAAATCGCTGTGTTTTTGTGCATTGCATCATCATGACAACATGCTCATGTCATCATGCCACATTGCATTTGAGCATTGTCATCATCATGCATGGTTTTGTCTAAAACTATTTTCGAAAAAGTCTAGTTTTTGTTTTCTAAATATCCCCCGTCTTTATTCAAATACAAACACCGGTCTTCCGGATTATTTCGCTTTGTCTACAAACGGTTTGCAAAAGCCTTGTTTTAATAAAATAAAATGTTGAATTATTTTTGCAGGAGGCAGCCAGCCAGGCCTGAAAGCCCAGCCGGCCACCTCCAAATAAAATCTAGTCCTAACCCCAAACCCTAGTCCTAGCTACCCTAACCACAACCCCCTCCTCTCTCCAACTCCCAGCCGCCACACCCTCCATCCCACCACGCACACAGCACACAACACACGCACACCACACTCCCCTGCCCACACCCCAACGCCACCCTGCACGCCTCCCCACCTGCCCTGCCCCCGGCCCCACGCACACGCTGCAGACCTGCTCGCACGCGACCCGCCCCAGCCCGCATGTCGCGCGCGACAAGCCCTAGCCCCACGTTCCCCACCTACCACTCCCGGTCTACCCCACCATCCCGCATCACTCAACCGCCTACACCCTGGCCCCACCCCGGACGCAAACCCACGCACGCCTTGCCTGCACTCGCCCTCGTGGCCCCTGCCTCTCCTGTCCCACGCGAGACGCGCCTCGTGCCGACAACCTTCCCGCTCACCTGGCCCACCATGACCCCCCTCCCTCGATCCTATCCCCTTCTCGCGATTCTCTCCGCGTCCCCCGCCTCCATCCTCTCCCTCACCTTCCTCGCGGCCGCTCCCGTAATCGCCGCCGCCTCCCCCGCTGCATCCCGCCTCCGCGGCCGCCCTTCCCCCAACCTCGGGTCGCCGCGCGACTCCAGCTTCCTCTTGGCGCGCTGCCGCCTCGCAACCCCGTTTGCCGAGGCCCTTGTCCCTGACCCCGCCCCTGCGACCGGTGGCCTCCATGAACCACCATCGTCGGCTTCGCCATAGCCCGTCTCGCCGCTGCTCACGCTACCCACGGCCGCGTCGGGCCACCTCGCCTCGGCCGCTCCAGGACGCGACTCCCCTGCTTCCTTGGGTCGCGACCGGTGCCTCTCGCATCGAGCCCCTTCATCGCCTCCCCGAGCTCGCCCGACCCCGCCCGAGGCCGCCCGTTCTCGGCGATGCCGACCGCCCCCCCCCCCCCCCCACAGCACGACGGTCGCGCCTCCTTTGTTGCCAGTGAATCTCTTCGGCACCGTCATGTTCGCGAGCCCGCCGTCGTCCTGCCAGTTTGCCGCCGTACGGAGCTCCGTGCTGGTCCCCGTCGACCTTGCCGTGTCTCTGCCTCCCACGGCATGTGCACCTCGCATCCGGCTGCCCTCGGGAGTCCCCACCGTGACTGCCGGCCTCTCCTTCCGAGCGGACAAGCCACCGGGGGTCTCGCGTTGTCTTTCTGCGCTCGAGGCTGAGCTACTCCGGACGCCACCATCGCCGAGCACTGCCACCCGGTGGTTTCGCCCGTTGATGCTGCCTCCAGAGGTGTACAGGGGTGGTCCTCAGTTCGTGGTCTCTATTCTGACCCGATAACTTTCTTCTTGCTTTGTTTGTCGTGGAACGTTGCAGTGAAGGATGCCTTGGACTGTCAACCGTGTCCACTACTTGTCGCTCTGTTGTTTCTGTGCATCGACAAGATCTCCGGCTGCCCGCTTGTGAAATAAAACGCCAAGATCATCCAAGTATCCGCGTGCCATGTGTCGACGCCTAACCAAGTTCGCCACGAGGCCGTCCAGGAAACCCGCGCCATCTGAAGACCAGAACTGCTCCAACTCAAGGTCGTTGACTTTGATCCGATGGCCGAGACCCTAAAGCACGCCGACCAGGGAACCAAGTGCACCGTCGACAGCCGAGGCCGAAAACCCCCAAGTTCTCCATCTCGGATGGCAAGACCGGCCCCGGATCCGGAGTCCGAACCCTGGCGCCGGCTGCATGCTCTTCTTCCCGAACGCCAAGGCCAGTTCCCGGAGGCGAAGATCGATCCCGTCGAGTTCCCTTCATGGACGCCAAGTTCGCCGCGACCCTGATCTTGGAGACCGATCCCGTCGAACCCTTGGAACCCAAGATCTTCCGAACCCAGATGTGTGACCCTAAGCCTCTATTTTTATAATATGACATATACTTGTCACATCATTAAATCATCATGCTTGCATACATGTCATCTGGTGGGTTGGGTTAAATAGTCGATTCACCTAAATTAAATATGGAGTCTATATGCGGGCTATTCTATTCTTATTCCGGACTCCATTTAAATTTGTGTAGCGAACCGATGCCATGTTTCTCCTGTTAATTCAACATTTAAATTGCGGGGTGGCTAAATAACTTGAACCATATAATTATTTGTTGGGACCCCGGTTCCACTTAATATTGCCTAATTGCACCGCATCTGTGCCATGTTATGCATCATATCATAATCATGCCGGATCTTCTGCCGTAGTATTAAATATTGCATCCGGTGTTTCTTCTAGTGTTTGCTTCTTCGCGGATTAGGCCGATGAGTTGATGCGAGTATCCACAAGTTCTCTAGATATGATTCTTCAGCAGTGTTTGCTAGGCGAGCATCCTCCCCCTTTCTACCTATTTTGCTTTATAGTCTTTATTTCCCCCTATTGATCTATTGCTATCCGTGTTACGATGCTTTAGTTTCCATGCACCATGTATATTCCTTGCTTCCTCTATATTGCCATGGACACCTCCTAATACCTGTTGTTTGGTAGATAGCTGGCCTTGGGAGTCATTGTTGCTTGCTCAGGTGCGATCTCGTGTTGTCGAGTACCCTAGCTGTTGGTATGCTGGTAGATGTTTATGGTGGAGATGATCATGACTTTAAATACAACTATTAAATTGCTGGGATAACTAATGAAAGAGGCACCAGTGGGCAATATATGCTATTTGGTTTTTATGCCCACTTGTGTCCCGTAGGCCCCGAGTACTTGATACATGTTCCTTGACTATTCGCACTATCCACATCCGGGAGACCCTATGGGATCCCCCTGAGCCAGAGCTTGATTCATTTCTATTTCTTGGGGCCACAAACTAGTTTGGGGTTTTATTACTATCCTGTACCTATGCCATGTTTTACTGCTTTATTTAAGATTATGCGTGGAGCACCTGTAGTGTTTTGGATCGTGCCACGTTTTCGCTGTATCGATAAGCCCAGTCACACTTTCGGGTTCCCAGTCGTTTACAGCCGTCGTCACAAACCCTAGGTCCATTCCGGAGCCGGCCAACTTCGTTGCGGGTAGCTTAGTGGGGTGGCCCCCTGAAATAATTTATGAATCCTGTGATTGCTTTGTCGTGAAAGCCTCGTTGGGTTTTGAGTTGGTTTTTCCGAGGTTGATCGTGTGTGTGTTGCTATTTGTGCACCCCTGCAGGGTAAATCTTTCTGAAAGCCGTGTCCGCGGTTATGGATGACTTGGAGCACAGTATCTCGATCATAGACAAGCATAACTAAAGTAGTGCCATAAATTTGACTTAATATGTGACTAGTAATTCAGCTTCACTACAATGGAATGGATAATAAAAATGCCAACAACTGGTGGACCTGTGGTGATATGTGTCATACTATACCTGCCTAGTAAGTATTGCAACTTCAATGGAATGTGATAAAAGTGCCAACAACTGCTGGGTTTTGGGATTCCTCAGGACAATTATATCTGACTAGTAAATGTTCTAACTATAACGAAATGGTTAACTAAAACTGCCCACTACTTATGCTATCAGGATGACTCATGCTATCTATATCTGACTAGTAAGTGCTGCAACTATAAAGGAATGAATAAAACTGCCAACTGTGTAGTTCCTTGGTTTGACTTCCTCGTTTGGTCTCGAGGGGGGGAATACCAAGATGGGTATGATTGGTGGTAGTATCAGGTTGGATTCGAATAGGTCTTTCTTACCCCTCTCTAATAGCCGCCAATTTTACTGAGTCTCTATAGGTTGTTTAGTGCTGCTGCGCTGCCGCTTCAGTCCACCATACCTATGTAGGCGAGAGCCGCCGAATTCTAGCCTCGTCGTGTACTGGCCTCAGTACTGACGCTCCTCTTTTTCCTTTGCCCTTTGTCGGCATCCCTTTTGTTTTAGCAGGTTTGAGATCGACGTCGTTAGCAGGGTTACCCTTCCGGCTTGGCCTGGGCAGGGTTATGGACGCCATTGGTTATTCTTCAGGGCTCTTAGCTCCATTTGCATCTTGTCCGTACTTGGACATTGTATTGGTTTCAAGGTGATTTGGATCTCGTACTGTATATCTGTATTCTTGACTCATGGAGTCGTGTTGTATATATCTGTTCCGTGGGTCCCATCGAGGACTGTTGTGTAATGGTATTACTTCCTTTTCCACCCGCACGAAAGTGCCTGGTGGGCGTCCTTGAATCGTTTCTATGCGGGTATGGCGGAAAGGGCTAAAACTTGCATAGGACCGATTTGAGGGTGTTACAAAATGCAGCCCACTATTCTTAGAGGCGGACAGCTTCAAGTTCTTCACAAACTCTCAACTTTCTCCATCACCAGATTTTGGGTTTTCTAGGTGGGGTGTTTTACGACCGTATGCCTAGAACACACAGAATACCTATGGTGGATAGGGTGTGGTGCAATCGCGGTTGGAAACAATGCTCGATAAGCCAAGGAGAAGGGATCAAAACCCTGGTTGAAGAGATTAAACAGATTCCCCAAGATGAAAACAGAAAGGAAGATCAGATCGGAATACCTCTGGTCGCCAGCATAATCACCTCCGAGAAAAATGAAGTACCCTAACCATCACTCTTGTGATGGACGGAAGTGAATGCCAACGCTCCAATTTACCCCCTCATTTTTTTGGACCGTGCTACACAACTGGTGTTATGACACCGCATGTTGGATTTGCGTTTCGAGCGGGCAGGTAGACAGCGACACGGCTCCCATGCGTCTCCCGTGTAGGCGATTCCCCGTGTCTAGTATACGTACTATGCCGGCTTGTCACGACACAACCACCCTACTCGCGTTCACGCCCCACCCTAATTGCATTCACACGGGCTCCTCCCTATCGATGGAGCACTGACGCACTCAAAACCCACACTACTCCAGGACCAACTGCAATAGAGAAAAGGCAGCTCGGTGATCTACTTCTTCTCCAAGGCAAAACAAGACAAAAATAGGGGAATCAGATCTGAAGAATCACATGTCATCTTCAACCTCCAAAGATAGAGCAAAATCTCCATGGCAGATATCTCTCCTTCAACCTGCAGCAAACCGGAAGTACAGGGAGCGAAAAAAGAGAACAATAAGAGGAGAAGTTCAGATACCTTTACCTACTACACAAATTGGGTTGGGGGAGGGTGGAAAACAACACGAAATTAGATGGATTTATACAACAAACAAGTGTTCCAAACTCTCTCTTATGTTTAGATCATGGAAAACTACATGTATCCATACATATTTTACCACTGCCCTATTTCTGTCACTGTCCCTCTACCATACAAAATTTGCAAACCTTGTAAGATCTCTATCTCAATGCCTATGTCCACATATTATAGCTATCTTTGTCACTGCCTATGTCTAGCAATGTTTAAAGTAATGATGACCTATTGTATTGAAATTCCTGCAAGTTAAAATAGAAAAGTACAACTCTTTGTTACTATATAGGTCATAGTTCAACTAAACGAAAAAGGAGAAATCATGTTATTCTGCATATGCATGAACACACATGTATGGTGTTTTCATATTAACCCACCAAATAGATCATTAGTTACCCATGTTGTAACTGAAAAATTACCCAATTCACTGGTTGTCCCTAATTTTTTTCATTGTTTGATATGTTCATGCCTATCAATGACACACAGGTATGGTGTTTGTAGGTTAAGCCACCAGATAGATCAGTAGTTACCTATGCATTCACGTAAAACTTACCCACCAATTTTGTTTTAAGTTATCCACTGGCTCTTCACTAAATGTTTTCATTGTTTGATAGGTTTCTACGTATCCATGAAAACATATGTATGGTGTTTGTAGGTTAACCCACCAGATAGAGCAGTAGTTACATATGCTAAAACTGAAAAATTACCCACCAATTGTGTCTGGGTTACCACTAGCTTTTCACTAAATGTTTTCATTGTTTGATGTGTTTCTGCCTATCCATGAACACACATGTATGGTGTTTGCAGGTTAAGTCACTAGATAGATCAGTAGTTACCCATGCTATCACTATAAAAAATCCACACCAATTTTGTCTAAATTATCCACTGGTTGTTCACTAATTTTTTACATTGTTTCATATATTTTTTCCTATCCATGAACACACAAGTATGGTGCTTGGAGAGTAATCCACCACATAGATCAGTAGTTACCCATGCATTCACTAATAACTTACCCACCAATTTTGTTTTAAGTTATCCACTGGCTGTAGATTGATAAACCACTAATATTTTGCATGTATGACTGGCAGGAAAAAGATAAACACGATGAATATCGACCTAAACTCCGAACCTCAAGACGGTGACGACATCTCAAACACGCATGTTCAAGTACAAAAAGCAGGATGTGAGGTCGAAACTCATGAACTAATGGAACTATATGTACAAGGCAAAACTGATGATGCACATGGTCAAGGACAGGTTCAAGATGCAGGTAAAATATACCCCTGCAAGTTATAAATGTTGTAAAACATTCCATGGTGTTTCATCTCAATTACCCATGCCAGTAGCACTAAGTTTCCCATACATGAAGATAAAAACCATCCATTGTGATACAGTTCAATTACCCATGCAAGTAGCACTATCTAACCCATACATGACTATAAAATTATCCATGCTAATTCAGTTCACTTAGTGTTACAAATACCACTACCAAACCCAATACATGCTAACTAAGGTTATCCATGGTAATTGGGTTCACATACACATTGCAAATAGCATTAACTTACCAACACTTGGTTAGCTAATGAAGCGAAAAAAGACAAAGATGCAAAACAAAAATAAAGTTATCCATGCACTTGTAACTAAATTATCCACCAGTAGACAGTAAATCTACCCATGTGTTTTCAGTTAACTGATGCAAACTATACAATGATAGGTGATGTCCAAATTCTGCTGTCCACTGAGAGTGATTATGAATTACACCCAGCTAGAACAACAACATGAGCAAGCATTGAGGAGCTGACGGGAAACACTACTGGGACAAATGAAGGTAATAGGAATGAAGATATAGATGATGTGCACTCCACACCACATCCGCTCACTATTGCAATGTGCTTTGACAGTTTCGAATCAACAAAGGAACACTAGAGGGTGTATGCACAGAGGACAGGGTTCGGGATAAGGATAGATTGGTCAAAAAAGGATAATGATGGTGAGTATGAAAATGTGACACTTGTGTGCACAAACGTAGGGAAACCTTATGAACCAAAAGAGGACACACAAAATCCAATAGGTGCAGTAAAGAAAAGGAAGAAAAACACACATCCTAGGACTAGTTGTGAAGCACATATGTATCTAAAGAGGAAGGATGGGTGGTACTATGATATTGAATTCACAGATAATCAAAACCACGAGATGCTCATAAAACTCTCTCTAACAAGGTTCTTACGTGCACATTTCAACATTCCAGAAGATGAAAAAGATTTATTAAGGCTGCTATGGGAGTGCAACATTCCTATGAGCAGGCAGATGAACCTATTGGCAAAGTTCTACTAGAAGCTAAATGACGTCACATACATAGATAAGGATGTGGAAAACCTAAAAGAAACTTTAAAGCATGAGAGAAAGAACAATGATATGCAAGACCTGTTTGGCATACTTTGACCAAAAGAAGGATGAAGACAAAGATTTCTTTGTTAAAATAAAGCTTGATAAAGAGGACAGGGTTGAGAACATATTCTCGGTGGATGGTGTAGTGTGTCGCGCGTACATGTCAGGATACAACAATTGTAATTATTCGACACAACATATCTAACAAACAAATACAAGATGTCATGCACTCCATTCATAGGGATAAACAATCATGGGCGGCCAATATAGTTAGGTTGTGGATTCCTAAGACAGGAGCTGAGAAGCAACTTCAAGTGGTTGTTCAGTATGTTCAAACTAGCAATGGGAGGACTTGCACCGAAAAATATAATTATTAATAGGGACATTGGCGTGAAACTAGCCATGAGCGCTATTTTCCCGAATGCAAGCCACAAGAACTGCAAATGGCATGTAATTCAAAATGCAATAGAGAAACTAGGAAGTTTTATGGCCAAACATCCTAAGCTACTTGATGCATTCAATGCATGTATCAGCAACAACTTGACACCGGAGGAATTCTAGGCGAATTGGATGGCCATGGTAACAGCATTTCGGGTAGAGGACAACGTGGATCTATATGCACTGTGGGAACAAAGGAAAGTGTGGGTACCAGCCTATTTTATGAACAATTTCTATACCTTCTTGCAGACAACGATGAGAAGTGAAGGTTCCAATGCTGTCCTCAAGAAGTACGTGAACCCAAGTAACACACTATATGAATTGTGCAGCAGTACATGGATGTACAAGAATATTTTTTGAATCAAGAGCTAAAAGCAATGACGGAAACTGCTATAATAGACCTAGATTGGTCGTGTGGAAATGCAATGGAGAGACAGATGCCGAAATTCTACACAAGGAAAAATTTCAACAGGTTCCAGAAAGAGTTGCCAAAAAGCTTGATGTACCAGTGTGATTACCAAAACGAATACTGGTTCAAGCTTAGCATAATAGGTCTGCTTGTTGCAGTTTATGGATATAGAGACTATATATGAGGTGTTTCCCAAAGTGGGATGAACAAACATACAAATGCAACTACTGTAAGTTCAAACGTGACGGTGTGTTGTGCCGCCACATAATGAAAGTAATGACAAAACTCAAGTGTCATCTAATTCCATAAGCATACATACTGAAAAGATGGAAATGGGATGTAGAATCAGTGCTAGAATGAAAAGAGGACGCAAATCATCCTGATAAGAAATAAATGCTAGAATACACAAGGAATATGATGATGTTTGCATCATCAGAGATGATTTCAGGAAAATGTGCCAAGTAGGAGTGAAGACAGAAGATGGAAAAAAGATAATTCGAACGCACTTGAAGGCAAGAAGCAAAATGTGATTGTAAAAAGATATCAAAAGAAGGCAGAAGAAACTGAATGAGAAGCAATTACTATGCCATCGTCAAGTGCTCCTAACGTGCGCGTGCCACCTGCCCAACCACATACGCCGTAGTCGGCAAGCTACCAAGGCGCATTCCCGCTACAAGCACAAATACGCAATAGGAAGGTAGCTACTAGGGGGAGTTCCCTCTACAAGCACCTCGGGATCAAACATTTCAATCACCTATCATGTAGAGAACACACCACTGTCAATCACAAAAGGGCGACCGTAGGAGAAAGCAAATAAAAATCCACTCGACCTTGTTACAAAGAAGGTGAGGCATTGTAGCTTCTGCAACGCGACAAATCACCCTATAAAAAAGTGCCAGGACAAACTAAACTTACTTGGATACATGACTTAAAGAGAAGAAATGAAGTTACCCATCCCTAGGCTATGAAGCTACCACATGAATGCAGCAGAAATTATCCACCTAGCAGTGCTACAGTTATCCTACCTTGTAACTCTATGATAAACGCGATGCTATGTATTTCTACCCAACTTTTTAAATACCATATATAATATATATAATTGAGTGTATGGATATGAGGCCATGTGTGTTCATCACGTCAGTTTATCCATCCCATCAAAACACATGTATATAATGAAAGTTACCCACCCCTGGCTATGAACTTAAAACATGAATACAACACAAGTTATCCACTGGTTACTGATATAGTTATACACCAGTTGTAACAAAGGTTATCCACCCCAGAGTATCGGAAGTTGCCCATAGTTATCCAGTATAACAAATCAATCATAAAAAAGAATGAAACATAAGAGAAAAGGTACCTCAAAGGAACATATTGTCATCTAAAAGAGACCTCCAATTCCTGAGCATATTCCGTGGATGATTCAACCACAAATATGTTAGTTTAATCTTCATTCCTGCTATCATGTCCTGAAATACGGCAGGGACAATGCTTCCATTCCAATCTTCAAGAAGCTTCAGCATGAAGAAGCCACAGTCAGTGCTGAAAAAACATAACAAGTTAAAATAGAATAAAATGAAACACAAATTCATAGCAAAAACAGATACATAAATAAAAGGAGAAGTTAAACACTAACTCGGTGGTTTGCTTTGAAATAGGAATGTACATCAACTCATAGTTGTCAATCTGTCTATGAGAATCAGAGTAGTTAACCCGATAAGCTATCTTTATTCCTTCAACTAGCTGGCTAGTGTGGTCGATCATTTCTTGATTTGTTGGGCCACAAAGCGAATCAAGGATTCCGAACCTTTTGGTAGGCATGTTTAAAAAAATCATGTACCAGTGAACCATAGGATCCGTGGTTGTTCCAAGCTACTGCAAAACAGGGAAGCACAACTACAAAACAAATAAAAATCACTTACTTAGAAAAAACCGGAAAGCGTTACCCACCCATATAAGATAAAGTTATCACACGACAATAACCAAAGTTAACAGCCCATGTACAATGAAGCTATCAGCCCATGTACAATTAAGGTAGTAACATACAAAATTTTTGTGGCTGAGCTTGTATTCCTCATCTCGTTTGAAGGACCTCCGCACAAGAGTAGATTTGAAATTTCCTTACATAAGGTACTTTGTCACAAGATAGGGAAAAATAACCTTTTTGGGTTTATAGGTCTCTTGCAATACGGAGATACCCGTGTCACAACTAGTGTTTGAGAGCTCGCCATCAGGCATCATGCTATCAGCACGCTCACCAGAATTCATCCACATTGGCTCGATGATCAAAATTCGAGAGCTACACCAAAAAGAAAAGAAAGATAGGGAAACAACAGTTATCCACACATGAGTGCATGAGCTATCATAAAATATTAATAAAAGTTACACAACATGTAGAATTAAAAGTGTAGGGGTTCCGCGTATAAAAACAATAAAATTTTACCTACGCCCCTGAACCCCTGAAGCTGCCAGGACCTATCTATTAGTAATACAGTAACGGGAGGGGCTTTTCGTGAACTTACCCTTGAAGACCGAAAAGCGTTGTCAACGCTCAGGAGAATGTGGTTGATGTAGACGAGTTGAAGCCGACCTCAAGGTCGTGACAAAGTCCTTGCGCTCCTTGGCTCCAACGACTTGAGTGACTCAAGTGCGATACCTCGCGAGGAGTTACACACGTCTAATGCCTGACGATGACTCCCGCTTCCCCGATCCAGTAGCAGTTGTGGAAGTAGAGCTCCTGGATCCGAATCCCACAGCGCGACGGCGCTCCGCGGTGAAGATGTCTCTCGCTCGTGCAGTCCAGACTTGGGACAACGGTCACGATAGAGGGAGGGGAGAGAGAAAATATCAATTAGAGGTCCTCCCAAAAGTGGGGAGACCTTTATTGATTATTGGTGTATTTATCTTGGCCAAATACCCCACTATATATAGGGGGAGGAGGGGGTACACCCTCCCTCAAAGTCCCGGGGTGGGACTAAAGGAGAGGAGGGGGGAGGGGGTGGCCGCCAGCCACCTAGTGGGCCCCGCACGGGGGGCTAGGCCCAGCCGGCCAGCCCCTTGCCCCTTCTCCCTCTCTCCTTTCCCTAATGGGCCCTCTCCCTCTGGAAATTGGTCCATTAAGCCTTTTTGACCTTTAATTGATTTTCTCTTTATTAAATAATTATGAATAAATGATTAAATCAACATTTAACATTCATTCACACATTATTCAATCTCCGTGTCTATGGAACACCTTCCACCTCCACTCCGGACATCCTCCGGACTTACCGAAACCCTTTCGGTTTTCTCTTTACTCTTCTTCGGTGATTCCACCGATCCTATAAACACTCTCTGAGCACCATCAAGCCCTTAAGGGTGATACCCCCTGGTTTGGGAACACTCCAGACATGGTCGGGACACTCCCACACAAATGATCGACACAGGGACCTGGATGGCCATGTGACCCCTGTGCGTTCCACGAGGATCTTTTGTCGTTTGACCCGGGACAGTCGTGTCTTATTCCCTTTGTCACTCGATACTTGCATTGCCCGAGATCTGATCAATGACATCACCATGTCGTGTTCAATCTTGTTACTGAACAATGCTACTTAACTTGTTCCGACAAGTGATATCCATGTGATCTAATCACACGTTGCGCAGCTATTGGATATAACTTCTCCGAGTGGGCCCTTGAGTATCTTCCCGTCACATGGACGGACAAATCCCGCTCTTGACATATATTGCCTCTACGGTTTCCTCCGAGTACCTGAACACACCTTTTTAACCACCGTATTACCAGATGGCGTTTGATGTTATCTAAGCACTCTCAGGAGACAATGATTGATATAGCCTCACGGTCTAAGGAATAGTCTACGAGGATCCATTTCTAATCATCGTAACTTGAACTTCGTGACACGATCGGGTCACGATGTTTAGATTGGGTATTGGTCCAGAATGAGATGACCTCATTTCCAACTGGCATAAATGCCACATGATCAGGAAACATGATCATCTGTTGACCAATGAACCAGTGACTAGAGTTTCACTTGGAACTCCTGGTTGTTTGTATATCACACGTGTATTAATGTTTCCACCCAATACAGTTATAGCATGATATAAAACTTAATCATAAACTATATGAAATATGATAATAGTCCTTACTACTATTTGTCCCTAGGGCATATTTCCAACAGTCTCCCACTTGCACTAGAGTACAAATACACTAGCTGCATTTGTTCTCAATCATTGGCACCATATATCCGGTACCCTGAACATGCTTGCTCATGGTATAGGTTGAGTCTTGGGTCTGTACTTTATAGTCCCAAATCCTTTGCAACTTACTAATGTCACCTTGATTGACATTAATACTTTATCATCACATGATAGCATCTGTGTGTATGCATCGTCGCTATGGCAGCAGAACGAGGCCTGATTCCAGGAGCCTACAATGACGTTAGATCAACCTCGAGGGCTTTCTCACGGGCACTGTGCCCTGGGACACCTCATTCTACGTTAAAAGCGAACTAGCCCTGCCATAACATTATACAACACTTTAGATGGTACCCTTATATATTATTATTAATGTATTCATCAAAACACTAGTGCACTCTGTGCAACTTTCGATGTCTTTGTTCACCTCGCTTCCTACTTGACTTTAATTGGTATCTATAGGAGTTTCCAACATATTCCCTTACAACATAACCCTTTATGTTTTAAGATATGTCATCCTTTATGGATTTGGAAAACATGTCTGCAGTTCTCTATTAGATACTACGGAAAAACTTAGCTCAACGTTCTGTGATTCGAACTTAATCACTTTCAAACGTTCCTTATTTGGATTACATATTATGCTAAGTTATCATCATGGTTTTCTAAGATAGAACCTATGTCTCAACATAGTGGATGATGATCATCCTTTTCTTTCTTTCAACCATTGATGTTCAACTTAATACTATTCCTAATTTGAGTTATTAAGGACCAATTCCTTAATTAACTTCTATTCTGAAACCCCTTTCAGAATCTCTTAAGGAATACTACATAATATCATAATACACCTATTATCAACTTCTACATCTTATAAATCATTATTCATAAGTATTTGCGCTTTCATCCTTAACATACTTAAGAATTACTCCTATAAGCTCCCACTCAAAATATGTTCCTACATATTTGAATTTGAGTCTTATATTGCTCCCACTTAAAAATATGTCAATCACATATTATTTCAGGAAGACTAACATAGCTCCCACTCAATTTTATGCAAATTGCATATCTACTCACTATTTTGAATAACTTCAAAAACTTTGATCAAATATCAAACTTGGAGATTTACTATGAGACACTAGTACTATTACTAGTTTTAAATCCACTAGACATTTAGCACACTTGAATCAAATTCATTTGAATTTGTCCAATACTTGAAAAATTGTGCTTTTATCATTCACCCTTTTTCCACTATGGCTTCGCAGTCATTTGGGAAGATTCAAGTAACCCCTTTTACTTGTGAGATTCATCAACGAATTGCTTTCTAATCTCAAGGGAATTTTGCTTTTAGGATTTCTCATAATTTAGTTTACCATTATTTCCTTTGTAGTTCGTAGGTATGTCACATTCCAAGAATCATGACAAATGATTCACAAATGTCTCCATAAAAGATATGGATTACATTTTGAATCCTACTTCATGTAGTGAAAACACTAGTGGAGAAAACACAATGATCAATATCATTGATTCTTTCCTTCTGTGAAGAGAATCGTTCAGGAACGTTGTCCGTTGCGCTTCTCATCACTCTGATGCAGGGTTTTGAATCCTCATCGTGTTTTACATTATTTTCCATATGCCCCACAATTGAGAAGTATCACAAAAAGTGAACTTTCTCAAGAATGTACCAAAATCCAAGCAATACATGTTTTGCTTCTCTTTTGGTTTGGCTATGGATTTCATATTCAAAGTTTCCAATGAATACTCTACAAGGACTTATTCACTATTGTTTTGGTTATATCGAATAACCCCAAAACTTTCACGAATTTAAATGGTTCACTATATATTCTAATTGAGTGTTAACTATTTCTAACTTATGGTCTCTACATCTACACTACAATGATTTATTTGGTGCCTTCTATTTAACCCCTTTGATATCTAATATCACATTGTGATGCTTTGTATTTTGACGTTTCAAAACACTTTGCATTTCACAATTTCTTTTATGCCATTCTTATAAAGTTGAATTTCATTACTATCGAGCAAATCATAGTAATTATATTCTCTTTTATATTTATACCCTTTGTTGATGAAACACTTTGATCAAATCAAATAGTTTCATATTCATGTTTCCTTTGGTAAACTACTTTACACATTTAAACAATCATATAATGATAATTACCATTTTCGTTAAAACACAATACATCGAATATGTATTCTATTTAACAATTCATTAAACACTTTGTATTCAAGTATTACACGGTGTTCAAGTTATTTGCCGAACTGAGGCATGATTTATATGTGATAAGAAATCGAATGACTTTCATATATTATCATATAACTTTGAATTTAAACAATGGTATTCATTCATTAATGAAATATCATTTAAGTCAGGTATTTCAAACATGGCATTTTAATGTTTTACAAATGTTCATGCATTATCAATTAGTTTCAAACAACAAGGATAATTCACAAGTAATCAAACAAGATATGAACGCGAATAGAAAGCATTCATAAAAGCGGAACAACTATTTGTTACAAACTCATATGAATAACCGTCTCACGCAATGTGAGACATACTAAAGAAGTTCACAATCTCTTGATTACAATAATCATCCTAAAACACAAACTAAATGATAAATGTTGAGGGAGAGTGTCGTCGGCCATCATCATCATGGTTGCCATCAATACGCAACTTCACCTCCTCTCCAGCAAGCACCTCTCATGCAGAAGGACCTGTTTTCAGCAAAACAGAACAAGTATCAAATATACTTAACACTGCAATGTGTTTGCAAGGTTATAACATTTATGAAATTGTATATCAATTATATACCTTTGTCATTGATGACTCCAGTGACGTTGGGTTCATATACCACATTTCTGAAATGTGATATGAACTCGAGAAAATCTAGTGTTTCCGTGTCGCCTCTCATAATGAAAATCCTGACTTGTGCTTGGAAGCTTGGAGGAAGCGACCATAGCACAACTCCCATCGCAAATGAGCTTGAGAATCAGTTGTCCAGGTAATATGCCAGACTCATGTACGCATCGTAGATGCGCAATAAGTGCTCATCCAGTGAGGAGCCCTCCTCCATCTTTATGGAGAGGAAGTCCCCCATCAGATCATACTCCCACATGCGCACTTGTTCCACGAAATGCGATCTCAGATGTGCCATGACCACTCGGGGCTTGAGACTTCCCACCATTGGCCATAGCCCATCCTCCATTCCGAGGCGCATGGTCACTGATATAAATGTGGCCATCACACGACGACGAAAACGCAGATCCCACTGCTCTTGGGTCTCATGAGAATAGGGTGGCTCTAAATACATCTCGCAGGTCATGTAGTCAGCTGCATTGTTCTCACCAAGGAGATCAAATAGGCGTATGACCCATGCAGAAAAGTTGGATCCATCTAACTTGAGCTTTTCTCCTTTTAACCAATTGTCGATAGGGAAGGTAATCTTGGGGAGAACCATTTTCTAAATTGATAATTGCAAAAGGAATTTTAGACTAAGTTTATAATTAAATGAGTTAATAATAACTCCACTCAGAAACACCTATCCCCAAAAGGGTTCCTAGTGATAACACGACCCCTATCAGCCACATCTCCCCCGATCATCACGGCCATCAATGTGGGTTCAAGGGTGGACGCTAGACGTCGGTCACATCATTCATACGACTCGTGCTCGATCTTTCGACCATCCGTGTTCCGAGGCCATGTCTGTACATGCTAGGCTCGCCAACTCAACCTTAGTGTATTCGTTGTGCAACATGGCTTACACCTACTGTATGTAAACGTAGATATGTCTGACACCCGATCATCGTGGCTTGCCTCATACCGAAGAACTTTCTTGGTGGTGCACACTAAGGGGGAACACAATCGTTGGTAATTTTAACAGGGATCATCTTATTAGGCTATCGTCAAGTATCTAATACTAGCACACAATAAGATATAAAAGCAATAACATTGAATGTAAATGCGATGTGATATGGTCCTTCCCCTCGTGATCTCCATCCGCCGTCACCGGGTTCCAGCGCCAGGGTTCCGGCGCCGTAGACACCAGGGTACCGGTGTCATTCCGGCGTGATAGTTCGTCACCTCCGTGACTATCTACTACTATGTAACAAAAGATAATTACTTTACCTTTGCCACAACCATATCACAAAGCAATGCCCTCCTGCAAAACAAAGTTAGACGCCTCTACTTTATCTTTGCATGTTTTACATGGCTGAATGGGCTTTCGCACAAGAACCGTTCTTACCTACGAACTTTCAGCACAACATTGATCAAGTAGTTGTCTCTACTACACCCCTTTTGAGGCCCTCCGTTGCAAATGGCATACCAACTAATGCGAGAGAGACAGACATCCCCTAAGCCACTTTATACGGTACAAGCTGTATGTCAAGCGTGGACCAGTCTCGCGAATGAACGCGTAAAGTCGGTTGGGGGCCGCTTCATCAAGCATTACTGCGTTAAACACAAGTACACGTGGGAGGGTAACAACTAAAAGATCAACACCCACACGCTACATCTCGTGTGTTCTACCCGTACTAGCATTACTCCGCATAGATCTAGCTCTGATACCACTGTAGGGGTTCCACGTATGAAAACAATAAAATTTTACCCTACGCCCCTGAACCCCTGAAGCTACCAGGACCTATCTATTAGTAATACAGTAACGGGAGGGGCTTTTCGCGAACTTACCCTAGAAGACCGAAAAGCGTTGTCAACGCTCAGGAGAACGTGGTTGATGTAGACGAGCTGAAGCCGACCTCAAGGTCGTGACGAAGTCCTTGCGCTCCTTGGCTCCAACGACTTGAGTGCCTCAAGTGCGACACCTCGCGGGGAGTTACACACGTCCGGTGCCTGACGATGACTCCCGCTTCCCTGATCCAGCAGCAGTTGCGGAAGTAGAGCTCCCGGATCCGAATCCCGCAGCGCGACGGCGCTCCGCGGTGAAGATGTCTCTCGCTCGCGCAGTCCAGACTTGGGACCACGATCACGAGAGAGAGAGAGAGAGAGAGAGAGAGAGAGAGAGAGAGAGAGAGAGAGAGAGAGAGAGAGAGAGAGAGAGAGAGAGAATATCAATTAGAGGTCCTCCCAAAAGTGAGGAGACCTGTATTGATTATTGGTGTATTTATCTTGGCCAAATACCCCACTATATATAGGGGGAGGAGGGGGTACACCCTCCCTCAAAGTCCCAGGGTGGGACTAAAGGAGAGGAGGGGGGAGGGGGTGGCCGCCGGCCACCTAGTGGGCCCCGCGTGGGGGGCTAGGCCTAGCCGGCCAGCCCCCTTGCCCCTTCTCCCTCTCTCCTTTCCCTAATGGGCCCTCTCCCTCTGGAAATTGGCCCATTAAGCCTTTTTGACCTTTAATTGATTTTCTCTTTATTAAATAATTATGAATAAATGATTAAATCAACATTTAACATTCATTCACATATTATTCAATCTCAGTGGCTATGGAACACCTTCCACCTCCACTCCGGACATCCTCCGAACTTACCGAAACCCTGTCGGTTTTCTCTTTACTCTTCTTTGGCGATTCCACCGGTCCTATAAACACTCTCTAAGCATCATCAAGCCCTTAAGCATGATACCCCACGGTTCGAGAACACTCCAAACATGGTCGGGACACTCCCACACCAATGATCGACAGAGGGACCTGGATGGCCATGTGACCCATGTGCGTTTGTTTTAGCAGGATAAATACTTAAATTCATCTGCATTAGACATTCAAAGTGCGGGCGTGCCAGTATACTGTCGTATACAAATAAAAAATAAACATACATAGAGACAATAAGCAAACTGGAAAAAACTTGCACTCTTTATTAATCTTTATAAGAATTACAAGTATCCCCTTTTTACAATATTTCCTGTGTCGCGCCTGTGTCCATCTGACAAATAGACGACTGTAAAGTTCCTAGTTCCTGGAGCCTCGGGAGATTTTCCAGTTAATTACATTCATGGCCACATGACCGTGAAATACCTCCGATCAAGTTGTCTTCGTACGGTCGTCGTCATCAGCTCAAGCCAGTGTTTTCTCAAAACAAGAAGGATGAGTAGGTATGCGATGTAACTCATGAACTGTGACCCTATTGCCTCTTGAACCATCATCTTTTCATAACCTGGCAGTGTCATGTTCAATTAATACAGAAGTTCTCATACAGCTATAAAATAACTGTCCGGCCTCGTCGGTCGCGAACAAACTAAGTCTCGCCTCGTCGGTCAAGACTTGTGATCATATTCGGTCACCCTGTGGAAAAAGATGTCTTGTATTTAGCCCGTACGAGAGAACTTCGATCAATTTAAACATAACCTGTAGATCAATCCTCCGATGAACAATTCCATGATACGTACTTGTGAAATGCTCACGCATAGCTACACCTCTTATCTTGCTAGACTATGCTTTGCATGTCGTCCACTAGAAAAAAGTCTGCTTTTTACATGCTGATGTAGCAATCACAATTATTTGTATTATCCAACTTACGTAAATTTGCTAGAACGTTTTTCTTGAAGGGAATATTTATTTTATCACCTATTACCGACACCTGTTAAATATCATGTAGGGCTTGAATCCATATGTGCCATCCGGCTAATGCACAAAATCTATAGGCATAAAGCCGATCAGAGACAATGAACACCCGTTTTTATCCTGTATGGCACGAAGCCTTGTGTGCCATCGACGGCGACACTCAAAACCTGTAGGCGTAAAGCCGATGGGGGACGATGAACACCCGTTTTTTTAATCTGTATGGCATAAAGCCTTGTGTGCCATCAATGGCGACACTCAAAACCTGTAGAGAAAGAAATGCACATCACATACAGATTACTCACCATATTTGTTTTGATCCATCGCCGCCAAACCAAGAGGAGACGCCGCCCCTCCTGTGATGGACCTATGCCAAAATCAATTGAACGTGTGTATGTGTGGGTGGCGAATGGAGTTGGGGATAGATGATGGTAGAGAGATTTTATTGTGTGTGGTGGTGCAGATCGATTTGGTGTAGAGAAATGGTGTGAGAAATGAAGTGGTGCGGCTGGTCAAAATAAAAAACACTGAACCCCCGACTCCCAGTGTGAGGTTCTGTATGCGTGCAGTAGCTCCTAAATCCACCGTCCACTCCAATCGAAAGGTACTCCTTTGTCTCTCTCAATTTTGTCATTAACTTACAAAACACCGCGTTGTCGCTGGCCGGAGACGCAGCAATGGAGACACTCATGCTCCGGGCGTCGGCCAACTCGGTTGTCAGCCGAGCCGCGCAGGTGAAGCAGCAGCATATCACCGGCACCGTGGGAGATTGGGTGCTCACCTGCCTCATTGCCTCGTTGAGATGCTGCAGTACCGGAGGAATCCATGCCTCGATGCGCCGAAATATTCAATACTACCTGGAATTGATCAAACATCTGCCGCAGCTCCAGCAACGCTCATGGCGGCGACGTAGTCCGCACCTCTGACGAGATGGTTGCCTGCACGCAGGCTTCACCTAACTGCTGAGAACCAAGCTAAGCTTCCGCGAGACGCCTGAGGACCATCGCCGTGCCAATGATTTCCTCGGCGACTCTGCCATCACTGCGGTGTGTTTTCCCGATTGTCTGCCTACCTTGCCGGTCAGCTCGTTTGTCCTCTCCCCTGAATCATGTACATCAGCGCCATTGTCAGGATGTGTGGAACCTCCTCGTAGAGGAGCTGCAGGTCTGGAACACAAGTACACGACTGATTTGATCAACCAATACTTTTTTCAGTTCTTGGATCGGCGACACAGATTTGATCAAATAACTGATGCTGCTGGGCCCGGTCGACACCTTGTCCTACAGGCCTTCTCGACGAAGGCGGGCGACCTGCCGACCTCCTGACCTCCACGGGCACCAACGCGGCTGCAGAAAACCGAGCCGACTACTGCGACAAGGTCAGGGGCCGCCGTGGTCTCCGTCCCCGGCGCGAGTGCTTCCTTTCAGTCAATAAGATACTCCAATTAACAAAGGGAGAGAAAGGAAGGTAGCCTTCGGATTGAAACGGACGGCTGATTTTAAGAGCTACTGCACGTATACAGTAACACCTTAACTGTAGAGGAGCCGAGTCCCCTTTTATAGTCTCTAGCGATCTGGTTTTGCGGAACGTCAGAGCCGTTTTCTCCACAGCGCTTGGCAAGGACTTATCCAAATAGCTATCTTCACCGCTGATACTTATCAGTTCAAACAGAACGATAAACTTTGAGTAACTCGGTCAGCGACCAGACTTCAATGTACGCGTACAGGCCATGCACGTGTCCATGCTGCTGAGCAACCCAAACACCGATCGATCAACCATGTATTTTTAAATATTCATGCCAACAATAGGTTCCACTCAAAGCATGCAAACTCTGAATCATCACGTGTGCGTGTCTCCCGTATATACCAAAGTATTGTTAGTATATGTACCGAACGCCTTGGTCCCATTCCTCTGTATTGTGCTCATGCTTTCTTTTTTTTATTCATTTTTCACTTAACAAGCTTCCTTAATATTTCACCTACACGAATTCATAAAACCATGACAAATTTCCATCATACAGCTCGTTTCACGAAGAGCTTTTGTCGTTTGAACCGGGACAGTTGTGTCTTATTCTCTTTGTCACTCGATGCTTGCATTGCCCGAGAGCTGATCAATGACATCACCATGTCGTGTTCAATCTCGTTACTGAACAATGCTACTTAACTCGTTTCGACAAGTGCCTGTGATCTAATCACACGCTGCGCAGCTATTGGATATAACTTCTCCGAGTGGACCCTTAAGTATCTTCCTGTCACATGGACGGACAAATCCCGCTCTTGACATATATTGCCTCTACGGTTTCCTCCGAGTACCTGAACACACATTTATAACCACTGTATTACCAGATGGCGTTTGATGCTATCTAAGCACTCTCGGGAGACAATGATTGATATAGCCTCACGGTCTAAGGAATAGTCTACGAGGATCCATTTCTAATCATCGTAACTTGAACTTCGTGACATGATCGGGTCACGATGTTTAGATTGGGTATTGGTTCATCATCTCATTCCTAGAATGAGATGACCTCATTTCCAACTGGCATAAATGCCACATGATCAGGAAACATGATCATCTGTTGACCAATGAACCCGTGACTACAGTTTCACTGGGAACCCCTGATTGTTTGTATGTCACACGTGTATTGATGTTTCCACCCAATACAGTTATAGCATGATATAAAACTTAATCATAAACTATATGAAATATGATAATAGTCCTTACAACTATTTGTCTCTAGGGCATATTTCCAACAAAAAGTTCCCCATACCATCTGATCTTTGACTTCGGTTCCTTCATGTGGTGTATGATAAGCTTTTGGTACAATGATTCATCCTCTCCTGTAGTGCAAATGTAGAAGAACGGGGGAAGATGAACCCTCTAAGGTTGCTTAAGTATCACAGTGTGAATACATGTCCTTGGTGTAAGATTGTCATCAAGAATAACATGTCCAGCCGTGTTGATCACATGACCAGGGGTTGAATAGACATGCGTGCATACAGAAAACCACAAGATCAAAAAAAGAAGCAAAAAATACACTACAGCAGAAAAAAGCTATATGAATTAAAGCTACCAGCCCAAAAGAATTAAAGTTACCATCACTGATATAGTAAAGTTATTTGTATAAATGAACAAAAGATATCAACATGTATACATTAACTTTACCATGCTATAAACATTTACTTTACCATGCTATAAACATTAAAGTTACCAGCAGAGCAAAAGTAAAAGTATCCAGCAAATATGAGATATGTTATCCACACACTAAAAATTTGAGACACTAGCTCAATACCCGTGCGTTGCTACAGAACAACGCGCAAATCATGTGTGCAATAGTTATTCAGTTTCGTGAAATGCATTTTCACCCTAATCGTATTCTTTTGCCCATAAAACACAGACATTCATTCTTTAGGATAACTCCTTATTACATTTGGCACAAAGGGAAAATTAAAATTTTCGCTATGCATCCCAATAACGCAATAATGATCAAGAACGAACTGCAATTTGCGTTGCTACGGTAAAGGCGAGAAATGCCTCCAAGGGTCTCGTGGCAAGCACCATAATAAGTAGAACGGTTCGAACAACCAACTATACAACTGAAAAAATGTTAAGTGCTACTTGATGCAAGATTTTTAAAAAAGAAAGATAAGCGCATCTTAAGAACTAAATCCCACTGCCCTATAAGATCTTGACTAAATCCTAATTAATCAGATGTAGAATACTTCGAGTGGCCAAGATTTCGAGAAAGAGTGTTTACCCTCAAACCCCAAAAGAAAGCATTAATGTTTTCAGTTTCAGATAGCCACCTAAAAAACAGAGAGTCGGATCCTACCTCCTCGAACTTATCAAACACCAGTTCTTTTAAGGTACCACTCAATAATAGCAAATCAGAACGCTACATATATATGTTCAAGCACCGCGGTATTCAGCAACGTAGGTTGCAGTTTTGCAAGAAATTCAATTATCAAGCATTCAAATTTTAAGCCTAAATACACACGATCAGTCTAGCTCCCGTTCTATATTTCATTAATCTTAGCTAGCTCTGCTCCATCCTGATTTAATTTTGTTCGTTAGCACTGAACTCATCATGCATCCTAACAGTGAACTCGGCCTGTGCTAGCTAGCGGAACAGGGCTCAGTGTGTTAACAGAGCACAACCACGGAACAGTCGCGGCGGCGCAGGTGGACCGGCTCCCCGCGCCTCCACCTCGAGCGCCTTGAGGGGCGCCTCCTCTTGCCTGACTCCCGTCATTAGCCAGCACGGGTGTGCTTCTCCCGTCGGTCGCTGCTACTAAGAGGAGGAGCAGGGGAGGAAGGGCGGGGCTGCCCTCTCACCGGCTGGAGAGGAGCAGGGACGGATGGACGGGGAAATCTTGGAGGGCACATCCACCCCGGTCATCTCCGTGTCGCCGCCGGAATTTCTAGCATCCTATGCTGACGAGGCGCTGACTCTAAGGTTGGGACAGAGGTCCCGTCATCGGTTTCCGCGCCTGCGCTCGCCGGAGATCGATGGTGGCCGGGGATGGGGAAGACCCGTTCAGCTATGTTCTGCAGAATGGTCCCGACGAGAGGAGATCCAAGCCGTGACGGGAGACGCTGTCTACGGCAGGCTAATCTCGAGCGCCGACGGGAACACGACTGCGGCGGCGGGCTCGGGCTGGAGGTGGAGGATGAGCTCGAGACACGATGGAGGATTTTTTTTCCTCGGCAAGGCCGAACCAGTTTTTGGCGGTGGCACCCTTGTAATATTCTCGAAAAGTCAGGGACAATACCATCCGAATAAAATCAGAACCAAAAAACTGTATGAACGAACTGACCGCAAGGAAAATTATAGTATATATATAAGATAGATAGATAGATAGATAGATAGATAGATAGATAGAAGATAGATAGAGATAGATAGATAGATAGATAGATGATTACCTTTAACATCATCTACAATATGGCTACATTTATCCCTTCCATCTACATATTTGTACGGCCCTTCAACACCAAACTTATCAACCAATAGATCATCAAGAGATATTACAATATTTTCATCCTTTGCCAGAATTTGCCCTTATCAACTACAATAAGAAAATAGAAAAAAGGAAAAAAATGAAAATACAAAAAATGTCGTACCCCACTTGGGTAAAAGTACCACATGTTTTATCACCACATAAACACATGAGAAAAACATGATAAATACTTAAGGAGTATAATAAAAAAGGATCGCCCACGACCTCCCATGACCGGGGGCAGTTGATATGTTTCTATGTATCCATGAAAACATATGTTTGGTATTTGTAGGTTAACCCACCAGATAGAGCAGTAGTTACCCATGCTAAAACTAAAAAATTACCTACTAATTGTGTCTGAGTTATCTACTTGATGTTCACTAAATATTTTCATTGTTTGATGTGTTTATGTCTATCCATGAACACACATGTATGATGTTTGCAGATTAACCCATAAGATAGAGCAGTAATTATCCATGCTATCACTATAAAAAATACACATCAATTTTGTCTAAGTTATCACTGGCTGCTCACTAAATTTTTACATTGTTTCATATGTTTCTTCCTATCCATGAACACACAAGTATGGTGTTTGGAGAGTAACCCACCAGATAGATCAGTAGTTATCCATGCATTCACTGAAAACTTACCCACTAATTTTATTTCAAGTTATCCACTGGCTATAGATTGATAAACCACTAACACTTTGCATGTATGACTGGCAGGAAAAAGATAAACAAGATGGATATCGACCTAAACTCTGAACCTCAAGACGGTGACGGCGTATCAAACACATATGGTCAAGTACAAAAAGCAGGATGTGAGGCCAAACTCACGAACTAATGGAACTATATGTACAAGGCGACACCAATCATGCCCATGGTCAAGGGCGGGTTCAAGATGCAGGTAAAAATACACCCCTACAAGTTATAAATGTTGTAAAACATTATCCTTGATGGTTTGCTCAATTACCCATGCCAGTAGCACTAAGTTACCCATACATGACTATAAATTTATTCACGCTAATTCAGTTCACTTAGCATTACAAGTACCACTACCAAACCCAATACATGCTAACTAAGGTTAACCACGGTAATTGGGTTCAATTACACATTGCAAATAGCATTAACTTACCAACACGTGGTTAGCTAATGAAGCTAAAAAGACAAAGATGCAAAAGAAAACTAAAGTAATTGTTAGTAAAAATAAAACTAAGGTTATCCATCTCACATCTCCAAAAACTTCCACAATGATGCCACCATTATTAACACACCAAAAATAACAACACATTCACCGACCATCCATCAGTGATTGTTAGTACGAAAGCTTCATCATGAACCTGCTAAATTTGGCCAAACGAAACTTACCCTCCCCAACCTACAAAACACCAACTCTACCTCCATAAATCATCTCAATAAAAAACACCCTAAAAACCACAATCACATACATACTTCGTCATCAACCCTATTGGAAGTGCAGCGGCCACCCGAAAATGTACAGGAAACGGAGATGCAGAGCACATCATCGCACTAAAAATCGTCGGGGAAAAATATATCACTGGTAGCGAGGAGGAAAATAGAGACTAGCGGGAACATTGAAGCGCCAATCGCAGCGTACGCCACTCTAACTGAGCCGAAACAACAACAAGCATGACTTCACCGGCCATTAACGCCTCACACTCAACAATAGCTACGATTGGAAAATGACGTAATACAGTCGCGTTGAGCATCGCCGGAAGAGAATAAGCGGAGGCGGGGAAGGATGTACCCTAGGGCAGGCCAAAAATGCACCGGAGATTCACCGGAAGCGACGAAATTGCCGCGGCGGAGGAGTCGGAACGTAGGAAGAGAGAAGGGAGAGGCAAGGGCAGAGCAAATTGATTGCCGAATTGAAGAGAATGGTAACGCCAGGGTGCCGTAATGGGGGGCGTGGGCGAGGTGCCAGGTGGTTTCCAAAGGAAACGGTTGCGTCCGAATCTCTACCGTCCGCTCTCGATCGGACGATCCGCGTTCGCCCGCCAGAAACAAGGGTTGTATGGACGCCCGTTTTATATAAACACCGACTTTTTTGTACAGTTTGGAGCATTTTTATGGTACCTATCTATACTATTAAAAGTCTTATGGTCTTGATGGTCTGTAAGTCTTTTGTTGAACGCTTTTACCGTTACGAGTTTGGTTTTATTATAGGGAGGGCCACCGCTGAATAAAAAAAGTTTCAAAGAACAACGCAGGCTGGTGTAGGCCAGGCGCAAGAGAGTCCGACTCGATCTAACCTTCCTATCCCTTGCCAGCGAGAGCAGAGTTGAGCTAACAATCGTCTCGCAGAAAGGTGCTAAAAGTTTGCGTGCTCGACAGCCCAATTGAGCTGCAGGTTCCAGGAGCAAGTTCCAAGAGCCTCGAGATGCATGCCTAGCTTCTAGGACGTCGCCAGTACCGACCAGTCTGAGCTCAACCTCCATGAGATCGTCGGAACCACGACCAGGCCAAGCTCGAGCTGTAAGGGCGCAAGGGATGCCTGCTTGTCTGTCAGCCCAGGACAGGGAAGACACTGCTTGCCCGTCCATCGCGTGGAGGCCAGGGTGCTGTTCTTCACTGGCGCCGCCCTGAAGAACATCGAGCTCTTCGTTGGCGTCGGACAAGATCAACAACCCTGTATTTTGTTACAAATAGCAAGCGATCGGGCAAACAAACAATTGCGATATAACCGTCGATCGTCATCTGTGCACGGATGAACGGATTGATGTCTTCGTCGACATGGAGCCGCGGGTCGATCTAGCGGAAGAAGCGCCTATGCGAACTAGGAAGGCGATGGACGGCCTTCCGGCCGACGTCGGACGTCCTTTCCGAAGTAGAGTTGGCTGTTGTTCGCCGAGGCGCTGGTGCTGGCCGGACCTATCCCGAAGCTATGCCGTAAGCTAGCGGAGCTCAGCTACTCGCCCCACGCCGGCAACACAAACATTGAAAACCATCTACAACTACGCGCATATTTTGAGTCTAATTTGGCCAGAGACGTAAGGGTGTCCAGGCAACCCAGCTAGCGTATATCCATCAAACTATCGATCGATCTGCTGCACAGGTGTCTATTTGTCTAGCGCTATTAATGGTTTGTCAAAACAGCCGGAATGCTGCAGAAAGAAAGCTACGGCAAGGGAAAGTCAAAAATCTCCCTAAGTAATGGCTTAGTTTTCTCAAAATTTTCTTCCCACTTGAATTGACCAAGTAGTAGTGCTAGGGCTTTTAGCTTTCAAGGTTGCAACTGAAGAGGATTGGGGGATTGGATTGCTGAAATGGAAGAGTACACAAGACCGGATTTGCCAGTTTTTTAAGCAAATTATAATTTTCTTACTCCCACCGATCCAAATTAGTTGACTTAGATTTATCTATATTTATCGTTATTCATTGTCAGTGTCAAGTAAGTTTAACTCCACATCCCACAGTTAGAATTTAATCATTTGTTATTGTTTCTTTTGTAGGCAACGGAGATGTATGACATATTTTCCCCGCGTAAATCATATTAGTTTTTTTTGGGGGGGGGGGGGGTTATACTAATTTATTACCCAACTTTTAGGATGAAATACTATATCATGGGTAGGGGTGTAAACGGCTCAGATCGGATTGGAATTTGATTGTACCATATCTTTTTCCATATTCATTTCTCGGATTCGGATCGGAGCGGATAATGACCGGTTGTGGATTCGAATGCGGATTTACTGGACCCGTATTCGAATCGGAACAGAGCGGACTCGGGCCGGAAATGAAAGTAGTCGGATAAATACTCTCATAGGTAGACAATTATATTTCTAGCAAAGTTTTGAGAGAGAATTAATATTTTGGCCTTGCATGAATTAAGTAGATAAGATAATAGAGATATGGTGTTAAAAGACAGAGTTAGACATGTTTGCCAAGTGAACTCGGTAACTAAATAAGTAGTAGCTTTGCGATATTGCTCTTGACTTTTGACTCCAAAATCGGATTATCTGGTTTGAAACACTAGGATAATCCTAATTAATTTTCGGATAATCCATATCCGCATGCTATTTTTCATACCATATTCTACACCATATCCGAGGCTTCACGTCAGGATCGGATATCCTTATCCGCCGAATTATATAAAATCGGATATGGATACCTTAAAATGGTTTCGGTGCGGAAATTATCCTATCCGTTTACATCCCTAATCATGGGGAAGACCTTATTTGGGTAAACATTTACAGTCGAATAGGTTTCTTGATTAAAAAGATCAAGTATGTGCATAATTTCATAAACCTGCACATATTCAGGTGATCCACCCGTAGCCACCGGCAAATATACTAGTCTGTTCTAAACTGAATAAGAACTAGCCGTTGTGACTCGCGTGCACGCACAGACCACTGGCAGATCGCGTGAGCGCGACGAGACGGTGACTGCACGGTCTCAGGTCTCCCGCGAGGGCGAGGCGAAGAAAATTAGAAGTCGTCGGGATACTTTCGGAGAAAAGAAAAGGTCCTCGGGCTTATGGCAATGGACCGAGAAGCTGTCCTGGCCCATGCACTGCGCCTCTGGTAACGCCGAACGTGGCGAGTGATCGACGGACGCCGAAGATGATCGGCAGCAGTGCCCTCTGGAGCGCCAGTTCCGCCTCATCCATCTCCGGCGTGGCGTACACAGGAAGATGCATGCCGCGAGCCGGCCGCCAAACAAGCTTGCCACCAGCCACCAGGCGCCACCGGGGGTGGGGGGTTGCCACCAGAAGCGGTAACAGCGCGACCTGGGCATCACTGCCTCTACAGGACGCGTCTCCTCGCCTCGCCTGCCCTGCACGCTGACAGGAGGACGGGACCATCGCGCGCTCACCGTTCATCGCAGGCGTAGGCGGCGCAGGGTCGGCCGTGCGCGCAGGGTGAGCTAGCCGGCGGGCACTGAGCACGGCAGAGCGCGTCCCGGAGGCGAAGAGCACGAAGCGCGCGCGGTTTGCATTGCGCTCGGCAGGATGTCTCTTGCAGTTCTGACGCGCGTGCACGCACAGACCTCCGGCAGACGCACGAGCGCAGCAACCTGAAGAAGGGTGACTAGACGACTTGGTTGGCGATGGCGAGCACACGGTCCCGGGTCTCCGGCGAGGCGACGAAGACGAGGAAGTCCTGGTCCAGGCCGTACGCCTCTGGTAACGCTGTCGTGGCGTCCTCCGTGGTGGACTGATCGACGCACGCCGACGACGATCACCAGCATGAGTGCGCTCTGCACCGCGACTGCCGCCTCGTCGATCTCTGGCATGCTGCCTAAGTCCTCACAAGCTTGGCAGCGGTAGCGGGCTAGCAGCGCGACCTGCGTGTTTCTCCCTCCGTTTCATGTCCGTGTGAGCCACCGAGAGAGGTACCGAACGACAAGTGCGGATCGTGGCTCAGTACGTAGTTGCTTTGTAATCTCCCTTTATAACATAATAGTAATAAGCTGAATAACAGAAGGACAGAAAAGTCGCACCCTGTATTTTTACGCGGCACAAAATCCTCTCTTGTAATCTCTTCTTGGACTCTGTTTTTGCAGTGCCAAAATTCAGATAAGTTCAAGATCGGCAATCGTCCAGGTCATCGGAATCGTCCAGCTCGTCGATCTCCGGCAGCTCACAATAGTAGCAAGAAGATTTTACTTTACTTGTACGCAGCTCTTTTTTTTAGTGTCTTGTATGCAGCTCTGCTGCTTTCGTAAAAACTTTTAGCAAGTGTTTCAGAGCTCTTGATTGAAAGGTACAATAATAATAATTTAATCAGAGAGAAGGCACAGCTTAATACGAAATCAAACCAACTTGGACTGGATCAACCAGCTTACCATAGTACGTAGTACGTAGCATACACCAGAAAACAAAGCCATCAAGGCGCAACAAGCAGCTAGCTAGCTGGTATCGTCAAGGATCAAATTCGAATGAGCCAAGTTAAATGAAATCTACCGACTCTACCAGGTCACCTGGGCTAACACATACAGAACACCAGCCACGATCTGAACAATGACTATTGGGAAGAAATGTCTGTCCACCATAGCCAGGGCATCAATCATGGTCCTCTTCAGCTGCTCCACCCTTGCTATCATGGTCCTCTTCAGCTGCTCCACCCTTGCTCTCACAGCAACCGGATTGGCCCTGTCGGCTTTTGCTCCCCCACCTTCTCCTTCTTCGTCATGACCTCTTGCATGAAACTAGGGAAGTCACGATCTTCAATGAGCTTGTCCAGCGCAGCCTTCGCAGTTGGGTCTTTCGCCAACCTGATAAGCTCCTGCAGCCCGAGAACAGGCCCATACCATGAACTCTCTTTCGTCAGCCATTCCTGCCACATCTTCACAATCGATTCAGCTATCGAAAGCACAAGGAGTGCCTTCCTGCTAAGGGGAGCAGAGATGTGGACATCTTTGTCTTGGGGCTTCACGACCGACTCCGGATCACTCACTGGACTGCTTGAACTTGTAACAGTGGCTTTGTTGGGCATGTTCTCCTGGACGTGCTTCAGGAACTGCTTGTTCACCTCCAGTATCTGATCCAAGCTATCCCCTATCCGCTTGAGTTGATCCTGATCGAGCTTGCAATCGGATGAAAACGAGCGTCCCTGCAGTTATAAACATAATTGATGGAGTAAACATAGAGTGCACATCAAGAACACATTCTGAAATTGAGACTTCTCATATTTTACGGTTTGAAAATCATTGGTGCAATGTTTATCAAATGGTACTACTGGAAAACAAAAAACAGAATTAATAGCAGGAGGCGGACGAGCTGCTGCTTTGAATCAGAGGTTCGGTGATAGCTGCCAGCAGAATGGGTGCGACCAGGAGAAGCTTGAGAGGCTAAGAACAATTGTGGAGCTAGTGGTGACTTGAGCTGCAGCGAAGAAGACAAGGTTGGATCTCTATTCTTTAATTGTGAGCAGGAAAGAGCAGGAGGTGAACAAGTCCCAAGCAGAGGAAAGATAGCTGCTGCTGTGACCTCCTTAGTATCTTCGAAGTGAAGCTTGGCTTGCTGTGTCAGCTGCTCAATAGTAGTGGTGGTACTTGAGAATTGACTAAACTATTTGAGGAGAAAAATGTGGCCAATCTAATTTTGACCACAAAACAATCAAGCGAGCTGCTTAAAATCTCAGCATAGGAGTTAGAGAAAATGAGAATTTCAAAACTTGTGTCATACAAGGCCTGGCATTTACTATGCAGTATGTGTGGTAAGTCGATGTACGCATGATCCCAGAAGTGAGCACTTGGAGGCTGTTTATCGGATCTTGCGGTATTTAAAGGGTAGTCCCGGGAAAGGATTGTGGTTGGGAAGTCCAATAGCAGATTGTCTAATGAAAGGCTTAGGAGTGAAAGACTGTAGTTCGGTCTGTGCTAAGATGGGAATGTTAGGCTATCAATGTCCTGGCCGTGTGTGTGTGTGTGTGGCCCATAGGCATACATGTAGCTGTACCTAGCAAGTGAATGCGGCGAGGATTCTAGAATTTTCTCACAAACTACAAACCCCTACTGAATTGTTTTGATGCGTTGAAGAAGCATGTAACGTACCCATGGTTGCCCAGGCGCCGACCACATCCCAAGGACTGAGTGCCGCTTGTCTCTGTGCTTCCAGTTCACAGCAACAATCTATTTGGACAGAATGGCGTTTTCAGGGTGCAGATGTAGCAGATATTACAAGCAGTACAGTGCAAATAGTCTGGTAAGGTCAGCTAATTACAGTCCCTGACCATTGGTGACATGAAGGCAGTTATTTCTGTGGGTTGATACAGCTTCTGAAGAATCAAGTCCCTCAACTTCTCACTTTCGCTGCGGTATCCACCCCGTGCCCCAATGTCCCTGCACATATTCCATCTATATGAAAAAATGGCCTGCTAGTACTAGATTCTAGTTCTACACTTCTTGTCGTTCATATCATCACTTCATCAGAAGAGGAAACTCACCCCAAGATGTCCATGTACTGCAGTCCAAGGAGCTCCTCCATCCTGTCCTCCCTCAGATGTCCACGAGGCGCCCCATACCCCTGCAGAACACGCGTTAAACCCTACCAACATCGTACCCAATTCGCCACAGCGCCTGCACATAACAAACGATCAAGAGAATGTGAAGAACCTGCGGGCCTTGGCCGAATATGCCGGTGACGAGCGACGGCGGCGGCGGGGGCGACGTGGGGAGGACCGCGTGTCCAGTCGAGGACGAAGCGGAAGGGACGCAGGCGATGGAGGAAGCGGCGTAAGCGAATGGAAACGACGATCCTGGGTGCGCGGCCTGTGCGCGCACCAGCGCGAGGACGGCGCGTGACCTCATCTTCCCCTGCTGCTGCGGCGGCGGCGGTGCGGTGCGGAGCGGAGCGGAGCAGGTGGTCTGGTGGTGGGGAAGCGTGGGATGGGCGAGGAGGGAGGGACGGGGAGCGTGGGAGGTGGCGCAATGCCGTGCCGAGATTCTAGGAGTGGGTCTGTTCGTACCACTGGACTCGGTTTGGGCTCCGGCTCGTCACCAGGACGGCACCATCCGCGGACGTGTGTGGTGCGTCTCCGCCTGGCGCCGTCGCGTCGGGTCGGGTCGGGTCGGGCCCCTCTCGCGGCGCGTCCGACCGACCGACCGCCCAGGGATTGTGATCCTGTTAGACCGACTCCGACCGAGCGGTCGTTCCCACCCAACGAGCCACCTGCACCAGCCCCACCATTCCAGCGCGGAAGACGCGACCCGGCGATGACGGCGGCGGGCGGCGGTGGCGCCGCGCCGCCGACGAGGACGACGGATTCTGAGGAGACCCGTCTCATTCACTGGGTGAGTCCCCCCCCCCCCCCCCCCCCCCCCCCTGCAGTGCGCGGATTTTGGCTGGGCTTTGGCTCCCGCTCGCTAGGGTTTGGGCAGGCCCGGAAGAACCCTAGGTTACCCACCCTTCCCTAGTTTTGGGTTCTGATCGACGTATAAACGCGGCGAGCTTCTCAATTCCGTGGTGCGATGTTGGCAGATGCAAGATTCTTTACGTGATTGCGCAATGTGATGAGAGAAATCGTGGGGAGGGCACGGGATTTTTTTTTCCTGGGATGCACATCAGCTGCACGCCCTATTTTGTTGGAATTCGGAGCTAATTCAAGGGCCCAGATCCGCCCATGAAAGAATTGCGATGCAGTTTGTTGCAGGAACACCATGCTGGATAGTTTATACTACCCAGAACATCTCAACATGATCTATGCTAAACCACTGCATGCTTGTAGCCAAAATGCAGTCAATTTGGTTAGATATAAATCCAGTCTTCCATGCAGCAAGGTGAAACAAATACACCACCACATCAAGTCCAACACAAAATAGGATAATGATGCCCTCTGTTAGCAGCAGATATGATTGTCCTTAGGCAAGCTCCTAGCGATCAATGCAGTTGGCTTTGCCTTGCGTTCGCGTTCGTGCTATACTAGACCATCGACAGCCACTTCAGACATGTACTTAACAGCAAAGTAGTTTTTTCCCCTCAATCGATAGGACAATTCGAATCCCATCTTCCGAAGTAGCAGCAGGCTCAGCACTTGGAAGAGGTCCCTCCAAGTCATTATTGCACTTAATCAGTGTTGGATTATTTCTTCTGGCCTTTTTGGTCACATGCTAATAAGCTATGAGTAGTAACCATGAAACTTTGAATGGTTGGTGTTGTACAATGTACGGTGTCCATTGCAATGACACAGTGAAAACAGTCCGTAGTTTTGCGTCTAACTGAATGCAGGGGCAGGTCTGGACCACTCACCAAGCTGTCCTGTTTTGATTTATTTTTTTACATTCTTACAAGCAGAGTGCAAGTTAACTGGAGTTCCAAGTCAACTATATAAACACCTGGATACCCAGAATATAGCATTTAGTTTTATGTTGTGTTTAAATACCATTCAATCCTTATAGATTGTCGATTTCTTGGTATAGGAGAATCATCTGAAACTGTAATCCATACCTCTGTTTTCATTCAGGCATACCGAGTTTGCATTGAGGATGGGTGAGTTCCGACATATATGTTGCTGCATTTTCGCATCCTGATTTTCAACTGCACCCACCCTCGACAAAAGAATTTGCAAATTGATTTCTATGTGAGATTTTTCTAAGGATTCTCTTGCAATACATTTTAGGGAAAACGTTCGTTGACATTAAATGTAGGTTTTGGGGGGGGAAATTTATGGATGGGGTAGTCCCTTGGACCTGCACACCCTCGTATATATAGGTCAACTTAGGATTACATCCTAACTTGTACACTAGAATACTCTAGACTCTGCTAGGACACTAACTCAGACCCCAACACTCCACTGGAAAATTCCAGACTCTCCCAGGACAGTACTACTACACTAACTCAAGACTTCAACACTCCCCCTCAAGATGGGCATGGTTAATCACCATGGCCATCTTGCTACAACTCCATGACACTTATCACGACCACTACACATCTAGCTTACTAGCATACAAAGATACATGAGAGCATTTTACTAGCTCTTGCTCCATCGGTCTTTCACCATCTGCAGTCGAGCACCCATTCAACACTGACCATTCAAGCTCCGCCACATGCCGCCTCAACACCACCATCACCATGCACAAACTTTGCATCAAGCTGGCCACCTCCAACCCTTCTCGTGTTGGTCCACTGTTGCCTCTCCAACCATGCGCCTTCTCACACCGGCACCTACAACAGTGGCACCACACACCTTCCATCATCAGCTTGATCATCGTCATTGCCTCTTCCTCAACTCTGGTTCCCGCAGAACCACGGTTGCCTCACCTCAACCACGTCTGACTTCAATACTCCACTAGAATAATCTGGACTCACCTAGGACACTACTACTACACTAACTCAGACTTCAACATTAACCTCTTAAAAAATCATTAGTTTTACCTATGATGCAAATCAAATAAACCTTGCAAACTTTATCTTGTTGATTTGAGTAGATACAACATTTCAGTCTTGAGTTTTTCATAATCCAGCGTCTTTGGAAACCTACGAATCAGAGAGTTCTAAGTTGCGAAGTACATGTGGACGGTGGTTCATTAATAAAAACCAACTTATATTGCAACATTGATATTCAGTATCTTATACCTCATAATTCTCTATATTTTATTAACAGTTTAATTCTCCTTATCTGATCGAACACATGTTAGGTAGATTCATATTATGCATGGACTCTGTTTTTTTTGTTAGGCACCAAATTGTATGCTCACCCTGTCACCCAGGTTCTCAATATTTTACCATCATATTCCCCCTTTACTGCATAATGATGGCACACAACTAATGTCTCTGCTCACAGACAATTACTCTGTACTTCTGTCTTCTAGGTATTTCATACTTTGTGTGTGCTAAGGTTTCTGAATGTCTTCTCCCTGTTTTGCAGGTTCTAAAAAATTTCTTATCCAATGTTGATGCCCATCTTGTAGTTGTGGGAATGGAACTCTCCACTCTTCCAATACAATAACTGTTTAACTTGGTGTCTATTATGAGGTAATGCACTCCATATTCTTCTATATACTCATTCTCAATTGAATGGCATCAAATTGACTGTGAATATGAGTGTTCTTTGATCCAGTACACATCTGTTGAATTTAACCTATTGGTACTTCCTAATTTTGACTTAGAGCTTATGGGTGCTGTGGCCGGGTAGGAAGAAAGCCTACAACTATGTAGTCTACTTCGAATGTGTGTTTCTTTGTTGTTGCGTGCTGATAATTGAACTGCTTACGTATAGTACATTTTATTCTACAATCCATATACTGTCATTTAATGGTTTCACTTTACACTATTGTATTGTTCATGGGAAGTAAGTCATTACCACCTTGGCACATATACATGACAGTCCTATTTATTTTTAGAGGGTGTTTACCAGGCCCCTTTTGATGCGAATTTGAATTTGAGTCTTTAGTCTGATAAACACATTTGGTTATTATATGGTTAATATTAAGGTTGGCAGCTACAATGTGTCATTTTGATTGAAATAACAGAACATCTATATGCATCCTAAATTTTGACGATACAGTTCCTACTTTATTTCTTGTGTATGGGCCAGTTCATAATTACATATGATTGGTGTGTAAAACCTATCTGACCCCAGTAGAGTAGTTTCGAACAAACCTAATCAGTTCAGCAATTTTCATCAGTAGTATAATACCTAGATGTGGATTGATCTCTACCTGGTTATTTTCCTAGCCTTCTCCTATTCTATATGACACATTTATCCTCTCGGCATTTGACTGGTATCACACAATGTTGGATGGTTGTTTATTTGGAGGTGGTGCACCTATGAGCCAAAGTGGGTTTCCCCATTTTTCCTAACGTTCTCATGTCAGATCAACGCAGCAACAACACATCACTTGTATAACTTGAACTGGTATTTTCTCTTGTCAGTTTGGACTACAGCACGAGAAAGGCTCTGGAGGCCAGAAGGCGTGCCCTGGTCTGATGAACACCTTCTGTTCAAGGTAGAATCAGATGGAGAAACGAGGAAATGGGTAGAGAGTAGCGCTGGCTTGGGCAAAGTATGACAGCAAGAAGCCATTCTGAGCTTTCAACTGCTTGGTATTTCCGTGAAGCTTCAGAAGAGGTGGTAAATGGAAGATATCAACTCAAAAAGAAGTGTACCATACATATCTTGGTGCTGAAGAAGTGAGTATTTCGGTGGATGGGGCTGGCCAAATGTTCACATACATACACCACTTTTTAGGTCAATTTTGTTTTGTCAGGTAGAAAATGGAATGACAAATGTTCTTTGAGACACCAAACTGAATTCATAAGAGGTCAATACAGGTGCTGTCTTTTGTGTGGTGATAATGAAATCCATATTGCTGTCGTTGTTATTATTCTTGTAGAGAGCTGATGCTGTCACTAGTAGATTCCGGCCTTCTAGTAGTAGCATTTAAGTCTGAAAAAAAACTAACTGAACATGGAGCGCGAGATAGACCAGTCTGGCCCTCTAGTAGTAGCATTTAAGTCTGAAAAAAATGCATGATACGAAATCTAATTACCAGAAGCAATTGGTTGCTTGCTCAACCATGATACTAGGATTGCCTCAACAACAGTAGGGATGGTGCCAGCCACAGCATCTACTACGATCAAATACGACTACCAGTGAAACAAAATAAAAGGCAGAAGTAAATGAACGGCAGTGGATCATCCAGACGTAAATTTCCATCCAGAAGCCCGATAGTCTAGCTCATTTCAAAGAAGAGAAATCTCAAGGAGAGGGAGACACATGAACCAGAAATACGACCACAGCATTTAACCATTCTGCAAGACTTGAGACAGTACAACTAGGTTCCATACCATACTCCCACGTTTTTCATACCATACTCAGCATAGCATGGTCAGTGAACAAACCATCCCGGTCACCCAACATCATAAATACAGGATTACAACAATTTCACATGGCGCAATCAAATACAACGAGATAGTCTTCTTATGGAGTCTAACCACTCATATCCCAGGTTATGGATTTAGAAACTTAACGGAACATTTTTGAAGCCTTTGGAGCCAGGTACATAACAACAGAAGTGACGATAAACGCAAGGTGGTATCTGCGACGCATGGCGGGTTCATCTCGGCGCAACCCATGCTCTATCTTCCTGCAGAGCAATACATTTTTCAAATTAAAAAACATTGTAGTGAAGGAAAACTTGGCACACTAGAATATAACAAGTACAATGCAAATAATTTTGATGTCATAGCCAACATAGTTATGCAATGGTTATGATCTTGAGCTAGGCAACTAGACATTTGAATTTCAGAGATGAACCATAACACGGCACATTCTATGGCTGGTTACTACGGGCAGAGTAGCAAGTTGATAAGATTAGGTAGCACACCATTATTTGGTAAGATCAGCGAATTACTAGCCCCTGTAAAATACAGGGCTAGGCTTACATAAGAAATAAAATAAAAAAAGTATAGATGCCAAACACATGTTCCTTATATCATGTCAAACATGTGTGCAACAGCTAAGAATATGTCCATGCAACAATCCATTTTGTTAAAAGCAAAGCAAGAATAGATAAAAAAGGTCCAAGATCTAAGATGCTAATAATATGTTCATGCAACATGTGTAACGATTCATTTAGTTAAAAGCAAAGAAGAGATAAAAAGGTTCAAGATTTACAGATGCTATTCCGACAATATTCTAATTGCTTCATGCTGTTCATACACCTGTATAAAGATCCTACAAAATTTTATGTTCAGTACATCTTGCTACATCTTCAAACAATAATTCCTACTACATCCTTATGTTATGCTCCAAACAAATTATAATATTACCAACCCTGGTATAAGTTTCCATATCTTAATGAATTAATACAAACACAGCATTACCGGATTTTCTGCTATCTCATTCCTATGGTTAGGATTGAATAGTGAAACAGGGATTTGACAATAAATTGAATTTGATTAAAAAACACACCCAAGTTGTCAATCTGCGGCAGGCCAATAGTTAAGCAGGTATTATGAAGGAACCAACATATGCAATTGACGCTTAGTGTAACACGACATGCACTTCTTTCTTTCATCTTTGATAGTCCCTTTATTTCCACACACAAACAAGAAATTATACGAATTTGAGGCAATTTATTAATCCAAAAACTAGTAGCATATGTGGTATGATGATAGCAGAAAGCAGACACTAGATTGCTGATTCTTGTCGAGTAGAAGTTAATAGTACCTTTCATTGAACCTCCAAACCACCCGATATCTCTTGGCGATGGAGTCTAACTCTTGAATAGACTTGGAGAGACTGCCTACGTGGCCATGGGCCGCCTTCAACCCCTCGACCTTTTCCACCAACTGAATAGTATCACCAAATCTTAGGCCATGTACAATGCGATGTCGGTTTACACAGACGCTTATAGAGAAGAAAAGAAAAGTAATGGAGCGCTCCTGCAAGAGCTAACGCAAATACTAGTCGACGGACGCTAGGAGCGCACCAATTCGACGCGACTGGTACTACTCGGCTACATTTGAACCTGGATTGCAGCGCATGGAGGCAAAACTGCCGGGATTTTATTCCCTAGCGCCCGTCGCAAGCGCCGCTTTTGGAGATGGCCTTAGATCGAATCACCAGTAAAGAAAGGGGAGGCGCGGGAGGACAGGATAAGCAAATACCGCCTGATAGTCGGGGCAGAGGGGCCGGGGAGGCGTCTTCTTCACCGCAGAAGCCAGAAATCGCAGCACCGACATGGTCGATTGCTTGCTCGCTCGCTCGTTCGTTTCGCTAGCTAGGGTTTGTACCCGATGGAGAATTTCGATCTAATCGCCAACTTCGCCTTGGGATTCTATATGTTGTCGGGACTGCAATGCGCGCGTCGTTCGCCAAGGCCTGGCCAGCCCACCTGTGCGGCGCGCCTAACATTGAAAGCTTTCCTAACAACATTATCTGGAGAAATTGCGAAAAGGCTTTCCTAACATTGAAAGCTGGCCTACTCAACAGCTTTTTATATCTGGGCTCCAGTTTCTTGGGCCTCTGCTCCCAGGACCTCCCTCTGAGGTTAGGTGGATCTCTTTTACGGCCCACAGTATGCGGTCTCCCCGCAAACCAGATCTCATCGAAAACAAAAAAGAAAAGAGGCAAAAAAAACCTAGGTGTTCGGGTTCCTCAACCTCGGCAATCCCAGCGCCGGCGCAAACCCTGGCAGCTCCACCATGTCGTCTCTGCTGCGCTCTCCGGCCATCCGCCGCGCTCTCTCGGCCGCCTCACCGGGAGGACCGCAGGGAGGTTTCTTCGTCCGTGCCCCCTCAGCGGCAGCCCCCGCCGCTGCAGGAGGGGGAGTAGCGACCGTCGGCCGTGGTCTTGGGCTCCCGACCGTGCCGCGCCGCCACCTCTCCGGAAAAGAGCAGAACAGCAAGCCTCCTCCTCTTTCAACCGATCAGGTGAAGCAACACACCTGAATCGCTCAACGATGTCTTGTTGCATTATATTTTGTGGATTATTCTGAGATGTCCTTTTCGAATTACTGACGTCTGTGACGGCTCCGATTAGTCTATTACACATATTTCCCTGCAGAAAAAAATCTAGTACACATATTGTTACCGGTTAATGCACCACATGATATTCTGGCCTTGCTTGCATATCATTATCCCATGGACCACCCAACAATCTTAACTTGCATTCCCAAATTCCCATTGGACAAAACACTGGCCACCCTTTGTGGTTAATTTTCTTCCCTTTAGATACTCCTTTTGGTGCTGTTTTGAGTTAACTGGTATTGAAAAGCAGGTTGGAGCTTAAACCTTAATCTTGGTGATGAATCATGATGCATATTGTTCATTTGACATGCCACATGTATGTCATAGAACATCATTTGGTTACAAAGTTGGTTTACCCATGTGTCTGCAAGGTGGTTCCATTATTTATCCTCAGAATGTTTGACTTCAAACTTACAAGATATGAACTGATTCTCACAGAGTATAATGGTTTGAAAGATGTTTTGAATCCATGTTCTTAAATAATTGATGGCTCTCATCTCTACTCTCACCAATGGTGGACTTATACCTATCCAATAGAGCATTGGAGGAGTTCTAGTGTGTGGATTATCTTGTGTCTTGTTTTGAAAGCATGTTCTCATGCAAACATTAGCTTTCTGTCCTTTTAAGTAGACTTTCTTTCTGCAATTTTTACAGTTGATAGTTAGCTATGTTTCTTACTAAAGCTTTAGAAGCACAGTTCACTATGCTCCATGCATGATCTGCAAGTGGACAGGCACAAAAAAAAAAAAAGTTCACAGTTGCTAGATTATCACAGAATGGACACTTTTTATCTGCAGACAAACCTTCTCTAGCCAACAAATTCCTAGTTAGGATTCATTATTTAGTAATGAGCATCATGAAATTTTTGATTCACAGAGGTACATTTACTTTGCAGATTATCCTTGTTAGGATTCATTATCTAAATTATCATCATCTGTATGGTAAGTTACGATCTGTCATCTTCAGCATTTTGAACATTCAACAAACTGTGGATTATCTATCCTTAAGTACCCAAATTGTAGCGTCTTTGTTCAGGTTGAAAGTGTACCTACAGGGTCATTCCGAAATCTATTTGTCCAATCAACTGTTAAGCTTAGATAGCACATAAACCCCGATGCATTGTTTTAAGACGTCGCGATAGCATGCTTAAGCGCTGACACGCCCCAGGATGGTGAGGGGTCCACCTTGCCTAAGATATTAAGCGTATGGGTGTCGTTAGAGGTGCCACCACCTGTTCCTAACTGCATCATCGCTGTGGCTGCTCCTGGGGCTTGGAGACGACAACAATGCCACCTCCCAGCACTCCAGTGAGTATCCCGGCATGAGTCTGCTTTCACATCACACTGCTGTTGTTGTGAGGAAGAAGAGATGCTGCGGTGAGGGAGTTGGGGACATGAGGAGAAGGGAGGAGATTTAGGGTTGTGTGCTACTACCATGAGGAAAGAGAGCAGAAAGTGTGTGGTGGCTGTGGTGAGGGAGGATAATGGAATTAGGTCATGGGGAGAAGTATATGGCTACTAACTGGACTTTTGGGCTACGGGGAGGTGCATATATAGTGGCTCATCTCTCAGTCATCCATATTTTCCTTGCAGTACATGCATTAAACTGCTGATTGCTCTGTACATGCAATGTCTAAGGCGTCCCCTGGCCTGGCCTTAAGCACTTATAAAACGTAAGGCGGGGGTTAGGCGCCTCGCCTTGCCTTACCACCTTGAAAACAATTCCCCAATGGTTCTGAATTCTTTGAACAACCTGCGATACATTTGACTCAATGGCTTGTCATCAGTCGATTTGTCCTCCCAAAACCTGGTTTGCTCCTTTGACTCATGACTTGTCATCAGTCGATTTATCCTCCCCAAACCTGGTTTGTTCCCACTCTCAACTTTTCTTTGCACGAAGTGAAGAAGGTATCTTTAACTTTAATGAGGCCTGACCAAAAGGAATTTCCTGTTTTCATCTTTTCCCCTGAGAGAGTGCTATCACTTCATATTTTCTTTTTATAATCTGTTTCAACGTGTCATATTTATTTTCTAATTCTTTTTTCAACCATTTGCATAAAATGCGCAATGTTCAAGGTTCTTAAGTCCAATACCCCTGAAGCTTGGGTTTGGCGACACGGAATATTTTCTTATGAAAAAGTTGCATTGGGACCCTTAAAGTTTTTTGTAACTAAGTTTAATACTGTTTGAATTCCATTCTGTCAGACGGAATTCTGCCATCTCCATTCATGTTGTGCAAATTTTAGCATTTTGCGGAGAAAATAAGGAGCTCTTTTTCAGAACTCCTGAAACTTTATTCCCTAGTAAGGTTTTAGGCAGCAATGATGACACTTTGAGGTTTCTCACTTACAGCCAGCTGACAGTACTACTTGTATTTTCTGGTGGTGTGCAGGTCAATTTGGCGGATCAGACTGTGAAGAAACTGCAAGATACTATGGAGAATGGATTTGTTGTATGTGGAACCATTAGACTGTAAGTATTAGCCCCAATTTTTCTTAGATGTGCTTCTAACCATGTTATTGACGTATCCTTATATATTTGATACTTTGGAATACAGTCTCCTTGAGGAAGCCAAGCCACGTAGTCCGTTTGCCCAGTGCGCGTGGATGCTTGGCCTTACTTGTTTCCTTTCTTATGCCGAACAAGTGATGAGTTCAGCGAAGTGAGGATGATTCGGTATTCTTTGCGCTTGTCTTTTGATTACTAAAATACACCGGCTTCTACTTAGGAGAATCTTTACTGCATTTTACGAGTACAATCACATGCTGATCTTGATCGAGGCACTTTATTGTTGTGTGCAGACCGTAATTTGACCTGGAAGGAGGGAACCATTCTGAGAAATGGCTGTGGTATGCTTCAAGGATCTAGATGCACCTGAAGGTTCTAGTTTTTTGTGCTTGAGAAACAACAAGATTGCTGGCCGCACTCAAGGGCTAGCAAAACTCTTTGTTCTGATGGTATTAATTAAGGGCACTTGTTAACCTGGTTATGAAAAAGACTGGGTGTTTTCCCTCTTACCAAAAAGAGGAGGAGTCACATCAAACTCCTGGAACGAGTTGCCGTGGCACTGTTTGCATTCCTAATCTTAACTTATATGTTATTGTCGCTACAGGTTGTACGAATCTAAGTGTTTCGGAAAAATTTAAACATGTTTAATCTTGAACTTAGGCTGTACTATATGAACCATTTGCTCTCTACTGTTAGATTGTTGGGTGTTTTCGAAGAAAGGTTCGTCTGCTGGTTTATCGTAATTTCTCAATCGAATTATGTGCGTACCATCCTGCTGAGTTTATGCAAACTGTTGGAAAAATATTAACATCTACTCTATCCATGTAACATCTTTCTTTCATTTTTTTTTTAATATGTACGCTTGTCGGCATATTTATAACTATAATAATACTACTTGTATTTATAACTATAACAATACAACAATACAAAGATGGTACGAATACAAGTAACAGAAAACAAGAAGAAAACAAAAGGTTGCAAATCGTCCTTGCCGCAACTACTAAGGGCCCAAATCATTTGTGTCGTAGAAGAAGAAGATCACCAGCCCCCTAGCCATAATGAGCCGCAATAACCACTAGCCCTGTAAGGAACATTGGCCGGAGGATCCCTCCGAGCATCTTCAACACCGGATTCGGAGCCAGTGCCACCCTGCCTATCAAGCGGCCGGATCCTCCACCATCCACCATAAACCAGCAGCAATCCGCACCGCCGCACTCCAAATCCACCAGGACCATATCTTTCTTCCATCCTTAGCAGCTCCTCTTGTTTGTTTTTTGCTCTTTTCATATGTTATTGGTTATGAAGATTAGGAACACACATAGGACCGGCATCAGAGACGGGGCACACCTTGGAGCATCTGCACTTGCCCCCTCCCCATGGATGCCCCTAGGCCTATTTTCGGCTTCGGACGACGAACATTTCCCCAGCCATTCCCGTAGGAGCCCGAAATTTGCTAGATTGGGCCCAAAATCCATTCGGCGAACTCAAGCCGAACTCAGCGCCCCAGATGGAGCGAAAAGCCGAGCGGGCCTGGGTTGCCGGCGAGTGAAGCCGATTTCCTCCCTTTTCTTTCCTTTCCCTCCTTTTCCCTCCAAACCCGCCATCTCTCCGCCCCCTCCATTCCCACCTTCCCACCCATCACCTCCCACAAACCTGCGCCACCATGGCGCCGAAGAAATTCAATTGCCCGAGACCCGCCGCCGATGCCACATCACGGCGGCATGTATTTGCCGCATCACGGCGTGTTGTGGGGTAACCCCGTGGGTGGCCCGATTTTCACGGATCTCGTGGTCAAATCGATGGGAAAGCGAGGGGAAAGGGAGAAGCTAGCGGAAGCGGACGCACACCTCGCGAAGAACACGATGAACACACGCAAAACTCACACGATACAAGGCCGATTGCTCTCACCGGTGGCCAGCGGTCCAATAGAATCCTCGCAAGGAAAGATCGGTCAACATGCTCCCTCAATCCCACGCGGAGAGGGAAGAACACCTTGGAGAGGGTCTTAACGTCTTGGAAAAGGGACACCGATGCCAAGGCCTTGTACAACGAGGGAGGCGCGATGCAAACTCCAACGAGGTGGTGACAATAATCGATCCCCTTTGGTAGAAGGGGATGAGGCAAACCTAGAGATTCCACAAAGGGGGTTTTCTTTAGTCTATCATCTATGCCTAAGGGATACAATGAGGGGTGGGGGCTCTATTTATAGGCCAACCACAAGTTCAGGGGTAGTTTGGGCATAAAACTAGGGTTTGGTGCGGAATAGAGGGGTACATGGGCCAAGGGCCCAAATGTTGGCTCGCAGGCCCATCACTTAGGCCGAACAGTCCAGGTCAGGTGGACCGGATAGTCCGGGGTGGCCGGATACTCCGGGTAGAGTCCAATGTAGCACACGGAATGTTTGCGCCAAGATGGGGCTGGGGTAGGGCAGACACTCCGGCTGAGTCGTGTCGGACACTCCGGGGCGATGATGGCGGAGACTCTGGTTCTGGAGCTAGCTGCTCCTAGACCGTCTTCTCTTCCAAGCCTCCGTCTTGTCGTGCTTGGTGCTCAAGGCTTCCTCCCATGCCTCCATACTTGTTGGTGTGAACCTATCATGAATATGGGACGGAGTATGAAGTAGTATACCATTCAATGGGGTAGGAAGTGGGTTCGCATAGAGGAATGGATTCACATTTGGAGTCCATGACGACTTGGCATAAGTTGGAGACCATGATGTGGTAACGACCGAAGGTCGGGCTACATCATATCCCCTCCCTTCAAAAAGAGTCGTCCTCGACTCTAGACGCTTATCACAAAGTTGAAGATGTCGAGAGGCCTTCTTGATCCTAGGGTTCACCATATAGTCGTCCTCGGGAAGATTGACTTGACAACACTTCAATGTTCCTTCGCCTTCCATGAAGCCTACAAAGCTCACAACAAAAGCTAAACAACACTCAAAGCCTAGCCAATTCATGAAGATTATAGCATGAGTCCTCAAGTAGAAGGAAGTCACCTTAGGATGTAGAGATGGCTCGTTGAAGGGCAACCATAGGTAACTCTCTTCGATTCGTCTTGTCAACTCTTTGTCCATAGAGGTTGACGCGGGAGCAATTGTACCTTCACACAACAAAGACCAAGCAACATATGTTTGTGTGTGATAGAGGAGCATGTCATTTGTGGCATGTCCATTCTTGTTCACAACACTATTAGCACAACTCAAGTATAGCAAACGAGATGCATATGCAAGGTCAAAGTGCATGGAAATCGTTTGAACATCATCCAAATGTGGGAACTCAAAAACTCCATATAACATCTTAGTGTGGCACTCAAAGCAATCGACTAAAATATTGGTCAACATCTTTGGTGCAAGGATAGGAGAATTCGGCAAAAACACATGAGGAAAGATTTCCAAAACAACATCATTATGTGGGCAAACCAACCATTGGAAAGAGAAATTGTTCGACGTGTTGGATGCCACACACAAATCATCAAAAGCCAAAATCATGGGGGGTATGAGTATCGCAAGCGGAAGCAAGGATAACATGTTTGCGAACAAACCATATGAAAGAGCAAGTGGTCCTCATGTTTGTTGCAACAACAATACGAGAGACTTGGAAGCTCTCATGACAATACATGCTCAAAATGGCATTATGGTTGCACACAAAACATCGAAAAGAGAAATTGTTCAACATTTTTGTTGCAACACACAAAGCATCAATAGCCAATAGCAATGAAACATGATTGTCACAAGGTGAAAGAATACCATTAACATGCTTGCAAGCTAACCATAGGAAAGAGCAATTTGTCAACATGAAAGATGCAAAGCATGTAAAAGGTATCAGAGCTGGGTTCGATCTTGAACTCACGTGGGGATGCTCTCTAGAGCTCTTTTTGTCAACTCGTGCTCAACCGAGGTTGACATTATTGTGAGGGTACCTACACACATCAAACACAAAAGGAAGAACGTGTGTGCATGGTAGAGAAACACATCATCCATCATGGCATATCTCTTTTTGTGCACATCACCATAGTGCCAATCAAGTTTGAAAAATATGCATGGTGAGTATGCAAGTGGGGAACATGCTTATCATGGTAATCATCAAAATCTCCAAACTTTGAGAAAGCTATGGGGCCATCTCAATATAAACCATATTAGAATTATTATTGCAAGCAAAACAAGTGAAAGAGCAATTATTCAACTTATTGCAAGCAATGGGAGAGATTATAAAACATTCATGACAAAGCATGGTTCGATGGGTACCATTGGTAACATCATTGCAAGAAAAAAATTGGAAAGAGCAATTGTTCAACAAAGTGCAAGCAATGATATCATCAACATAATGTTTAGCGCATATCATGTCTATGGAAATATCATGACAATAAAAGGAATCCACATGGTCATCATGGTGCATAGCAAGATAAACACATGGGAATAAGAGTGGAACATATTTCATGTCACAAGTATCATCCATAGCATGCAAGTCATCACAAAATCATCATGTCCACTAGTGGGATCATGGTATCCTCAACACCCATATTGTTACCTTGTTCATACCTCTCATATGAAGTGGGTGTTGTGGTAGCATTGGCCTCCATGTGGGCAACTTCTTCATCATGTATGGGGATGGCATCATCTTCATCCACCATGTACATCGTCTTGGTTTGAGGCATCATCATCTCCAAGCTTGGCGCTTCTTGATGCATGGAACCTAGCACATCATGATAAAACACACTAGAGGTGGAGGATAAGTCGTTAGAAATCAAAGTGGTCTCACATGACCTATCAACTACCACTCTCAACTCACTAGGTGTATAACTCATGCCCTCCAAGTGGAAGCACTCAATCTCACATATGGTGGAGTCACTCATCTCACTCTTGTTTTCACTCAAGTGGGCTAAGTGGCTCTCATACTCATATGGGATTGGTACCACATCATCACTCAAGCATATGGGGATAGGCTCGGTGTGCTCAACTCCTTGCGCTTCCTTTGGTGAAGGGAAAGTCCCATGCTCACCATTCTCGACCTTGTCATCGCCATCTTGCACCGTGGCTTGTGTAGTCCTCTTGACGTACTCATCCAACTTGGTGAAGTAGAGGTCTTTGTCCTCCTCATCCATGAGGTTGCATGCGTCATCTAGGACGTCAAGTCATGGCGTTGAAGCTTGATGGCATGGAGGGGAGCTTGTTCTTGGTGCCATTTTGGTGGTGGCACGAGTAGTGGAAGGTGCCCTTTGATGGTGTCAACGAAGGTCATTGGCGTGTCTTGCCAAAGGTTGATGTAGATGGTGCACTTGGTCATCCACATGACTCTCGCGATGATGCTTCTTGTCCTTAGCACTCTTCTTGGTGAGGCGTTGTAATGAGCGCAAAGCATCATTAGTCTTGGCCATGATGCTCATGGTTTTGGCAAAGTCGTTGTCCATGTCGCGCTTGAAGTTGTCCATTTGATGGTGGACCTTGGTGCTCTCGAGGTGGAGGCTCCGTCTTGGTCGATGCGACTTGAGGAGCTTGTCATTGTCATTCTTGAATTTGTCCATGCTTGGGGAGTTATTGTTGTTATAGAACTCCATATCACCCAAGCATGTGGAGCCATTATCGGTGTAGTGCTCCATCATGTCATCCATGCTTGTGGAGGCATAGGCATGGTGGCTCATCGTGGATTCTTCATAGATATCATCCTCGGTTCCAGAGTCCCTAGACATGTTTCAGAAGACCAAGTGGTGTATATGAAAGTGGTAGGGGTCTAGAGATGCAACGTCAAACCTTACTTTACCTTGGAAGATAATATCCTGCAAGTGGCAACACTTGAGAGCAATCAAAACCAAGCAAAGTGAAGTTCACGCGGAACACCAAAACCAACTAACCACTAAAAACACACAAAGCTTATGGTGGATAGGTATAGAAGGTGGTGTGTCCAAGAACAATCCGAAATCAAGATATTGTAATGGCGAGTAAAGAACCACGATGATCACAAAGCAAAATAAGGCAATCCATAAGATAGGAATTATATACAAGGAAACACACACGGTGGGATAAATGGGACTTGTGCGACAGAGAAAGTGAGCTAAGAACCAAATGATTACCTACCGAATACTATAAGCTTGTGTCGCATAAGTGCAAGGAGAGACGCTAGTTCGATTGCAATAAACTTGATGGGCTACAAGATATGCACACTAAGTACCACCTATTTGATGTTCATCGAGCTTGCGCTTCCTATTCTATGAGGCACTTGTTTCTTTCTTTCCTTTTCTTTTTCTATTTTTTCTTTTTATTTTATTTTCTATTTTTTTCACTTTTCTTTTCTTTTTCCACTTGCCCCTTCCTTGTGCCAACAACTATACAAGATAACTATACGAGATAGCTGAAAGAACATTTCATGTTTTCCTATGTTTTGCGTGTTAGATAACAATACTATGGAGACTTTTCATGTGCGCTAAGTGTGAAGGAAGTTTTGAGGGGGGCCGGATAATCCGCCCCACCAAGGGCCGGATAATCTGGCCTACCTCATCTCTCAAGGAAGCCAAGGCGCGTCGCTCGGTGTCCAGTCGGATTTTCACCCGGAAAATCCGAACTGGGGCGGTTTTTCCTCCCCAGGCCAGATAATCTGGGTATCGCAAGGGCCGGATAATCTGGCCCCCAGTTTTCGCGCAAAAGAGGCCAAGGCGCGTCGCACGGTATCCGGTCGGATTTTCTCCCGGAAAATCCGAACTAGGGCGGTTTTTCTTCCCCAGGCCGGATAATCCGGCCCTCACATAGGACCGGATAATCCGCCCCCCAGAAGTTGATGAAGGGCAAGCTCGGTGCGTCTCTCTGTTAGGGGGCGGATTATCTGCCGGATATTCCGAGTCTAGGATGGTGTTTTCCCCAGGCCGGATAATCCAGCCCTCACTTGGGCCGGATAATCCGGCCCCCAAAGTGTGCAACGGCTGGTTTCGAAAGGGGGTATAAGTACCCCTTCTTCCCCAACATTCAGAACTCTTGATTCATTCGAAACTGACCAGACATTGTGCAAGAGCTCTCATTCTCGATCTCCCACTTCAACCACCTGAAGGTCTTGATCTTTGGTGGAATTGAAGGAGGATAAGTTCATCATCATCAAGAATCAAGCGCTTCAACTCCTCTCCATTCACTTGGAGAAATCCCTGATCTAGTATTCTTGTCAATACCTAGATCTTGTTTATTGTATTTGATAAGTTTGTTCTTGTGACAGTTTGTTGTCATTTCGGGAGCCTCCAAGTTGTTGTGGAGTTGTTGCCCCGCTAGTTGTGTAAAGGCGCTGGTGCCCGCCTCGAAGGGTACCTATAGTGGAAGGTAGATCAGGCCTGTTGTGGCGAGATCCATCGGAGAACAGGGTGAGGCCTTTTGTGGCGTGGTGGTCTTAGTACCGCCCACCCCTCCAACGCAGACGTACTTCCCTTAACAAGGAAGGAACTGTGGTCAAACAAATCATGTGTCTCCGTGTGCTTCACTTTGGTTTACTCGTTCCTCTTCCACTCGCTCTTTACTTGCTAGTAGATAGGTTTGCATATAGGGAAATTCCACCTAATAGTTTATCTAGAGAATTTACCCTTTGTGCTAAGCCTAAAATGGAAAAAGAATTAAAAATTGGTGTAGCACCTATTCACCCCCCCTCTAGGTGCCCATACGATCCATTTCAATTGGTATCAGAGCCCCGGCTCTTTATTCGGGCTTAACCGCCTAAGAGTAGTATGGGTACCAAGGAAGATGGAAATGAGGATGTGGATAAGGTCACAATGGATGATCTCAAGTCGTTGGAAACAACCTTGTTGAAATCCTTTGAGGCCAAGATGGAGGAGATGAATCAAATGATTGCTCGCCTTACATCATCCATAGCCCCATCTCCATCCTCCTCTGAGGCTCCCACACCATCATCTAAGGAAAAGGGTAACACCGGATCCAAGGATGATGATGTGGAAGGTGAAAAACTAAATGGTTCCACCTCCAAAAAGGGAAGTGGTAAGGAGGAATATAGTGAGGTTCGCCACGTATATTCCCCCGGCCCACCTATCCCTCATCCTCATATAAACAATAGGGGTGACCCACCCAAGCTCACTGCATCCTCTTTTAATCAATGGCAATTCCTAATGAAATCTCATGTTTGCAGCTCTTCTATTGAATTGTGGAGGATTATTGAAGAAGGTCTTCATATTGGAGATCAAACCAATCTAACGAGAAGGGAAGTTGTGGATAGCCAGTTGAATGCCACCGCTCTCCACATGATACAGCTGGGTGTGGGTCCCAAGTACATGCCGCACATTGAGCATCTCAACACAGCTAAAGAGGCGTGGGATGCTCTTACAGACTTTTTCGTTGGAAATGAAAGCATGAGAAGAAACAGGTATGATGCCCTTAGTAATGAAGCTGAGGGATTCTACATGTTGGATGGTGAAAACCATGAGGACGTGTATAGAAGACTCAAGGGCATTGCAACAACATTTCGGAAGCATGGGGCCACTCACATTGATGATGCATGGATAAAAAGAAAGTATGTGAGTGCCTTAATGCCTTTCGAGCCAACGGATTTGAAGAGCTTGCAAGGTAGACACAACTATCATCAAATGACATCCAACAAAGTCATGCAAGAAATGGCGTCATTCAAAGTGGCGGCAAAGAATGCCGAAGATGCCCGTGCTCGGGCCATTGGAATGCAAAAGGGTGTCAATGTGGCTCTCAAAGCCAATGTTGTTGAGCAAGAGGAAGATGAGGGAGCTTTTGAGGGGGTATCCATGGACTGCCCCGATGAGGTCAAACGTGCTCATGGTGAGTACATGGTATTCTATCAAGGAACTTTTGGAAGGACCCTGCCAAAGCCAAGTTTGACCTTGAGCGCAAGAACGGGTCAAATGGAAGAAGAGAAAGTGGCCCAAGATTGAGAACTTGCTTCAACTGTGGAGATAGAATGCACTTTGTAGCCGAGTGTCCTTATCAAAATAGAGAAGACAATGGTGACAGGCTCATTCTTAAAGATAAATCTAAAGCTCCTAAGAAGAAGCCGTTTATTAAGAAGAATGGCCCTTTCAAGAAGCAACCCAAGATTGTCCTTGTAGCTCAAGAGGAATACTCCTCCGCAAGTGAAGATGAAGAGGATGATGATAGTTCCCGTGAAGTGGCTGCTATAGCCACCACATCGACTCCCTCCTCTCTCTTCGACTCGCCGAACGAGAACGCCATCAACAACAACGCCACTTGCCTAATGGCAAGAGGATCCGAGGTATCAACTTCTAGCTCTTCATTTCCTAAGACTAACATAATTTTGGATATGGATGATCATGACAGTCTTGAAATGAAAGAAGAAGTTATTGCCTTGGATACTTTTTTCACTAACCTACAAGGTGAGCACAAACTCCATTTTGATGCTCTTATGAGTCAACTTGCTCAAACCGAAGATCTCCTTGAAGAAAAGGGCAGAATTGAAAGAGAAGATGCCTTGGAGATAGCTTCTTTGAAGAATGCCTTGGAAGAGGAAGAGGAAGCTCGAGTATCTTTGGAAGAAAGACTCGAATCCCTTGTGGAGTCACAAGAAGAAGATGTAGCTCAGCTCATTAAAGAACGTGACCATGCTCTTGCCAAGGTAAAGAAACTAAAGAAAGAAAAGATTGACTTTGGGGATGTTCATGCTATACTTTTGGAGAAGTTTGATAATCTTGAAAGTGCTCACAAGGCATTGAAGAGTGATCATTCTACTCTAAATGAGTCTCATGACCAGCTCCAAACTCAATTGAAACGGTATGATGTGCCAAGTACCTCCACTTCATCCTTTGGAAAAGAAGATCTTGCAAGAAGTTCTCAACACAAAAGTAAAGGGGGTATTGATGAGATACTGAGCAGGCAAAGGACGAAGAATAGTAAAGAAGGTCTTGGTTACATACCCAAGATAAAGAGCAAGAAAAATAATAATAAGAAGAAGAACAAGACTGCTCAATCGAAGACTAGCAACATTACCAATGACAAGACTAATCATGATGGTTTTGCAGGGATCAACAATCCTAACTTTGAACTATATTGTGATTTTTATGGTGATGTTTATGCTAGTTATGTAGGGCCTTATGATTGTTACATTCCTTGGTCTATTTGGGTTCCCAAGACCCTTGTTAATAACGTGAGAGGACTCATTGAAAAATGGGTACCTAAAATCAAGAAGTAATTTTCTTGCAGGGCTATGCTTCCGGTGGTTCTAAATGGGTACTCGATAGCGGTTGTACGAGTCATATGACCGGAAGCAAGGAGATCACCACGGAGATGCGGCCAAACCTTGATCACATTACCGTCTCCTATGGTGACAAGTCAAAATCAGAGGTATTGGGTCTCGGCAAAGTTGTGGTGGCTCACGATATCTCTCTCATGGACGTCATGCTTGTTGAGACCCTCGGGTATAACTTACTTTCAGTTTGTGCCCTTGGTAAGATGGGCTTTGCAGTTTACATTGATGCTGATTTAGTGGTACTCTTGTGGAGTAAGTCTCTTAAAGTCGCTTTCGTGGGATATGTCGAAAACGACATGTACGTGGTGGACTTTTCGGGGAAAACCACTACAGGCCCGATGTATCTTTTCGGAAAGGCTGACACGGGCTGGCTATGGCATCGCCGACTAGCCCACGTCAATATGAGAACTTTGCAAAGTCTCCACAAGGGTGGCCACATTCTTGGACTAAAAGAAAATGTCTCTTTTGCCAAAGATCGTGTTTGCAGGGCGTGTGTTGAAGGGAAAATGCATGATTCACCACATCGAAGGAAAACCATTATCTCTACAAAAAGGATTTTGGAGCTCCTTCATGTGGACCTCTTCGGACCTCCATGTCATGCAAGCCTTGGTGGGAAGAAGTATTGTCTAGTGATTGTTGATGATTACTCAAGATACACTTGGGTTTATTTCTTCAAGTTGAAGAGTGAAACTCAACAAACTGTCATCGACTTCACCAACGAGGTTCAACGTCAACACAACGTCCCCATTCTGGCTATAAGGAGTGATAACGGCTCGGAGTTCAAGAACTACACCTTAAATGAGTTCCTAAGTGAAGAGGGGATAAGACTTCAATATTCCGCTGCGTACACCCCTCAACAAAATGGTGTAGCCGAGAGGAAGAATCGAACTTGGACATGGCAAGATCAATGTTAGCCGAATTTAAATCTCCATATAACTTCTGGGATGAAGCAATCTCTAATGCTTGTCATTCATCCAACCGGTTATATCTCCGCAAGATCATGGACAAGACTCCGTATGAAATACTTACCGGTAACAAGCCAAACATCTCATACTTTCGGGTATTCGGGTGTAAGTGTTTCTTTCTTATTAAAGGAGTTCGTTTATCTAAGTTTGAATCTAAGGCTTTAGAAGGTATTTTTGTTGGATATGGTGTCGAATCCCACACTTATAGGGTCTACAATAAGCTCTCCAGAACTGTTGTAGAATCTTGTAGTGTGGTGTTTGAAGAAAACGACGGTTCCCGTGCGGAGCAAGTTGGTGTTTGTGGTGTAGATGTTGAAATACCCCAAGATGCCATAATAAGAATGGGCGTGGGATTCTTCCACCCCATTGAGGAACCCCTTGTGGCGGACCGGGAAGGACAATGCTCTACTCATATAGAGCCCTCATCTACTCATACGTAACATGCTCCAACCACGGGGGCAACTTCTACACCATCTCCATCAACTGCTGAAGGTCAAGATGCTCCAGAAAGCTCCAGGCCGGATTTTCCGGTTGAAACCGGATTATCCGGCCACCCCGCTACAACTGACCAAATTGCTCCTGCTGGAGAAGATTTCAATGCAAGTTCCAGGCCGGATTTTCCGGCTAGCCCCGGATTATCTGGCCCCCCACCAGTTCAAGCAAGTCCCAGGCCTCCTGATGAAGCTGCTGCAAGTACTCCTAGGCCGGATTATCCGGCCTCTCCATCGGCCGGATTATCCGGCCCTGACTCTCTAGTTCTGCAGCCTCCTGTTACGGCTACGGATTCACCTCAAGGGCATGCGTCTCCACCACCTGCTACTGATGTTCTAGTTACTAATCAAGGCGGAGAAAATGCTTCCAACGAAAACTCAAGTGATGAATCTCTTCCTCCAAGAGACAACAAACTTATTGAACTTTGTCGCAAGGCTCGGGCTGATCGTAACCTTGAGTTGAGGGGTCACACTCTCGACAAGGTTGTTGGTGATCTTCGACGAAGGGTTTCTACAAGAAGAGAATTGGCCAGTTTTGGTGAGCATCAAGCTCATATCTCCATGGTGGAACCTAAGAAGGTCTTTGAAGCTCTTGAAGACCCATACTGGATTGTTGCTATGCATGAAGAATTGAATAATTTCGAGCGCAACAAAGTCTGGAAACTAGTGGAGAAACCCAAAGAGTGCCGCAATGTTATCGGCACCAAGTGGATTTTCAAGAACAAGCAAGATGAGAATGGCATTGTTGTGAGGAATAAGGCAAGACTTGTGGCACAAGGGTTCTCCCAAGTTGAGGGCATCGACTTCGGCGAGACCTATGCTCCTGTGGCTCGCCTTGAGTCCATTCGTATCCTACTTGCTTATGCTGCACATAACAATTTTAAGTTGCAGCAAATGGATGTCAAGAGTGCCTTCCTTAACGGTCCTCTACATGAGTTGGTATACGTAACTTTTCGAACCATGTCTACAAACTCGATAAGGCACTCTATGGTCTTAAACAAGCCCCACGTGCGTGGTATGAGCACCTTAAAGAGCTTTTGTTAGATCGTGGCTTCGAAGTTGGGCAAATCGACCCCACTCTTTTTACTAAGAAGGTTAAGGGGGAGCTCTTCATATGCCAACTATATGTAGACGATATCATCTTTGGTTCTACTAACAAAGCTTTTAACGATGAATTTTCAAAGCTTATGACTGACAGGTTTGAGATGTCTATGATGGGGGAATTACGGTTCTTTCTTGGATTCGAGATCAAGCAACTTAGAGAAGGAACCTTTATTAATCAAGCAAAGTACATCCAAGACATGCTCAAGAGATTCAAGATGACGGATCTAAATGGTGTCGCCACTCCGATGCAAACAAAGTGTCATCTTGAACTCAACCCTCACGGTAAAGATGGTATACTGGTCCATGATCGTCTCTCTTCTTTACCTCTCGCATCTAGACCCGATATTGTGTTGAGTGTGGGAGTGTGTGCAAGGTATCAAGCAGCTCCTAAAGAAAGCCACTTAGTGGCGGTCAAGAGGATCTTTCGATATTTGGTTCATTCCCCCAACTTTGGTCTCTGGTATCCCAAGGGCTCCAATTTCTCTTTATGTGGTTATACTGACTCAGATTGGGCTGGTGATAAGGATGATCGGAAATCCACTTCTGGAGCTTGTCAATTCTTGGGAAGATCTCTTGTTTGTTGGTCATCCAAAAAGCAGAATTGTATATCTCTCTCCACCGCCGAAGCTGAATATGTTGCTGCTGCCAGCGCTTGTACTCAATTATTGTGGATGAGGCAAACTTTAAAGGAATATGGTGTCAATTGTGACAAAGTGCCTCTTTTATGTGATAATGAAAGTGCAATCAAAATTGCGTACAATCCAGTTCAGCACACAAGGACGAAGCATATTGAGATTCGGAATCATTTTATTCGTGACCATGTTGCTCGAGGCGATATTGATCTATCCTTTGTGAGCACGAAGAACCAACTGGCGGATATTTTTACAAAGCCACTTGATGAAGCAAGATTCTGCTATTTGAGGAATGAGCTAAATATCATTGATTCCAGGAGCTTGTCTTGATTACCCATGCACTCACTCGTACATCTCAATCTTTCTTTGGTCTAGGTGTGGGCATGGATATAGGGGGAGTGTGATCCTAACTCATTGGGCTAACCCTCCCCCCATAATGCCAATAGCAAGATATATCATTTCTCTTAATATCATGTTGTGATATGTGAGCTTATTGATGAGTATTGGTCGTGAACCCAAGATATATCTTCGCGGTGTCACACCATACACTCCAACAAGGTGGCTTCGGCCACCACCCTCTCCCTTGAGGAGAATTGGATCTTTTTGGATGTTATTTGCTCTCTCATGTTCTTATGGGAATCACACTCAATCTTGGCTTTTATTTGATTTGGATTTTGCAATTTTGAGTGTCTAGTACCATCTCAATTTGGCTCTCTTAATCCTAAGCCTTCCCTACCCCTAAGCCATCTATTCTTGCACACAAGTCCCTTGTACACCTTGTGGTGGTGTTGTTTGGGGACACGCGGGCCTGGTTCTGTGTATAACAGAACCGGATAATCCGGCCCAAGTGTTGGCCGGATAATCCGGCCCTGGCGGATTTCATCTTAAAGGGCACGGCTCAGGGGGAAGGGCTCATAACGAGCAGCACTTCTCCCCCAGCCCTCTCCTTCTCCTCAGCCGTCGCCTACCGCCCCTCACCCTCCCCGGAGCCTCTCCGGCCACCGGATTTTCTGGGCCTCCCTGGATCTTCTTCTCCGCGCCTCCGGGTACCTTCTCCTTCGCATTCTTCCTCCAGTGAGTGAGGGTAACTCCCTCTCTCCCCATCTTTGGCTAGATGTGTATCTTGTTGGGTGGAACGTTGTCTAGAAGGATGTGTTTTCGCATAGAAATCGTAGTCTTGCAGTTTCTAGGCACGATCTACTTTTTTGCATTCTATCTAGGTGAAATCAAAAAATTCTGCTAGGGCCGGATTATCCGCCCCTGGCCAGGCCGGATAATCCGGCCTAACAGATTCAATTCTGCTTCAGTTTCACTATGGTGTATGCATTGAGTAGTTTGTCCTATGAACTTTTTGACTACTTTTTCCATGCTCTCTCCTGGACTTGTGTGTATGCTTATCCCCTTGCTATCGCCCTTATTCTCCTCACAGGTGGTTCCGGTGTTCCCAAGACCTACAAGCGCCGTCCTCGCTCAAGATACTTTCGGGACGACGGTCAAGGTAACCTAGTGGACGAAGTTGAATTTAGGAGAAGGAAGAACGAAGAGAGGCGCATGGCTGAACAATCCAAGAGGACTAGAAAAGGGGTGTCCAAGAGGAAGGGCAAGGAGCCCAAGATCAACTACAGGGCTTTGGATGCGGTCTCCTTCTCCGCCATCCGTCACCGTGACTTGTTTGCTGAGCTGCCTCGTGATGATGAGCTGGGGGATACCCGTTTTTGGTGTGCAGAACAGAAGGGGATCTATGAAGACATATATGCCAGGCTGAATATTAGCCCTATGCACCCACTGGTTCTTGCTGATGCTTTGGAGAAGGCGCATCTTGTAGATGCGATGTTTGTGGCTGAGAGGATGGGGCTGCACCATCTCATGTCTCTCTAGTGCTCCTTTGACTCTGAGGTGGTGAAGCAGTTTTTCTCCACTCTGGTGATTTGTGGGGATGTGCGTCGCACTATGAAGTGGATGACTCATGACAGGCCCATGACTACTGATTTTCACGTGTTTGCTGAGGTTATGGGGTACTCCTTCCGCAGCAGGGATAGAGCCAGTGGCCACCGCATCATCACTCAGCTGAAGCCCAACAAGGAAGCTGCTCTCTCTCCTTGCACTGTGAACAATGGCATTGTGGGTACTGTGGCTGGTCTTGCTCCCATCTATGCTGCATTGGTGGGTCTCTTTTGTGACTCTATTACACCGAGTGGGGGCAACAATGACAACATCCGTGGTCACCTTGTTCAGCTACTTCAATTTTCTCATGAGGTTGCCTCCTGCGAGGACGAGTCAGTGCAGTACAGGATGGATGTCATGGACTTCATTTACCATGAGCTGTGTGATGCTATGTTCAACCGTCTATCCATTCCCTATGTGCCCTAGATTATGATGCTCATCTGCCACCTGCTTCCTGCTGAGGAGTTCCACACTGACTCGGTGCACAAGGCCAAGAAGATATACAACAAGGTTATGAAGACCTCACACCCCTCCTCTGCTCCTGAGGGCCTCATGAGGGATGCTCGTAGGCCCCCTGTGCCTCCCGTGTCCCGTGAGATCAAGTAGTTGAACTGGTTCCATCGTCACATTCTCTGCATGGGCGTGGACACGCGAAAGGGTCAGTACGAGGCATACAGGCAGCGCCATGAGTTGGCTCACTCCCAGCAACTCATTCTCCACCACGTGTCCGGCGCTTCGGGTGCTCCTCCGGCTCCTACACCTCCCACTCCATATGCTCGGTGGAACTCTTCCTCCGGGCTGAACTATGGTGAGCTGGAGCGTCACTTGTTCCCTTCTGCGCCCGCTGCTGATGATGTAGATGAGGAAGGTGACACTGAGGAACTTGAAGATGAGGATGAGGAAGAGAATGAAGAAGAGGACGAGGATGAGGACTACGAGGAGTGATCTTGTTGGGTGCTAGCATCACTTTTCTCCCTTTTTGGTGTCTTGATGCCAAAGGGGGAGAAGTAGTTCTATTAGGATGTCCGTGGATTTGCATGGGTCGGGTGTAAGCACTTGCACTTTTCTATTCGTTATTTCTTGCTTATGCCCATTTAGTGTTGAACTTTAAATTCGTGATTTGTGGTTGTTTGAGACTTTATGTGGTTGTCTAGATGATTCCTATGGACTTCATATCATGGATTATGCTTATGGTTCTACCCTGTTCTCCCGGAAAGTCCGAACTGGGGCGGTTTTTCCTCCCCAGGCCGGATAATCCGGGTGTCGCAAGGGCCGGATAATCCGGCCCCCAGTTTTCGAGCAAAAGAGGCCAAGGCGCGTCGCACGGTATTCGGACGGATTTTCTCCCGGAAAATCCAAACTGGGGCGGTTTTTCTTCCCCAGGCCGGATAATCCAGCCCTCACATAGGACCGGATAATCCGGCCCCCAGAAGTTGATCAAGGGCAAGCTCGGCGCGTCTCTCTGTTAGGGGGCAGATTATCTGCCGGATATTCCGAGTCTGGGGCGGTGTTTTCCCCAGGCCGGATAATCCGTCCCTCACTTGGGCCGGATAATCCGGCCTCCAAAGTGTGCAACGGCTGGTTTCGGAAGGGGGTATAAGTACCCCTTCTTCCCCAATGTTCAAAACTCTTGATTCATTCGAAACTGACCAGACATTGTGCAAGAGCTCTCATTCTCGATCTCCCACTTCAACCACCTGAAGGTCTTGATCTTTGGTGGAATTGAAGGAGGAGAAGTTCATCATCATCATCAAGAATCAAGCGCTTCAACTCCTCTCCATTCACTTGGAGAAATCCCTGATCTAGTATTCTTGTCAATACCTAGATCTTGTTTATTGTATTTTATAAGTTTGTTCTTGTGACAACTTGTTGTCATTTCGGGAGCCTCCAAGTTGTTGCCCCGCTAGTTGTGTAAAGGCGTCGGTGCCCGCCTCGAAGGGTACCTATAGTGGAAGGTGGATCAGGTTGTTGTGGCGAGATCCATCGGAGAACAGGGTGGGGCCTTTTGTGGCGTGGTGGTCTTAGTACCGCCCACCCCTCCAACGCAGACGTACTTCCCTTAACAAGGAAGGAACTACGGTCAAACAAATCATGTGTCTCCGCGTGCTTCACTTCGGTTTACTCGTTCCTCTTCCACTCGCTCTTTACTTGCTAATAGATAGGTTTGCATATAGGGAAATTCCACCTAATAGTTTATCTAAAGAATTTACCCTTTGTGCTAAGCCTAAAATTGAAAAAGAATTAAAAATTGGTGTAGCACCTCTTCACCCCCCCTCTAGGTGCCCATACGATCCATTTCAATAGCGCGCTCACAACTTTTGCTTGGAATTCTACAAGGTATCAAATGTGCATAGCCCAAGCAATCATAGGAGGAACTAGTCTCAATAGATGTTTGTTGAACGCAAAGATAGTGTAGCTCAAAGGAAAGCAAGTGGGGAGAAGTCGCGGAATTTTTATACCTTTCCTCGCTGATCTTCACCATTTATTGGTGGATTCCGCCTTGCTCACAGAATTTGGATGGAGTAGATAGCATGAACTATGGAGATTATGATGTAGAGCTCTTTCTCCTCTTCAAAACAAGCTAAAGAACACCAAAATCTGAGTTCGCATGCAAAAGTTATGCTCAAAACCGTGAAGCAGATTTTTCTGACAGCAGGGGGCAAACATTCCGGGACGCGCAGGCCAGACAGTCTGGTTGGGGCGGATATTCCGGTCCGTTTAGGCCAGAAACTCTGGTGGGGCGGATAGTCTGGTCCGTTTAGGCCGGACAGTGCGGTCCGGTCGATCCAGAAGTTCTAGAACACGAACGAGACGAGTTTTGGCGGAAAAACTCGAACCAAAACCTCAAATTGATGGAGGAAATCAAGGAATTGGGGTATGAGAACGCAGGGGAAGGTAGATTAACAAGTTTAGCAAGTAATCGACGGATCAAAACCTATCAAAACGTACTCAAATCACAGATCGATCCAAAACACGAAATTGGGGCTATTTTCTGGGGATTTTCGAATTTATGGGGGAAAAGACCAAATCTATGAGGAATCTGTGGCAACCAAAAGCTGTTGATACCAGATGTTATGGGGTAACCCCGTGGTGGCCCGATCTTCACGGATCTCATGGTCAAATCGATGGGAAAGCGAGGGGAAAGGGAGAAGGTAGCGGAAGCGGATGCACACCTCGCGAAGAACACGATGAACACACACAAAACTCACACGATACAAGGTCGATTGCTCTCACTGGTGGCCACCGGTCTGACAGAATCCTCGCAAGGAAAGATCGGTCAACGTGCTCCCTCAATCCGAGGGAAGAACACCTTGGAGAGGGTCTTGACGTCTTGGCAAAGGGACACCGATGCCAAGGCCTTGTACAACGAGGGAGGCACGACGCAAACTCCATCGAGGTGGTGACGATAGTCGATCCCCTTTGGTAGAAGGAGATGAGGCAGAACTAGATATTCCACAAAGGGGGTTTTATTTAGTCTATCATCTATGCCTAAGGGATACAATGAGGGGTGGGGGCTCTATTTATAGGCCAGCCACAAGTTCAGCGGTAGTTTGGGCATAAAACTAGGGTTTGGTGCGGAATAGAGGGGTACATGGGCCAAGGGCTCAGATGTTGGCTCGCAGGCCCATCACTTAGGCCGAACAGTCTGGGTCAGGTGGACCGGATAGTCCGCGGTGGCCGGACACTCCGGGTAGAGTCCGGGTAGAGTCCGATGTAGCACACAGAATGTCTGCGCCAGGATGGGGCTAGGGTAGGCCAGACACTCCGGCTGAGTCGCACCGGACACTCCGACTGCACTGGACACTCCGGATGGATTGGGGCGGACACTCCAGGGCGATGATGGTGGAGACTCCGGTTCTGGAGCTGGCTGCTCCTGGACCGTCTTCTCTTCCAAGCCTCCGTCTTGTCATGCTTGGTGCTCTAGGCTTCCTCCCATGCCTCCGTACTTGTTGGTGTGAACCTGTCATGAATATAGGACGGAGTATGAAGTAGTATACCATTCAATGGGGTAGGAAGTGGGTTCGCATAGAGGAATGGATTCACCTTTGGAGTCCATGACGACTTGGCATAAGTTGGAGACCATGATGTGGTAACGACCAAAGGTCGGGCTACATCACGGCAGCCAGTATTTCTCCAGCGGAGTTTGGGGGCAGCCAGTCGAGCGTCTCGCCGGCGTACTACATGTCGTCTCCGCAAGCCATGTTCTAAGAAGCCGACATCCACGCCACACCGCGCACAAGGTTCTCACCGCCGGAGTACGACGACAACCGGTTAGGCAGCTTCAACCCCAACACTGTATTTCCCAGGATGTCGCCAGCACTTCGTCGCGAGCCTCTTCGCCAATGTCGGTAGCCTGTTTGATGGAATGCCGATCAACTCTGTCATGCACGACATGAGCGCGTCCGGTTCGACCGCCGCCGCTTTGGCTCCAGGGTACTTCACCCAGGAGGAAGCCCGCACAGCCACCGAGAGCGGCCTTGACAAGCAAGATTACAACGCCATGAAGACGGAGATGAGGAGGAAGCGGAAGTTGACGAGGAAGAGGAAGAAGAGGTCGACGCCGAGACCAACCTAGAGGAGGTTTCAGTGAGCTGCAAGGACTTCAGGTTCCTCCACTTCTACACTCGGATCTTAGGGTGCCCGAAGTGTAGGGATGTGCACACATATCTCGCCAAAGGAAAGGACGCCGTGTACAAGCCAGATGATCCGACGCTGCCAGCGTCCGAAGGTCCGCCCGAGCTCGGCCAAAAGAAGACCAAGGAGCTCAAGGCCAAGGGTCTGCCCAGAGAAAAGCTCCAAGTTTCGATCAAGAAGTGCATGGCCGACACCAAGACCAACGCTGCGGCACGGGATGAGAAGTTCGATGAGAGGTGGATGGTGATGATGTAGAACCAAGGCATCAAGATCGACCTCCTTAAGACCAACGTTGCGGCGAAGAAGAGGAACATTGATCTGGCGTTCTTGATAGGGACGAACACGGCGGTGATGGACGACCAGGTCAAAGCGTGGTACATGGCCGAGCGAAATGCCATCCTGAACGGCCTACCGACGCCGTTCACCGTAGCACCAATGCCAACACCGAGCTCTGCCCCAACCTCCTCTTTTGCATCCCAGACGAGCTCCACGCCTGAGACATCGCCGAGTACTGCCTGCGCCGTTGAGGAGCCTACCGTCTGACCCCCCCTCCCGCTTCTATATGTAGTCTGATCGCCATAGTTTGATTGTCGAACTCTGTTTTGTGCCATCAGACTGTGCCTGTTTTGTGTCGCTAAACTCTTGGAATAGATCGTGTTTTGCTAACGGGAAGAACAAGTTCAAAATAAGTCGTCGTTTTCTGATCTCTGGGGACCGGTCCTATGGGGGGTGGTTGGGAGTTGGCAGCTCCCCAGGCCAAACGTTCGGACGCAAAAAAACACCGATTTCGGCCTAGGGCCTTCAACGGGTGAAGATGCTCTTATAAACATAAATAAGGCTCCTAGATAGGCAGAGTTGGTTAACTGGCACGAGCTTAACCAGCATTCTTAGAGCATCTCTATCAAATACCGCAAAACTTGAAACCGCAAAAGTCATTTGTAGTAAACTGTAAACCTGTTTTGCAGTAAAAAATTGTCCTAACAGAACAGTTCTCGTATATCTATACCGCAAAACAGCATATTTCGTGAATATTTCATCGTTTTTCGCAGGTCGTCTTCCTCGCGCACGTCCTTGCCCCTGTGTGCATGTGGTCGGCCGGCCGGCGAGCTACGCCTACGTACAGGTACGGATGCGTTGCTTGCTTCTCGGCATGCGTACTAGCTGATGCGCTGCTTGTCGCATGCGTACGAGTTGCTGCTGCATGCGTACGAGCTGCAACTTTGCTCCCTATGGCTCCTGTTCCGACTGGTCGGTGAGCTGCGATTATGATGACAATTATGGCGGTCAGAAACTGATAATAGATGTGGGAATCAAACCTACTAGCCAGAAATAGAAGATTGGCACCAGAATCGAGACTCCCTGCCATGGAATCGACCTTCAGAGTCGGTTGGTGCTAAAATTTATGCCCCGTCGAGCGTTTACCAGTTTGTGGTTTATCTCAAAAACAGACTCGGAAACTAGATATATTCGGTACGCAGCGTAGTTATGCGGAAACTGCCAAAAAATTAAGGTTTTGACCACTTTTGTGGTATCTGAAAAGCCTATTTTTTCGACCAAAATTGTAAAAGTTTGTCACTCTTGCGGGATTGACCACTTTTGCGATGTGTGCTAGAGATGCTTTTAGGTCCTTTTAAAACGATGTGGATGCTCTGTTCAGGAACACGGCGGTGGACTTGCAGTGTTGGGGACAGCGCACGGTGAGGAATGTTGAACTGCAGATTTCAATAGATCAAGAAAGGTGATGCAAATTCGGAGCTTTCTCATGCAGTGGCAAATGGGAGGCTTGCGAAGAACTTGATTCCTGTTGTCAAATTAGTGGAGAAGATCTTTACAATACAAGAAGATAAGCAGGAAGCTTTTTTCCCATGCATACACGTCACTACTGGAGAATTCAATAACAGACTCCCGCAGTCGCCATCCGTGCCTCGTCTTCGATCGGAAATCGACGCGTCTCTCCCTCCTCCACTTGTCGCTCCAGCGGCCGGAGAGGGTGGAGATCTCGGACTTGCGCTCGTTGCGGTAGAAGGGTTCCTAAAGTTAGAGTTTGGTCAATCGGCATCGACTCTATGGTGGCTATGGCGGCGTTGTGCGGGACAAGAATAAGGTATATCCGCCTCCTCTTCCACCTCGTCATCGGCGATCTCGCTGGTGCCGCCCAGGAGGGCGGGGATTCGTCTAGTCGCTGCATCCATGGAGTGTTCGGTCTTGTCCAGTCTACGTGTGCTATAGGTATGGTGTTTGAAGATTCGGATCAATTTAAGGGTTCAACGACGACGACTTTGGCTCTGGGGCGCTGGTCCTTAGGGGCACGTGCACGAAGACTTCATGACTGTCATCAACAATGACAGACCCGCTCCGGTAAGGGAGCAGCAATAGCGGCACGTCGGCAGCTCGCTCTGGCAGCAGTAGTGATCGTTAGATGGTCTAAGTACCTTAATGTAATTTTTATTATGTTTGGTGTGGCTTGTACTTCTCGATGAACTAATGAGATCTAAATGTTTCTCGTAAAAAATAAAATCAATAACAGAGAGTATACGCTCAAGCTAGGAAACCTTTGGTTTGCAAGCACTCGGCTGGAGAGGAGCGGTTGCGTACGGGCGTGCGAGGGAAGCTATCGATCAAGGCATTTGTTTGGAAACAAATCGGGACAGAGTCCCGAGGTGAGACAATTCCGCTCGAGTCAAGGGATTAAGCTTGGCATTGTCTTTGTTGTCGGGGCTGACCTCGGGGAAGTGGCCAGTTGGGGCGATCATCAACAGAATAACAAAGAAGAATAGGCCACGAGAGTCGCGTGAGGTGCTATGATTGCGGAGCCAAATCAAATAATTTGGGTACTTTATGCTCTTTGATACACACACACGTGAAGGCCGCGTCATTTTTTTTCTTTGGGTATTCTTTGCTCGTGGATCGTGACGGCGAGATGGTGCTAGAAGTGGTGAAGTTGTTCGCGAGGGTAGCTAAACAGAAATCATGACAGAGCGATGTGCGCTTTTGAAGTCCGGTGTATGTTAAATGTTTAAGTACTCTCTGTTAGATAATTAGACATAATTTTCATGATTAATTTCAGAATATTAAACATGACAGAACCAACTGCTAACACATGTAACTCGAACATACTAGATGTACTAAATAGCAAAATGAACGAAAAAAAGTAGCAGCTAAACATGTATTCGCAGAACATGATGAATAATCGGACAGTAGCACGCCGCACGTACCGTTCGCTTGCAGATGAAGTCGCCGTAGTAGCTTTGGGGAAGATTGCTCGAAGGAGACGACGACGAAGACGGCGATAGGCAGCACTGCCTGACTTGGATGGAAGACGAGCCATGATGCAGAACTCGAGCAGTCGCGCAGAGCGCTTCCCAAAAACCTTATTCGCCCTCTCCCGTACAGGATTGCAAAGGCGAGTGGTTCCAGAGAACTGCTCTCCCGTCCGCCGGTGCACGCCGGCAAGCGGGATGGAGTAGACTACGGTGGCGGCGCAAGCAGAGAGGTTGGCAAACCCTAGATTGGTTCGGTGGTCGTCTATTAGAGCGGCTCAGGAAACCCTAACGGAAAGAAAGCTCGGCTCGGCGAGATTCCCGCAACCCGCAACCCGCAACCCGCGGCGCGCGCGTCGTGACGGGCAGGCGGTGCGTGCGAGCGGCGGCGTCGTCAGAGGAGGAGCGCGCGTGTAGCTCTCCTCTTCTCACTCACTTTACTAAGTGATGAACCACTCCACCTTATAAGGTGGTGTAACTCTCCTCCAACTTTCCATGTGGGACTAAACTTTACCTCCCACTCCACTCCCATGTGAGCTACCCCAAACATGGGCCCAAACACATGTGAGCTGCCACAAACATGGGCTTTGAGATTTAGGAAAAATCTGAAATCTATATGGGCTTATTTTATTTAGCCCATTGTTTGTAACAATCCCCCACCAGATCTCAAATACCCATTTGAAGATTTGCCAATCCTCGCTACTTGTTTATATACCAGTGTTTCAGCAGAGACTGTTAAGTTGAACTTCTGCCTAGAACCTTGAGCTACGTCTATCAGCAACTTGAACAATGGACGAACCTTGAATTGCAAGTTTGGTGCTTTTAGATTTCACACAAAGTAATAACTAGTACCTGGCTACCAGTAGCCTATCCCGCGGGTGTAGCATATGCGTCATACTACTTAGTCTCTTTATGAGTTTACTAGAGATCACCCAAATCTCATAGATTGCGACGTTTAACAATCAGAACTCGTATAGGTGTGTTCTTTCAAGAATGCTCTGTAGGACAGCATCTTTGCTAATCATAGCCAATAGAAACACATTAAGGCATGTTGCCAATCTGCCTTACAGCTTTTGAGAGTTGTATATCTTCACATAGAGAGGGTTGTGTAATACTCTCCTCCGTCACACCACTAGATTGTTTTTCCCAGATCCTAATTCACGGGATCTCCGATCAAAAAGGTTGGGTTACCACTACTGTGTAACATCGATGGGTCTCAAACCCATCTCTCTTGATGCACTTTCTATCACGTTTCGTGATAGTCCCTTTGTAAAGGGATCTGCCAGGTTTTTGTCAGTTTGAATATACGTAACAATAATTACTCCGGAGTTCCTCAATTTCCTAACAGACTTCAAACATCTCTTGATGACTTCGCGTTATCCTTAGAATTGTTCACTTTGACAATAACAGTTTGATTGTCAGAATTCAAGAGGATGGCCGGTATAGGTTTCTCAACCACCGGCAAGTCCATCAAGAGTTCACACAGCCATTCTGACTCTACAATGGTTGTGTCTAAAGCAGCAAGTTCTGCTTCCATAGTCGACCTTGTCAATATTGTTTGTTTGCAAGATCTCCATGATACCGCGCCACATCCAAAGGTAAATACATACCCGCTAGTGGCGTAGAGTTCATCTACATCCGAGATCCAGTTCACATCACTATATCCTTAGAGCACTGCTGGATGCCCCGAATAGTGTATCTCATAACTCATTGTACCACATAGATAGCGCATGACCCTTTCAAGTGCACACCAATGTTCAGTACCCGGGTTAGACATGAACCTACTCAACTTGCTCACAGCAAAAGAGATGTCGGGTCTTGTCGCGCTAGCTAAGTACATGAGTGAGCCAATGATTTGAGAGTATCTCAATTGTTCTTTCGGCTCTTTCTTGTTTTTCCGTAATGTCACACTTGTTGGGCCACACAGAGATAAACAAAACTTTTCCCTAGCGCGGTACACCCAAGATCCAGCTCAGGTTATAGGCCACGAGATTACCGCTAGACGCGCAGATGCGGAAGTTGATGCAACGCGTCGAAGCAGTGCCGAACGATCCCACGGACAGCAACACCAGATCCCACGAACTCCTTCGTCAGATCCCCATGAGCTTTCCCCATCTCCAGCGCCGCACGTGCAACGCCTCTACCGGTATCCACACATATAGGAAGGAGCTTCGGACAGAGGACTGCTAGATCCTGTCTAGCCCAAAATGGAAGTGGAGAAAATGACGGCTAGGTCAGGGACTATCCCTTGTCACTCCACTTATATACACTCCTAGTTGGGCTCAACGCTTGAGGCCCATCTAGGCTGTACTCCAATCTCCATATGGATCTAATCCACATGGGCTCCTTACCCTTAAGTGTGTGACCCTGTAGGTTCACATACACCTGGACACGACATGAGCTACTCCTCCAAGTATCCCGTCATGGCTTTGAGTCCAACTCACTCCCATGAACACTCGGTCTCAAGTCGATAGATGGTAGCGGCCTCTAGCAAGACGTGCCAACTCCTAAGTGTCGTAAAGTCCGAAGACGAACCTTCAATGTGACTTTCGTCCAAGTCCCTTTCCCACACGATATATCTGTTAAGCTATAGGCGAGTAGTTGCCATCCCTTTAATAGCTTAACTCTCTTCTCGTACCATGATATGTGATTCACTAGACTAACTCTTAGTGTGACTCCTCAGTTAACTCTTAACTGAGTAGCGCATGGCCATGCTTCCGAATCATATCACATGACAGGGCCCAGAGAATATCTCTCCATTACGGAGGGGCAAATCCCATCTTGGTAATCCACGTCACGCAGCTTTCTTCACAACTAACCCGAACTCTACCTTTATAACTGCCCATTTATGGAACAACGTTTGATAGAACCTAAGTTGGCGATCCACAACTCGGATCATGCAACCACCTCAGGTTGAAGGATTCCATTGCTTGAGACTGCAAATGACAACATGCTCGTTTCAGCTCAACTGTGTGTCAGTCTGGTTCGCTAAACTCTTTAGCCGAACCAGTGTAAGTCGGAATAGCATCTCCATGCCCATGACAAGTGGAACCGTGTCATCAACCGACTTGCACATTGGTCTAAGTTGTGTGCCCAGCACAACCTCAACGACCAAGGACAATATAACATGAACAATCACGAATACATAGTTCCACAACTGAATCACGCATTCAGTGATATATATATCTGATGTTCATATAAGGACAACTTTACTTTATGAATACTTTGGGAAATATCATCAACCATGATTGCCTCTAGGGCATATTCCCAACAGTCTCCCACTTGCACTTGAGTCAATCATCCGACATCACATGTCTATGCATCTAATGCCCATGTGAAATGGATCGTATGGGCACCTAGAGGGGGGGGTGAATAGGTGCTACACCAATTTTTAATTCTTTTTCAATTTTAGGCTTAGCACAAAGGGTAAATTCTCTAGATAAACTATTAGGTGGAATTTCCCTATATGCAAACCTATCTACTAGCGAGTAAAGAGCGAGTGAAAGAGGAACGAGTAAACCAAGTGAAGCACGTGGAGACACAGGATTTGTTTGACCGCAGTTCCTTCCTTGTTAAGGGAAGTACGTCTGCGTTGGAGGGGTAGGCGGTACTAAGACCACCACGCCACAAAAGGTCTCACCCTGTTCTCCGATGGATCTCGCCACAAAAGGCCTGATCCACCTTCCACTATAGGCACCCTTCGAGGCGGGCACCGGCGCCTTTACACAACTAACGGGGCAACAACTCCACAACAACTTGGAGGCTCCCGAAATGACAACAAGCTGCCACAAAAACAAACTTATCAATTACAATAAACGAGGTCTAGGTATTGATAAGAATACTAGATCAAGGATTTCTCCAAGTGAATGGAGAGGAGTTGAAGCGCTTGATTCTTGATGATGATGATGAACTTCTCCTCCTTCAATTCCACCAAAGATCAAGACCTTCGGGTGGTTGAAGTGGGAGATCGAGAATGAGAGCTCTTGCACAATGTCTGGTCAATTTCGAATGAATCAAGAGTTCTGAACGTTGGGGAAGAAGGGGTATTTATACCCTCCTTCAGAAACCAGCCGTTGCAACCTGTGGGGGCCGGATTATCCGGCCCAAGTGAGGGCCGGATTATCCGGTCTGGGAAAACACCGCCCCAGACTCGGAATATCTGGCAGATAATCCGCCCCCTCTCAGAGCGTCACGCCGAGCTTGCCCTTGATCAACTTCTGGAGGCCGGATTATCCGGTCCTATGCGAGGGCCGGATTATCCGGCCTGGGGAATAAAAACCGCCCCAGTTCGGATTTTCCGGGAGAAAATCCGACCGGATACCGAGCGACGCGCCTTGGCTCCTTTTGCTTGAAAACTGGGGGCCGGATTATCCGGCCCATGCGACACCCGGATTATCCGGCCTAGGGAGGAAAACCACCCCAGTTCGGATTTTCCGGGAGAAAATCCGACCGGGTACCGAGCAACGCGCCTTGGCTTCCTTTGTGCGATGAGGTAGGCCGGATTATCCGGCCCTTGGTGGGGCATATTGTCCGCCCCCCCTCAAAACTTCCTGCACACTTAGCACACATGAAAAGTCTCCATAGTATTGTTATCTAACACGCAAAACATAGGAAAACATGAAATGTTCTTTTACCATGGCTCTTACGTGTGCCTCATGCTTAGGCTGTGGAAGTGGCTTTGTCAACGGATCTGCAACGTTTGCATCCGTGTGTACCTTGCATAATCTGATATCACCTTGATCCACGAACTGGTGAACCAAGTGGTATCGCATGAATATATGCTTGTTCTTCTGGTGTTGTCTAGATTCCTTGGCTTGTGCAATAGCACCATTGTTGTCAAAATACACGTCTAACAGATTGAACGAGCCTTGAACCACACCAAGATCAATCAGGAAATTCCTGATCCAAACAGCTTCCTTTGCTGCCTCCGAGGCAGCAATATACTCAGCTTCTGTTGTAGATGCAGACACAGTCTCTTGCTAGGAACTCTTCCAGCTCACAGCCCCTCCGTTCAATACGAACACGTACCCAGATTGCGAACGAGAATCATCAGAGTCAGTAAGGTAACTCGCATCCGTGTAACCCCTTACACTGAGTTCAACCTCACCTCCATAAACTAGGAACACATCCTTAGTCCTTCTCAAGTACTTAAGAATGTTTTAACTGATGCCCAGTGGATTTCTCTAGGGTCAGCCTGGTATCTGCTCACAACACTTAGAGCATAGGAAACATCTGGCCTAGTACAAATCATGGCATACATGATGGACCCGACTGCCGAAGCATACGGAATCACACTCATCCTACTGCGCTCATCAGTTGTCGAGGGACACTGAGTCTTGCTAAGTCTTATGCCATGGGACATCGGTAAGAACCCCTTCTTAGATGATTCCATGTTGAACTTCTTCAACACTTTGTCCAAATATGTACTTTGGCTCAATCCAATGAGCTCCTGGATCTATCTCTATAGATCCTGATTCCTAGTATGTAAGTTGCCTCACCCAAGTCCTTCATTGATAAACTCCTTTCCAATGACTTCTTGGTTTCTTGCAACATCTGGACATCATTTCCAATCAATAATATGTCATCCACATATAAGATCAGAAAGTTTACTTTGCTCCCACTAAACTTCTTGTATAAAAAAGAATTATGATCACTCTTGATGAAGCCAAATGATTTGACTACCTCATCAAAGCAAATTTTCCAACTCCGAGATGCTTGCTTCAACCCATAAATGGATTTCTGAAGTTTGCATACTTTGTCAGTATTAGCTGGATCGACAAAACCCTCGGGCTGTATCATATACACGTCCTCGGTTAATTTTCCATTAAGGAAAGCGGTTTTGACATCCATCTGCCATATTTCATAGTCGAAATAGGATGCTATAGCTAACATGATCCGAACTGATTTAAGCATCGCTATGGGTGAGAAAGTCTCATCGTAGTCAACTCCTTGAACCTGCCGGAACCCCTTCGCGACAAGCCGTGCTTTATAGATAGAAATATTTCTATCCATATCAGTTTTCTTCTTGAAGACCCATTTGCACTCGACGGGTCTTGCACTGTCTGGCAGATCAACCAAGTTCCAAACTTGATTTTCATCCATGGACTTTAATTCGGATATCATGGCTCCAAGCCATGACTCAGAATCAGAACACACCATCGCTTCCGAATAAGTTGTCGGCTCATCACTGTCTAACAGTAATATATCACGAACACTTCGCAATCTTGCCGATCTTCACAGTGGAGGTGCAGCTGCCGGCTCAGCTACCACGACTGGCTCAGCCTCCAAGGCTTTCACCAAATCGCTACTGACCGGTTCCTCTCGAACTTCTTCGATCCGCACCGTACTCCCACTGACTTCTCGACTGAGAAACTCTTTCTCAAGGAAGACACCATTTCGAGCGACAAACACTTTGCCCTCTTCTCGGTTGTAGAAGTAGTAACCCAAGGTTTCCCTTGGATACCCAACGAAAATGCACTTATCCGACTTGGCTGCAAGCTTGTCCGACTGAAGTCGCTTGACAAATGCTTCACAACCCCAAATCTTAAGAAAAGACAAACTTGGCTTCTTGCCTGTCCACATCTCATGTGGTGTCTTCTCTACCAATTTTGATGGTACTCTGTTTAGTGTGAATGCCGCTGTTTCTAGACAATAACCCCAAAATGATAAAGGTAGATCTGTCCGACTCATCATTGATCGTACCATGTCCAACAAGGTCCGATTCCGCCGTTCCGACACACCGTTCCTCTGCGGTGTACCCGGCGGAGTGAGCTGAGGAACTATTCCACAACTCTTTAGATGGTCATCAAACTCATGGCTCATGTACTCGCCTCCTCGGTCCGACCGAAGAAACTTTATTTTCTTGCCGAGTTGATTCTGTACTTCATTCTGGAATTTTTTGAACTTTTCAAAGGCTTCCGACTTATGTTTCATCAAGTAGACATATCCATATCTGCTCAAATCATCAGTGAAGGCAATGAAGTACTCATAACCACCCCTGGCTGTCGCGCTCATTGGACCACATACATCACTATGTACTAGTCCCAGCAAGTCATACGCCCTTTCACAACTCCTTGCAAAAGGTGTCTTGGTCATCTTGCCTAGAAGGCAGGATTCACATGTCTTGAACGACTCCAAGTCGAACGACGTTAGGAGTCCATCATCATGGAGCTTCTTCATGCGTTTCCAACTTATATGACCAAGTCGATAGTGCCAAAAGTAAGTCATATTCAGATCATTTGGTTTCAACCTTTTCACATATAGGTTATAGACCGACCCACCATCAAGATTCAAAATAAATAACCCGTTCTCAACGGGTGCAAAGCCGTGAAACATATCATTCAAATATAAAGAACAAACATTGTTCTTAATATTAGACTCATAGCCTTGTCTCATCAAACATGAGGCAGAAATGATGTTTCGACTTAGCACTGGAACATAATAACAATTATTTAGTTCCATTAAGAATCCTGAAGGTAAATGAAGTTGCATCGTGCCGACTTCCAACGCAGCAACTCTTGGAGTTTTTGACAGCAGGAATCAAGAAAGGTGATGCAAATTCGGAGTTTTCTCATGCAGTGGCAAATGGGAGGCTTGCGAAGAACTTGATTCCTGCTGTCAAATTAGTGGAGCAGATCTTTATAAAACAAGAAGATAAGCAGGAAGCTTTTTTCCCGTGCATACACGTCACTACCGGAGAACTCAATAACAGACTCCCGCCGTCACCATCCGTGCCTCGTCTTCGATCGGAAATCGACGGGTCTCCACCTCCTCCACTTGTCGCTCCAGCGGCCGGAGAGGGTGGGGATCTCGGACTTGCGCTCGTTGCGGTAGAAGGGTTCCTAAAGTTAGAGTTTGGTCAATCGGCATCGACGCTATGGTGGCTATGGCAGCGTTACGCGGGACAAGAATAAGGTATATCCGCCTCCTCTTCCACCTCGTCATCGGCGATCTCGCCGGTGCCGCCCAGGAGGGAGGGGATTCGTCTGGTCGCTGCTTCCATGGAGTGTTCGATCTTGTCCAGTCTACGTGTGCTATAGGTATGGTGTTTGAAGATTCGGATCAATTTAAGGGTTCAACGACGACGACTTTGGCTCTGGGGCGCAGGGCTCTGGTCCTTAGGGGCACATGCACGAAGACTTCCTGACTGTCATCAACAACGACAGACCCGCTCCGGTAAGGGAGCGGCGATAGCGACGTGTCGGTGGCTTGCTCTGGCGCCAGTAGTGATTGTTAGATGGTCTAAGTACCTGAATGTAATTTTTATTATGTTTGGTGTGGCTTGTACTTCTCGGTGAACTAATAGATCCAAATCTTTCTCGTAAAAAATAAAATCAATAACAGAGAGTATACGCTCAAGCTAGGAAACCTTTGGTCTGCAAGCGCTCGGCTGGACAGGAGCGGTTGCGTCGGGCGTGCGAGGGAAGCTATCAATCAAGGCATTTGTTTGGAAACAAATCGGGACAGAGTCCCGAGGTGAGATAGTTCTGCTCGAGTCAAGGGATTAAGCATGGCATTTTCTTTGTTGTCGGGGCTGACCTTGGGGAAGTGGCCAGTTGGGGCGATCATCAAGAGAAGAACAAAGAAGAATAGGCCACGAGAGTCGCGTGAGGTGCTATGGTTGCGGAGCCAAATCAAATAATTTGGGTACTTTATGCTCTTTGATACACACACGTGAAGGCCGCGTCATTTTTTTCTTTGGGTGTTCTTTGCTCGTGGATCGTGACGGTGAGATGGCGCTAGAAGTGGTGAAGTTGTTCGCGAGGGTAGCTAAACAGAAATCATGACGGAGCGACGTGCGTTTTTGGAGTCCGGTGTGTGTGTTATAAAATGTTTAAGTACTCTCTCCATTTCAAAATATAAAAGGTATTAACTTTTGTAAAATAAACGTATTTAGACATCTTTTAATGTGCACGTTTATAGGTCCATTCTAACGATGCAAGTGGACGGGTACGGGAAGACCGCCTCCCGTCTACCTTTCTCCGCCGGGACTGCGCGGGATTAGTTGGATATTAGTAGGCGGGACAGACGAGTCCGGTGGGACCCATGAACTAACTCGTTGCATGTGTATATGTGCAAACGCCCCGCGAGAATTGAGCGCGAGAGTCATGCATGCAGCTGGCTTGTTTCCTCCATGTAGCTAGTCTAATGCGTGTATCACGGTGCAAACTGGGATAGGTGGGCGGAGCCGCTATTCCCGCTGGCCGAAACCGGGACATCACAGACGGGATTAGCAGCAGGATATTAGTAGCGGGATGGGAGGCGTGTTTGGCGGGTGCTCCCATCCCACCTACATTCCTAGTTTATTCCAGATCTACACACTAAAAGATAGTTAGATACATTCATTTCATAAAATCTAAAACATGTTATACTCCTTCCGATCCAAAATAGTTGTCTCAGATTTGTCTAGATTCGAATGTATCTAGACTTGTTTTAGTGCTAGATACATCTGAATCTAGACAAAACCAAATCAACTAATTTGGGTCGGAGGGAGTATTATAAAACAGAGGGAGTATATTAAAAGAGGTGCATCTGTATAAAAAATATGTTCTTATACTTTCAAAAATAATATTCATACATCTACGAATGTTCCGGCAACACGTACGCAAAGATACAAACGAAGAGGAGTCATAAAGTCAGCCGCCAGCTAAAAAGAGGCGGCGGCTAGGGTAAAAACCCTAGCAGCCTCCACGATCTACTTCGTCCTCGCCGTCTGCGACCGAGCATCGACGGGTCCCCGCCTCCTCTGCTTGCCGCTCCGGCGGCGGAGGAGGTGGGGACCTCGGACCTGCGCTCGGCGGTGTAGAAGGGTCCCTAAAGTTAGAGTTTGGTCATCCGGCATCATCGTTATGGTGGCTATGGCGGCGTTGTGCGGGACAAGAATAAGGTATACCCGTCTCCTCTTCCACCTCGTCGGCGACGATCCTGCTGTCGGCGTTGAGAAGGGTGGGGATTCGTCTGGTCGCCGCTTCCATGGAGTGGTGGATCTCGTCCAGTCTACGCGTGTTCTGGATCTCGTCCAGTTTACGTGTGTTTTAGGTTTGGTGTTACAAGTTTCGGATCAATTCAAGGGTTCAATGGCGACAACTTCATCTCTGGGGCGCTGGTCCTTAGGGCACGTGCACGAAGACTTCCCGACTGTCATCAACAATGGTATGCCGGCTCCGGTAATGGAGCGGCGACAGCGACGCGTCGGCGGCTCGCTCTGGCGACAGTAGTATTCGTTAGGTGGTCCAAAGACCTCGATGTAATTTTTATTATGTTTAGGATACTTTGTACTTCTTATGAACTCATGAAATAGATCCGGATCTTTTTTCGCAAAAAAGAATGTTTCGGCAACACATCCGTGGGTACATATGTGTGCTCGATTTCATTGGACCAGGGGACCCGTGGTCCTCGGAGAGAACGTAGTATAGTATTAATTGAGGAGATAATTGTGAGGTTAGAATAAATTTAAATGATGTTGCATTTGATTGTGTCTTGCCGATGAGGTTTTGTGATTCAAATTTTTGAATTTCGTACACGCAACGAGCCAACGAGGAAGGGTGAGGTAAGATGACCATGTGTCTAACGGCTTGTTGCGTCTGGCCCGAGAGCGGCGTCGCTCCTGGTGTTGCGTCAAGCCGCTCCAGATCTCCATCGCCGGCGGGGGAGGAGTGGTCGGGTGCAAGGCTTTTAGAGGTGAAGGTCACCACCCCGGGAAGGGACGGATGTCTGGGCAGGTTCTGGGTCGACGGGGCCGAGCAGGAGAGCGAGGAGGAGGGCGATGAAGGGGAAACTACCGACGAAGGCGAAGAGCATGTTGGGGAGCTGGTAAAGAGCTTGGGGCCATCCAACCCTACGCTGGAAGGTTTCATCGAGCGCGGTGGAGCTGGGCGGTAACCTAAGGCACCACCACCGATGTGCGGCTTTCGCGCCTGGGGGCCAGAGATCCAAGTTCACTGCGCTAGGCGGTGCGGGGAGCTTTCCGTTCAAAGCCTCCCGCGGGCCGTGAAAGGGCAAGGGTGCCAAGCGGCCATGGGGGAGGAGCAAGGAGCGGTGAGTCTGTCCGGGGTCGGAGGTGGAGATGGAGTCAGCGGTGGTGACCTCGGTAGTGGAGGAGGAGGAGGGGGCCTATCTGCGAAGATAGCAAGGTGGGCCGGTCCCTAGGGACCGGGGCCTATCTGAACTTGGTGGAGATGGGGATGGGGGTGTCCCAACCCATTCTGGGACGCATGGAGCTGGTAGCCCACAAAGCGTTTGCGATTTCGGAGGCCCAAGGGGTGGGGGTGTGATGGTTCGGTCTAGCGGGGACGAAACTAGACTGCTCATCACATCGCAGAGAGCGGCCAAGAAGGGGAAAAGGGTTTGGCTCTAGATCCCACGTGGAACCCTAGATCCTTTCTCAGCTTTTCTGGCCACCGCTAGTGAGGTGCGGTGGCGTCGTGGCTCTTTCCGCTACCTCCAAAGATCACCACCTCCCAAACCTCTCACAAAGTCTTTCGCGGAGGTTGTGGCGATGGACAGAGGGAGAGGCGACAACCGGGACAGCAAGCGGGGCTAGGATGGGTTATGCGGCGGTGGCTTCGGTGGCGGTGAAGGAGGAGGAAACGACAGCGGGACATGCGCGACCTCAGGGATCAGATCAGAGTGGATAACCAGAGGTACAATTAAAGGTATCTTGTGCGGGATCGCCAGGACTGGGGTCCTACGCCTCCATGGTGGCATGAACATAAGAGGAGGGAGGAGCTGAAGATGAAGAGGATGGCTAAGAAGGTGTTAGGAAAGCGTTGCACTAGTGGAGGAGACGGTGGCGCGGGATCGTGGAAAGTTGAGGAGGCGGATGACAGGACCAGGTCTTCCTCGAAGCCAGGGAGCTCGATGGAGCAGTCTAGCAAGGGCACCAAGGGTAGCGGGTTGGAGTGCTTCAACTGTAGGAGGCAGGGCCACTTTCAGAGCGACTGCAAGAATGAGCCCCTATGCCTGTTGTGCAAGCAAGAAGGCCACGTCTCTGCGAATTTCCCAACCAGGGTGGCTCTAACGCGCATGCAACTCATGGGGAGCGCGTTCGCGGGATGCAATGCCCATCACCCTCTGGTGGTACGAGGTGATTTTGACCTCATTCAGAGCGCGAGGGACAAGAGAAACTCCAATATCAACTGGACATGCCCGGTTGTTCAACAACACGGTGGTGGCTCTTTCACTTAGGGAACTGAGCAGGGTCAGTTTACCTAGTTGAATAAGCAGGTTAATCCAATTCGGTGCGTCCTTGACGGGTTTTTTATATCTAGCTCTTGGGAAGTATGCTACCCACTATGCACCCTCATGGCTTGCACCCGCTTAGAATAAGATCACACGCCTCTAGTGCTTGATTCCGAGGAGGAACATCCAAAGAGAATTAGCTGTTTTTTCTTCCAAACCCGGTGGCTAGGAGTTAAAGGTTTTGAGGAATGTGTTTGCGAGAAGTTGGGTGCCTTGCTGTAGGTACTTGTGCATAGGGGTTGCGTAATTGACCAAATGCAAGGTATGTCAAGGGGTCTAGACAGTTCCTCAAAGGGTGGGGGCAACCTTGGGAAGGATAAGAGAGAGGGGAAGGTGTGGCTTCTCCAACAGATGAAGAGCTCGATTCGCTAGTAGATGGTGAGGAGCTCGATGCGGAAGGGTGGTTGTTTAGATACCATCTTGAAGATTGGTTAGGTGTGCGGTCGCCAAGGAGGAGTACTGGAGACAAAGGGGTAGAGTGTGCAGCGAGTACTAAAAGGAGATGCCACGGCGTACTTCCATGCAATCGCAAATGGTCGGCGGCACAAATGCCTAATTCCTCTATTTATCACAAACTAGTGGATGGTTTCTGAGAAACAGGACCTCCAGACCCATATTTATAAGTTTTATTTTGAAATTATGGGCTCCAAGAGAGAAGAGTGTCTGTTTTCTCTGGGGTCGGAGTTTTGGCCTGCTCATAGGCGAGTCTCTCAATGGGAGAATGACAACCTAGCAATGACCTTCCTCTAGGAAGATCTGGATGAGGTGTTGGCTGACATGAAAGCGGATTCGGTGCCAGGGCCAAATGGGCTCCTAGTGGAGTTTTATAAAAAGTTTTGGAGGATAGTGAAGGGCTATCCTCCGCATCTTGAACAACTTTGTGTTGGGATGCACTAACATGTCTGAAAGGGCATGTATGCCCCCATGTGTGGTTTTGGTAATTAATGACAATCTCTATGGACTAATGTGTAAATTGAGTTTCACTTGTAGGTTTGTCCATTGGCATCGCTTGGACCATGTGTTGGTTTCAAAAGAAGAAGCTTTGTCCAAGGGCTTTGTGCCTATTGGAATCATGTAGAAGAAGAAGAACAAGATCAAGTATGTCTTGAAGAAGAAGAAGAAGATGGATTTCCTTATGGACATCTTCAAGACATCATCAAGAAATGAAGTGCAAGCTCAAGATGCACCATCTCTAGAAGATATCATGCTTGAATCTTGCCATCCTCAGTGATCATGGAGTGATGAAGACAAGTTCAAATAAGAGGTTTCCCCATGGAGTATGGGGAAGCATTTCACAAGTCTTCATCAAGTAAGAGAAAGCAAGAGAAATCAAGAAAGGTAATCCATCTTGAGAAGGACAAGACGTTCTACATCAAGATCAAGTGGAATTCTCAAGGCAAAGGTATGATCTTGATAGGCTTTCTATTTTACCGATCTCTTGTAGTTGGGAGACCGAGTTTAGGATAGATAGCCGTACTATCAAGAGGGGCTCTCGAGTGGGTGACTAGATCGTATCTTTCGGAGAGAGCTCAAACATTTGCATACACAACATCATCTTTCTTGGTTGTTTTTTAATCTTGTCCATGTGAGGATCTAGAGCTTGTGGTTATCTTCATAACAAGCTCGAGTTCATCAAAAAATGGATTTCCCTTGCATATCTTATTGCGTTTTTGATTTTGCGGGTTTTCCGGCTCCACGCCTTGGGAGATATATCACATATATATTCACGGTTTTTCTCCCTTGGTGATACCCAATATTTTGAACAAAATTTGTTTCATCTCATTTGGAGTTCGGATGCAAAAGTTATGGCAGTTTTAGTTCTAAAGTTTTTGTGATCGGTAGTTCCGGTGAGCCACCGGTAGTACCGCTAGGGAATTTTTTCCTCCGGTAGTACTAGTGGACGTACCGGAGCCACTTCCGCTCATCCTAGTTGCGGTTCAGTAGCCTCTCTATTTTAGAGTGCGCTATTTGACGAAACTTTGATCGGAATTTCTGGCGGTAGTACCGTCCCTGTCGGAAGTTCCGGTGGACAGCGGTAGTACCGGCCATGCTCACTTCTCTGTCCCTCGCATCGTTGTTCTTTTGACCGTTGGTTGGGTTCCACCGGTAGTACCGCTTCCCCACTGGTACTACCGGTCATGCTTGATTCTGTGCGTAACGGGCAGATCAAGGAGCCCTTTAAAAGGGAATCCTCTTCCCCTCCGTAACAACTTACTTTTGTTGGTTCTTGGCTTTCTCTTGTCCTCCATTGTTGACCTTGAAGAGCTTGCCCTCTTCCCTTCCCCTCCTGTGATTCTTGCATATTTTTGAGGGATTTGAGAGAGGAGATCTAGATCTACAACCCCACCAAACCAAATCCCTTCTTTGTGAAGGAATCCTTGGGATCTAGATCTTGGAGAGTTTTGTGTTCTCCTCTTGTGTTCTTCCTTTCTTATTCCCCAATAGCTTTTGTAGCTTTTGAAAGAGCATGTGGGCTCCCATGTGTGGTTTTGGTAATTAATGACAATCTCTATGGACTAATGTTTGCATTGAGTTGCACTTATAGGTTTTGTCCATTGGCTTCACTTGGACCATGTGTTGGATCCAAGGTGGAAGAAATGAAGAAGAATAAGAAGCATTATCCAAGGGCTTTGGGCCGTTTGGAATCATATGAAGTTTGGAGAAATGTTGTGCAAGATCAAGATGTGCCATCTCTAGAAGATCTCATGCTTGAAGCTTGCCATTCTCGGTGGTCATGGATCGATGAAGACAAGGTCAAAGAAGAGGCTTCCACATGGTGTTTGGGGGAGCATATGTCAAAGTATTCATCAAGTGAGTGCATGCAAGAGCAATCAAGAAAGGTGTCCATCTTGAGAAGGTCAAGATCGTCTACATTGTGCTCAAGTGGTTTCCTCAAGGCACAGGTATAATCTTAATAGGTTTTCCATTTTTCCGGTCTCATGTTGGTAGTTAGGAGACCGGGTTTAGGATAGATAACCGTACTATCAAGAGGGGCTCTCGAGTGAGTAGCTCGATCCGGAGAGGGCTCAAACCATTGCATTTTTAGCATCATCTTTCTTGGTTGTTTGTTGGATCTTATCCATGTTTGGTTTGAGAGCTTGTGTTCATTACAAGTTCTAGTTCGTCAAAATCGGATCTCCCTTTTATATCTTATTGCGGTTTTGTTCTTGGAGGTTTTCTAGATCCTCACCAAGTGAGGTATTTCAGATTATAATACTTGATACATTCTCACTTGGTGGTATCCAATATTGCCATCCTCTTTCCAACAAAATTGGTTTCGTCCTCTTTCCAACAAAATTGGTTTCGTGTCGATCGGAGTTTCCTAGCTCAAGATATTGCCATTTGAATTTGCCTCTTTGTTTGTGTTAAAAAAAGAAAAAGAAAAGGTTTTTCTGGGCCGGGTGGTACTGCCTGCACCTGATTGCGGCCCAATCCTGTGTGCCACCCGGTAGTACCGGCCCAACCGACAGTACCGCCTAGCCAGGTTGGTACTACCGGGTTGGCCCAACTACCTGGCTTGCTTCGTCGTTGGCGCCCGCCTTGCTCGCCCAGCCCAGCACCGTGCGCTCGCTCCCGCTCGTCCTGATCCCCTTCTCGCGCGCGCTGCTTCGCTCGCCCCAACTGGATCGCTGCCGCATTGACTTGCTCGCCCAGTTCGCTCGCCAGATCGCCAGGTCAGGAACCGGTAGTACCAGCCCAGGCCGAAAATGTGCCCCAACGGGCAGATTCGTTGTGGGCCTATAAAAGCCTTTCTCTCTCTCTCCCTTTTAGCTACTTCTTTTTCCTATTTCCTCAAGCCATTTTGCCTCATTGTTTTGACTACTCTTGTGCTTGATTTCTTCCCATCCAATGATTCTTGCCAATATTTGAGAGGAAGATAGAGGAGATCTAGATCTACATTTTGACCAAACCAAATCACCTCTTTGTGAGTTAATCTTTGGTCTAGATCTTGGGGGATTTTGTGTTCCCCTTTGTGTTCTTCCTCTCTTATTCCCCCAATTGCTTTAGTAGCTTTGTTGGAATTTGAGAGTGAAGGATTGGAGCATCTTTGTGGTGTTCTTGCCATTTGCATTAGGTGCATCAGTTTGTGTTCTCCCCGGAGGATTTGCTTGGTAAATCAAGAAGCTTGTCCCTTTTGGGTTCTTGGAACCCTAGACGGCTGTGTGGCCTTTGTGGCGTGTTATTGGGGCCTTCAATTAAGTTGTGAAGCTCTCCCCAAGATTGAGGCCTTTGTGGCGATTATTGGGAGCCTCCAATTAAGTTGTGGAGATAGCCCATGAGGTGAGAGTGAAGAAGCTTGGGGGTATCTTCTTCAAACTCGACGGCGAAAAAGCATATGACCGGGTCAACTAGGAGTTCCTTAGGCCAGTATTAGGAAAGAAAGGTTTTGAACAAGGCGTGGTTCACAGGTTGATGCAGCTGGTCTAGGGAGGAAAAACGGCTATTAATATCAATGGAACTATCGGTCCGTACTTCAGGAATGTGCGAGGAGTGAGACAGGGTGATCCGCTGTCTCAGAATCTCTTTGATTTTGCAGTAGATGCGCTTGCTATGATTTTGGAAAGAGCCAGGGAGGCTAGGCACATCAGGGGTTTGGTTCCTCACCTTATCCCAGGGGGTGTCACACCTGCAATAAGCAGATGACACAATGGTGATGATCCAACCGGATTGCTTGGGAATCGCTAATCTAAAGTTCTTGCTACTCTGCTTTGGAAATATGAGTGAATTAAAGATTAATTTCGCGAAGAGTGAAGTGGTGATCCTAGGGAAGGAACTTGTTGAGCAAACCCGCATTGCTAATCTCCTTAACTGCAAACTGAGTCACTTCCCCATCAAATATTTCGGGTTGCCGGTTAGTGACAGAAGACTGAGTAAGGAGGATTGGGAGTTTCTGGTCAGTGTCGTGGGCCATAGGGTGGACCCATGGCAAGGCAAGTTCATGTCCTCAGTGGCGAGGCTTACACTCACGAACTCATGCCTCTCGAGCATGCCCATCCATGGTATGTGTGTACTCACTATATGAGGGTACACATGCGGACATGGATAAGTGTATATGCCATTTTTTTCTGGGAGGGGGTGGGAGAGCAAAGGAAGTACCATCTTGTTGACTAGGCAACAGTGTGCTTGCCCAAGGAGCTTGGTGGTTTGGGAATCACCAACACGAGAAATTTGAATTTGGCCCTTCTCACCAAGTGGGTGTGGAAACTTAGCCAAAATGAACAGGGCCTATGGGCTAATCTGCTCCGAGCTAAGTACCTAGGGAATAGGAACTTACTCACGATGTCGCTGTAAAAGGCTCTCGATTCTAGAACAACCTGCAGAAGGTCATCCCTCTCTTTCACTCTGGAGCTAGATTTGTGGTACATGATGGTCTTTCCACAAGATTCTGGTTGGGATGGTGGGTGGGTGGGGACGATCACTCATGGTGAGATACCCTAATATTTTCAGAATTTGTGGAAATCCTAGGGTGATGGTGGCGGCGGCTTCCACCTACCTAGGTTGGGACCTTGGATTCAGGAGGCAGCTTGGCAATAGGGAAGCCGTCGAGTGGGCACAAATGTCTAGAGAACTGGAGATGGCTGGACACCCGGGGAGGGGCGGCCCAGATGATGTGAAGTAGTCGTTAGAAGCTACGGGTAACTCCTTGACTAACTCGTTGTACCTTAGATTGTGTCGCGACACGACTTTGGTTGATTTCAAGGATGTGTGGCACTTGAAAACACCTCTGAAGGTTAGACTCTTCCTTTGACAGCTAATTAGAGGGAGGCTGGCCTCTAGTGGTAATATTGCAAAGCGCCGAGGTCCCTCAGATGGGAGGTGTGTCCTGTGTGGTGAGTCAGAGGAGGCGAATCACATAGTCTTTTCATGCCCGCTTGCTAGCTTTATGTTGGCCTACGTGAGGGAGTTGTTTGCGTGCCATTGGAATCCGGCCGGGGTTGGCGAGTTCATGGCAATTGCACAAAACCTCACAGGCAAAACTCGTAGGATCATCTGGGTTTGTTTTGCGGTGATGGCATGGTCTCTGTGGAATGTTATGAATAAGAGGACCATCGAACACAATTTTATTTCAAAGCCCACTGATTGCCTATGCAAAATGTCTGCTTGTAGAGTTGGAGACTTCTAAACAAACCAAGCGACCAGCCTATGCTAGACAGGGCTATAGCAGAGCTAAAAAGACTGGACACAGGTCTCAGGGCATGGGATCGGCTGTGGAGGGCAAGTGAAGACCTGCCTCACGTTTCTTCTGTGAGGCCGCATGGCATATGTTTCGCATGTAATGCTCTTGGTGGCGAGTGTGTGTCTCCGTTTGTATCTCTTTTTTTTTACATGGAACACTCGTATTCCATTAGTACACGGCTAAGTCGTCGGTCACCAAACGGGTTACAGAATCAGGATAGCTCAACATCCACATAGAATGACCACCTTGAGTTACACCTACACCCAAAGCCGCTAATTCATGAGCAGGCTTATTACAATCTCTTGGGGCAAAGACAACACTAGCCTCGATGAAATTGAAAGTCTAAATTTAAGATCGCTAATGAGGACTCCCAAAGGAGAATAGTCATATGCCGTTGTCGTCACTGCATGCTGAAGATTTAAGCAATCCGTTTCAAAAATAACTTTACCAACGCCAAGCTCTTCAGCAACTTGAAACGCATGTGAAAGAGCTAGCGCTTCAGCATGCATAACATCTGTGACCAACATCAGGGAACCCGCCACTGCAAAGCATATCTCGGGTGTACTGTCTCGACAGATTGCGCCCCACCCTCCAGAGCGTGTCTCCTGAAAGAACGACGCGTCTACATTAATCTTGACGAACTCTGCAGGCGGTCGGCAATTAGTCGATCCAGTCACAGTCCGTTTTTTCTGAAAAAATTGCATCCATTCATCCACATGCCGTCTAGTTCTGAACTGAAACTGGTCCGTTGAAAGAAGTTGTTCCCCATGGTTTTGTTTATTTCTTTCCGACCACCAGCTCCATAAAAATGTCACAACTAGCAATTGTTCATCAGTTGGTAGTTCCAAAACTTCCTCTAGTACCTCCAGGGATGAGCAACACGGAAGCAGCTTCAGGCGAACATCCTCTAACATAATACTACGCCACCTTTGCTTAGCAAATTTACATGTTAGAAAAAGATGTCCTCCGTCCTCGAAATATTTGTGGCGACTTGTTATCACTGTCGTGCTGGTACTCGTTGTACGCTGGATGTGCTTTATATATAAAGCTGGGAAATAGCCTTATGTTAAAAAAATGGTGAGGTAAGATTGCATGAAATATAATACCATCAGCATCAGGTAAAATGAAAGACCAAGATGCCAGGACCACGCGAGGACAAGCTGTCGTTTGCAATTTTCGACGAATAATCAGGATCAGGCGAGGACAAAGCTAGTGTGCTAGTGTTAAGTGCAATTGATCAACTTGGAGTCAGGAACAACCCGTGTCAAATGCGATTACGGAACAGTAAAGGGATAGTCACCTAGGATGACTAACAACAGTTCCCTTAAAAAAAGATGATTACCAATGGAACAATTGACGTTGATTTAGAGACAAATGTCAGAAGCGCACCAACTTGGAAGATTCCACGACAATAACTTACTGCTTCAGCAAGTGAGAGCGCGGTAGAGCAACTGCTATTGTCCTGATTTAATTTCGAAACAATTCAACCTCCCGCGAGAAAGCATTTCCAACAGGACCTCATGGTTGAAAACCTGGAACTCTTATAGACAGTGATAGTGGACGAAGTAACATGAATCCTTTTTAAACCAAGTAGTGTGCTGGCAATCACAATAGAACAGCAAAAGAGAGTAAATACAAGACATTCCCCATTCCTCGCCCACATAACTAGGCAGCGTTTGAATACCATATCGATCTTTTTGGCAATTATACCAATATAAAGGTCAAATTTTGGTTATGATCCATTTCAATGGTGATATCCGGGCACAATCCAAAACATGCCCTAGCGTCTGGAGAACAACTTACTCATCAAGTCACCAAGTATATTTATGCTAGAAGCTGTTGGGTTGCAACTGCAAGGCAGACGAGTTCCTTGATTAAACAAGCTACATGTCCACACGGCATGAACGCTATCACATCCTGTTTATTCTGAGAGGTTCTCATCAGTCCCGTTCCCGGGGAGATTCTCATCAGTTCCGTTCCCTGGGAGGTTCTCATCAGTTCCGTTCCTGATCTCTCTCTTGTCATCCATCTTCCTCTTTCTCATCCATGATCCAGCAAAGAAACCACCAAATGTCGCAACACCAACCATCCATGCCCTCCGATTATACTTCTGGGAAAGCTCATCGCAAGCACTCGAGGAGCTAGAAATATAGCACGTTCAGTATTTCTCCCCCAGAAAGGAAAAAATGATAAAATGTTGTGTCTACCTTTCAATGATGCGTGGAAGGAGGTCTTTATTATCCAGTAATGAAACCTTTGTTGCTCGAACCTCCTCATACAGGGCATCACACTATACAGGGAGAAGTGTAAGAGTTTGATCAACAGTGAAACATCAAATGTTCTAAGATAACTATAAACTGAAGGGTGAGCTAGTAACCAGCATCTTATATGCTTAATCATACGTGTCATTTAGAGCAGGTTATCCTTTATCTATAATTAAGAATATGCACATGCAAAACATTGAAGTACTCCCTCCGGCCCATATTATTGTTCTCAATTTTATCTAGATTCGGATGTACCTAGTTAATGATTTAGACTAGATTCATCCGAATCTAGACAAAGTTGAGAACATTAATATGGACCGGAGGGAGTAAGAATTTTGGAAGTTATGTAAGTGGCAGTGTGACCATCTAATACCTATACAATAGATAGCTAATGCTACTACGCCAGTATATGGCACTGGCATTAAATTATCACTAGAATCTACATCCTCCGTGCATACTGGAGGTATTTCGTCCAAGAGACAATGGTACTCTCATTGTTAACCAAATCATTTACGGCTTATTACAAGAGATGAAACGTGATTCCATACCATGGCCAAGTCCTATATAGTAGCTTAACTACATATATCCCCCCTCCCCCGTACCCTGCTTGATTGTGACCCATGCTCTGTAAGACTTTCAAGTTCCGAGTGGTATTCATGGCGGCACGGTCATCAGGCAATAAAACTTGCTTAGCTTACACTTAGTTGTCATAGGAAAAGATGAGCATGTACAGTCAACATTAAGAATTCTCGCAGGGCTCAGACTTATAATGGCTGAATAACACATTTTTGCAGCTCAGGGCTCACAGACTTATAATGGCAAATAATACTTGGAGTAATGTTTGTCCTTAAATTGGTGATATATGAAAACATTTAATGATAAAATTTAATTTGCTGCTGGCAGATGAAACCTACAAACGAACTAGGAAGAAAAAATATCGCCAGAAGCAGTTGAACAGTCAAGAATCCATAGCAGAACTGATATGGTTCCATCTATGTATCTCAAGCTCACCTCCAATAAATGGGTGAAAAAACGAGAAGGATCAATGTTTCAATTTAAATACTCCATCCGTCCCGGTTTAAAGGACACATATAGCAAATCTCTGGGCCCTAGGCTTCCTCTGATTGGGGCTAATTTGGCTCTCACTAATCCTCTGATTGGCTATTTCTCTGAAATTAAATGCTTATGTGCCTAGGAGGTGGGGGTATTTTGGGATTGCATGATTTTCAATATGTGTCCTTTAAACCGGGACGGAGGGAGTAAAAGGATTAATGCCAGCAAGCATGACAATCACCCTTTTTTCCGCTGGAAGTAACGGTGTCGACAAATATCTTTCTAAAGGACGGTTTAATGCAGTGGCCTCCAATGAATCGGTATTCAACGCTCCACAAGTCACGTGTATTGGCCCATATATGGCTAAGGTACGGCATGAAAAAAAAATGTGAATTTGCACCTTCACGTTGTTCATCTGATGTACAAACAAAGACATGCTACTTGACATCTCTACGACATCCATTTTTAGCCTCTTAGGTTACGGGTTCACAGGATAGCAGCTAAGAATAGAGCACGTGACAACGGCAACAAGCATTCTCCACCTTAAGCCCTCTGTCCTTTCTAAAAGATCATCAATTTCATGCCATGTTTGTCTAAGTTTTTAAGTAACTACAGATGCATAGTACTAAAATTCGTTTCCAAACTTTGATGCTGTAGGATCTTCGTAAAAAGATGAAGCCAATATTGACATTTCATTCTACAACAGCGCTTCACAGTGCAGTTACACAGGTGACACGTACACCGACAAACCTAATAAGTTTCCTGTGGTACAAAATACAAACCTTTTCTTATACAAAAGCTTCAAGCTATTATCATTATTGTACTCCCTCCGTTCAGAAATATAAGATGTTTTAGCTTTGCAAATCGAATGTATCTAGACGTCTTTTAGTATATAGGTTCGTAGAGGTTTGGAGTGAACCTACACTAAAAAGCGTCTAGATACATTCATTTCACAAAGCTAAAGTGTCTTATATTTCTGAACGGAGGGAATGCTATGACTTAATTTCACAAGAAAATGCCACATGTTGTAGGTTTATCTTGGAAATTCAACCGTTTTGGCAGCCAATGAGTAGTTTTTAAGACTTACATGTTATTTTTCTACAAAAGTTCAGTGTCTGTGACTTGTATCTTGTGAATCCTGAGAAACTTTGCCTATTTAGAACCATTAGTTATGTTGTACACATTTGCAACGTGCCTTACAGAAACACCAAAAGTTCGCCCCTACAAGCTTTAGTCCTGGCGTCGCCACTGGTATGTATAACAAGACTGTTTGCAAATTGAAACCGTCAGAACATCAGTAACTGGAAAAGGCGACCTCACAGGAATAACCCCCAATATTTTATACAGCAAGAGATTCTATATTGCAATGTGGACTCCATGTCCTAATTAATACTATTATTTATGATCTTCCCAATGTGGCTAATGATAGACAACTGATCGATTTCTGAGCATCCTGTCACGGTTAATACCAGACACTCGATCGGATTGTGCTAAGCAACATCAATGTGAAAGAAGGTCAATTTACAGCAAGACGTGGAGATGTAGATGTCGCTTCACCTGATCGATGGAAGTAGAAGTAAGGTCGCGGCTCCGCTGAGGTGCACAGAGGTGGCGGCGGGGCACAGTGGGGAGCCCAAGACCGCGGCGGACGTTGGCTCCTCCCTCTCCTCCGATGGCGGCGGCTACTGCTGAGGGGGCACGGAGGAAGGAAACTCCCTGTGATCCTCCAGGTGAGGCCGCCGAGAGAGCGCGGCGGATGCTTGGCGAGCGCAGCAGAGACGACATGGTACGGCTTCTAGGGTTCGCGACGGCTCTGGGATTTGCGGAGGTTGTGGAGCCTATGTTTGAGGGGAGGCGCGTACCCGAGAAACTGAAGCCAAGACACGAGTTGTGGGCAGGCCCGTTTTTCGCGGAAATGGAATTTTGGACAGACGAAAAGAGTTTTGTGAAGAAGTGTCAGAGGAGGCTAATATAGAGGAGATAATAAAAATAAGTTGTACAATGGGTTACCATTTATTGTCATCTCTAAAAATTAATATAGATTAACTAATTATAAAAAAAATTATATTGATAAGAGAAAGCACAAGATACAATAGAGAAAAATAGTCTTCTGATCATTCATTAGCTAAGAGAAGATAACCTTCTTTTTCTTTATTCTCACTCCTCCAACTAAGCAAAAATCCGACGTAGCAGTCGTAAGAGAAAGCTGATGTCACCGTATTGTTCATGTCCTTAGAACTTTTTTAGATACATCTAGAAGACTAGAATCTTTCTGTAGAGAAAGCATCGTGGCTCGTTCTATGTACTACCTCCGATCCAACATCGTGGCTCGTTCTATGTACTACCTCCGATCCAAATTAGTTGACTTACATTTTATATTCGCTCAACCGAATCTAGACAAAACCAAGTCAACTAATTTGGATAGGGGGTATTTTTTCTCAAAATTCCACATATCCATTAATAATCATCGACTGTGGTATAAAAGAGTCCAAAAGTAAAAAAATACAAGTAGGTCATTGGACCAACTAGTGATGACTACATACACTATGATGAGCTGAAGGCACACCACTGTCCTCGCCCCTCAATTACCGGATTCGGACAAAACTTGTTATAATAGAGCTTGTTGTATTAGACGGACGGGAAGTCGTCGTGCCCCGAACGACCAGCGCACCAGGGCAGCAATCATCATCGAAGACAAAAATCATAGATCAAAAAAGACTGACCTTAAACCACACCAAAGAATACATAAAATGACCAAATTCTAAGGGATCCGTCAGACACCCGACTCCACGCTCCCTTCGTCGGTGCTAGGCGCCAGCGGAGCAAGGATATGGCAGAGAAGACCTTATTCTGACATAAGGGCGTAGCCACCGCCTTAACATCTAAAAAAGACATTGAAAACAGTCTAAACAAAATACGTAAACCTTGCCGCCGGTGAGAGGCCGTGATCCACCATACCTACCGGAGGCAAAGCGTACCGAAGAATTCACCTGCGAGAGGGATTAGAATCCTAGATGGGTTTTTCTATGGTTGTCGCCTCTCTCCTTGCGTGACACACGCGTGTACTGGTTCGGTCATCATATATGGAACGACAGTGCCTAAGCAGGCTTGATAGAGGGTGAGAATAAGCATGGAAGCTAGCGATGGCGTCCACAGGAAAGATTGGGTATGAGCGGGTGTAGCGAGACACAAGAAGTACCCAGGTTCAGAGCAATCTACGAGAGGTAAAACTCCTACTCCTGTCGATCTGACTATGTGGATGATAAACAGATAAGAGCTACAAGTGTTCCTCGAGCTGTATGAGTCCTAATGATCTAGCAGAGTCCAACCCTTGCTACAGAGACCTCGCCACCCCTTATATACTGTCAGGATAACGGCCCACATGCGGGCCCCAGTCGACTGGTCATCTACACTTCTCCGCCGTGGTGAGCTCGTCTACAGTGTCACGTCCCCCGATCGACACGGGAACAGTGGTTGTTGCGCTGGCCGACACGAGAATAGTCGTAGCCGCCCCCGGCCAACACGGGTACGATGTCGGCCGCCTCCGTGGTTCCCGGCGTCTCCATCGTGGTCTTCAGTATGGCGCTGCCTTTACGTCTTGTCGACGGCAGGCTAGGGCGCCGCGTATACTGTGGCATACCTCACCCTAGCTACCTCCTCTTCTAGCTTCGCCTAGTCCGACTGGGATTGCCCAGCTGGACTAGTACCTCAGTGGTCTTCCTGCATCTAGCTGGATATCTCCAGCGGTCTTCCTGCATCCAGCTGGATATCTCCAGTTGGCTCTTCTGATCTTGACCTTCTCGGGGCTTTGTCCTTGACCCTTCATCTGTCTCGGCCACGCCAACGGGCTATCAGTGACATCTTCTTTATTCCATTCGACTGGCATACCCGACGGTAATATCCCCGACACTAGCCCATGAGCGCGCGTGGATTTCACCTCCAAGGAAATGTACATGGGCTCATCACAAAATTTGAACTCACATTCGGCTGGGATTCGGCGGTTGGGCTACTCGATTGCATCAGCGCTGACGAGAGCCAAGCCCACTGGCCATCACTGCGCCTCTGCGGTGTGCGGGCTCACATCCTCTCGAGCGTCTTCTCGGGAACCGCCATTCGGATCTTCTGCGTGCACTGCACCGGTGCACGGGATCTGAGCGGCGGGGGGAGGTGACACTAGTAGGAAAAGTCTTATAGAAGTCATTTTTCTAGTGGCGTCTAAAATAAAATGGGTGCCACCACTACAAGGCAAAATAGTCGTGGTGTTCGGGAAAAGGCATACCGCTACTACAACTTAATCCCGGTGTTCGCAAAATCGCGAACGCTGGCGCTAAGTGGGGACCTCGAGGCGAGCCGGGACCAATATAGCCCAGGCATTCGACACTTTGGAACGCTGCAACTACGGTGTACTGGTGACATCCCATAAATGTAAGACGCCACCATTGTGTCATCCAAAATTTTCCTAAAGGCACCGCCTTCCCCGTGCGGTGTTTCATCTTTCACTCCGCACCACACACACCTCCCACTTGTTCCCCTTGAAATCGTTGCCCCCTGCCCATCCCCGACCGCCATAGCTCACGTCGCCCCGACCTGCACCGGTCCGCGGTGACAGATCCACCGGCCATGTCCTCTCCGCCCTCGCCGTCGCGCCTCTCTGACCCTCGCCCACGCCTCTCTGGTCCCGTCCTCTCCGTCCTCATTGTTGTGCCTCCACCGACCCGCGCCTCCCCCCGACCTCGTGCCGCCGTAGGTAGACTCCCTCTCTTAGTGTATTTAGTTTAGTGATTTTAGGTGATTTTTGTGTAGTGTAGAAAATAGGTGATTTTAGGGATTTTAGTTTAGTGTAGAAAATAGTAAATAGAAGTAGAAAATAGAAAACAATAGAAATATATGATTTTAGGAAATAGATGATTGCAAATAGGAAATACAAATTATTTTAGGGATAGATGTAGCAAATTTACATGATTTTAGGGGTAGAAAATCTATATAATTTTAGTTATAGCAAATGTACATGATATTGGGGGTAGAAAATCTAGATAATCTTATATGTAGCAAATGTACATGATTTTAGGTGTAGAAAATCTAGATAATTTTAGAGGATAATTTTTGTCCTCTGCCTCCGTTTCTCGCCGCGCCGCTCGTGCTTGACCGTCGGAGATGATAGGCCTCCGCATCTCGGTGTCGGTGACGACGGAGAACATGGCCGAGAGCCACGGTGCCAAGCATAGTTCCACGGTGACTGCCGACCAGATTGAGAAGTATCGTCGGTCCTGGGTTCTCCCACCAGCAATGGAGGTCGAGGTGCGGCTCGCGCCGGCGGGGGAGGTATGACCAAACCCGGTGACAACGAGAGGGTCATATTTATCTCCCACCTATCTCGTGGCCTTGCTCTCCCCATACATCCTTTCTTGCTCACCTTCCTCTTCTTCTTCGATCTCCGGCTGCACCATCTCGGTGCAAACGCAATCGGAACCTTGGCGCACTTTGTGGCCTTCTACGAGTGCTACCTCGAGATCCAGCCGGACCTTAGCCTCTTCATTCAGCTCTTCCTTTTATCCAGGTGCAGACGTAGTGGTCAAAGAGCCCGCTAGCCGCCTGCGGCGGTGCCTCTATATATTCTCGCACGCAAACCGACTACCCAAAGTTCCGTCTGCACGACACTTTCAAACTTTGGCAGCTGTCGTACTTTTAAGTGCGAAATCTAACGGATGTGGACCGGATCAATCTCCCGGCATTCCAAGACATGAGTCCAGCTGAAAGAACTGGGGCCTGGAGATATACGGCTCCAGGAAGGAGAGAGACGAGTTGTTGGTCCAAATGTGGATCCTTGTCCATGCTGGCTTGACCGGCATCGACGTCACCCTCAGATAGATATCTCGGTTGATGATGCCGCTCTAGTGCCGCACACACAAGATGTGCTTATACTCCGGCCGACTGGGTCTGACCCAGCTGTCTCGTCGCGACCCCTGGTTCGCCAACCTCCTCGAGTGGTTTTGGATGATCCCTAAGGAGAACTGGTCCTTCAGGCAGATCCCCTTCACACGCGCGAACCGTACTCCTAGGGTAAGTACTCATTCATTCTCTTGTCCCGTGTTGCTGTTTTTGGCTCGTGGATCTAACTGATTTCTTCGCCTGGTGCAGATCTTCGCTTGCATCTTGTGGGAGGAGGGTGAAAAACCGGTTCACACCTTGGACGCTGACTTGCCTGAGCCACGTGTGCGACGATACGACGAGGAGTTAGACGGTGAGGATGATGCACTCCCTAGCTGGAACGATGAGTCGGGGATGATCCTCATGGGGACATGCAAGAGGAAAGCGATGCTCCTCCTGAGAGGGTAAGCACCGACCAGCGGACGCCTGCTCTAGCCGGACCTCTACGGCACTAGAACCGGCTGCCAAGAACGGATGTTCCAGCACCCCACGACCATCCCGAGGTGGTCATAGGAGTGCTCACGCCCCAATCGTCCAGGGATAAGTTTCCTTCCGCCTTGATTCTTCGGTTTCGAGTTTGTCGCTCCTTTTTTCTTCTGCACTTATCGTGATCTTAGCTCATTATCTTTTTGCCTTCTTCTTTAGTTCTGTTATCTCGTTCAACGCGGCTAGCCCGGCTAGCCCGGCTCGTGCATACACCGCCTCTCCTCTCCCGTTGGTCTAGCAGAGCCGAACTCCTCCGCTGCCCTTTCTCCTCCATGTGAAGATCCATCGCAGTAGAACCAAGAACCGACTAGCGGAGCCGGACAGGGAGAGGCCCCCCAGCCGGAAGCTGTGGTGTCGGGCTCCGGCAGCGGCAAAGGCTCTGTCACAGGGGCGAGGAGATCCGTGGCCGAGAAGGAGGTGGTGCAGCTGGCAGATGACGACTCGGATGGGGAGCCAGGCGAAGAGTGGCGCATGGCGCTTCATGATGCTATTGTCTCCTAACGAGTCCAAAATTGAAGCATATTTACCTTGTTTATGCATAAATAGAGTAGGGATCTTTGTATTTCACTACGTTTGAACGCACCATTTTGTTCTTGTTTTAACAGGATCCAAAATCATTAAGTCTTATATGGCATATCAATTGGAACTGTCATATTGTGTTATAATATGATATTTCTAAATGATAAAAGTCATTCTATGGATTTACCTTCGCACCGAATACCAAACAAGGAGAAGCAATCAGTACCAATAATGACCGGTGGTACGGGCGGAGCCCGCCCGTCCCATCCGCCGGTACTAGGTGTTAGCGTGATCCGACATTCACAGCCACTAGAAACCACGAAAACCCACATCTCAAAGGGATCTGAAGGATGAACTTGGCTGCGGTAAAATCCTAGCTGCTTCACGGATCATTGGAGGACAACACATCATCCCCTTCATCATCAACCGTTGCATCTCCATGACCACCATTACCCCCATCTCTCATCTATTACATCTTATTGTAATTCTAGATTTGATTGTGGTTCGCATTAGATCTATCTCCATACTTTTATCCATTCATTTGACTATGATGATGATGTTGATTGCTTCCATGTGTGAGTAGTTCCTTTGTTCTTGGGGAGATGGAGAAACCCTAGTACTATTATGAATTTGTAATAAAGATGATTTATTCTTGTGTCCATATGACTTGCTGGTCTATGATAGATTTATGATTTGTATTTGATCTCTCTCTCTTTATATGGTATGTGTAGTCGGCCACATATCATTTGCTCTTGGGACTAAAGGAAGGGAGAAATCCTTTGGATGTGTTATGTGATCATACCCGGAATGGCCTCGTGACAGATCACGTGCCGGCTCGTAACCTACACGGTCAAAGGAGGATAAGAGGGACTCCCTAAGCTAATTATGATATCCATGGGGAAACCCTTAATTGCGGTGGTTTGTATGGGTGACTGCTCTCAGATATCGTAGTGGTTATTTAGAGGTGACCTCACTCTTGGCTCAACAAAGTGGATTCTTACGAGCCTTATAGTGAACATCTTATTATGGATCTCTCTCCACACATCTCATGACACAAGAAGTATGTTATCTTGATTATTAATAATAACAATACCATGCTAGTTGTGTATCCTTGATAGCTCCAAATTTCATCACTTTTAACTATTGATTTTCCTCTTGTTTATTGCCGAATTTCATTGAAGATTACCCCTTTCTACTAATGTTAACATCGCAATTAGTGAATCCTTGGTTTATTGTGATAGTTTCAGGGAATGAACATTTATTGGAGATCTAATAGCATTTATGGGCTAATTGCATCCAAAGTAGTAAATCCCCAATTGGAGCCCCTTTCACTGGAGGCGTTCAGTACGCATAACGACCATCAGTACAGTCAGGATGCACCTATACCGCCCGCTTGTACTACACGCCGACAACTCCCTTATATTAATACAAGAAAGTTTCGTGAAGAGTGAGAGATGAGAAGAACTACAGAACAAAAGATATAGCCACCGCAAGCCATCTAGAGGGGGTAGATCATATCTGGAAGAGGAGAAGAACCTCACCTCGTTCCTCGACGATCTCCAACCTCTAAACCACACACTCCACCATCATTCCAATCATTACTTAGAGAGAGAGAGATTGACACTTGTAACATTAGGGTTCGATACTTTGATCTACCTTCGGTTTGCACTTGATTTGATCTTTAGTCGCTATTGTGGTTTGCTACAATAACTTTGAGATGATTCTTATTTGCAATACAATTATGCCTTTGATTTGTCTTCCTCTCATGTCTGAGTAAACCCCCATAGGCGTGCGAGATGTAGGGGATTGGTGAGATGTGTTGTGCCTCCTTTAAATCCATCCATTTGTGATCATTGTAGTGTTTATTTAATAGCGAGAGTGATTATCTATGTTTTCCTAATGCTTGTTATCTAATTTAAGGGCCCATGTAACATGATCCAAAGATCTCATAGGTATGTACTTGTATGCAAGTAATTCTGCGACCCCCAAGTGACACGACCGATATCAATGACGAGATAGTACAACTCGAGGACGACAAGGAACCATCAAGATTAAAGCCTTGATTCGGTCGCAAGACCTTAATTAATGTGTTGACCATGGTCGTGGTAACAGGCAGATGAATCATTGGGACTAGGAAGAATTGGCCATGAGGACTCCTAGGGTATATGGGTTGCTTGACTACTCACTTATAAATAAGAAATATCACTATCACTTATTCCACTCTATCCATTTGGCACTTTCACTATCATCATGAACTGTTTCTCTCTGCGCCTAACTTCTCATCTGCAGGACCTTTACACACTTTTCGCATCTTTACTTTTATGCAAATTACTTATTTCCTAAGCAAGTTTCCTCTATCTTTTACTCACCCCTTCCACCACCAGCTTTTGTAGTCAATTCACTCAAGACCTGTGACACCTTGGGTGCGACAGAAACACCACATAAAAACACTTTCCTTGGCTCCTTATCGGGATTGATATAAAAATTGGAGTTAATACTTCCATAAAACATTCTCTGACGAACTTGTGCACTTGCATGCCATCAATCCTACATCCCCGAGAATGTTTTAGACCTATTGAGTTCAACTAAGTTTTCACACAACCTTGTTACTAGCTTCCTTTTACTTGTTTTAATTACTTTGCTGCAAGCAACCAAAAACCTTTCAAACACCCTTTACTTGAGATCAAAGGTAGCTTATAAGTATACTTTGGTAGATAGTGATGAGGGGCATAAAGACCTTTACCAATAGCTCTCTATGGGTTCGATATCTTTACTTTGAAACTAGCTACAATTGATCTATGCACTTGCAGTCATCAAGCTATTTTCTGGTGCTGTTACCGAGGAGCTAAGCGCTTTTGGTCTTTGTTCTTAGTTGCTTATTTTACTAATTGTTTTACTAAAGTTGCTTATTAGTTTCAGGTAAGCACCATAACTGCACTCGGACTGATGAATCCACTCGATGCTACTAAATACCTTGGGAAGTTCAATAGAGGACTCATCAAGGAATTCCCAAGTGGGAGAGAACTTGTATACGAGGTCAATCCTATTTTATTGCTATTATTGAAGAAATTTTTTTTGCAGGAGATGATCTAGATAAGGATCCTTACAATCATTTAATGCATTTTACCGAGCTATGTTGTATTCTTAAACTGAGAGGTTATTCCGATGATGAATTGAAACTTAAACTATTTAGCCAATCTCTAACAACATTGCTTTGGCTTGGTATGGAATTTTCCCTGTAGAGAAAATTGATACTTGGGAAAACTCAAAGGAGAATTTGTGTTTTGATTCTTTCCCAAGGTAAAAACTTCTAAAGTAAGAATGACGATTACAAACTTCAAGAACCCCCCAGGTGAAGGCTTGGTAAGGGCCTTCAAAAGGTATAAATCCCTACTTAATAAATGTCCCCATCATGATTTACCTGAATGGTATGTTTTACATATTTTCTATGGAGGACTTAATCAAGAAATTAAGCATGAGCTTGACACGAACTCTAGAGGCTCTTTCATGGAGTTAACTATAATTAAAGCTTGGGAACTTTTAGAACGAATTCACCATAATAGAGAAACATGGGGATTTGATTTAGGCGGCGAAGGAGGTATAGAAGTTAAATATGATTGTCTCAATGCTTATAAGAGTCCGGTAAAGTAAAAGAAACTGTGAATGAACTTCAACTCGATGATGATATTATTTTGTAAATCCTTCAGTCTTTTACGGAATGCATTGAGGTTCCTAAGAAGGACTGGCTTCATTACACTCCACCACCCGAGCCAGCTGTAGAAGATGATCCAATAATGACAGCCCTTGTCGAACCATTAAATGAGGTATCCCCATATGTTGAACCCCTTCCTTTCCCAAGGACGGTTAGAAAACATATGATGGCTCAACATATAGAGGATCAATGCAAAGAAGAAGAGAAATTTCTCAAGAAGCTAGAAGAGGAGGCACAAAGAAGCAAAACTAAAGAAGTAAGTGTACAAGAGGCAGGGGCATCAACGAAGGAAGATATTTTAACCATGTTTGCACACTGCAACATAATTGAGCTAGATACCAAAGCTTCACAATTCGTAAAAGGAAAGGTAAAAGCTAAAGAAGTTGGTAAACCTATTCACCCTTGTACTTTCAGAGGAACTTCCTATTATGGCCTCTGTGACATCGAGACAACTGTTAACGTGACCCCTTTTAATTTTTATTTAAAAATTCAAAATGAACTAACACTAGACGAACTAGAGGATACACACATGACTATAATGCTTGCGGATAAAACTCTAAGAGTCCCCATGGGAATAATTAGAGATGTTCCAATTTGTGTTGGACCATACAAATACCCCATTGATTTTGTGCTTATTGATATGCCTACTGATGTTTATTGCCCCATCATTTTCGAAAGAACTTTTCTAAATACCACAGGAGCAAACATAGATTGCAAGAGACAAACCGTGTCCCTCAAGTTTGGTGAAGAGAAAATGGATTTTCATTTCTCCAAATTTGACCATAAGCCAGCTATTCAAGAACTAGATGATGATGAGTACGAACATGAGGAAGAAGGTAATATCGTTAATTTAGCCTCAATAGTCATTGAGACTCCTAGTGATGATTTACCAAGAAGCTTAGTCAACAATAATAATATCCTCTAGGACATAGAAAAAACTGAAATGGATGATTATCTTGACCCCACACCTAAGGTGGATGCCGAGATTAATAAAAAATGAAGAACCCATAAGGAAGGGAGATGAGGCTCCTCCCCCTCCTATCCTTAAAACTTTACCAAAGGAACTAAAATATAGGTTTCTTGATGAGACGAATAACCTGTTATTATAAGTTCTAATCTTGCAGAAAAAGAGGAGGAGAATCTAATGAGGGTTCTCCAGATGCATCAAAATGCTCTTGGGTATTCAATGAGTGACTTGAAGGGGATTAGTCCTTTAATAGCCACCCATAGAATATTTATGGAAGAAGGAGCTCAAACGATCGTAGATTTTCAGCGACGACTTAAACCTCACATGAAAGAGGAGGTAAGAAAATAAATAATACATTTGCTAGATCCAAGAATCATCTTTCACGTAGAAGAGAGTGAATGGGTAAGTCTTGTTCATTGTGTTCCTAAGAAAGGTGGATTTATTGTTGTTGAAAATGAACATAATGAGATGATACCTACGAGGACTGTTGTTGGACACAGCATGTGCATTGACTATATAAAACTTAATAAAGAAACTAGGAAAGATCATTATCCTTTATGTTTATAGATCAAACTTTAGAAAAGCTTGCTATGCATTCTGATTTTTGTTACTTAGACATCTATTCCGTTTTTTCCCAATTTGTTGTTCACCCTGATATGTCCATTTTGCATCACTATTCTATGTCTTAATTCACTATTATTCATTGATATATTTCGTATTGAGAGGTGATACTTATGTTATTTCATCTGTTTTTGCATGGTTGATGACTTTTTGGAGCATGGACCGCTGTAGTCAGGATTTTGATGGAAAAGGTGCTGTTTGGAGGCAAAATTCGCGAAGATCAGAAAATCCGGGAAAATATATGGAAAATTCTATTTTTCCAGAAGACGAAGGATGCCAGAAGAGGGAGCGGAGATGGGCCACAGGGGTCCCACACCACCCCCTAGCGCGGGCAGCCCTAGGCCGCGCCAGCAGGTGGTGTGGCCGCCCTGGCCCACCTCTGGCTCTCCCCTCTAGCGTATATCATACTCCCGAAACCCTAAGACTCGGGGAGCGACCACAGAAAGATTCCGCCGCCTCTGCGGGGCGGAAAACACCAAGAGAGAAAGATCTCTCCGGTAGACAGATTTCTGCCGGGGGAATTCCTTCCCGGAGAGGGGAGATCGTCGCCATCAACACCACCATCAAGCTGGACTTCATCAGGATCATCATCATCATCACCACCATCATCACCATCATCACCCTCATCACCATCTCCATATTGCTGTAACAATTGCGTTGAATCTTGCATTAGTTCATAGGGGAAACTTTCCCGGTGTTGATTACTCTTTGTAGTTGATGCTATTGAGTGAATCGTTGAATTATTGTTTATGTTCAGATTGTTATACATCATTATTCCATCCCTGATCATGATCCATATGATGTCTTGTGAGTAGTTTGTTTTGTTCTCGAGGACATGGCAGAAGTCATGTTGTTAGTAGTGGAGTTGTGTTGAGAGAGATTCAATAGATTGTTATTTAAGTCGTGGTGTACTTCTTCTAGTGGTGTCATGTGAACGTCGACTACATGACACTTCATCTATATGGGCCTAGGGGAATGCATTGTGTATTTGGCTACTAATCGTAGGGGTTGCCGGAGTGACATAAACCTGAACCCCCGTTAGGAAACCATTGCACAAGGGACGTAAGGGTCTTAGAGTTTAAAGCTGTGGTTAGGTTTCTACCTTAATTACTTTCTTGTAGTTACGGATGTTTGCAAGGGGTATAATCACAAGTATGTATTAGTCCTGGATAGGTCGGTACATTAGCACAGGTTCACCCACACAACACTTAGCAAGCTAGAGAAGATTAATCAACTATATGAAGCGAAAGCACTTGACAGTCTTCCTATGTGTCCTCGAGAACGTTTGGTCATCTTAAGTAATACATCCAGCTTGTCCTTTGCTACATAAAGGATTGGGCCACTTACTGCATTTATTCCTACTGTCTTTTATTTACTCGTACTTTGTTTACTTGCTTTATCGAAAACCCCTAAAAATCCGTTTGCTAAGTATTTGTAGAGAATTCCTGATCCATACCACTAGCCATCACCTTTTGCTCCTCGTTGGGTTCGACACTCTTACTTATCGAAAATACTGCGATACATCCCCTATACTTGTGGGCCATCAAGACTATTTCCTAGCGCCGTTGCCGGGGAGTGAAGCGTTATTGGAGTGTGGAACTGGTAAAGGAAACTTCTACTGTGAGTATTGTTTACTTCTGTTAGTTGCTTTATTTTTGTTATGGATAATTCGGTGTTTCTTATTTGGTAATGCTACTACCACTGCTAAGGTAGTAGATAAGCCACCACCTGCTGAGAATGATGTTTTCAAAATACCTACAAGAATTATTGATCGTGTTATGGATAACTACTATGTTGGGGATGGAACTGTCCATCCCGGTGATCATTTGATCTTTATACACGAATTATGCGGGTTGTTCAAGTGTGCAGGTATTACTACAGATCAAGTTAAGAAGAAGTTATTCTCATTATCACTGAAAGTAAGAGCTGAGGAATGGTATAAGCTGCTGAAGAATGGTCAAGCTCTAGAATGGGAGGAAATAGTGCCTCTCTTTTATTCAAAGTTTTATCCTCCAAGTGAGATTCATAAAGATCGGAATCAAATATACAACTTTTGGCCTCTTGATGGAGAGAGTACAGCTCAAGCTTGGGGAGATTGAAGTTAGTAATGCTCAAATGTCCCATTCATGAGCTCCCCAACAATATTATTATCAATAACTTTTATGCAAGGCTTGGTCTACATGACAAGGATTTATTGGATGCTTGTTGTCCTGGATCATTCACTCGTATGGAAGAAGAAGCTAAATGGGATCTTCTGGACCGTATTCAAGACAATGTTGAAGCTTGGGATAATGAGAAAGGTAGAAAGTCAGGTATAAACTATGATTATGAATGCATTGAATCTTTTATGGGAACTGATGACTTTCAAAATATTAAAAATGCTTATGGTTTAGACTCTCAAGCTATTGCTTCTTATTTTAAGGCTTTTGCTTCCTACATTGAAGTGCCTAAAAAGAAGTGGAATAAGTATCATGAACCTTATAAAGACATTGCTAAGAGTGTTCCTGCAAGAAATACTGAAGTTTATACTGCTAATCATGTTTTACCTGATCCTTACATTGAGAAAATCCCTTTCCCAGTTAAGGTAAAGGAACATTCTATGATAGCTAGTATGGTTAATGAAAGTACAACTAAAGCTATTGAACCTGATAAACAAATGGTCGATGAACCTATAATAGCAAATGTGAAACACCTTGTCACTAAATATGAAAAAGAGGGACGCACTATCCTTTGTAAGGATACCTCTAATATTGTTTCACAAAGTAGTGTTATGAGAGCTAGTATTCCGATGTTTACTGTTAAAATAAGTGATCATTGCTATGATGGTCCTTGTGATAGCTATATTGTTAAGTTTATGCATGATACTGAAAGTTACTATGTGAGAGGGAAAAGTGTTCTTATGCATCTCAATAATATCAAGTTTCCTCGTTTTATGCTGAAAGTTTTTATGTTGCACTTCTTTGGCCTTCTTATGCAAGTTGCCTCTGGTTTCAACAACTTGTTTGTTTACAAAATTCCCTTGCATAGGAAGTGGGTTAGACTTAAACGTGTGTATTTTTGCTTCTTAATGCTCTCTTTCACCTCAATTCATATTCCTATGTGAGCATCTTCAAAATTATCATGCCCATCTTAATGGCTATAAAGAAAGAGCTTTTTTTTTGGAGACAACCCAATTTGTTTTTGCTTTCAGTTTGTTTTTGTTTCTTTGGGTCTTGGAAGTTATTACTTCGGTAATAACCGCTCCTTATCTGTTTTGTTTGGTTTTCGTGTCAAGATCAACCTCTAATGAGAGAGAATTAAGATTTGGGGAAGTTGCTGTCCCGAAACAGATTTTTGTGCTTCACCGTAAAAATCCGTGAGAGATCTATGTATGTCTGATTTAGCTGTAATTTTTTGTGCTTCTGCCCCAGGTTGTTATTTAACTTTCGTTAGTTTTGCACTTTTTGATTTGAGCAACAGAAGAGTTTCGGAAAAATTGATCTTACGTGCTGGTCTGTTTTGACAGATTTAGCCACTCTTGAATTTGCTTCTTTATTCGATTTTCTTTTTGAATTCTTTTTGGGTTTTCGGAAGGAGTGGCTACAGTAGCTTATTTTTTGATGGTTTTCAGTTGAAGTTGGACTCAAAAGGTTTTATCACTTCATATATACTAATGTTGCTAATGAGAACTGTGTGAAGTTTTGTGTGAAAGAAATTTCCAGGAAGTGGAGATAATGGTGTAATAAGGAAGAGAAAGGTTTCATGACTCAAGTAATAAGTGTTTGAAGATGAAGATACTGATGATTATTCAAGTGGTGACTCCGGAAGAATCTACTAGATACCAAATTCAGAGACATGCAGAGTCCGCTTTCAAATAGGTAACAGTTCTGGTAAGAAAAGTTCCGCAAAAATACTATTCAACTATATTTTTACAGTTTTCAGCCAATAAGGGAAGTTATGAAGCAAAGAAGGGACGGAAACGGAGCCAGGGTGGCCCACACCACCCTGTGGCGCGGGCCCACCCCTGGCCACGCCACTATGTGGTGAGTCCACCCCGGACTCCGCCTCCGACTCATTTTCTCCTAGTACCTTCCTTTTGATATGAAACTTCGTAATATATAACCCCTCGGATCCCCCGAGGTTTGTATATCGTGTTTTCGTCGTGTTTTTGTTTCGGTCTGTTTCTGCCAGGACATACTCTTTGAAAGATTAGAAGCACAATGGTGTCCGCCAAGGATAAAGGGAAGGAGCCTATGAAGCAAGATCCCCAAGACCCCAAGCAGGGGCCGGTACCTTTAGTCACTTGCCATGCATCAACGGAAGCCCTACGAGTCACTAAGGAGTTCTGCGATAAGTACCGATACTTGAGGAGGAAGGTGGACATGCTTCAGTGGGAGAATGATAGGCTTTGCAAGATGATGGAAGATTTCCCCACGTCAACTAAGAAAATATTACCACCACCACCAAAGGAGTAATTTGTCATCAGGTTTGGCATCCCCTTGGTTTGTTCCAAGCTTGGGGGATTGCCGTGGTATCACATCACTATCTTCTATCTTTTTACCTTGTTAGTAGAGTCATATCATGAATAGAGGATTTATTATGTAGTATGGTTTGCATTATGGAAGTGCCCCCTCTCTCGTTAGATATGTATCCCTTCGTGTGAGTTGCCGTTATGAAATATTAATGAGAAGTTCTATCATTCACTCTTTTGCATAGCTTATATTAGTTTTCAATTCGTGGTTATATGATTGATCTTGTTGTTAGTATTGGTATCACTTTGGGATCATTGAGTTAATTTAGTTGGTTTTGGCAAACCTGGCTCAGTCAGTAGCAACACTATTTTTGAGAGTTGAAAGAAAAGATAAAGTACCTTTAAAGAAAAATAATTTCATCATCTTTCCTTCTTGATCTGCTCATAAGTTTAGTATTCTCTAGTTAAGATCTTTTGTGCTTCCAAGGAAGATTGCATGTTTGTCTTTATCACTTGTATGTTTGGTTGTTTCCTTCAACTCTTATACTTGCTATCCAGCCTTGCTAGCCAAAAACCTGTACTGAGAGGGAATTCTTCTCGTGCATCCACTCCTTAAAACCAAAACCTTTGCCATTTGTGTCCACCATACCTACCTATTAGCATTATTGCTATTCCAAGTAAATTCTTGTTTTGTCTACCTCCCAAATTAAACTTGTTAAGTGAAAAGTAGTGATTAAATCTCTCACGAACTTGATGGCACACTTTACTTGCTTGCATTTAATAAACTTGAACCATTGTGCTCACCTATGTTGCATATATGCTTGCACTTTGTAAGTTGTGAATTAGCAGAACCATGCTGTCATGGGGAACGCTTTCAACATTGCACTGGTACTTTGTACCTAGTTGATATCATGTTCTTTTGTCTATGGATGTCGTCGGTGTGAAATGAAAGGGGAGCTTGTAAGTCCATGGAGTTATGCATGTCTGTTAGAGAAACGCCTAGGCCGCTGGTCTAATCCATGTTGACATGGTGGAAACCTGCAGCGTAACCATAACAAGCATCTATGAAGCATTCTTCTTATTAAAAAGAGTCCGATATTGAGAAAAAGAGAAAAGAAAAAAAGAGATACTATGAAAAGAGGAAAGAGAGAAAAAAGCACCATATTCCCATGGTAAATAAGAAGATTGTTGAGATACTTGTTGTCTGCTTGCCTTGTCATTTTGATATGGGGATTCTTCCGTATCATCGGGCAAGGGGTACCCCGTTGGCGGTTCTCAATGATACACATATGCTTACGATGACAAGAACTTACCGGTGACTAAACTTGAGTAGCATGAGGAGCGACCCTCGTATTCAAGGGACATGAGATTCTCAACTCACAACTTGTCAATGCATATCCTCATATTTGATCACTTTAACCTTAATCACCAAAAGATGCCTATGATAGGGGCAATGAGAGCTGAAAGCTAGTAAGTATCATAATTTTTGGGAGCTCTTTATGAGACTTGCAATCCCTACTTCCCTCTTTGAAGGGCCTTTCTTTTACTTTTTAGTTGAGTCAGTAAACCTATTCCCTTCTATCTCAGCAAGTATTTTGAGTTGTTGTGTTTCATTCATTCATATGATGATTTATTCAATCATGTTTCTTATGTTCCTTGTTTTGCACTTTGCTCTTAGCTTGATATTTACTACTTTGAAAGCTATCATTTGAAAACCAGCTATTTGTGAACTCCAGCAAATTATGAACTATTCTTCAACCAAGAGCTAAGTTTGCCATTACCAATTATGATGCACTTTATGTATGTTTATTGTGTTTCCTTTACTCATTACAAGTTGAGTTATATAATAGTGAGTTATCTTCTATTATGATCTATGTATTTGATGAATGTGATGCTTCTTGTCTGTATTATTTTATCGACTCTTCACTCCATAAACCTGAGGCCATGTTTATTGAGCTCAGTTTCGCTTGGGGACAAGCGAAGTCTAAGCTTGGGGGGAGTTGATACGTCCATTTTGCATCACTATTCTATCTCTTAATCCACTATTATTCATTGATATATTTCGTATTGAGAGGTGATACTTATGTTATTTCATCTGTTTTTGCATGGTTGATGAGTTTTTGGAGCATGGACCGCTGCAGTCAGGATTCTGATGGAAAAGGTGCTGTTTGGAGGCAAAATTCGCGATGATCAGAAAATCCAGGAAAATATATGGAAAATCCTATTTTTCCAGAAGACGAAGGATGCCAGAAGTGGGAGCGGAGATGGGCCACAGGGGGCCCACACCACCCCCTAGCGCGGGCAGCCCTAGGCCACGCCAGCAGGTGGTGTGGCCGCCCTGGCCCACCTCTGGCTCTCCCCTCTGGTGTATATCATCCTCCCGAAACCCTAAGACTCGGGAAGCGACCACAGAAATATTCCGCCGCCTCTGCGGGGCGGAAAATACCAAGAGAGAAAGATCTCTCCGGCAGACAGATTTCTGCCAGGGGAATTCCTTCCCAGAGAGGGTAGATCGTCGCCATCAACACCACCATCAAGCTGGACTTCATCGGGATCATCATCATCACCACCATCAGCACCCTCATCACCATCTCCATATTGCTGCAACAATTGCGTTGAATCTTGCATTAGTTCATAGGGGAAACTTTCCCGGTGTTGATTACTCTTTGTAGTTGATGCTATTGAGTGAACCGTTGAATTATTGTTTATGTTCAGATTGTTATACATCATTATTCCATCTTGATCATGATCCATATGATGTCTTGTGAGTCGTTCGTTTTGTCCTTGAGGACATGGGAGAAGTCATGTTGTTAGTAGTGGAGTTGTGTTGAGAGAGATTCAATAGATTGTTATTTAAGTGGTGGTGTACTTCTTCTAGTGGTGTCATGTGAACGTCAACTACATGACACTTCGCCTATATGGGACTAGGGGAATGCATTGTGTATTTGGCTACTAATCGTAGGGTTTGCCGGAGTGATAGAAACCTGAACCCCCGTTAGGAAGCCATTGCACAAGGGACGTAAGGGTCTTAGAGTTTAAAGCTGTTGTTAGGTTTCTACCTTAATTACTTTCTTGTACTTACGGATGTTTGCAAGGGGTATAATCAGAAGTATGTATTAGTCCTGGATAGGTCGGGACATTAGCACAGGTTCACCCACACAACACTTAGCAAGCTAGAGAAGATTAATCAACTATATGAAGCGAACGCACTTGACAGTCTTCCCATGTGTCCTCGAGAACGTTTGGTCATCTTAAGTAATACATCTGGCTTGTCCTTTGCTGCATAAAGGATTGGGCCACTTACTGTATTTATTCCTACTATCTTTTATTTACTCGTACTTTGTTTACTTGCTTTATCGAAAACCCCTAAAAATCCGTTTGCTAAGTATTTGTAGAGAATTCCTGATCCATACCACTAGCCAGCACCTTCTGCTCCTTGTTGAGTTCGACACTCTTACTTATTGAAAATACTGTGATACACCCCCTATACTTGTGGGTCATCACACCCTGATGACCAACTTAAGACAACTTTTATTTGTCCCTACGGTCTTTATGCTTATCTCTATATGACTTTTAGTCTCTTCAATGCTCCTGCTACATTTTAGAGATGTATGACTGCTAGATTTGTTGATTATGCTGAAAGTATTATGGAAGTTTCCATGGATGACTTCTTTGTTTATGGAACTTCCTTTAATCATTGTCTCAATAATCTTCATAAAGTTTTGCAGAGATGTGAAGACACTAACCTAGTATCGAACTGGGAGAAATTCCATTTTATGGTTTAAGAAGATATAGTTCTTGGTGAAAGTGTAAGATGATTTACCTAGAGAGGGGTAAATAGGTTTGTACAAAATTCTTTGTATTCTTTTGCAAGTTTTAGGCTTTGCAGAATATAAGTGTGCCTAAATGCAAACTAGATGAGTCAACCTAGATGATGATACAATATACTTCAAGCAAGAAGGCTATCACAAAGTAAACTACACAAGTAAGAGATTGGTTAAAGAATAACCGAAGTACACGGAGACGAAGATGTATTCCCGTGTTCACCACCTTTGGGAAGGGGGTTATGTCATGTTGGAGAGGTGTGAGTTCCATGAAGGATTCCCCAATGCCACAAAATCTCACCTTCTTCTCCGAGCCTATCCCACGAAGGAATAGCTCACTTACTCGTGGTAGACTTTAGGGTAGTCTCCAAACCCTCACAAACTTTCCATGGAGCAAATCACAAGCCGAATGCCTCCGGGCGACCCTAGCCACCTAGGGTTTCCCACAAACCCAAGAGTAACAAGCTAACTCGATGAACACAAGAGGGAATGAACTTTGGCTTGGTGGAAATGTAGGTCGGGACCTCCTCTTTCTTTCTACCAAAGGGATTTGGAATTGGTTAGGTAGAATGGGAGATCCTCAAGGAATTGTGTTTCAACAACAGGGTGAGAGAGAGCTTCAAGAATGAGTATGTAATGGAATTCCTAACTCTCAGTGGACAAGAAATGGGTATTTATAGTCCGGGGTGGAAAAGGAGCCGTTTGGAGGGTCATGCGACCAAACTGGCAATAAGTCCAGCAGAGCCGAACCGTGCGTAGTTCCGATGGGCCGGTTTATCGTCGAACATTCCGACGGTGATCGAGAATTCTGGCAAAGAACCAGAACCCTATATAGTCACCCGTTCCTGCGTGCGCCGGGAATTTTCGGTGGTGACCGGAAATTCTGGCGTTCACTCCGGCAGCGCCGGGATTCTTGCCGATTTCGCAAGGCCCTCTTTTTAGCTCTTTTTCCGTAGCGACTTTCTGACTCTCCTTAAATATAATGGGTGTGTGACTGAAGATGATATGAAGTGTATGGTGTAGAACATCCCCAAAGAGCGCATCGAGATCACCCCTCTTAATAGTGCGGTGCGGTGCTTCCTACTGGACTCAAAGAGAAATAAGAGAGAGAAAATAAGGGAAACACTGGCTCTTTACTTCAGAAGCGAATGGGGGGTCATACACTGCCTCTCATCAACAAATGCGGACTATCACCTATAGGGATACTAGTAGAAACATTAGTCCGCTCTCTAACTTCGATGACATGATTAACCAAAAATTGGATAAGGGCATTTTGCCCTTTCAATCTCCCCCTTTTTGGTTAACTATGAAAAAACGAGCTAGAGTCATACACATATAGTATAATAGGCTTTTACTAAACATTTCCTTGGAAGATTTTAAGGGAGCTCCCCCATAAGGTGTGCACATGGATGATGTTGCATTTGAATGCAAGGTGCACCTACTTAGGTATATGGAGAGCTCCACCAAAGTCCTTAGGAAGCAAGCATGGCAAGACAAGTTAAAGACAAGGATAACTAGCACATAATAGTATAGAAATTAAGCACATAGGCATAGGATATCCAAGTACAATAATGATAAAACAAACTTGTCTAGACACACACACAAAAGCAAATAGTCTGATAAAGCAAATAGAAGCACAAGCCTATAAGAGACAAATAAATGTAGCAAGGCTTGTGCACAAGGTAAATAGCATAAAAGCGGACTCTACTCTGTTCTCCCCCTTTGGCATTGAGACACCAAAAAGGAAGAGGAGAATGGAGGAAAAGATCTAGCCAGCAAATGGATCATCATCCTCTTGGCTTCTTCCTATTCCTCCTCTTCATCCTCGTCATCGTCTTCTTCCTTGTCTTCATCCTCACCATCATCTCCCATAGGGGCAGCAGACCAACATTGAGAGGAGCTAGAAGTAGTAAACTCGGGCAACATAGACAGATCAAAGCCCCTAAACATGTCCTCGTCCAATGGTGGCTTCTCAAAGTTCACATAAGGGACATGAGTCAGAGCATCTCCCATATCAGGCACTTGGTGACCATGCTCTACCAGTAAAGCATTATGCTACCTCATATTCTCTTGACTGAGCTCAAGGCTGCGATGGGCAACATCATAGGAGGACTTGCACATATCCCAAAGACCATTGAAGAACCTGGTAAGACCCTTCTTGCGGGGGAGAGCACGACGAGAGCTAGAGCCAGCAATGAAAGTATCATGAAGAATCTTGGTGCATTGCCCAGACGGCTTCATCTGTGGGAGATCAATATGAGTACCCCAAACATGCAATGTGTAGATGTCCATCTCTTCACGTGGACCCAGAGGGAAGCATTTATCAAGAATAGTGGCATTGAGCTGACGGTGAATGTACTGGCAGTAGTTGGGAGTCATGCACTTCTCAACAGACCGCTGAATCTCAGAATAGATGAAGTCACATCCATCAATCTTCCTCAAGTGGATAGGGTCAAAATAGTACAACATATTCTTGTGGTGACCACGAACATCAACAACATCACCAGCCTTGCTCACAAGATTGTGGCGACAGAACTTGCCAAGGACCATGTAATAGTAGTATATACCAGTGAGACTGGAAGCAGCATGGCTTGGGTCACTAGGGTAGCACTGGAGAATGCGGTCATCACTGAAAGCCTTCTCCAAGTGAATATGGAAGCCAGAAGCTCTCTTAGGAGGGTAACCCAAAGTAGAACAGAACTCGACAAATGTGACCGTGTACGGCTTGGTACCGGTCATCCAAGTGATAGAGCGAGCTTCATCAGGGTGAAAGTATATGGTGCAGTGGAACTGGCGGAGAGCCTCAGGCATGAGCTTGACGTTGATGGTGGTGAGATCATATACATCCATCTTCTTCAGAGCCGCATCAATATACTAAAATATGCATTGAGGTAGCGCTCATAGTGATCTTCATTAAGATACCGGGGGGAAAGAATGACGCCCCTCCTCAAGCAAGTGGGCTCATTGTAGAAGTCATCCTAGAAGCACCCCTGAGTGTTAGTACAGAAGTACTTGTCAGAACCTTGATAGGTGCGGTCATGGAAGCGATACGAATTCTCCCTTCTAAGATCCCTCCATTGTCTCACTGTGATGTCCTGATAGGTGTTGTAGTTGGGAGGAACTTCTTCTTCAGTAGAACCAAGATTGGCCTTGCCCTTGGAGGTATCCCGACCAGCAATAACTTTCTTCTTAGAGCCCCTCTGACCGTGAGCTAAATCAGAACCACCTGCGGCTGCTGTAGCATTGGCGGCTGCTTCTTGGCGCTTGGTAAGATGAAGACTGGTGGGCCAGACGGAGGAGGAGGAGGAGCCTGAGCCACGTCTAATTTCCGCTTCTTAGCGGTGGCGGGGTCAAACTCATGATCGGAAGATGCACAAGGAGCACACAAAAACGAAGAGCAAAACAAGCAAATGAGTGTATATTCCATAGGAGACCTAAACAATAACCCGAAAAAATTATGTTTGAGCAAGTGCATGGACAAAAAACTTGGTGATAGGGGGTTTCGACGCTAGGTCCAGCGGCACCTACAAAGCCACCGGGAAAACCAGCGATAGTTCTAGTGGACCGGAACAACGACCAAAATTTTTGGTGCCTAGTCTGATCGACCGAAATTGTGACCAAAAATCTCAGCGGCTGGTTCAGCGACTATCGGGGCTAGGGTCGAAACCTCCCAAAGGTATGTGTCGACACAAGTTGCTATGCATGGCTCAAAAACTTGCACAAATATAATCTTTCAACAAGGAAAGGGAAGTAATAGGCTAGGGGAACATATGGGCAAAAAAGGGGGACTAGGGCTCATATCTAGGGTTTCACTACCATGGATATAGGGAAAACTAGAACGAGAAAGAGAGCAAGAGAAGGGAACGCACATTACCCTCGGAGCCCGATGAAGCCATGCCCTCCCTTGCAAAAGATGGGCAAAGAAGAAGACCACATGAGGAGAAAGAGAGAGAAACCTCGATCTCCCAATGCGAGCAAGAAGAGAGAAAAAACTTCAGTGAGAAGACTTGTAGAGGCCCGATCTACAACTTGGTGGAGTTTGGGGGGATTTGGGTGAAGGGAAGGGCCTAAGGGAGGGTGGGGGATCTTAGGGGCGATGGCCATGGAGTAGGGGAGGGCATGGGGGAGAAAGAAGAAGAAAGATGGAACTGCCCCCACGCGCGGGCTTAAATACCCCAAAAAAGATCAAACCGGCAATAAGTTCGGCGTGACCGGAGTGGCAGCGGGAAAATTCGGCGGGAGGGCCGGCAGACCGAAACCAGCACCGAGAGTTCCGGTGGCGTTTCGGTGGCGGACCGATGCTGAGCTCTGTATGGCAGTTCGATCTGCTCCGGAAATTTCGATGGCCACCGGAAATTCTGGCTCCCTATCGGCGAAACCGGAAAAATTGCCAGAAAGCTGAGTTTTGGCAAAAATTTGATGTTTCTCCCCTTTTTGAGAGTTCGAGTGAGATACCATATGGACATATACACAGAATATAGATTTAACAAGGAAGTAACCCATATCCAGTGGAATAAACACAAATAAACACATATAGCAATAATGGACATGAGTACTCATCATCAAAAGTCAAACCAACCAATACATGAAACCAAATGTTGGGTAGGGGATTTATCCCCTATGTTTAAGAACACATGTCATGGCGCCTCAAAGATAGATGCTTGGACCCATATCATGACACGATATCAATTGATATCGCACACATAGGTATGCATCAAACCAAGACATGGTAGGATGACTATCCCCATATGTGCTGCGTGACTAGGCTACATAGCAAGTTAAGAGCAAGAATATAATATAAGAAGTAAATCAATCCAAATTTTTAGGATCTAGGATACTGAGTTCTCGCCTCAACATGACAAAACGGGCTTCATCCAAAGGCTTTGTGAAAATATCCGCCAATTGGAACATCGTTCCCACATGAGTGAGATTGATGTCACCATTTGTGACATGGTCACGTAGGAAGTGGTGGCGTATGTCAATATGTTTGGTGCAACAATGTTGGATGGGGTTATTGGCAACCTTTATTGCACTTTCATTGTCACATAGAAGAGGCACCGTACCAAGAGACACACCATAGTATTTCAAGGTTTGCCTCATCCATAATAATTGAGCGCAATAAGATGTCGTAGAAATGTATTTGGCTTCGACAGTGGATAGGGCGGTGGAGTTTTGTTTCTTGGATGACCAACTCACCAAAGACCGGCCAAGGAATTGGCATGCCCTAGAGGTCGACTTCCAGTCAACCTTTTTTACCGGCCCAATAGGAATCCGAATAGCCAACCAGCTCAAAGGTTGACCCCTTTGGATACCAAAGCCCGAGTGTAGGAGTGAGAACAAGGTACTTCAAAATCCGCTGACTGCCATCAAATGGCACTCCTTGGGAGCGGATTGAAAACGAGCACACATTTCAACACTTAACATGATATCCGTCCTAGAAGCATAAAGGTGGAGCAAGGAACCAATCATGGAGCGATATACCCTTTGGTCCACATCCTTCTCACCTTCTCCAAGACCAAGCTGCCCATTGAGTGGCATGGGTGTCTTCATGGAATTGGCATTGGTAACCTCAAACTTCACGAGCATGTCCTTCACGTACTTCTCTTGGGAGATGAAGGTGCCTTCAGCAAGTTGCTTCACAATGAAGCCTAGGAAATACTTCAACTCCCCCATCATGGCATCCTAAATTTCATGGTCATTAACTCGACAAAAGCTTTGTTATGAGTTTCATTAGCTCCACCAAATATAATATCATCAACATAAATTTGAACAATAAATAAGCCACCCCTTTTAACCCGTTTGGTGAAAATGGTGGAATCGACCTTACCCACACTAAAACCGTCCATGAGTAAGAAATCCCTAAGGTGCTCATACCAAGCACGAGGAGCTTGCTTTTGTCCGTAGAGCGCCCTATGGAGTAGATACACATGGTTGGGATAGTGTGTGTTTTCAAAACCCGGGGGTTGAGCTACATAAGAAACCTATTTCAAGGGACCATTAAGAAATGCACTTTTCACATCCATTTGATAAAGCTTGAAGTTATGAAAAGATGCATATGCAAGAAAAATACGAATAGCTCCAAGGCGAGCAACGGGCGCAAAGGTGTCCTCGTAGTCAATACCTTCTATTTGGGCATACCCTTGCGCCGCCAACCTTGCTTTGTTTCTTGTGACGGTTCTGTTCTCATCTTGCTTGTTCTTGAATACCCACTTGGTCCCAGTGATATTGATGCAATGATATTTAGGCCTCTCCACAAGAGATCAAACTTCATTGCGTGTGAAGCACTCGAGTTCTTCTTGCATGGCAATGACCCAATCCTGATCTTCTAGAACTTCATGGACCTTGAGTGGCTAAAATTTGGACACAAATGCATGATGGCCACAAAAGTTAGTGAGATGCTTCTTCTTGTTGCGAGTCTCGATTCCTCTTGATATGCTTCCAAGTATATTATTGACTTGGAGTCCACTTGCAATAGAGGCGGACTTGATCTTCCGGATTGTCCCTTCATGAACAAAAAATTCATATTTTGTTGGTCCTTGATCATTGACAACTTCTTGAGCTTGACCTTGGTTTTGAGGAACTTATTCGTCTTCTTGGTCTTGCTCAACGAGTTGTGGGTTTGGTTCTTGTTCTTTGGATTCTGAGAGTTGTTCGTCATGAGGTGCACTTGATGGTTCAACTTGAGTAGAGCTAGGCTCTTGTTGAGTTGGGCTTGATCCTCCCCCATCAACTTCTTATTCATGGATATGATATTCGGTGGGAAAGATATGCGTAATCCCCATCAACTTGATGACTTGAGAGGAATCTCCATCACCTACAACATGTGTAACAACTTGCCCCTTTGGGGGCCACTATCCTCCAAAAACTCCACGTCCCAAGATACTTCAACACAACCATTGGTTTTGTTGTAGTATCTATAGGCATGAGAGTTTTCCGCATAACCAACAAAAATTCCCTCTATAGTTCTAGATTCGAATTTACCAAGATTTTCTTTCTTGTTCTTGACGAGGAACTTGCACCCAAAGACACAGAAGTAGTTGAAGTTGGGCTTGTTCTCTGTGAGAATCTCGTATGGAGTCTTGTCAAAGGGAGCTCGAAGGAAGAGCCGGTTCATGTAGTGAACCACAGTAGCAATGGCTTCTCCCCAAAAGTTGTGGGGTGACTTGAACTCGCTCAACATTGTTCTTGCCATCTCAATGATAGTCTGGTTCTTCCTTTCAACAACACCATTTTGTTGAGGGGTATAAGGAGCTAAGAATTCATGCTTGATCCCCTCATCTTGAACAAACTCTTGCATGGTGTAGTTCTGGAATTCGGTGCCATTATCAGTTCTAATGGTCTTGATCTCCACTTCATGGGTACGTTGAGCTTGATTGGCGAAGATCATGAAGTACTTGTAGGTCTCATCCTTTGAATTGAGAAAGAAGACCCAAGTGTACCTTGAATAATCATCAACAATGAAAAGGCCATATTTTCTTCCACAAAGAGTATCATATGTTGATGGCCTGAAGAGATCCAAATGGAGAAGCTCCAACAGTCTTGACGTGGCCACCTTGGATATTGAAGGATGACTCTTCCCGTGTTGCTTTCCGGAGATGCAAGCACTACACACACGATCCTTCTCAAAAGAAACACCGGTTAGTCCAACAATATGCTCACCCTTTAGGAGTTGTTTAAGATTTCTCATGTTGACGTGGCCAAGGCGGCGATGCCAAAGCCATCCCTCGTTAACCTTGGCCATTAGATGATACCTTTGATCTGGATTACAGATGTGGTATAGCTTCTTTTTCCCTAGTAGACCTAGGTTATCGAATCCTCGGGAAGCGAATGCGTAGTGGAGTTACTTTAACGGACCTTCGGGATTTTTAGAATTCCTTTTGTGTTTTTACCGGGCCAATAGCTTGCATCTTTTTGTTGTTGATGATGATGAAGAGAGAGGGCCTAGGGCGTTTGGTTTCACCTGTAGCGGTGCAAAACATCTGATGGAAATAAAAGATAGAAATAAAGTAGGTGTGTACTTGTTAGAGCAAGATAAATTATATGTGGGTAGTGCATCTATAATTGCTATTGCCTCCGCAACCGCTTATAGCAATAACCTACTAGTCTCATCCATAGAAGAAATAGAACTAATGATATGCATAGTGATGTCACCGTTAATCCCAAGCAAATCCCTCACATATAGCCGTACTGCCCCTTCTGTCACTGGGGTTCCCAACCTGCAGATCAGTCATCACTCATACTCCCTATACCTGGCTCAACCCCCGGGGTCTTGGGTACTCGCCAAGTCTTTGGATTGAGGCAAGAGAGGATACAATAATCACCATGTCATACAAACTAATACACGATCCCATCTATGATAATTCATATGCACAATTGCTACATGGCTAGGCCGAAACCCTTAGCCCAAGGGGAATTACTCACACATAGAGATGAGATCAACAATCACGAACATTGTAATAAAAATCATAAGATTGATAGCAATAGTATTACAATGTCGCCAATCGGAGAAGAGATCTACTATTACAAGTGGTGGAGTATGGCTATGGAGATGGAGAAGGGTTTGGAGATCTGGAGGCGGCTTTTGGCAGAGTCTGGCTTCATCGGGCGGAGCGTCTCCCGTTTTCTCGTCGCCTGAGGCTTCTTTATATAGGGGTCCCTTCACGAAAGTTGTTCTGTTTGATGGTGGCGACGCCAACTATACGACCGGAGCTATATGGTCGGAATTTTTGCTCCGGCCGTATAGTTGGTCGTTAAAGCGTCTGCCTCCATTGTAAGGCTCCTGGTTTCTTCTGGTTGTTGGAATCTCGTATCTTTGACTTTAATGTAGTGATTCCCTCCTTTAAACGACATTATCTGTGCAGGAAAAATACAAAAGAAAGGATTGCATACCCCTCTGAATATTAGCATTAGTGGCATGGTTTAGAGAGACATTTCATCAAGAATATGATTAATATCCAGTTTAAATGTGGATGTTAGATGGCTATATTTCAGAGCCATCAACCTCCCCAAGCTTAAACTTGATCTTCCCGAGCAAGAAAACCAAAATCAAAAAGGAACTCAACATTTAAACTAAAATAACGAGATGGCGATCTTACTCATGATTAGTAGTCTCATGTTTCCTCCACTTTATAAATCTGAAAAACTTCAGCGTAGATAGAGTAATGGCAAGCAGATCATGTGGGTTTTATGCATCCTTATATTGTAGCAAAATTATTGTAAACACGGATAATTCAAATGAGTAAACTTTATTCCATGTCAAGTAATCAACTCATAGGCTTGCCTTTGAATAGTAAAGTATAATCATGTAAATTAAGAGTGTGAGAGTTGTCATGAAAAGCATATACACTAGAGTATCTCAATTCTCCCACATCAATAAATCAAGACTTTTCAAGCACTACTTTTCTATTCATTGTCCTCCAAGAATTTCAGTTTTTAAGTAATTGAGAGCATGACAAAAAAAAATATTTAGTTTATCGGGTTGTGATGGACACTCGTGGCATCACTAAGGTTTTTGTTCTTTTTTGCATAATGATTTCTCATAACAGCCAGAGGAGTGATTCCATCATGATTACAGCTACCCAGGAGTGCCAAGAATCTTACCCACCATAACATTGCTACTACAAGTGTTTAATCAACTCATAGCCGAAATCTAGGAGTTTCCTCCATGAACATCGTTCGTAGGCCACCGGAGTTGTTGGCATCCTAGGAAGTTTGACACGCATAAAGCTATATCATTCTTATGATTAACAAGTCAAACTTTGGCATGCTCACAAAAACCGCTGAACATTAATTCAATCGAACAAATCCTTTCAAAGAGAACTATCAAGTCAATCAACATTTTTAATGGTGTTGAGTATCTCTAGAAATAAGACTTCAAGACTAAACACTACAACACCCAAGCCTTCAATTGCGAGACTTTTTCTTATTACAATTGTTTAAAAAAAATTTAGGCAAGACTTGGTTAATTACGAGAGTTGGAACAAAACATACCCAATTAAATACCCATGCAAACGAAAATCTTACAACGATACAAAGACTCACTCCACCAATATAATATCTCAACATTTACTACTAACTAGCATGGGTTTCTCAAACTTCAAAAGTGGGGAGTCATAAGGCATACCTCTCATGTTTGGTTCCACTTGTCTCTTCCTTTTTTTATTTGTTTCTTGGAAACTCGAAGTCAACCAATCTCCTGCAAATATATGAAGACCTTAAGGTAGAAAGAAAAGAAGGAGGGAAAATAAGGAAAAATGGAGAAATCTTTTTGTGGTTTTTAAGAGAGGAACTTTCAAGAATAGAAAATTAGCAGCAAAGCTCGGCTAGAAAATTTTGAAAGAAAAATAGAAAAGAACTAAAGATAAAGTGTTGGGGAAACCAACACGAGTGCTTATAAACTCAAATAAAAACACAACCTCTAAATAAAAGCAAATAAACGCCAAATAAAAGATACATGAGGAAACTTCCCCAAGCTTAGGCTTTTGCAAGCCCTTCAAATCATTGTGGTGGTGGGAAAAAGTCGTTACTATAGTTCACGAATTGAGTTAAGAGGTTACTTGTTGATTCTCGGAGGTTCAAAGAGAGTCTATGCATCCTCTCCACAGTCCCTCCAAGTCCTTGGAAATCTTGGTATGTGGCGAACCGGGTTTGTGGCTGCTCCTCTTGATAAGGGACTTCTTGCTCCTCCTCTTGGTCGTCATCCTCCTTCGGAATCTCTTCCTCGGGTTGGTGTTGCTCAACCTACGAATCATATAGCAAACATCCTTCCTCGATAGAGAAAAGACCATTAGGCATAGGAGTGGGGTAGATACGGCCAGCTCCAGCAATATGCAGGTAATAAGCACCACCTCTCCTAGTGAGCATTCCACAGGCTCTCAAGGTGGAGAAACCAACACGTGTCTCACCTAGTACAGGTTGTAACTCACCTAGGTCGAGGCCTAGGGCAGTGGCAAGTACGGTGATGATGCCTCCCCCTGTAATTGGTCCTTGGCTTTGTGCTCCAAGTAGCGCACAAGGATGGCGCCCAAGTTGAGTGAAAAGTTGTAGTTGATGTAGGCAGCCTTTGTAAGGACTAGGATGTCCTCCTTATTGAGTATCGTGAACTCATTATGTGCCTGCAAGGTGTTAGCAATAACATAGAACAAATAGCGAATTGCAGGATGTTGAATATTCTTCCCCTTGTTTATTCTAGTAGTGAAACTCATTCCATTATAGTATTGTTTAGGGGTAGGTTCTAGGCCAGTAAAGGATGCACGTAAAGCATGAATATCATTGTTTGGCAAATTAAAACATGCGCACCATTCATATAATGTTAAAGTGTAATTATTGTTCATCAGACGGAAAGAAATAGTATCCTCTCCTTGCCATTGTTTAACTGTGCTTTGCAATGAACTAAGAAATTCAATGGTTAAGCGGCGATAAGTAGGTACATCATTGTACACAAAGTTTTGCAGGCCAACTCTATTGCAAAGTAAATTGAAGTCATCAGCAATACCGAGTTAGTTCAATATGATGGGGCAAGCCCACTTGGTGGCCTTCACTTTGCGATTCTTGATCCTGTTGAAGCGATCACGATGGGCCTCATTCTTGAACCGTATCCCCATGCATTCCTGAGCGGCAGCCCGAGAAGCGCTAGCGGTGGCACGAGCACGAGTTTGGCTCCTTGTGTTCATCATCTAAAACATTGAAGAAAGGCAAAAATAAAACTTTTTGATCCAACAACAGTAAGTGTATCATATTTGTCATCATAGCACACTAAAGAATTCTCCCCAAAATAATAATCTAGGCAAGAAAATCATGGCAATTGGTTCATAGTAGGTCTCACCCTAGATTGACAATGACAATAGATCAAAGATGAATTTGCAAAAAGTAATTGGAGGATTGGAGGAGAAACATACCGTAGATCACTTGTGTGCGAGGAAATCGAACGAAATTGAGTAGAGATAGAGATCTCTTGAGGTTTTGAGGGAGTTTGGAGGTAGAAGAAAGAAAAAATATTGAAGTTTTGGAGTTGGGAGTACCTTCCCGTGCGATTTTGTGGTCGGACGCAACTATACGGGCGGAACTATACGGTCGGAACAATGTGTTCTGGTCGTATAGTTAGCCTTTTGTCAAAAAGGTTTTCCTCCTGGAGGTGCAGCTATACGGATGCAGCTATACGGGCGGGACAAAATGTTCCGGCCGTATAGTTGGTCATTAAACTATCTGTCCCTGCGAAAGAAAATTTGCAAAGGCATCGATATCTATACGACCAGAACTATACGGCCGGAATTTTTATTCTCGCTGTATAGTTGGTCGTTAAACTCTCAGTACATATAAAAATAAATTGTACGGAGTCATTGATATCTATACGACCAGAGCTATATGGTCGGAATTTTTATTCCCGCCATATAGTTGGTCGTTAAACTCTTAGTACATATGAAAAGAAATTGTACGGAGGCATTGATATCTATACGACTGGAGCTATACGACTGGAATTTTTATTCCTACCATATAGTTGGTCGTTAAACTCTCAGTACATATTGCAGAATATTTTCCGATGGCAAAGATATCTATACGACCAGAGCTATACAGCCGGAAGTTTTATTCCCGCCGTATAGTTGGTCGTTAAACTCTCTATGTGCGCAAGTTTTTTTCTATTTCTTCGTAAACTATTTATTTTCCTGTAACTTAGTGATATACCTTGTTTTTGATAGAAAATTGATAGTAAATATTTTCGACCAACAATAGCATGAATAAAACAGAATTTCAAGTACTACCGAACTTCTTCTCCTCAAATGGAGTTTCCTAGCACTCTTTATTAAACATAAATTTAAACTAAAACATAAAAACTTAACTCAAACCTTTATTTTATATGGGTTGCCTCCCATGGAGCGCTCTTTTATGGTCAATAGCTTGACCTTTATAATACTCAGTTGGGCCAGATGAGTGGAACACCAACTCCAAAGTAATTGGCCTTCAAACTGATGGCCTCCTTTTCATCATGCTTGGCTTTCTTCTTCCTGGGGAAATGAATAACAAAAGGATCCCGCGAAGGCAATTGCAGCTTCGCATTCCCTTCATGCAGATTAATCAAAGCCTTAATAGTTCTTAAGAAAGGACAGCCTAATATAATAGGAGCAGTAGCATCTTCAGGCATGTCAACTATGACGAAATCAATGAGAGAAGGACAACCTTTAATATATACTAAAGTATTCTCCTTAATCCCTACAGCTTGTTTGTAGGTAGAATCTGCTAGATGCAATTTTAACTCAGTAATTTCAAAGGAGCCAAGATTTAACTTGTTAAAAAGACTCTTTGGAATCGTTGAGGCGCTTGCACCTAGATCACAAAGTGTAGCTATCTCATTGATTCCAATTTTAATCTTAATAGTAGGCCCAAATATGTCATCTAGTTTAACAGGTAATTTTTCAGCAATTTTCTTGTATTCTTCTTCAAGCTCACGTACCTTTATTGCTACTTGATTGACAAAATGTTGGTACATAGCTTCCTCACTACCTTCACTTACCAGAGTCTTGATGTTGATCCTTTTTACGAGATCTTGAACGGTGTAACTTGGTGAAGGAGCATTACTATAATCAAGTTCTTCAGGCTCCTCCCTTTGGATCCTCATCATTTTGAGCTCCTCAACAGGATTGGGCTCAACTTTACCTGCAAATTTAGCTAGAATGAGAGTTTGACTCTCGGTTATCTTACCTAGTTGTGCATCAATGATCCTTGTTTTTTCTTGAAGGGCCTGCAAATCATTTCTAAAACTAACAACTTGGTTAGATAATTTACCAAGCATAGCATCATGGTTCTCCGTAATTTTAACTAAAATATTGTTTTGTTCATTTTGTGAGTCTATGAAAGACTTAAGTGTTTCTTGGAGACTACCATTACTAGTTCCCATATTATTATTAGAGTTACCTGCAGGACTAGCATAATGTTTCTGAAAATTAGGATTGTAACTCTTCTTCCATGCAGGGTTATAATCATTATGAGCTACGAAGTCTATTTCTTTAATATTTGTTTCGGGGGTGGCTCTTACCTGAGTTTTCTTACCTTTTACGGCTAGTATGAGCTCATCCAACTTAGCATTGAGATCTTCGTTCTCTTGTGGTGAGACAGAGTTCACCTTATTCGTGTTTGATCTTTCCACATGCCATTGGGCATGGTTGTCTTGCATATTGTCTAGCAGCTACTTTGCTTCTGTAATATGTTTACCCATAAATGTTCCTCCAGCTGCAGCATCAAGCATAGACTTAGATACAGGATTAAGAGCATTGTAAAATCAATGGAGGATTAACCAATCTTCCATCCCATGACTAGGACAGTTTATTAGGCATTCTTTAATTCTCTCCCATGCAAGCGCTAGTGGCTCACGCTTTTCCTGTCTAAAGCCAGTAATATTAGATCGAAGTTGCATAGTCTTTGCTGGTGGGAAAAATTTAGTCATAAATAAAGAAGTACATCCCACCCATGATGTAATGGTATTTTTAGGCAAAGATAGAAACCATTCTTTAGCTCTCCCTCTTAGAGAGAAAGGAAACATACGCAATTTGACCGCATTAGGGTCAACGTCTTTTATACGCATCATATCACATATTTCAGTGAAAGTATTCAAGTGCATACCCGCGTCTTCAACAGCAGAGCCTCCAAATTGATTCTGTTGAACCAAACTTAAGTAATGGGGCTTAATTTCATAGTCACCGGCAGCGATTGCTGGCTGAGTAATAGGAGTACACAAATAATAATTATTGGGAGTAGCAAACTCCCTAAGCTTCTTTTCAGCCATACTTCCTATGTTTTGGGGTTTTCTTAGATAAATAATTATAACAGTAAAAGCCAGAATTTAAAGACTAACTATTTTTTTTGGTTTATCAAATAAAGACTGAAAGCAAACTAACAAAATTAAAAATAAGAATTAAAACTAACAAGGTTCCTAATAACCTCACCAGGGTAGCTATTGCTTCCCCGGCAACGGCGCCAGAAAAAGGGTTGATACCTTCAATCTGGATTACGGATGTAGTATAGCTTCTTTTTCCCTAGTAGACCTAGGTTATCAAATCCTTGGGAAGCGAATGCATAGTGAAGTTACTTTAACAGACCTTCGGGAGTTTTAGAATTCCTTTTGTGTTTTTATCGGACCAATAGCTTGCGTCTTTTTGTTGTTGATGATGATGGAGAGAGAGGGCCTAGGGCGTTCGGTTTCACCTGTAGCTGTGCAAAACATCTGATGGAAATAAAAGATAGAAATAAAGTGTGCATGTACTTGTTAGAGCAAGATAAATTATATGTGGGTAGTGCATCCATAATTGCTATTGCCTCCGCAACTGCTTATAGCAATAACCTACTAGTCTCATCCATAGAAGAAAGATAACTAATGATATGCATAGTGATATCACCGTTAATCCCAAGCAAATCCCTCACATACAACTGTACTACCCTTCTGTCACTGGGGTTACCAACCTACAGACCAGTCATCACTCATACTCCCTATTGTCGTCGGATTGATGACAAGTACGCCATGAGGGGGTCCTCGAGGCGTGCAAAAGAGAGGGGTGTGAGACGTACGGTGTTCCGGGATGGTGAGCACACAGTTTTACCCAGGTTCGAATCCGGCGGCTTTGGACGGATCCTACTCCTGCTAGCAATCCAGTAATATGGCAGAGCCGGAATATGGGTTACAAGGATTCACCTGTGCGAGTTGAGATTGTAGACTATTGTGTTGTGCCCTAAAGGCTCTCCCTAGGACAGCTTATATAAATATCCGGCCTAGGGTTTATAGGAGAGATCTATCCAGCTACGACTAAGAGTCGGTTACAGAGTACGTCTTGAACTACAAGTAACACTATGGGCCTAAGTCGGTAAGTCTTCTGGGCCTTCCCATAGCCGAATGGACTCCGTCTTTTCTCCCTGACTGGGCCGCCCGTGAAGCAAAGCTCTAACCCGAAGTGGGCCACCCTGGTCAGTGAGGAACTGTGAGGATACCCGAAAAGTATATCCCCAACAGCAGCCCCCGGAAGTCTCCAAGATCCAAAGTCGGATTTATCATCGTCTAGCTTATCTTCGGCTTGCAGAATCTTAAAGGGTTCCTGAAACTTCACAACAAAAAATACGATCCGGGTCTTAAAAATAAGTCGGACCTATCAACATGTTACTCGGATTTCTCACCTTGGTTTTCAAACTAAGCCGGAACTTGGTCTCTAATGCCACCTGACATCAGTCATGGTCAAGTCACGTCATCTGACAAACATCTTGTCAGCACGACCATTGGTGGGTCCGTCGTTCGCAGAACCGAGGCGTCGTTTCAATGCATACGCGGAGATCGAGGCGACGTAATCATCGCGTGGGTCCTTCCCAGTTCCTTCCACGACGCGTGGCCGTTATACAGTGCCATTTGCACGAATCTTGGTGCAGTTAGGTGGTTATAAGGGGTGAGGATTCCTCTTCCCTCATCTTCTTCACCTGTTCCTTCGCTGTTTCCTTCTCCTTCACATCCCCCCGCGCACAGAGCTCCTCTGCTTTCAAAAACTCCCAACGCCGCCCATCTAAGGTCACCGGCGCACTGGAGAAATGGCTTCCTCTTCCTCTTCCGGTTTGGCGGCGGCAGCGGCAACGGAGGCGGCGGCAGAAAAGGAAAGCAACCGCGGGGTTTGGATCCCCTGCCTGCTAGATGACGAGAAGCTCTGCGGCGTGGAGACTGAAGGGCTCCTCCGCACTGGCGACTGGCGGAGCGGTTTTGGCAAAACCATCCCCAACCCGCGCGCCCGCGAGCGGGTCCACTTCGGCACCCACCTTGATAGAGGTTTTTCCTTTCCTCCCTCGGAATTCTTTTCCGAGGTGATAGACCACTATGGTGTACAACTCCACCATCTTCCCCCGAACTCCATCTTAGAGATGAGTTCTTACGCAGCCTTGTGCGAGGGGTTTCTCGGCATTAGGCCAAGTCTTACTTTGTTCCGGTATTACTTCCATGTCCATAGAAATTCTATTACCGCCGGTAATCCTTATATTACCGGTACAATTAGTTTTTCAGTTAGGCATGAGCGTGCATATCCTAAGATTCTAGCCAGTGACTCGGTCAAACAATGGCCAGCCACTTTCTTTTACCACAAGGATGTTCCTGCTCCCGGCAAAGCCACCGCTTTGTCGGCTTTCATCGACGGAGCTGCCACGCCTCAATTATCTTGGGACGAGGCTGCTCCGGCTCTCAATGACGATCTGCTTCTTGCCAAGAGGCGGATTGAATATCTGATGAAACACAAAGGACTGAAGGGATCCGACTTAGTCCATTGTTGGGTATCACGCCGGATCCATCCCTTCCAGTACCACGGAGACCGACTGATGCACTCCATCATGACGTCCAAAAAAGATTCCCTCCGCATCAGCCCTAGAGCCTATACACCGCAAGGTTACATAAGCTAGATTAAATGGCTGATAAGGGAGCGGATCGAGAGGAGGATCCCAGAGGTTTCTCTAGACATGCACATAGCAGAAAACCCCGCCGTGCCGGTAAGCTTTTAACAATAAACCCTTTCTATGTGTTTCACCTTTAAATTGTTTTGCAATACTGAGTTGTTTTCTTTCTTTTCAGCTTGCCGACCTCCCCGAGTCGGAACTGGCTCCACTCGAGGGATATCCTCCGGAGTTTTCTCAGGAGGCTAAATTGGTTCCATTGCCGGACGTTGTGCCCAAGAAGCGCAAAGCTCCGACATTGGCTATTGGCACAAAGGAGGTGCCAGTCGTGAAGAGGTAACTTTTCGACACAACTTTTTCGCCTTTGTACCTTACTCGAACTTTCTTCCGAGATGTAATGTTTTCCATTCTACTACATTCTTAGGGCTAAGCAGCTCATCAAGGGCAAGGGGAAGGGAACTTCTTCGAAGCCCTTGCGGCAGACGAAGCTGACCATAGCTTCTCCTGCCGTGGTTCCTCCGACTCCTACCCCTCAACCCTCTGCAACACTGGTGGTTACTCCATCACCAGCTGTCGCAGAAGATCCGGCTCTTTCAACGGAGCCAGTGATCCTTGAATCGCAGACTGACATCACGATGAGTGAGTCCGATTTTGATAAGGGTGAACCCTCTTTGGGTAATGATCCCTTGGTAGAGACCTTTGCCGAAAACCTTCTCACCAATCCGGGGCTTGCCAAACTTGGCTTGTCTCGGAAATCTGCGGAGGAGATCCAGCAGCTGGCCCGGCAGTGCCTGGAGAAGAGAAATCTCTCTGCCGAAGAATAAGCACAAGAGGCGGAAGACATCAAATATTCCGACCTTCTTGAACAAGTTCGCCTTCGCGACGAGGGACTTAGAGCTAGTGTGCTTCCACCACCTCCAATTATTCCACTCACCCTCGCCGAGAAAGTTTCCACCGAGGTGAACATATGTCTGAGCAAGCTCACACATGAACATCATGTAAGTCGGAATTCCATCTCACGTTTTTATTTATTGTACTTTATACCATATCCTCTAGCCCTCAAGCATGAAGTAGGACATATAATCCGGGTTTATGCTTCCTTAGGATGCCAAAGAATGAACTAGTGTAGCCCCCAAGGCTCGTGCTGATATTAGTAACAATATTAGCCCGAGTCTTCAGTAGACTTCTGACTCTGGGTATTCTGACTTATAGAAAGTTAATTCATATAACTAGGATTTGTTGAAGAATATCTGCAACAAGCGAAGAGAGATCCGAGCTCTCCGACTTGAAAATGCTGAGCTGAAGGTCTCCAAGAATGAGGCCAAAGGTAAACATTCCGAGACTCAAACCTTGTCTTTTATGTTTTCATAGTCGAATATTTTTCGTTGAACTGTTTGTTATTTTTGACTTACAGCACTGGTCAAACAATCATGCACTATGATTGAAGAGGCCGAGAACCTCAAAATCCTAGTGGCGGAGAACAAAGAACTTCGCCAAGAGCTGGATAAGCTCAAGGTAGATCATGAGAAGAGCATCGCTCAAGTTCTCGAATCCTCCTCCATGGCAACTGGCGAGCGTGATCGTAAGATCGCTGCTCAAGATCAGAAAATCTCGGACCTCATTAATGAGCTTTGCAGAGAGAAGGACCTTTCCGAGGCGCTCTGGGCTGAACTCCGGAGTCTTCGGGAAGAGAAGACCAAAGTTGACGACGTCATCTTCGGTATGTTCCATCTGTCTGACTTGTCTATTTTCTTCGACTTCTTTCAATGTCGGATTTCCTTAATTGTTTTTGTGTATAGGTCCTCTGAACTTGACGGACTCCACCTCCACCGAGCCTCGCACCCACCGGCTTACCCAAGTCGGTAATCTGCTTCATGACTTCTGCCAATCCTTTGAGGATATTGGCGAAGCTCTCAAGATTCTGGACATGCATAGGATGCCGGATTTTTAGGTGCGGGACAAGGCGAAGGAGATGCCGTAACTTGTCCAGGATTGGAACATGCCCTACGTGCGATCCGCAGCGCAAAACGCTCTCACCATGGTCATGAGCCACCATGGAAGCATGGAGATCTTGCAAGTGACCAGAGAGTACTGCAAGGTGGACGAAGACGGACAGGAGCAAGACATCAAGGCAATCATGGACTCCTGCGCTAGATATGGGTGCCATGTAGCTGATCTAACCAGCTACGACACTCCCTTCTTCACCCGTGTGGACATGCCACCTCCGCCTCCCGAAGAATCAACAGAAGTTTCCGATGATGACCACACCATGTCGGACATGGACATCTCAGAACGATATCAAGGTGATGTATCCAGCGAGCCGGCAGCTCCTTCCTCTCCTCCTGCATCATAAATTACCAGAAAATGTATTATTCTGAGAAACATTATGGGTCTGTAAATATGCAGTATAATACTTTTGCTAGTGCCAAGTTTTAATCTATTCAGCACTTTTGACTTTAAATTTTTGTGTGCCTGAAATGTTTGCACAAGCACTTATACTTTTTCGTCTATACTTATCGTCTATCTGGCTTTCTGCCTCATCCCTTTCGTGAGCCGGCTAAACCTTCTGCACGGAAACTTTGCCGAGCAACGGAGCTCAATTGCTAAACCAGTTTAAACTCGGAAACAAAGCCGGCTTCCAGTACCAACAATTCACTACTCGGAAAATACCCGCATCCAGCAATCAGACAAATAACCAAAGTATAGACTACAAAATTTTAGAGTTATACCCAAAGGTAGCATTTTTAGAATCGGAAATCTAAACCAGAACAAACATGAGCATAAAGTACTTTCAAGTATTCTGGGATTTTCGACTATGACATGATTATTCGGAAATAAGATGGTAGAAACTTCTCAGAAAAAACTTGAGGCAACCAAGACTTTTATTTCTCACACAACATGTACATATGTATGATTACAAAGAAGGATAAACTAAGAATAAAAGGGACGTAGCTGAGCAATATTCCATGGTCTGTCTAACTCATCCGGATTTGTACTGCCTCCAGCTCTCTTTCTCTTCTTCGTAGCAGGTCTTTCTTTGACTGGTCTCATGTCAGTTAAGTAGTACGAACCATTGTGCAATACTCTACTAACTAAATAGGGCCTTTCCCATACTGGGGAAAGTTTGTGCTTTCTTTGTTGCACAAGCCGGAGAACCAAATCGCCTTTATTAAAAGATCTGTTTCGGACTCTCTAGCTATGATACTTGCGTAACTTCTGCTGATAGGCTGTTGATCTCATTTCAGCAACGACGCGAACTTCTTCGACTAAGTCGAGATCATTTTGTCAAGAAATCTCGGCATCTTCTTTGATATACGCGGCCACTCTAGGAGAAGTGTGAATTAAATCACTAGGAAGAACTGCTTCTGCACCATAGACCAAGAAGAAAGGTGTGTATCCGGTTGACCTGTTCGGAGTTGTTCGTAAACTCCATATTACAGAGGGTAATTCCTCTGCCCAAGCCCCCGCAACACGTCGTAGTGGTGCTTCGAGTCTCGGTTTCAAGCCCTGTAGGATTAAACAATTTGCTCTTTCAACTTGTCCGTTAGCTTGTGGATGTTCGACTGACGCAATGTCAAGCCGGATATTTTGCTCGTTGCAGAATTCGGCCAATTCTCCCATAGAGAAATTACTCCTGTTGTCCGTGATAATGCTATGCGGATAACCATACCGGATTATAACATCCTCGACAAATCTTTTGGCTATTTCTCCATCACAACTAGTGACGGGTTTAGCCTCAATCCATTTGGTGAATTTATCCACCATCACTAAGAGGTGAGTAAATCCACTTGGAGCTCGTCTAAATGGTCCTACCATATCAAGCCCCCAGACCGCGAAAGGCCATGTTATAGGTATTGTTCGCAGCTGATCAGCCAGAACATGAGCTTGCTTGGCGTACTTTTGGCAGCCCTTGCACGTCTTGACTAGCCGTTCAGCATCTGCCTTGGCTGTAAGCCAGAAAGAACCATGTCCGAAGGCTTTTGCCACTAAAGATTTGGCTCCAGCGTGGTGACCACACTTGCCTTCGTGGATTTCCCTTAGGATTTCCCCTCCTTCCTCCGGAGATACGCAGCGCTGAAAAACCCTAGAAACGCTCCGCTTATAGAGCTCACCTTTAACTATAGTATAGGCTTTTGCTCGTTGGACGATCTGCCGGCTCAGAACCTCGTCTTCGGGTAATTTGCCATCTACCATATAATCAAGGTAGGGTTGGGTCCAGCTAGGGATTACAGCCAGTACCGCTATTAGAGGTGAGTCGGATTTAGTCGGATATTCCTCATCCACTCCCTTTATTGAGGGAACTTTGAGGTGCTCTAAAAAAGCGCCATCCGGGACCTCTTTCCGCACAGAGCCTATCCGAAATAGTGCATCTGCTTCCTCGTTTTCTGCTCGAGGGATGTGTTGAACCTCAAACCCTTCGAACGATTTAGATAGATCATCCACGACAACTTTATATGCTGCCATGTGTTTATTTGCATGACAAATATCCGACACTTGCTAAGCAACAAGATCCGAATCTCCGTAACACATCAAATGTCAGATGCCGATATCCTTAGCAATCCGGATTCCATGCAGTAGTGCTTCATACTTGGCAATATTATTTATCGCTGTGAAGTGGATCTACAACACGTCTGGAAGTTTATCTCCTTGGGGTGATTTGAGCACCATGCCAGCCCCCGAGCCCCCTCGAGCCTTAGACCCATCAAAGTAGAGGGTCCAATATTCTGACTCAGGGAGGGTCATATTCTCCTTTGTCTCTGTCCAATCAGCAACAAAGTCGGCAAGGATTTGGGATTTGATTGTTGTCCAGGGTTTATACTCAATATCGAAAGCTGAAAGCTCTATGCCCCATTTGGCGACGCGTCCTGTGGCGTCACTGTTGTTGATTATATCTCTCATGGGAGATGTGCTCACCATGGTAATTGGATGCTCCTGAAAATAGTGTCGTAGCTTACGAGATGCTAGAAAAACACCGTAAGCCAACTTTTGATAGTGCGGATAACGCTATTTTGATTCTGTCAGAACCTCGCTAAGAAAGTACGTCGGACGCTGCACTAAGTGTTCCTGATTTTCCTCCGGTCTCTCCACCACCATGACAATACTAATGACTTTGTTTGTCGCAGCAAGATAAAGCAACATCGGTTCCTGTGGTTCTGGCGCAGCAAGGATAGGAGCAGATGAGAGTACTTTCTTCAGGTCTTGTAGTGCAGCTTCAGCTTCGTCGGTCCACACAAAATCCTTGGTATTTTTTAGGAGTTTGTATAATGGTGTGGCTCTTTCACCAAGCCGGCTTACAAATCGACTGACTGCGGCGATGCAACCAGTTAGTCTTTGTACATCCTTGAGGCGAGTTGGCCTAGAAATATTGATACTGCTGCCACCGTCCATGAGGGTCTTGGAGAAACCATAACCATCAATAAGTGGATTGACGATTAAGGCGTATTTTCTTCGCCTGTGCAACTTAGGCGGATGATCAGCACGGTCAAATGTGATTGTCACTTCCGACCAGTCCAAGAATTGGGGGACAGCCGGAACTGTTGCATTGAGCTCATGTAGAACTGCTTTCTTAACCTTTGCTGGTTGAGATCTGAGGAAGGTGACATAAGTGTCTTTCTTGGTCGGAAAATTTTTCTTCCCTTCCAGCTTGGGATTTGAAGCATCAACTTCCTCCATGTCGGAATCTTCCTTGGTCTCTTTTTCTTTTTCGGGATTCTTCTTTCCCTTCTTCCGCTTAGCTTTGTAGCCAACGGTGTCATCTCGTTTGATGTCATCATTGAAACGACATTCGGCGTTGGTGTGGGACGAGCCCCCATTGGCGTCTAAGTGATGCACACATGGGTTATTGGCAATGTCGGCCCAAGAGTAGGTTTTTCCCAGTTGCTGGTCTCCTCTACCTTGAACTCTCGAAGTCCCATGGCCATGCCCGCAGCCTCCGCCGCGTCCTCCTCGTCCTCCAGACCCGAAAGTAGCAGTGACCACTGCCGTTTCCGCGTTGCGTTTCTCTTCCGAGGTATTTTTGCACTTCTGAGCTTGTTGCTTTGGTTGTTTTGCTGACTGTGGCACAGCTAGGGCATTGAGTAATCCCTCTGCATCGTCGTCAGCATCTGCATACTTGCTCGCTGTTTCTATCATCTCTCCCAAATCAGTGACTTTGTCACACTTCAAGCAAAGACGTAGTAGACCAATTGGGAGACCTACAATGAAAGCTTCAATCGTAGTTTGATCATTTACTCCTTCACAGGAGTTCTTGGTGTCGATCCATCATCCGAGGTAATCCCGGCAAGTTTCTCCGGCCTTCTAGGTGCAACGTTGTAGGTCTCCGACCGTACAGGGCCTCCGGTATGTGCCTTCGAAATTCCGAAAGAATACGCTTTGCATGTCATACCAGTTGTGGATGGTGTTCTCCGGAAGTTCATTAAGCCATGATCGTGCCGTCTTCCGCAACATGAGTGGGAGATATCGGGTTGCGACCAGGCTGTTTCCGCCTTTGGCGATGCAGCAAGCTTGGAAGAAGTCCTGTAGCCAGGTATCTGGCCGAGCAATGCCGTCGTAGGCTTGGATATGTCATGAGATAGCAAATCCTTCCGGGAATCTTGTAGCTCTGATGCGTGGTCCAAAGCACTTCGGGCCCACGTAGATATCATCGTTTTCGTAGCACCGCGCCTCTATGTTGGAGTTGATCCTGTGTCACGCGTCACTTGGAGACAAAGATCGTCTCCCAGAGTGACGGCTCTGACTGCGGTCCCTTGGAGCTGGACTCCGGCTTCTACCACCACCTCCTCCGCCACATCGTCCTCCTTGTCCCCCTTGAGAGCCGTTGTGATGACTTATACATTGCAAATGTATCTATAATTTTTGATGTTCCATGCTTAGTTTTATCCACTTTCTTGTGTTTTGTTCCAACTTTGGAGTACTTTTCATATGATTTCTTGGACTAACCTATTAACAAGAGCCATAGTGCCAGCTGCCTGTTTTCTGCTATTTTTGGTTCCAGGAAAGTCAGAAAATGAGTATTCTTGGAATTGGACGAGACAAAAGCCAAAGTGCCTATTTTTTCGGAAGTGATCAAGTGCCAGAATACGAGACATAGAAGGGCCAGGGGCCGGCCACACCACCTGGCCGCGCGGCCAGGCTGGGCCCACGCCAGGGGGTGGTGTGGTGGCTCCCGGCACCCCCTCGGCCTCTCCTTCCGCCTATAAGTTGCCCTCAGGACGAAAACCCTAAGTACCCGATCAAAAATCCACGAAAGAGTCTGTAGCCACCGTCATCTCCATCCCTAGATCGGGAGGGATCTGAAGCTCTTCCCAGCACCCTACCGGAGAGGGGAATTCACCCTGGAGGCCTTCTTCATCACCATGCAAGCCTCCGGTGTGATGCGTGAGTAGTTCATCCTTGGACTACGGATCCATGTAGTAGCTAGATGGCTGGTTTCTCCTCCTTTGTGCTTTCATGTATAGATCTTGTGAGCTCCGTTCATGATCAAGATCATCTATTTGTAATCCATACATGTTGTGTTTGCGGGGATCCGATGGATATTGAGGTGCTATTCCAAATTGATTATTGATTCTATCATGTCTTTGTTATTTGAGATCTTGCATCCTTTCCGTTGTTAGTAGCTATCTTGGCCAAGTAGATACTAGCAACTCCAAGAGTTAGTATTTATGCTCGAGAGTGGGTTCATGCCTCTGGTAATCTGGGGAAGTGACATAAATCTCTAAGGTACTAGATGTGCTGTTGCTACTAGGGAGAAAACAACAATCCTTTGTTCATAGAACAATCATATTGTTTACTTTACACGCAGTTCGTAAAGCAATAATCTGTTGCTTACAACTTAATACTGGAGGGGGTTTGGATGATAACCTGAAGGTGGATTATTAGTCATAGATGCAGTTGGATGGCGGTCTATGTACTATGTTGTAACGCCCAATCAAGTCTCAAAGGAGTCAAGATGATTAGTATATGCATGTATTTCTTTCTCGGTGTTTGTCAATTGCCTCGCTATAATTTGTTCACCCAGCATGTTATCTATCTTAAGGAGAGCCACCTCTAGTGAACTATGGATCCCGGTCCTTTTACTTTACATACAATCTACAATCTTTTTTTGCTTTGTGTTTACTTTCTGCAAACTTTTACTTCTTTCCATTCGATACGTTTAATCCTTTGTTTTCCGCAAAACACGGTGAGATCGACAACCTCATCGCAAGTTGGGGACAAAGTTCTGTGGTTGTGTTGTGGAGGTCTCCACTTGCTACTAGCACCGGTAGTGCGCCCTGCCAAAGCTCAGCTAGTAACACCTTTGGGGTGTTTCCTTGCTCCTACTGGTTCGATTAAACCTTGCTTTCATAACTGAGGGAAACTTGCTGCTGTGCTCATCATACCTTCCTCTTGGGGTTCCCAACGAGCTCTACATCAACCACGAGCCATCAACACTTTTCTAGGTGTCGTGCATTGAGCCATCAATGACTGCTTGGTGGAGAGGGTGGGGCAGCTGGATTGTTTCTGACTGTTCGCCGGCCTCCGTCCGGAGCGTCATTATTCTGGTTCCGGGGAGGGTCTTTACTACGACGAGCCCCCTGCCGGCTTGTCTCGGCATGGTTTCTGTCGTTCCTTCGTCCGTCGTTCCCACTACGGTGAGGCTCAGCCGGATGGCTTGCATGTCTAGGAGGTGGCATTTTTTGACGATCCTCCTCCTGACGTTTCTCTTTATCTTCTCCCCTTCGATCGTTCGACTGTCGTCGGGGAGGATTCCTCGGATACAGTGCAGCAATGGCCTCTTGCTTGGCCGCTGGAGCGACGTTGCGCCAGTCATGTGCAGATCTGTGATGCTGTCCTGATGATCCGGTTCTAGAGTAGTTGTCTTCCCGTCGGTCGGAACGGTGATGCTGTTCCGGAACACGCTGGGGCCTTATATCATTCCAGGCTGAGTCCGTGCGACATTAGTCGGATTTGGAGAACAGCTATCCGCTTCCGGATTTCGCAGCCATCTATTGCTCCAGACCCTTGGTGAGTAGCTTGATGCCCAATCGAACCTGTTCTGGGCCTAGGTTGTTCGACAGGATATCCCGAGCTGCGATAGTGTTCTGTACCGGTGTTGGGTACACCAGATCTCATTTGCTGTCGTGACGAGGCATCCCTGGATCTCCTTCAAAGAGAACTTTGTTCACTTCCGGAAATTGACCGTCACGTGTGTAACGTTTCCGTGTCTTCTGATGCAACCGAGAGATGTAATTCTCCGTAGTTGCCATGCATTTCTTCTCCTCCTCGATGTTTTTGGCTTCATCCAGGAGTTGTTGATGACGCGCTTCTAGGGCTTGGGCCCTTTCGTCCAGCTCTTCAGCAGTAAGCTCTACAGCTATAGGGATAAGTGTGGTTAATGCATCATCGATGAGTTTACACGCACCTTCAGTGATCACGTGTCCATCTACCGATTCTTCTTTTTTCGGCTCTTCTGGGATAAGTACTCCATCCGATTCTTCCTCGTCTTCCTCAGCAATCACCTCCTCTATCAGAGGGTCTTTTGCTGGGGTCTTGTTCTTATTCTTTGCCTTCTTGGCAGCGCCCGTAGCAAAGACGGCTTTGGGTCCGTTTCCCGGAGTCAAGCTTTGATCGGTACTTTCAAACCTCTGGATATCGGGATTATCTATGATTTCCATGCCATCCTGCGCTTTGGGAGAGTGTTCCCCGGATCCTTCATCCATGGCTTCTCCTTCTTCTGCAGCTTTGGAGTTGTACTCCTCTTCATACTCCGCGGAGAACTTTCGGAAATCTGCCGACATCATTGATTCATCCGAGGATGCGGGTACGTCGGCGTTTGTTCCAATTGCCTCCAGCACCAAGTCGGTGTAGTCTCCAGCATCGGCAGAGCCGGATCTGGATCCCACGTATTCGACAAAGTGCGATGCGTTCTTCCTGAGGTACCTGCGGCTCTCGCGATTAGCTTCGTCGAAACTTTTGATGGTCTCGAGAATTGCGTCTACGCCTGAGTTTTGCATTATCATACGTCGCAGTGTGTACCTTAGGAAAGGCCTGTCTATCCTGGCGTCATCAGAGCCGGAATTAGTGTTGTTGCTATGCTCCTCGTGGATTTCGACCTCAGCGGGTGGGTCAATCTGGGATTCAATCTCTCTAGGGAGATCCACTCTAGATTCGACTTGGACCGCTAGGTCTGCTTCAGGTTTGAATTTCTCCACTATCTCCGCAACTGGTGCGGGCTGGGTGGGATTAGGTTTTTTTAAGATCCAGAACTCTGCCGCCTCCGCAGACAAAGGGGACCCAGAAGATTCTTCTGCCTCTATCATCACCGGTGGGGTGGGTGGGACAGGTTCAGCGAAACTGATGTAAACATCGATCTCGCCAAAAGACATGATTGTGTAGGCAGTTACAGCCTCCCTAGCCGGAATCCACGTCTCGTCGAGAACGATGAGAGGGACGTCGCTGGCATAGAGGATGCGACCGATGGCGATGGTCTCGCCGATTCTGATTATTGCAGATTCCGCTCGGAACGCAGATCCGAAGCTCACTTGCCCCACGGTGGGCGCCAACTGTCATCGGATTGATGACAAGTACGCCATGAGGGGGTCCTCGAGGCGTGCGTAAGAGAGGGGTGTGAGACGTACGGTGTTCCGGGACGGTGAGCACACAAGTTTACCCAGGTTCGAATCCGCCGGCTTTGGACGGATCCTACTCCTGCTAGCAATCCAGTAATACGGCAGAGCCGGAATATGGGTTACAAGGGTTCGCTTGTGCGAGTTGAGATTGTAAAATATTGTGTTGTGCCCTAAAGGCTCTCCCTAGGACGGCTTATATGGATATCCGGCCTAGGGTTTACAGGAGAGATCTATCCGGCTACGACTAAGAGTCGGTTACAGAGTACATCTTGAACTACAAGTAACACTATGGGCCTAAGTCGGTAAGTCTTTTGGGCCTTCCCGTAGCCGGACTGGACTCCGTCTTTTCTCCCTCACCGCCCCCCCCGTGAAGCAAAGCTCTAACCCGAAGTGGGCCACCCTGGTTAGTGAGGAACTGTGAGGATACCCGGAAAGTATATCCCCAACACCTATACCTGGCTCAACCCTCGGGGTCTTGGGTACCTGACAAGTCCTTGGATTGAGGCAAGAGAGGATAAAGTAATCATCATGTCATACAAACTAATACATGATCCCATCTATGATAATTCATATGCATAATTGCTACATGGCTAGGCCGAAACCCTTAGCCCAAGGAGAATTACTCACACATAGAGATGAGATCAACAATCACAAACATTGTAAATAAAATCATAAGATTGATAGCAATAGTATTACAATGTCGCTAATCAGAGAAGAGATCTTCTATTACAAGTGGTGGAGTATGGCAATGGAGATGGAGAAGGGTTTGGAGATCTGGAGGCAGCTTTTGGCGAAGTCTGGCTTCTTCGGGGCAGAGCATCTCTCGTTTCCCGTCGCTTGAGAATTCTTTATATAGGGGTACCTTCATGAAAGTTGTTCTATTTGACCTAGCGATGGCGGCACCAACTATACGACCGGAGCTATACGATCGGAATTTTTGCTCCGGCCATATAGTTGGTCGTTAAAGCGTCTGCCTCCGTTGTAAAGCTCCTGGTTTCTTCTGGTTGTTGGAAATCTCGTATCTTTGACTTTAATGTAGTTATTCCTTCCTTTCAACGACATTATCTGCATAGGAAAAATACAAAAGAAATGATTGCATACCCTCTGAATATTAGCATTAGTGGCAGGGTTTAGAGAGATATTTCATCAAGAATATGATTAATATCTAGTTTAAATGTGGACGTTAGATGGCTATATTTCAGAGCCATCATTAGACATGTGGAAAGAGATTGGCTCTCTTGCGAGAGATCGACCACATAAAGGTCATCTTCCATATATCCAACAAGGAGCAAATTGAGATTATCGCCCCTAAAGACTTTCACAAATGTTCTTGAAAAATAGGAATCACAACCGGCATCCACAAGATGTTTAATTGAAAGTAAGTTGTAACCAAGGTACTCAACAAGAATGATGGTCTCTAGGGTCAACGCCTTGGAGACCACCAGCTTGCCATAACCTAGTACATTTCCTTTAGAGTTGTCTCCAAAAGTGATGCTTGACGTTGAACTGACACCGTGAATGAATTAGTCAAGCGCACTTCTACCTCCAGTCATATGATTGGTGCATCCACTATTAAACACCCATTTTGATGCTCTAGAGGCATAACCCTTGGTGCTCCTTGCCATAAGGCAAGAGCCGACAACCTTGGCAGTAGGAGAATCATTGATGTAGTCCTTGGTGTAGTCGTAGGTACACAAACGGCACCTCCTAGAGTAAGCGCCCATTGGTCTTATCCTTATCTTTGCTTCTGTTTTTTCCTATGTTTTCTTCAACAAACGGTACACAAATAGACCTTGTTTTCCATAGCTTCAGCAATGGCTTATCTGATTGTTGACTCTTTTGCTTCTTTCTCGGCTTAGGGCACTCTTTCTAGTTTCTCAGTAAATCATCGATTTCTTTGCCACTCCTCTGATCTGGGATTCCTCTGATCTTTGATTTCCCATCGAACATATCTCCATGTTTTCTCCATGGATCATTCTTGCGAAGCCACCTCCGATGCCCCATGAACACGGTTTTTGAAGACCCAGTGACGAGGGTTTAACTCAGCAATGCCCATTGTTATGGACTTGGGTTTTGGAGAAGGAGGGAGCGTTGGAGACATCTATGGGCTAGCAAACAAGCACACAGGGGACTCAAAGATTTACCCAGGTTCAGGCCTCGTAGAGGTCCCTACTCCTGCTTGTCTTCTCGTGGAATTATTGAAGGAATCGAGGATTACAATGGTGCGCAGATGCAATGTGGCGAGGGTTGTGGAAACTAGGGTTGCGTGTGTCCTTCTCGCTGCCCCCTCCTAGCCTTTATATAGATAGGCTAGGTCTCAGGTAGCAGGTCGAGTCGGTTACAAGTTAGGGTTTTCCCCTTTGAACTTTCTATCCTTAGCTTCTTCTTGTTCTTCAAGCAATCAAGAGTCCGTAGGTTACTCGAGTTATTCATTTGGGTTTTGACGACACCGTAGGCCTCTATGTTATTCGGGCCGTATATACCAAACTCGAGTACCTGTAGGGTATACCCATGTCAGTAGCCCCCGAGTGTCTAGTGGAATCTCAGATTCGACTGGAGACTTTATGAATCCTTTCGAGTGCATGACTGAGTATGTTTTTCGACTGCTCTGTTTGTGTCATAGGGATTGTTGATGTGCGTGCCTGATTTAACTGATGTATCGGTATCAGTTAAATACCTTAGGGTAAAACAATGCCATCTACTCAAACTCGAGTCCCCGGACTCGAATCCGGGAAAGTGCTGGTGTAATTCGACTCAAGCCGCAGAGGTCATACAGGAGTCGAATTCCAGTATATAGGTGTGAGCACTCGACGCGTCCGTCAAGGCATATTCATCGTACCTGTAGGCACGGATATATTTCTGGTAGTGCGCAGCAAATGCGTTGCTAGGCCTTATTCATGTCTTATCTTCATGCTATAAGCGCGACATCCGAATTTTGTCATCGCGGAGACGATTCGGGTGACCCAGGAAACGCAGTCTCTTTGTAGGGAAAAATCATGAGGCGGTGTCGCCATAAGCTTCGAGTGCGGATATTATCGACACACTATACGATGTACAAATAATCATAGGGTGCGCGACCAGCGCTCCCTATGGGAGTAGCCCCCGAGTGCCCGGTTGAGTCGAAGACTTAGGCAGGGACTAAATAACTGTTGCGAATGATGTCGTCTTCTGTTTGCTTGTTTCAGTCGAAATTTCTTTCGACGCTCCCTATGGGAGTAACCCATGTCCATAGTCGAATTGTGGTTCGAGTGGTTGGGTTTGCTTTGATTGTCCTTGTTCCTGTAAAAAGAAAAATCGTAGGGTGCGTGACCAGCGCTCCCTATGTGAGTAGCCCCCGAGTGCTTGGTGGAGTCAAAGACTCGAGCAAGGACTAAAGTAGTCGAAGTCTTCTGCTGCAAATTTTTGGATGACGTCAGTGCTGATGATTCCATGACCTCAGTTGCCCGCGTGAGCGAGTTTGACAGGACGTGACGAGCGGTGGGTCCCATTTCCTGACTCTGATTTGACCGAGCGTGCGTAATCTTTATTTTAACTACGCCTCCTCGATTTCCATGCGTAATGGGAGTAGTGGGGGACGGTTCGCGCTTCAGGTCCTCCACGTGTCGAGCGCGATGAACGCCACGCGTCTGATAGGGTTTTTCTTAGCCGTTGGATTGCATCTTCCAGGGGGTTAAGTAGCGATGTGGCGACGATAAATTTCACATCTAATTATTCTCTGCTTTTGCCTCCGTCGCCATTGCCACTGCTCCTCTACTTCTTTGCACTCCTTTCCTTCGCAGCGATAGACCAGCTCCGCGTATTTCCCAGATACTTCCTCTGGTCACACCACCGCCGCGGAATGGGGAAGAAAAAGGGAGGTGCTGCGGCTGATTCCGCTGCTGCCGCGGCTGCTTCGAAGAAGAAGGGTGGCTCCACCCCTGCGGGCACTAGCACCGCCGCCGCCAGAAAGAAGAAAGGCACGGGCACTCGCTTTACCCATGGTGCGTGGCGCGCGTCCGTGATAAAGTCTTCTAATCTTCGTCTTTTGCACCAGGACGGAGTTTTGTCTTCCATAGTCGTGGACACGCGCGTCCCTGTTAGCGAGATAATCCCCTCTCCTCCTGCTGGCTTTCGGGTGATGTTCTTAGCGTTCATCATTCACGGTTTTTCGTTGCCCCTGCATCCTTTCTTTAGGGGACTTCTCTGCTTCTATGGGCTCCAGCTCCATCAGCTGTCCCCAAACTCTATCCTCCATGTAGCTTGCTTCATTACCCTTTGCAAGTGCTGGCTCGGAATCGAGCCACACTTCGGCCTTTTCAAACGCCTCTTCAAGCTGAAGCGCCAATCGGCGTTTGGCTCCGTAGTCTATGATGTAGGCGGCTGCAGTATCCACGTCGATCCCTCCGCCACATACTTCGATATTAAACTCACGGCGTCCGTCCAAGGGTGGAGGGACAAGTGGTTCTACATCCGCGACCTGAAGGCCGACGGAGACCACTACGGACTTGCGCCCTTCGATCCCGCGACGCCATGCAAGAGGATGCGCTCCTAGAAGAACATGATTATTCCCGGCGAGTCCGCGGAGACAGATGTGCTATACGAGAACGTCTGCGACCTCGAGAGTCGCATGGGAAAAGAGGAGGGAGGCTGCGCCCTCATTCGCACATGGCTGCACCGTCGCGTCCAGCCCCTACAGGCCAGAGTCCACCCTATGTTCTAGTGGACTGGCGCGGATGATGTCACTCGCGTGTCTGCCGATGGCATGTCCGCGAGTGAGGTAGATAAGAGAGTGCGACTGGTCACCAAGTACACCGTCAAGGATGTGCTCCCCAGTGAACCAGATGTCCCTCCGTTCGATGTTGCTAACCCTCCTCCTGAGGTACAGTTGTGCTACGTAGTAGCTTTGTTTGTCGATTGCTTCTTTGTCGTTTCTTGACTTTGTGTTAAATTTGTTTTCTGTATGCAGGATTGGGTGGTGTCGCTCTGTATGCTCCCTCTTCCAGAGGGGGTTATTCCTCGTGAAGCCTTGGAAGAGGACGAGTCAGAGTCGACCGTCCCATCTGATGTGGAGGAGGAAGCCCCCGAGTCGAGTGGTTCGGACACTCGCAAGCGTTCGCGCAGCGAGGATTCAGATGTGGCGTCTCCTTCGACTCCGAAAGGTGCGGGTGTTGGTGCAGAGTCGCCGATCCCAGCCGTTCCTGTGAGTGCCATGGCGCCATCCTCTCGCAAGAAGATGCGGCTGCCGAAGGAGTCGTTGTCAGAGTCGGGGGACCGTTCCTTCGATTTTGACAATTTTGATTGGTAAGTATACGAGTCTTCCTATTGGTTCTTCCTTGGAGTTGCTTTTTCTTGATGTTGGTTTGGTCTTGCAGTCAGCAGGCATCGTCATCTTCTGGCGACGTCCAATTTTGAAAGAATCTAGAGTCGCGACCTCGAGGGCCAAGAATGAGGTTGAGCGTGCTCCTTCCCCTCCATTGGCGGCTTACTCCGGGCATAATTCATCGAGCTCTCCACACGATGGGGAGCATCGGATGGTTGCCCGGATGACTGCTCATCAATCGACTTCGGAGTCATTGGAGGATCATGTAAGTGTAGTATCTCTTCTTCTGATATTGCAGTCAATTTTATCTATGTCATCTGCTGATCTTTTGTTGTTTTCCTTTTACGACAGCTCCTTGTGAAGGAAGCCGCTCACCTGGCGGAGCAGGTGCTTGTGATGGGTCACCAGCATGCAATGCTAGATACGCGCTATCGCGTGGTGGAAAGTAAGTGCCTTTTACTTCTTCTTCTTCTGCATCGTTGTTATGTATTCCACTAATAGTCTATCCCTTTTGTTTTGTTTTTTAGCTAAACATAATGCCCTTCTTCGCAACACCGCCACCATGGAAAAGATGCTCGCCGCGACTGTGAAGAGCCGCGATGAGGCAATCGAGGCGCGTGACGAGGCGCAAAAGCGCGAAGAGGATCTGCGTGCCTCCATCGCAGGTAGGGAGAAGTTGTTCGAATAACAGCTTTTTTCGATTGCCAAGGCTCTCTCAGGTATTTGCTGGTCTGCATTTTCACCAACTGCCTCTTTTTCGATTGCTTTCGATGTTGCTATTTGCTGCTGACGTTATGCCAATGCTTGGGTCTTGTGTAGATGCCAGCGGTCTGAGTTTTGACGCACAGGCGCTCCGCCGTGACGACACATTGGCGGGTGCTGTCTCGGCAGTCGAAGACCGCAGCGCTGCCGTGCAGGGTACGCTCGCCAAGGCTAAAGGCGTGCTTAGCCGTCTTGAGAGGAGATGACACCCAAGGCTTAATTGATCGAAAATCTAGATGAGCTGGTGGAATCTCTTGCCGGAGGCATTCCTGTGAGCTTCAAGAACTCGCTCCGTGCGGCTAGTGCGTCAATGTCACTCACAATGGTGCAAGCCCATGGAGTCGAAGTTGATCCTGTAGCAGTCTCAAGGGAAATGTCTGTCAGCGCGGATGGCCAGCAGGTAGTCTTTGCCCCTTTCGTGGCTGCTTGTGGCAAGTATGGGCCACAGCTGATAAACACAGTGGCAAAGTACTCTGAGGAGCTGCAGCGAGCCAAGAAGGCGGCGAAGGCTGCGGCGTCAGGGGCCGGCAGAAAGTCGGTGGCATCTGATACCGCCACGGACTCGATGAGGCCCCCAAAGCCAAAGTCCAAGTCGAAGAAACCAATTGCTCCTCAGTAGTCTTGTAATAGTTAGATAGCTTATGTCTTCTATCGAAAAACATCCCTTTTGGCAAGTGTATCGGCTGATACTTTTGCTAATCTTGAATGCACTCAAATCTTTTGTCTGTGCATCGCTTTAGTCTTCTTATTGCTTATTGCTTGACTTGTGATAGGGCACATCAAGTGAACCGTTGAGGGAACCTCAGGATTCGCAGCCCCTTGATGACACTTTGACGCCGCCGCGCTCAAGGGTGGATGAGCTGTCTCTGCTCTCGCGACTCCGTGATCGCGTGAAGCAGTTGGAGCGTGAATTGCCCGTACTCTGCGGTAATACGGATGTATGGAAATCGAAGGCAGAGAAGGCCACCGCGCGAGAACAATATCTGTTGGGGGAGGTGACGCAGCTGGGCGACCAATTTAAATGTTAGCTTTCTTACTCTTATCTTTTCCTTGTAATCACTCGCAGTGGTTTGCTATCGTCATTTCCGTTTTTGCTTTGTATAGTTGTCAGCGTGCGCCATCCGCAGGATGAGAAGGATCGAATTGTCATTCGCATGAATGACCTAACCAAAGAGCAGCTTCAGGCGAGTGGGTACTTCTAGGTAGATCATGATCACGCAATCGCGTTGGCGACCCTGCAGGATCGTGCGTCGCGAGTGCTTCATTTTTTGAAGAAGTCGTAGTCATGCTTGAAGAATATTTACCGGACGATGTTCCCGCTGGACGCTGTTCCATCGAGCCTGCTGGCCCTTCTTGCTAAATTTCATGACTTGAGTGCGGTCCGCGAGTGTGTACGGCAACAGTTAGTGGCTGGTGCCAAGGCTGCTCTGTCGCTGGTGCGACTGCATAGGCCTCATGTGGACATTGCAGCAATTGTGGCTGGACCACCTGTCGCCAGCGGGTTCTGCCTAGAACATGGTGTCGCACTACCAGGCAGTGGATCGCCTAGCAGAGGAGATCGTTGACTTCTTCGAGGAGCAAACCAATGTTCTCTTGCTGTAATAGTAGTTTAGTTGGTATCCTGCACATAATTGTACCAATGTTGTAAAGTTCGTATATATGCTGTGTATAACTAATTGTCGATGATGTATAAAAGAGCTTGTTAGCGTGTATGCTTTGTGAGTGTGTTGCACTATGTGACTCCTTTTCGTTAGCCTGGCTATGTGTTTATCTCAGTCCCTTGTCAACCTGTCAGGTGCGTTGCAACTGGGTTGATGTTTGTCAACGGTTTCGATTGGTGGGCCAGCTACTCAGGATATCGCGTAGCTACTCAGGATATCGCGTTTTAGTTTGTAGAACAGATGTGTACAGGGTGGCGCAGCCCCCGAGTGGATAATTTGTGAAAAATAAAGGAAAACACAGAGTTTTGGGGCACTTAACTTTATTTATTCGCGGGATAGTATGAAGTACAATGTGTGGCTAAGTAGCCTTGGCTGAGTAGCCTTATTTGCAATGCAAAATTAAAAAGGCGACTAAGGGTAGAAGCGTCGCAGTTGCGCGATGTTCCAGGGGTTGGAGTATGCGACTCTTGTTTCTAAATCTTGAAGGCGATAGGCGCCACCTGGGGTTACTTCTGTAATCACGTATGGTCCCCCCAGGGGGACTCGAGCTTGAGATGCCCTTGCTGCTTTAGTCGCAGGACCAGGTCGCCTTCGACGAAGGATCTGGGGCATAGTCTCCTACTGTGGTAGTTGCGCAGGTTCTGCTGGTAGATCGTTGATCTTTCCGCGGCGATTTCCTTGCCTCGTCAAGGAGGTCGACGGAGTCTTCGAGTGCCAGAGTTGACTCCTGCTCGCTATAAGCAACCACGCGCGGTGCTTTGTATCGTACTTCGGTGGGTAGCACCGCTTCAGCCCCGTGCACCATGAAGAACGGGGTGTACCCTGTGGCGCTGTTTGGGGTTGTGCGTAGGCTCCAGAGTACCGATTGCAGCTCGTCTGGCCAGCAACCCACGGCCTGTTCGAGTGGCCTGAGGAGTCGTTTCTTGATGCTGCCACAGACGAGCCCGTTAGCTTTTTCGACTTGACCGTTGGTCTAAGGATGTGCTACGGAGGCATAGCTGACGTTGATTCCCAGATTCTCACAGAATTCTTGGAACTCCTTGGATGTGAAGTTTGTCCCGTTGTCTGTGATGATGCCATGTGGCACTCCGAAGTGGTAGACGATAGACTCGAAGAATTTGACTGCGCTGTATCCTGACTGATTAGTCACTTGCATGGCCTCTATCCACTTGGTGAATTTGTCGACTACGACTAGGAGGTAGACGTAGCCTCCTCGTGAGGACCTTGGGAGTTTGCCGACCATGTCGAGTCCCCATTGCACAAAGGGCCAAGCCAATGGAATTGTCTGGAGCTCTGCGCCAGGTCCGTACGGCTTGTCCGCGAATCGCTGGCAAGCGTTGCATTTTTGGACAATGTCCTTGGCATCACGCATGGCCGTGGGCCAGTAGAACCCAGCTCGTAGAGCTTTGGCGACGAGGGCGCGACTGCCGGCGTGGTGCCCGCAGGTCCCCTCATGGATGTCAAGGAGAACAGCTCTTCCATCGGCCATGGAGACGCATCATTGGAGTACTCCTGTGATGCTGCGCTTGTATAAATCACCGTTGATAACAGCGAATGCCTAGGAGTGCCGTGCGATTTGCCGGGCGTCATTCGGATCGTCCGGTAGCCTTTTGTTGAGGAGGTACGTAATGTATGGTTGGGTCTAGGATGGTTCGATCATCATGACGCTCATTGGTCCTTCGAGTCTTGTGTCCAGCTCCAGTTCATCGAGTGCCATTGGCTCATTGGGCGGCGCAGCCCCCGACTCCATTGTTGCGCTTGGTTTCTTCTCTGCGGCCTTTGGCTTGATGGAGCATTCACAGATGCGCTCGAGAAATACCCCAGGTGGTATGGGGGCGCAGGTGGAGCCTATGTTGGCGAGTGTGTCCGCCTCTTCATTGCTTTCGCGTCCTATGTGCCGCAGCTTGCAACCGTCGAAATCCCCTTCGAGTGTGTCGTAGAGGTCGTGGTAGGCGATCATATTGTCGTTCAGTGCGTCGCACTCATGCATTGTTTGGTTGACGACCAGCTTGGAGTCGCCGTATATAATGAGCCTCTTGGCACCGCAGGCTTTTGCCATCCTCATCCCATGTAGCAGGGCCTCGTATTCGGTTTCGTTGTTGGAGGCGGTGAACTGCATTCGCAAAATATATTTCAGCTTGTCTCCCTAGGGCACCAGCTCCAGCTCCGTCCTTCCGTTTGGATCCGTCAAAATGCATTGTCCAGAGGTAGGACATATCTGGTTTTTCAGGGAGCTGATTTTCCATCCAGTGCACAAGGAAGTCAGGGAGAACTTGCGACTTGATTGTGTCGCGCTTTTCGTATGTGATGTCTCGTGGAGACAATTCGATTCCCCAAAGTGTGACTCGCCCAGTGGCGTCGGGGTTATTGAGGATATGTCCCAGCGGGGCGTCATTGACCACCACGATTGGGTGTTCCTGGAAGTAGTGGCGCAGTCGCCGGGCGGTCATGAAGATGCCGTACGCCAGCTTCTGGTAGTGCGGGTACCGCTGCTTTGTTGGCGTGAGTACCTCGCTGAGGTAGTAGACTGGGCGCTGTACTCCGTGGACCTTGTTTTCTTCGGCTCGTTCGACTACGAGCACTGTGTTGACCACCTGGTTGGTGGCGGAGATGTAGAGCAGCAATGGTTCCCTTTCATGTGGGGTCACCAGTACTGGCGAGGTGGATAGCATGCGCTTGAGGTCTTCGAATGCTTCTTGCGCCTCGTTGGTCCACTCGAACTTGTCAGCTTTGCGGATGAGTTGGTAGAAGGGTAGTGCTTTTTCGCCCATTCGACTGATGAATCGACTGAGCGCCGCAATTCGCCCAGCCAGCTGCTGGACGCCTCTGACGTTTTTCGGCTTCTCCATGGCCAGTATGGCTTTTATTTTCTTCGGGTTTGCCTCGATCCCTCTCGCGGAGATAAGATACCCGAGTAGTTGCCCAGATGGTACGCCGAATGCGCATTTGTCCGGATTGGGCTTGATCCGGTAGCGGTCGAGGTTGGCGAAGGTTTCACGCAAATCGTCGATTAGTGAGGCTTCCTCTTTGGTCTTGATTACTATGTCGTCGACATAGACTTGAATGTTGCGACCAAGTTGATTCTTGAGGCAAGCCTGCATGCACCGCTGGTAGGTGGCTCCTGCGTTCTTTAGCCCGAAGGGCATTGTGTTGTAGCAGAACACACCAAAGGGCATTTTGAACGCTGTTTTTTCTTAATCTTCCTCCTTCATTCGAATCTGGTTATAGCCTGAGTAGGCATCGAGGAAGCAGAGGCGCTCGCATCTCGCGGTGGAGTCGATGATCTGGTTGATTCACGGTAGCAGGAAGTGATCCTTTGGACAATGCTTATTCAAAGAGGTGAAGTCCACGCACATCCACAGGATATCCGTGTCCTTTTTTGGTACCAGCACCGTGTTGGCAAGCCAAGTGCTTTCCTTGATCTCGCGTATAAATTTTGCATCGAGTAGTCTGTTGATCTCCATTCCAACTGCGTTTGCCCTTGGTTCAGATAATCGCCGAATTGTTTGTTTGACTAGCCTTGCGTCTGGGTTGACGTTGAGTGCGTGCTCGGCGAATTCCCTGGGAACTCCTGGCATGTCCGCCGGACACCAGGCAAAAATTTCCCAGTGCTCACGGAGGAATTTGACGAGCGCGAGTTCCTATGCGGGACTCAAGTTGTTGGCGATGAAGGCCGTCTTGGCAGGATCCGATGGGTGGACCTGAACTTTCTTCGTGTGCACCGATGAGTCGAAACATAGATTGGGCAAACTTGGCCGGCTCAGGGGAGGCAGACTATTGTCTGTTGACTCCCCTAGTCTCGCGAGTTCTTCCTGCATGCCAAAGGACTGGGAAATTCTGTTGAATTCCCTGTCGCAACTGTCGGATCTCTCGAAGCTCCTGTTGACTGTGATGGTGCCCTTAGGACCTGGCATTTTCATCTGCAGGTAGGCGTAGTGTGGCATCGCCATGAACCTAGCGAACGCAACATGTCCGAGGATGCAGTGGTACTGCGAGGGCCAGTCGACAACCTCAAAGTCGATGCGCTCGCGCCGAAAGTTTTTTGACGTGCCGAAGATGACGTCGAGGTTGATTTTGCCAAGGGGATACACGCCCTTGCCTGGGACGATGCCGTGGAATGTTGTGTCCGAGGCTTCTAAGCAAGTTAGAGGGATCCTCATTGCTCGCAAGGTACTCGCGAATATAAGGTTGATGTCGCTTCCGCCGTCCATGCAGACGCGACTCATGTCGAAGCCTCCAATTTGCGCCTCAAGTACGACGGGACAATGGTCTAGACGAGGTACTTGAGGCGGATGGTCGTGCTTGTCGAAGGTGATGCAGGACTCGCTTTCGCTGAGGTACTCAATGGTGGATGGTGGCGAGTTTGTGGCCAAGTTGACTTGGCGAGTGATGGCCTTCTGCACCCTATTCGAAGGGCATCCCTTTTGGATCATCATGGTACCCATGGCTCGTGGGTATGGTTCGCCTCCCTGGTGCTGGTCTGGCGTAGCTGCATTTGGGGGTAGTCCAGGTGGTGGTGGCGGAGCGCCATGTGCCACGGCGCCTGGAGCGGCTCCGTAGCCCCTTTCGACTGCGTTGCGATTCGAGCCAATCCCTCATGCCGTTTGAGGAGTCGCGCGACAGTCCTTGAGGAGGTGGCTGGACTTCTTTTTTCCATCGTGCTTGTCGATGTAGAAGTACATAGTGCATGGTCCGGATAGCTTGTCTTCAATGGATATTATGGGTGCCTCATCGCGATTGCGGCGCTGCCACACTTGCGTGGTTTTCCTGGAGTCGCGGTATCCACCGCTGCGGTAGCCGCTATTGCGGTTGTCGTCACGTCTGTCGGCGTAGCCGGCTGCGACCATGTTGACGTCGTCGCGGTCATCGTAGATGCGCATGCGGCGTTTGCTTCGGCGGTCGCGTCTGCGTTCAAGTTCTGCTTCCTCGTCAGAGTGAACGCGATTCTTCACCGAATCTTCTCCGTCGGCCCACCGGTTCGTGATTTCCATCAGGTGGTCGATGGTCTTGGGCTTCAAGCGGCCCAGCTCCTCCCTGAGCTCTATGCGGCGAACGCTGCCGTTGAACGCGTCGATTGCGCGGTCCTCCGAGATATTTTCTGCGGAGTTCTTGATAATGGACCACCTTTGGATGTACGAGCATAGCGACTCTCCTGATCTTTGCTGGCAGCACCTCAGCTCTTCGATTGACGCGGGCCTTTTGTAGGTGTCCTTGAAGTTGCGTACGAATCTGTAGACCAGCTCTTCTCAACTGCGAATGGATCTGCGTGGGAGGTTGTTGAGCCATGCCCGGGCGGCGCCCTGCAGCTGCAGCTGCAGGCATTGCATGACCGTGCTTCGACTCCCTCCGTGGAGCCTGACGGAGGAGATGTGGTCCTCTAGCCAGATTTTTGGGTCATGCAGACCGTCAAACTTTGGGTTCTCTAATGGGAGCTTGAACCCCTTGGGCATTCGCTTTTGCCTGATGGCTCTGCTGAAGCATCTGGCGTCATAGAGCTCCACATCTCCGTCTTCTGAGTCAGTCGATCGGGCACGTCGCGCCCTTGACTTGTTGATCTTGCGTTGCGTGATGTCATCACGCGCATCGTAGTCATGGTCATGTCGCCGTGATCGGCGGCATCGAGAAAGATCGTGACTGTCATCGCTGGAGGAGGGCGAGGAGTAACGCTTTGCCTTTTTTTGGCTCTGGTGTTGGCTCCTTGTCGAGGGCGGCCTCGATTAGTCCCAAGCCCGCGATCGTAGATCGGTGCATGGCGGCTCAGGGATCTTCAGCTGGCGGCTGGTTGTTGAGGAGGTACATGGTGGCTGCTGTTACCGCAGCCTGCGGCGTCTTGGGGACCACATTGCCCCGTGTGTCGACTGTCATAGAGCTGAAGTCGAGGACCTTTGCAGCTTCTATGCGTTCTTGCTTGGTGAGATGGGCCATCCAGGATCGCCTCTTGTTTGCGATGTATTCGTTGCCTTTTGAGGACGATCCTCCGTGGGAGGAGAGCCTAGCACGATAAAGGCTCGACTCGTCTGCCGCCTTTTTGCGCGCCTCGAGTTGCGCGATTGTTTGTACTTGGTGCTTGAATTCCTCCTTCAGGAGCCAATGGTGGCCCATTAGCAGTTCTTGCGGAGATCCAAAGGGTAGAGGGTTGCCTCGTAGGGCATTGCGGCAGTGAGCCCACTCTTGTTCGTTGAGCCTGATCACGACGCGTTCGCCGGTCTGCTCGTTTATTATAGTTGGAGGTTCGATTGCTTCTCCGTTGTTGACGGAGGCGCCGTTGCCGCCGTTGCCGCCGTTGGGCGGTGGTCCGCCATTGGGTGTGCCGCCATTAGGCGGGTTGGTTTCGTTGCCACGGTTGCCCGTGTTGTCGTGGTTGGCAGAGGTGTCGCCCGCGTTGATGACGGCACACATGAACTGATTGGGGAGGCTGTTGCTCCCGCAATTTTTAGATCCAAAGCCGTAGGCCTCGTCTTCAGTTGCTAGATCGCCCAGATCGGATTCGTGACTGCTGCCGCTGACCATATTTTCGACTATTGTCGAGGCGTTGAGCTCACTTAGGGTGCCGATTGACGGAGGGAACCATGATGTTGGAGCAATCGATGGTATCGTCGGCTGGTCGGGCATGCGAAGCGTGCCCACCTGACCAACTTGGAAGCGGAAGCTCCCGATTGCTAGACTAATTCCGTCGCCCACGGACTCGAAAGCCGGGCTAGTGGCCAGCGTGTGGACGGTGAAGTCGAACGCGCCGAAGAGCTGGCGAATCTCCGTTGTTGCGGAGTTGTAGATCGCGGTTGATGGGGCCGAAGAAGCCGCAACATCAGCACTCCCAATTCCCATAGACGGTGCCAATTGACGAGGGTTTAACTCATCAATGCCCATTGTTATGGACTTGGGTTTTTGAGAAGGAGGGAGCACTGGAGACATCTATCGGCTAGCAAACAAGCACACAGGGGACTCGAAGATTTACCCAGGTTCAGGCCTCGTAGAGGTCCCTACTCCTGCTTGTCTGCTCGTGGAATTATTGAAGGAATCGAGGATTACAATGGTGCGAAGATGCAATCTGGCGAGGGTTGTGGAAACTAGGGTTGCGTGTGCCCTGCTCGCCGCCCCCTCCTAGCCTTTATATAGATAGGCTAGGTCTCGGGTAGCAGGTCGAGTCGGTTACAAGTTAGGGTTTTCCCCTTTGAACTTTCTATCTTTAGCTTCTTCTTGTTCTTCAAGCAATCAAGAGTCCGTAGGTTACTCGAGTTCTTCATTTGGGTCTTGACGACACCGTGGGCCTCTATGTTATTCAGGCCGTATATACCAAGCTCGAGTACCTGTAGGGTATACCCATGTCACCTAGGATCTCTAGTTGGATATAGGTTGTGTTATCCATGCACCTAACACATGCGAAGAATCCTTGGATCACTTGCCCCGAGATATATCCGCAACCGGGATAGTCTTGCACCGTAGTGAGCAACACGGCTCTCATAGTGAAATAATCTTGTGTGACAGCGTCATAGGTATTGGCTCCGTCTTCCCATAACGTGGATAGCTCCTCTTTCAACAGGCCAAGATACAGATTGATGTCGGTACCAGGTTGTTTTGGCCCTTGAATTAGCATACTCATTTGTATGTACTTCTTGATGCACAACCATGGAGGGAGGTTATACATCCATACAAACACATGCCACGTGATATGCATGCTGCTCTAGCTGCCGAACAGATTGAGTCCATCAGTGCTTGCACCTAGCCTGACGTTCCTTGAACCCCCCCTGAATTCTAGAAATTTGAGGTCCAGTGCTTTCCACTGGCTAGCATCTAAAGGGTGCGTCAGCATCTCGTCCTTTTTCGTATCATCATTTGTCTTCTTTCTTTCCGCGTGCCAACGCATGAGCTTTGCTTCCTTAGGGTCTGCGAAATACCGCTGTAGACGAGGAGTGATGGAAAGTACCATACCACTTTTCAAGGAGCTTTCTTCCCTTTCTTGTATTGACTGATGCCGCACACCGGACATGTGGTTCTCTCCGCATCCTCGCCCCGATAAATGATGCAATCATTGATGTAGACATGGTATCTTACATGCGGTAGATCGATAGGACACATGATCTTTTTGGCCGCCTCAATACTAGTTGGACACGTGTTCCCCTCTAGAAGATAATCGTGCTAGAATGCCATCATATCGTTGAAGCTTGCGTCGGTCCATTTGTGTTTTGCCTTCATCTCCATAGCCTTGAGCATTACATTCAAGTGGGTATTATCAGGCTTGCATCCTTCATACAATGGAGTAACCGCGTCTTTCTCAAGTTGCGTAAGCTTGGCTTTCTCTCTAGCGGCAACTCTTGCATTACTCGTATGCTTGAGTAGAAGTTCTTGAACATAAGGGTCCTGTACCCAGCCTGGCGATATTGGTCCATCTCCTCCGACAACGTCTAGATCTTCATGATCATCCTGATGATCTGCTTCGGCATCTTGATCTTGGCCGGGATATCCTTCATCATGCCTGTTATTATCCTGTTGTACTTCCTCGTTTCCTTCCGCCCCATCATTGACGTCATCATCATCGTCTTCATCACTTATCCACTGAGTATAGCCATCCATGAAACCATGACGGAGAAGGTGCGCCCGCAGTTGTCCGGAATCAGGATCGATCAACCACTTGAGTTTGCATCTTCTACATGGACATCTTATCTCCATCATGTTATTCCGTATCATGTCGGCCATCGCGCATTGCAAATATCTAGCCACAAAGCCTTCGCTCATTATGCGGACCATGGTTGCCCTGCAAGTTATTACACGCAACAGTGATCAGCACAATAAAATTTTAGAACCATGCATACAATGCATGCAATGCAAAAAGGTTGCCCGAAAATTTCGGCATGACCTATCCTGAAAGTAGCACCTTTGCGACAAATGCCAGAAATGTACTGAAATCGAAGTGAATCAACATTTCGACAAAACATTGGCAACTCGTTCACACACACATACCCATGAGATATACAAACACATGAGAATCCTCCATATATACACACATGCACATCCTCCATACACATGCACATAATTAATCCTCTTACACACATGTGAGAGCATCATACACACAAATGAGCATTCATCATCTCCATACACACATGAACATCCTCCATACGCATATAATAATCCTCTTACACTACACTACACACAAGAGAGCATCATACAAACACATGAGCATCCTCCATACACATGGATAACTTACTGATATGAGAGGCCGAGAAGATTGAAGGAGAGGTGAGTAGTAGAGCTTTTCTCTTCTGTATATGTAGCATCCAAGTTAAGTTTAACAAACTATTAACCGGTGAAAAAGATGAAGAAATAAGGTGGGAAGGAGGAGGAGCTCGACCAGATCTAAGAAGGAAGAGGGGAAAGTGAAGAAGAAGAAGATGGGAAAGCGAGGTGGTAGGGTGGCCATGCATGTGCTGATCTACAGTGGGCGACACAGCCGTGGCGCACATGAGCCCATGCGCCACATGTGATATTCATATCCGTGGCGCACATCCCAACAATGCGCCACGGGCAAGTTGGCCAAGACTCGCGGGTTGACCACACCCCACTTGCCCGTGGCGCATGGATAGGATGTGCGCCACGGATACGAAGATAGGCGTGGCACACGTGTGGACCATGCGCCACGGGCAAGTGGGGTGCGGTCGCACACACCCTGGTCCACACATAGTGGTGGCTCACCTAGCACATATGCACCACGGCTATGTTGCCAACTCGTGGGGCACTCCAGGATGGTGTGCCACGGCTATTTGCCCATGGGGCACTATCCCGCATGTGTGTCACGCCCGTGTGGATTACCTATAGCTGTTTTCCTAGTAGTGTTACTTCCAGCTGGACCCGCATCCATCATGGTTTGTGCGCACCGGGAGATCAACTGGCTGACCAAAGACAATGAGTGCTTGAGCCGTTCCAACTTCCTCCTCCGCTTGGAAAACAAGGAGTTCCACTCTCGGTTGGACAAGCCGGAGGCCGCCGTGAAGGATCACGAGGGGGTCCTCGCCAGCCGGGCTGCCGCCTTTGATCTCCTTGACAAGCAGTGCAAGGAGTAGGAGATGGAGATCACCCGGCTAAAGGAGCATGAGGAGTTCTTGCTTAAGGAGCTACTTCAAGTCGGTCAGACCACCAAAATTATGTTTTCTGTTTTCCACTTCGTCCGGGTTCCTCAGTCAGATTTGACTTTGTATTTCTGATAACTTATTATCTGGGAGTAGATGTCCAAGAATACAACTGGCTCCAGGAGGATTGACCGGGTGAGAAGCCCTACACGCGGGGGCTTGTCACCCAGCTAGGCGAGGAGGCCTCTGAGCTCCACAAGGCCACCACCTTACTCTTTGATTTCCATTGGCCGGATGAGGCTGCGCCGACCAGCATGACTCTGCTGGCGGGGAGGATTGCGGATGTGTCGGCTGCCATCGACCGGCGGAGGGACCTTGCGGTGCCCGATAGGGCCGAAATGGCCCCAGCGCTAATGCTCTCTGGGTACAAGGATTCCCAGCTAGAGAAGCTCGAGGGAGGCTTCTGAGCCAGCGCCGACCATGTCGCCATGCGCCAAGTGCACCTAGGACTTCATGCACCCGTGATTAAGATCACCGGCTATGCGGACATTGACGAGGTCCTAACTGAGGCGGAGGCGAGCGTGGAGCCAAAGACAGGCATCGAATCAACCTCGTAGCCAACCCCGGATGCCAGGACATTGAGCCTGCCAGTCAAAGGAGCGGTGAACCGGAGCCAACCTCATGGCAAGGGCCTAGCCGCCTAGACTTATCCCCAGGATGTTGGGTGACTTTGTATATACTTTTATTCTGCCATGCTTGGGCTTGTGAACCTGTGAACCTTGAGGTAGCTTCGACTCCCTTTATCTTCATGTTATGCATTTGCGTTTGCCTCTAGAGTTTTTATTATACTTGTGATGTTTGCGTTGTCCATCCACTAGGTGTTCTTCCTTCAACAAATTGTCTTTCTATCCAACCGAGCACCTCCAACCGGATGGGATCACTTGCGTCCTAACACTTGCACAATTTTCCCTATCTTGTGATTTTTGTCCGGTTGAACACTTTTAGCTAGGCGGGATTGATTACTTCCACTAGGGCACATGAGCACACCTAGTGGGTGTATCCCCCGAGATTCGAAGTAGTTGACGAAGGCAAATGCTTTGAATCTTTATCTTTCTTTCTTACATCTATCTTTTCTTCCGACTGAACTCCTTCAGCCGGATGGGACAACTTGCATTCCGACCCTTGTTTTTCTCTTTTGCCATCTTGCTGGTTTTTTCTGGCTAGACACCTCTAGCCGGGGCAAACTACAACTTTCATGTGGGGGCGTGCGAGCACACCCATTGGGTGACGAGGGTTTAACTCATCAATACCCATTGTTATGGACTTGGGTTTCGGAGAAGGAGGAAGCGCATGAGACATCTATCGGCTAGCAAACAGGCACACAGGGGACAAAGATTTACCCAGGTTCAGGCCTCGTAGAGGTCCCTACTCCTGCTTGTCTGCTCATGGAATTATCGAAGGAATCGAAAGTTACAATGGTGCGTAGATGTAATCTGGCGAGGGTTGTGGAAACTAGGGTTGCGTGTGTCCTCCTCGCCGCCCCCTCCTAGCCTTTATATAGATAGGCTAGGTCTCGGGTAGCAGGTCGAGTCGGTTACAAGTTAGGGTTTTTCCCCTTCAAACTTTCTATCTTTAACTTCTTCTTATTCTTCAAGCAATCGAGAGTCCATAGGTTACTCGAGTCCTTCGTTTGGGACTTGGCGACACCGTGGGCCTGTACGTATTTGGACCGTATATACCAAGCTCGAGTACATGTAGGGTATACCCATGTCAGTAGCCCCCGAGTGTCCAGTGGAATCGCATATCGACTGGGGACTTTCTGAAGTCTTCGAGTGCCTGAACAAGTTCATTTCGACTGATTTAATTTGTGTCATATGGATTGTTGATATACGTGCCAGATATAACCGAAGTATCGGTATCAGTTAACCACCTTAGGGTGAAAAAACGCAATCTACTCAAACTCGAGTCCCCGGACTCGAATCAGGAAAAGTGCTGGCGTAATCCGACTCGGGCCGCGGAGGTCTTACAGGAGTCGAATTCCAGTTATATGGGTGTGAGCACTCGACGTGTCCGTCAAGGCATTTTCATCGTACCTGTAGGCACGGATACATTTCTGGTAGTGCACAGCTAAATGCGTTGACAGGCCTTATTCAGGTCTTACCTTCACACTGTAAGCGCGGCATCCGAATTTTATCATCGCGGGGACGATTCGGGTGACCCAGGAGACGCAGTCTCTTTGTAGGGAAAATTATGAGGCGGTGTCGCCATGAGCTTCGAGTGCGGATGTTATCAACACACAGTTTCCTGTAAAAATAATCATAGGGTGCGCGACCAGCGCTCCCTATGGGAGTAGCCCCCGAGTGCCTGGTTGAGTCGAAGACTCAGGCAGGGACTAAGTAACTTTTTGCGACTGCTGTCATATTTTGGTTGCTTATCTCGGTTGAATTTTTCCAGTGCTCCCTATGGGAGTAACCCATGTCCATAGTCGAATCGTGTTTCGAATGGTTTGGGTTTGCTTCTGATTGTCCTTGTTCCTACAAAAAAGAAAAAAGAAAATCGTAGGGTGCGCGGCCAGCGCTCCCTATGGGAGTAGCCCCCGAGTGCTTGGTGGAGTCGAAGACTCCAGCAAGGACTAAAGTAGTCGAAGTTTTTCGCTGCGTAGCTTTGATGACGTCAGTGCTGACGCTTGTATGACCTTAGTTGCCCGCGTGAGCGAGTTTGACGGACGTGGCGAGCAGTGGGTCCTACTTTCGGACTTTTGATTTGACTGGGCGTGCGTAATCTTTATTTTAACTGGGCCTCCTCGATTTCCATGCGTAATGGGAGTAGTGGAGGGACGGTTCGCGCTTCCCCTTCTCCACGTGTCCAACACGATGTGTGCCACGCATCCAATAGGGTTTTTCTGAGCCGTTGGATTGCATCTTCCAGGGGTTAAGTAGCGGCGTTGCGGCAGTAATTTTTCCCATCTGTGCTCATTCTTCCTTGCTGCCATCGCCATTGCTGCTACTCCTCTGCTTTTCTCTGTGCCCGTTTCCTCCACGATGCTGGACCAGCTCCGCTCGTTTCCAAGCTACTTTCTGCGCTCGCATCGCCGTCGTGCAATGGGGAAGAGGAAGGGAGGCGTTGCTGCTGATTCCGTGGCCACTGTCACTGTGGCAAAGAAGGCGGTTCCGTTGCTGCGGGCACCAGCACCGCCGCCGGCAGGAAGAAGAAGGTCGCGGGCACCCGCGTCACGAATGGTGCATGGCGCCCTTCCATCATCAAGGCATCTGATCTTCGTCTTATTCGCCAAGACGGAGTGTTGTCCGCTCCAGTCACCGACGCGCGCGTCCCCAATGGTGAGACCATTCCTGCTCCTCCCGCTGGTTTTCGAGTGATGTTTCTAGCATTCATCATTCGCGGTCTCTCCTTGCCTCTTCACCCCTTTTTTAGGGGTCTTCTTTGTTTCTACGGGCTCCAGCTCCATCAGCTGTCCCCAAATTCGATCCTCCACATCTCTTGCTTCATCACACTTTGTGACTGCTGGCTCGGAATCGAGCCACACTTCGGCCTTTTCAAGCGCATCTTCAAATTGAAGCGCAAGTCTGCATTTGGCTCTTTAGTTTACGATATAGGTGGTTACGGAATCCATGTCGACCCATCCGCCACCTACTTCGACATCAAGCTCACGAAGTCCGTCCAAGGGTGGAGGGATAAATGGTTCTACATCCGTGATCAAAAGGCCAAAGATGAGCACTTTGGACTCGCGCCCTTCGATCCCGCGACACCGTGCAGAAAGATGCGATCCTGGAAGAATGTAGTTATGCCTGGCGAGCTCGCGGAGACAGACGTGCTGTATCAACGCGTCTGCGACCTCGAGAGTCGCATAGGCAAAGAGGAGGGAGGCTGCGCACTCATCCGAACTTGGCTGCGCCGTCGCATCCAGCCCCTGCAAGCCAGAGTCCACCCCATGTTTCAATGAGCTGGCGCTGATGATGTCACTCGCGTGTCTGCCGATGGCATGTCCGCGAGTGAGGTGGACAGGAGGGTTCGACTGGTCACGAAGTACACCGGCAAGGATGTGCTTCCTAGTGAGCCAGTTGTTCCTCCCTTTGATGCTTCAAATCCTCCTCCTAAGGTATAGTTGTGCTACGCAGTAGCTTATTTTGTCGATTGCTTTTCTGTTGCTTACTTGCTTTTTGCTGATTTTTGTTGTCTATATGCAGGGTTGGGCGGTGTCGCCTTGTATGCCCCCTCTCCCTGAGGGGGTTATTCCTCGCGAAGCCTTGGAAGAGGATGAGTCTGAGTCGACAGTCCCTTCTGATGTGGAGGAGGAATCCCTTGAGTCTGATAGTCCAGATACTCGCAAGCGCTCTCGCAGCAAGGATTCCGACGCGTCGTCTCCTTCGACTCCGGAAGGTATGGGCGTTGGCGCAGAGTCGCCAATTCCTGCCGTTCCTGTGAGTGTTGTGGCACCATCTTCTCGCAAGAAGATGCGATTACCCAAGGAGTCTTCGTCAGAGTCGGTGGAGGCCACATTTAACTTTGACAAGTTTGACTGGTGAGTTTTCTAGTTCATTTGTTCTTCTCTGTTTTCACTTTGCTGGCTTGTCCTGGAGTTTGCCCTTTCTCAATGTGGGTTTTGTCTTGTAGTCAAGAGGCGTCGTCATCTTCTGGCGACGTACAATTTTTGAAGGAATCAGGAGTCGCGACCTCAAGGCCCAAGGAAGAGGTCGAGCGCGCTCCTTCCCCTCCATTGGCAGCCCACTCCAGGCACAACTCTTCCAGTTCTCCTCGTGCAGGAGAGCATCGAATGGTTGCCCGGATGACGGTACAACAGACATCTTCGGAGTCACTGGAGGACCATGTAAGTATAGCTTTTCTTCTTTGTAGTGTTGCAGTCGATGTTATCTGTTGCTTCTGCTAATTCCTTGTTTGTGCGACAGCTCCTTGTGAAGGAGGCCGCACACTTGGTAGAACGAGTGATGGCGATGGGCCGCCAGCATGCAATGTTGGAGATGCGTCACCGCGTGGTTGAAAGTGAGTGTTCTACACTTATTCTTCTTCGTCTTCTCCTTATGATATAGTCGACTGATAATCAACTTTTGCTTGTCGTGTAGCTGAACATAATGCCTTATTGCGTAACGCCGCCACCTTGGAGAAGACGCTTGCCGCGACTGTGAAGGGTCGCGACGAGGCAATCGCAGCGCGTGACGAGGCGCAGAAGCGTGAAGAGGATCTGCGTGCCTCCTTTGCGGCCAGGGAAAAGTTGTTCAAAGAACAACTGTTCTCAATTGCCAAGGCTCTCTCAGGTACTTTTGCTTGTGGATATTGTTATCCTTCTCTGCTTCTAATGTTTTTGCTGGTGGCGCTGATGTTTTTGGTCCATGTGTGGGTTTATGTACAGATGCTGGTGATATGAGCTTTGACCCGCAGGCCCTTCATCGCGATGACGCTTTGGCGGGTGCACTAGCTGCAGTCGAGGACCGTAGCATCGCCGTCCAAGATACACTTTCCAAGGCCAAGGGCGCCCTCAGTCGCCTTCGGGAGGAGTTGATGCCTAAGGTGGAGCTGATCGATAATATGGACGAGCTGGTGGAGTCACTCGTCGGGGGTGTGCCTTCCAGCTACATGCACTCACTTCGCGCGGCTGGCGCGTCCATGTCACTTGCCATGGTGCAGGCCCACGGAGTCGAGATCGATCCTTCCGCGGTGTTGAAGGCGATGCCTGTTGGCGCGGACGGCCAGCAGGTAGTCTTCGCTCCTTTCACGACTGCCTGTGGAAAATATGGGCATCACTTGATAAATACTGTTGCGGAGTACTCTGAGGAGCTCCAACGTGCCAAGAAGGCGGCGAAAGCTTCGGCCTCAGGGGCCGGTGGAAAGTCAGTGGCGTCTGACACTACCACGGACTTGATGAAGCCCCCGAAGCCGTCGAAGTCGAATAAGCCAGCTGCTCCTTAGTTAGCTTTTTAATAGTTGATTAGTTTATGTCCTTTTGTTTAAGAACATGCCTGCCGGTGAGTGTATCTGCTGATACTTATGCTGGTCTTGAATGCATCTGACCCTTTTGTCTTTGTGTTGATTTGGTCGTCTTATTTGCTTCTATCTTGACTTGTGGTAGGGTACATCAAGTGATCCTATGAGGGGAACCCAGGACTCGCCAACTCTTGATGATACCGTGGCACCGTCGCGCTCCAGGGTAGATGAGTTGTCCTTGCTTTCGCGACTGCGTGATCACGTGAAGCAGCTGGAGTGTGAGTTGCCCGTGCTCCGCGGTAACGCGGACGTGTGGAAGTCGAAGTAGGAAAAAGCCGCCGCCCGAGAGCAGTATCTGCTTGGCGAGGTGACACAGCTAGGCGACCAATTCAAGTGTTAGTTTGCTTGTTCTCATCTTTTCCTTGTAGTCATTCACAGTGGTACATTGTACTCATGCTTCTGGTGCTGCTTCGTGTAGTTGTTAGCGCGCATCATCCGCAGGAGGAGAAGGATAGAATTGCCATTCGCCTGCATGATCTTACCCAGGAGCAACTTCAAGAGAGTTGATACTTCTAGGTAGATCATGATCGTGTGACTGCGCTGGCGACCCTGCAGGATCGTGCATCGCGAGTGCTGCTCTTTTTGAAGAAGTCGCAGTCATGCTTGAAGAATATTTATCGGGCGATGTTCCCGCTGGATGATACTCCATCAAGCTTGCTGGCCCTCCTTGCCAAGTTTCAAGATCTGTCCGTGGTTCGCAAATGCATGAGACAACAGTTGGTGGCTGGTGCCAAGGCTGCTCTCTCAATGGTGCGATTGCACATGCCTGACGTAGATGTTGCCCCCATTGCGTCTGGGCCGCCTGCACCGCTAGCACGTTCTTCTTGGAATATGGTGCCACACTATCAGGCAGTAGACCGCCCAGCAGAAGAGATCGTTGACTTCTTTGAGGAACAAACCAACGTTCTTCTGCTGCAATAGTAGCCTAGTTTGTATCCTGCATATAAGTGTACTTGTGTTGTAAAGTTTGTATATGTCTTGTAAATAATTTATTGTCGAATGTGCATAAAGAGCTTTGTTAGCATGAAGTGCGTTGCACTATGCGAGTCCTTTTCGTTAGCCTAGCCATTTTTTATCTCAGTCCCTTGTCAACCTGTCAGGTGCGTTGCAGCTAGATTGAGGTTGTGTTTAAGGGTTTCGATTGATGTACCAGCTACTCAGGATATCGTGTTTTGGTTCGAAGAACAGATGTGTATAGGGTGGCGCAGCCCCCGAGTATATAAATTGAAAAGGTAAAGGAGAACACAGAGTTTTGGGGCACTTAGCTTTTATTTATTCGAAGAACAGTGCGAGGTACAATGTGTGGCTAAGTAGCCTTGGCTGAGTAGCCTTATTTGCAATGTAAAAGTAAAAAACGACTAGGGGTAGAAGCGTCGCAGCTGTGCGACGTTCCAGGGGTTGGAGTATGCGACTCTTGTCTCTAAATCTTGAAGGCGATAGGCCCCACCTGGGATTACTTCTGTAATCACCTACGGTCCTTCCCAGGGGGACTCGAGCTTGAGATGCCCCTGCTGCTTCAGTCGCAGGACCAGGTCACCTTCGACGAAGGATCTAGGGCGAAGCCTCCTACTATGGTAGTTGCGCAAGTTCTGCTGGTAGATCGTGGATCTTTCTGCGGCGATTTCTCTTGCTTCGTCAAGGAGGTCCACGGAATCTTCGAGTGCGAGGGATGACTCTTGTTCGTTGTAGGCGACCACGCGTGGCGCCTTGTACCATACCTCGGCTGGTAGCACTGCCTCTACTCCGTGCACCATAAAAAATGGCGTGTAGCCCGTGGCGCTGTTTGGAGTTGTACGTAGGCTCAAGAGTACGGATTGCAGTTCGTCCGGCCAGCAACCCACGGCTTGTTCGAGTGGCTAGAGGAGTCGCTTCTTGATGCCGCTACAGACGAGCCCGTTTGCCTTTTCCACCTAACCATTGGTTTGTGGATGCGCGACTGAGGCATAGCTGATGTTGATTCCCAGGTTCTCGCAGAATTCCTGGAACTCTTTAGATGTGAAGTTCGTCCCGTTGTCAGTGATGATGTTGTGCGGCACTTCGAAGCGGTAGACGATGGACTCGAAGAACTTGAATGCGTTGTGCCCTGATTGTTTTGTCACTGGCATGGCCTCAAGCCACTTGGTGAATTTGTCGACTGCAACTAGGAGGTAGACGTAGCCTCCCCGTGAGGACCTTGGAAGTTTGCCGACCATGTCGAGCCCCCATTGCGCGAAGGGCCAGGCCAATGGGATTGGTCGTAGCTCTGCGCCCGGTGCGTGCGGCTTGTCCGCGAATCGCTGGCAGGCGTTGCATTTTGGACGATGTCCTTGGCGTCGCGCATGGCCGTAGGCCAGTAGAATCCAGCTCGTAGAGCTTTGGCGACGAGGGCGCGACTGCCGGCGTGGTGCCCGCAGGTCCCTTCATGGATATCAAGGAGAACTGCTTTTCCATCGGCCATGGAGACGCATCGTTGGAGCACTCATGTGATGTTGCGCTTGTACAGTTCGCCGTTGATAACGGTGAATGCTTTGGATCGCCACGCGATGTGCCGTGCATCTTTCGGATCGTCCGGTAGCCTCTTGCTGAGGAGGTATGTGATGTACGGCTGCGTCCAGGATTGTTTAATCATCATGACGCTCATTGGTCCCTCGAGTCCTGTGTCCAGCTCCGAGTCATCGAGTGCCATTGGCTCATTGGGTGATGTAGCCCCTGAGTCCGTTGCTGCGCTTGTTTTCTTCTCTACGGCCTTTGGCTTGATGGAGCATTCGCAGATGCGCTCGAGAAATACCCCAGGTGGTATGGGGGCGCAGGTAGAGCCTATGTTGGCGAGTGCGTCCGCCTCTTCGTTGCTTTCGCGGCCTACGTGTCGAAGCTTGCAACCGTCGAAGTCTCCTTCGAGTGTATCGTAGAGGTCGCGGTACGCGATCATGTTGTCGTTCAGTGCGTCGCACTCATGCATTGTTTGGTTCACGAGCAACTTGGAGTCGCCATATATGATGAGCCTCTTGGCGTCGCAAGCTTTTGTCATCCTCATCCCGTGCAACAGGGCCTCGTATTTAGCCTCGTTGTTTGAGGCTGTGAACTGCATTCGCAGGATATACTTCAGCTTGTCCCCTTGAGGTGTTGTCAGTATGACACCTGCGCCTGCTCCGTATTTCCGCTTGGACCCATCGAAGTGCATTGTCCAGAGGTAGGACATATCTGGCTTGTCTGGGAGTTGGTTCTCCATCCAGTGCACGAGGAAGTCAGGGAGAACTTGCGACTTGATTGCGTCGCGCTTTTCGTATGTGATGTCTCGTGGAGACAGCTCTATTCCCCAAAGCGCGACTCGCCCCGTGGCGTCGGGGTTATTGAGGATGTGCCCCAATGGGGCGTCATTGACTACCACGATTGGGTGTTCCTGGAAGTAGTGGTGCAGTCGTCGGGCGGTCATAAAGACGTCGTACGCCAGCTTCTGGTAGTGCGGGTACTGTTGTTTTGTTGGCGTGAGGACCTCGCTGAGGTAGTATACCGGGCGTTGTATGTCGTGGACCTTGTTTTCCTCAGCTCGATCGACCAAGAGCACCGCGCTGACCACCTGGTTAGTGGCGGAGATGTACAGCAACAGTGGTTCCCTTTCTCGTGGAGTCACCAGCACTAGCGAAGTGGATAGCAGGCGCTTGAGATCTTCGAATGCTTCTTGCGCTTCATTGGTCCACTCGATATTTTCAGCTTTGCGGAGGAGCTGGTAGAAGGGCAGTGCCTTTTCACCCATCCGACTGATAAATCGACTGAGGGTCGCGATTCGTCCGGCCAGTTGCTGGACGCCTCTTATGTTCTTTGGCTTCTCCATGGCTAGTATGGCTTTTATCTTCTTCGGGTTCGCCTCGATTCCCCTCGCGGAGATGAGATACCCGAGTAGCTGCCTAGCTGGTACGTCGAAGGCGCATTTGTCCGGATTAAGCTTGATCCGGTAGCGGTCGAGGTTGGCGAAGGTTTTGCGCAAATCATCGATTAGAGAGGCTTCCTCCTTGGTCTTGATTACTATGTCGTCGCCATAGACTTGGATGTTGCGACCCAATTATTCCTTGAGGCAAGCCTGCATGCACCGCTGGTATGTGGCTCCCGCGTTTTTTAGCCCGAAGGGCATTGTGTTGTAGCAGAACACACCAAAGGGCGTTGTAAACAATGTTTTCTCCCGATCTTCCTCCTTCATTCGAATTTGATTATAGCTTGAGTAGGCATCGAGGAAGCAGAGGCGCTCGCATCCCGCGGTGGAGTCGATAATCTGGTCGATCCGCGGGAACGGGAAGTGATCCTTTGGGTAGTGCTTGTTCAGAGAAGTGAAGTCCACGCACATCCGCAGGATATCCGTGTCCTTTTTTGGTACTAGCGCCGTCTTGGCGAGCCAAGTGCTTTCCTTTATCTCGCGTATGAACTTGGCCTCAAGGAGTCTGTTGATCTCCATTCCTACTGCCTGCACCCGTGGCTCAGACAATCGCCTAATTGTTTTCTTGACTGGCCTTGCGTTGGGGTTGACGTTGAGTGCGTGCTCGGCGAATTCCCTGGGAACTCCTGGCATGTCCATAGGACACCAGGCAAAAATTTCCCAGTGCTCACGGAGGAATTCGACGAGCGCGAGTTCCTATGCGGGACTCAAGTTGTTGGCGATGAGGGCCGTCTTGGCGGGATCCGATGGATGGACCTGCACTTTCTTTGTGTGCACAGACGAGTCGAAGGAGAGATCAGGTGAGCTTGGCCTGCTCAGGGGAGGCAAACTGTTGTCTGTCGTCTCTTTCAATCTCGCGAGTTCCTCCTGCATGCCGAAGGACTGGGAGATTCTGTTGAATTCCCTGTCGCAACTGTCAGATCTTTCAAAGCTCCCGTTGATCATGATGACGCCATTGGGACCTGGCATTTTCATCTGCAGGTAGGCGTAGTGGGGCACTGCCATGAACCTAGCGAATGCGACGCGCCCGAGGATGCAGTGGTACTGTGAGGGCCAGTCGACGACTTCAAAGTCGATGCGCTCGCGCCGGAAGTTCTTCTGAGTGCCGAAGATGACGTCGAGGTTGATTTTGCCCAGGGGGTATACGCCTTTCCCTAGGACGATGCCATGAAACGTTGTGTCCGATGCCTCTAGGCAGGTTAGAGGGATCCCCATTGCTCGCAAGGTACTTGCGAATATGAGGTTAATGCCGCTTCCGCCATCCATGAAGACGCGGCTCATGTCGAAGCCTCCAATTTGCGCCTCGAGTACGAGGGGGCGATGACCTGGACGGGGTATCTGAGGCGGGTGGTCGCGCTTGTCGAAGGTAATGCATGACTCGCTTCCACTGAGGTACTCAGTGGTGGATGGTGGCGAGTGCGTGGCCAAGTTGACTTGGCGAGTGATGGCCTTCTGCACCCTGTTGGAGGGGCGTCCCTTTTGGATCATCATGGTGCCCATGGCCCGTGGGTATGGTTCACCTCCGTGGTGCTGGTCCGGTGCGGCTCCGTTCGGGGGTGGCCCAGGTGGTGGTGGCGGTGCGCCATGTGCCACGGCGCCTGGAGCGACTCCGTAGCCTCTTTCGACTACATTGCGGTTCATCTGAACCAATCCCTCGTGTAGCTTGAGGAACTCACGGCAGTCTTTGAGGAAGTGGCTGGACTTTCTCTTGCCATCATGTTTGTCGATGTAGAAGTGTACCGTGCATGGCCCGGACAGTTTGTCTTTGATGGAGGTCGCGGGTGCCTCATCGCGAGTGCGGCGTTGCCATACTTGCGTGGTTTTGCCGGAGTCGCGGTATCCGCCGCTACGGTATCCGCTGTTGCGGTTATCGTCCTGTCTATCGGAATAGCCGGCCGCGACCATGTTGACGTCGTCGCGGTCATCGTAGATGCGCATGCGACTCTTGCCTCGGCGGTCGCGTTTGTGTTCGAGTTCTGCCTCCTCGCCGGAGTGAGCGTGATTCTTTACCGAATCTTCTCCATCGGCCCACCGATTCGCGATCTCCATCAGGTGGTCGATGGTTTGGGGCTTTGAGCGGCCCAGCTCCTTCCCGAGTTCTAGGCGGCCGACACCGCCGTTGAATGCATCAATCGCGCGGTCTTCTGAGATGTTCTCCGCGGAGTCCTTGATGATGGACCACCTTTGGATGTAGGAGCGCAGCGATTCGCCAAATCTTTGCTGGCAGCATCTCAGCTCTTTGATTTATGCGGGCCGTTTGTACGTGCCCTTAAAGTTGCGCACGAAGCTGTAAACCAGCTCATCCCAACTGCAAATGGATCCGCGTGAGAGGTTATTGAGCCATGCTCGGGTGGCGCCCTGTAGCTGTAGCTGCAAGCATTGCATGGCAGTGCTTCGACTGCCTCCGTGGAGTCTGACGGAGATGTGGTCCTCCAGCCAGATCTTGGGGTCCTGTAGACCGTCGAATTTCGGGTTCTCCGACGGGAGTTTAAACCCTTTAGGCATTCGCTTCTGCCTAATGGATCTGCTGAAGCATCTGGTGCTGCAGATCTCCCCATCTTCTTCTTCCGTGTCAGTCGACCGAGCACGTCGTGCCCTTGATTTGTCGATCTTGCGCTGCGTAAGGTCGTTGCGTGAATCGTAGTCGCGGTCGTGTCGCCGTGAGCGGCGGCGCCGAGGCGGGTCGTGACTGTCATCGCTGGATGAGGGCGAGGAGTGGCGCTTTGCTAGCGCTTTGCCTTTTTTTGGGTCTGGTGTTGGATCCTTGTCGAGGGCGGCCTCGATTAATCCCAAACCCGCGATCGTAGATCGGTGCATGGTAGTTCGGGGATCTCCAGCTGGCGGCTGGTTATTGAGGAGGTACATGGTGGCCGCTGTCACTGCAGCCTGCGGCGTCCTGGGAACCACGTTGCCTCGCGTGTCGACTGTCATAGAGCCGAAGTCGAGGACTTTCGCAGCTTCTATGCGTTCTTGCTCGGTGAGAGGAGCCATCCGCGATTGCCTCTTCTTGGCGAGGTACTCGTTGCCCCTTGAGGAGGATCCTCCGTAGGAGGAGAGCCCAACGCGACGAAGGCTCGATTCGTCCGCTGCCTTTTTGCGCGCTTCAAGTTGCACGATTGTTTGCAGTTGATGCTTGAATTCTTCCTTCAGGAGCCAGTGATAGCCCATCAGCAGTTCTTGCAGGGACCCGAAGGTAGAGGAGTGCCTCGTAATGCCTCGCGGCAGCGATCCCACTCTTGCTCGTTGAGCTTGATTACGACGTGTTCGCCGGTTTGCTCATTGATTATGCTGGGAGGTTCGACTGCTCCTCCATTGTTGACGGGGGCGCGATTGCCACCGTTACCGCCATTGCCACCGTTACCGGCGTTGGGTAGATCGGTGCCATTGCCAGGATTGCCACCGTTGTCGCGATTGGCAGAGGTGTCACCTGCGTTGATGGCGGCGCACATGAAGTGATTGGGGAAGCTGTTGCTTCCACAACTCTCAGATCCGGAACCGTAGGTTCCATCTTTAGTGGCTAGATCGCTCAAATCGGAATCGCGACTGCTGTCACTGACCGTGTTTTTGACTGCCACCGGGGCGTTGAGCTCGCTGAGGGTGCCGATCGATGGAGGGAACCATGATGCCGGGGCAATCGCCGGTGCTGTCGGCTGATCAGGCATGTGAAGCATGCCCATCTGACCAACTTGGAAGCGGAATCTCCCAATCGCCAGGCTGATTCCGTCGCCCATGGACTCGAAGGCCGGGCGGGTGGCCGACGTGTGGACGGTGAAGTCGAACACGCCGAAAAGCTGACGAATCTCCGTTGTTGCGGAGTTGTAGATTGCAGTTGATGGGGACGAAGAAGCCGCAACATCAGCACTCCCTATTCCCACAGACGGCGCCAATTGATGAGGGTTTAACTCATCAATACCCATTGTTATGGACTTGGGTTTTGGAGAAGGAGGGAGCGATGGAGATATCTATCGGCTAGCAAACAAGCACACAGGTGACAAATATTTACCCAGGTTCAGGCCTCGTAGAGGTCTCTACTCCTGCTTGTCTGCTCGTGGAATTATCGAAGGAATCGAAAGTTACAATGGTGTGCAGATTTAATCTAGCGAGGGTTGTGGAAACTAGGGTTGCGTGTGTCCTCCTCGCCGCCCCCTCCTAGCCTTTATATAGATAGGCTAGGTCTCGGGTAGCAGGTCGAGTCGGTTACAAGTTAGGGTTTTTCCCCTTCAAACTTTCTATCTTTAACTTCTTCTTGTTCTTCAAGAATTCGAGAGTCCATACATTACTCGAGTCCTTCGTTTGGGCCTTGGCGACACCGTGGGCCTGTACGTATTTGGACCGTATATACCAAGCTCGAGTACCTGTAGGGTATACCCATTTCACTGGGTGTAGCCCCTAAGATTCAAAGTAGTTGACGAAGACAAGTTCTTCGAATCTTTATATTTCTTTGTTACATCTCATATTTTCTTCTGACTGAACTCCTTCAGTCAAACGGGACAACTTGTGTCTCGACCCTTGCCTTTCTCTTTCTCCGTCTTGTTGGTTTTGTCCAGCTAGACACCTCTAGCCAGGTCAAACTACAACTTTCCAATGGGGGCGCGCGAGCGCACCCACTGTGTGTAGCCCCCGAGATTCGAAGTAGTTGACAAAGACAAGTGCTTCGAATCTTTATCGTTCTTTCTTTGTTTCCCCAACATCTTGCTTTCTTCTGACTGAACACCTTCGATCCGGTAAACCTTTTCATTTCAGGCCTAGTCTCACAATGTTCGACTGAACGCCTCTAGACGGGAACTACATGCCTCTAGTGGAGGCGTGCGTGCGCACCCACTGGGTGTAGCCCCTGAGATTCGATAGTTGACGAAGACAAGTGCTTTGAATCATTATCTTTCTTTCTTTCCCCAACATCTTGCTTTCTTCCGGCTGAACACCTTCAGTCGGGTAAACCTTTTCATTTCAGGCCCAGTCTTGCCATGCTCAGTTGGACGCCTCTAGCCAAATACTACATGCCTCTACTAGGGGTGCGCGAGCACACCCACTAGGTGTAGCCCCTAAGATTCGGAGTAGTTGACGAAGACAAGTCCTTCAAATCTTATCATCTTCCTGTCCTTCGTCTAGCTCAGCCCCGTTAGTTGATTGTCGTGCAAGTCGTGCAAAAAAATAAACAAGTAATAGTTATGTTATTTAGCGAACTGATGTATGAGACAGGTGATGTCTACGCACTTCTATTCTTGTAGACAGTTGTTGGGCCTCCAAGTGCAGAGGTTTGTAGAACAGCAGCAAGTTTTCCCTTAAGTGGATCACCCAAGGTTTATCGAACTCAGGGAGGAAGTGGTCAAAGGTATTTCCTCTCAAGCAATCCTGCAATCAAGATACAAGAAGTCTCTTGTGTCCCCAACACACCCAATACACTTGTCAGGTGTATAAGTGCACTAGTTCGGCGAAGAGATAGTGAAATACAAGTGGTATGGATAATTATAAGTGGTAACGGTGCTAGAAAATAGCTTAATGGCGTGGAAGAGACTAAAGGCAAACTGAAATAAAGATGGAAGCAAGCAAACATGTAACAGATCTAGTAGAAAACGGTGTTTCGATGCTTAGAAACAAGGCCTGGGGATCATACTTTCACTAGTGAACACTCTCATTTAAATATATTCTTCTTTATGATACTACGTTGAACTACTCTCCGGTTGGACACTCTAATCGTTGGTAGGGCTATAACAGCACACCTCAAAGTAAGCCTTTCCCATCTAGAAAACCCCACACTATCACCTTGAGCACTAGATGAGTCCAACAAACACCACAATTTCATAAAGACATCCAACTCCAAATATAACTCATAACAAGTATTTGTAATCTCTAGCCTAAGTGCCACCATGGTGTGCACGCTGTCACTTTCACACACATGGGGAGAGCAGAGATCTATTAAAGCACTTGAGTAGCAAGGTAGATCTATAGATTACAAGCTCATGATCTCAATAAGATCATGCATAGAGAGAGAGATGAACACATAGCTACCGGTAGCCTCGAGAGAGAACTACTCCCTCCTCATCATGGGAATCAGCAACGGTGATGGAGATGGTGGTGGAGATCGATGGAGATGGCTCCGGGGGCACTTCTCCGTCCTGGCAGGGTGCCGGAACAGAGACTTTCTGTCCCCCGAATCTCCCCTTTGGTGGCGGCGGCGCTGTGGAACTTTTCGTGGCTGGAGGCAGGATGATCTAGGGTTTATGGATCGGGAGGCTTCTTATAGGCGAAGATGCAAGGTCGGTGGAGTGCCAGGGGGGCCACACCACCTGGTGGCGCGGCCAGGGCTAGCCCGCGCCACCACATGGTGTGGACAGGCCCTGACCCTCCTCCGTCTCATATTCTGGCTCCGTGAGTCTTCCGGGAAAATATCAACTTTGGCCTTTGTCCGGTCCAATTCCGAGAATATTGATTTTCTGACTTTCCTGGAACCAAAAACAGCAGAAAACATGCAACTAGCACTGTGGCACTTGTTAATAGGTTAGTCCAAGAAATCATATGAAAATTACTCCAAAGTGTGGATAAAACATAAAAAAGTAGATAAAACCAAGCATGGAACATCAAAAATTATAGATACATTTGCAATGTATCAATAGGTTCTACCGATTAACTGGTGGTTCCGAAGGTTTGAAGAACTGGCTCATGTATGCCTAGGTACTTAATCGTTTTTCGGTGCGCTCTGCTATTTACGTTGTGCCCCTTAGGCTGGTTGCCGGGTTGCGGTATGTAGCTGGTGGTAGTTGACAGGCGTTGCACATAGTACTGGCGGCTTAGTAGCCCAAAACATGCGAGCCTAACACTTTTAGCCGGATTGTCCAAACGGTCGTGCCCTTTGCCGCTTTTTGTGTGTGAGTGCCTCTGGCTTTTTCTCTTGCTAGCCAGACAGCCGGGTTGACAGTCTGTAGATGAGACAAAGAGTAGGCCTTTGGAACCACGCACAGTACTAGGCCAGCTTACAGGATAACAAGTTGGGCTAGTCGGCGAGCCCCCGGGTTAGGGATTGCCGGAGCTAGAAAAACGAAGTTTCAGATATATGGCAAGGAGTCCCTGAGGATCTCTCAAGGTTCCACATCTTTAATTCATTCATAGATTTTTTGGGATACATACACCGCCATTCGACTAGGTGTAAAACGGATAGAGCAGGGCCGCATTCCAGGGGCGCTAGGTCTCTTCATCCAACTTGTCCATCCTGCCCTTGTGCGGCTGATGCGTCTCAATGAGGTAGTAGGAGTTGTTGTGCAGTGTTTTACTGATGATGAAGGGGCCCTCCCAAGGCGGTGACAACATGTGCATGCCCTTCGTATCTTGCACCAACTAAAGCACCAGATCACGCTCACGGAACGCGACAGGTCGAATCCGGCTAGAATGATACCGGCGCAAGCTTTGCTGGTAAAGAGCCAATCTTGACAAGGCTTGCTCGTGGGCCTCTTTGAGGAGGTCCATGATATCTTCTCACGCCTCTTGATATTCTTTCTCCGTGTAGAGGAGCTTGCGGGGCGAGTCGAACTCGTTGTCCGCCGTGAGGATTGCTTCCAGGTCGTAGATGAGGAAGAACAACGTGTAGCTAGTCGAGAAGTTAGGATTGGTGTGTAGGCTCCACAACATAGCCGGAAGCTCCTTAATCCAATAGACGGGTGAGCGCTCCAGTGGCTCGATCAGCCGGGGCTTGATGCCATTAAACATTAGGCTATTTACCCTTTCAACTTGCCAGTTTGATTGTGGATGCGCGACAGATGCCAGGTCCAGCCAGATCCCCTTGTTGCTGCAGAATCGGGTGAAGGCCCCTTGGCGAAGTTTGTGCCGTTGTCTATAATAATGTTGTGGGGGTATCTAAACCGGATGATGATGTCCTGGAAGAAGTTGACAATCGTGGATCCATCCATCTTCAGGATGGGCTTCGCTTCTATCCACTTTATGAATTTATCCACCGCCACCAGCAGATGGGTCATGCCCGCGCGAGCCCGGTTGAAGGGGCCGACCATGTCTAGTTCCCAAACAGCGAAGGGCCACGTGATCAGGATTATCTTGAGCACTACAGCTAGCATGTGCCTCTGCTGGCTGAACTGCCGGCATCCGTTGCAAGCGCAGACCATCTACTCTGCATCATCGAGCCTGGTGGGCCAGTAGAAACCGTGGCGAAACACATTGGCAACTATGGCTCTAGATAAGGCATGGTGGCTGAACTCGCCTTGGTGGATGTCCTTCAGCAGCCGGTAGCCTGTGTCCACATTGACGCATTGCTGGAATATGCCAGAGATGCTGCGCTTGTATAGTCCTTTGTTGATGATGGTGTATGTATGCGCTCACCGCTTGATCTTCATGGCCGCCACCTCGTCGTCCGGAAGCTCTCTATTGGCAATGAAGTTCATGAAGGGTTATGCTCAAGATGGCACTTCCTGGATGGCGAAGACGCTCTCGTGTGCCGGCTGGGGGATGTCTGGCGGCCGGCTGGGTGGAATGCCCGAGTAGACAGCCCCCGAGCCGCTTGGGTTAGATGGCGATGCCAAAATTGATGGGCCGGCAGCCCCCGGGTCTTTCGAGCCAGGTGGTACTGGTGCCTTCGAACCGGTGGGCGGTTGCGGGCTTGCAAAGCCGGCGCCCCCTGGTCTTTCAATCCGGTAGCCCTCGGGTCAGCCGCCTAGATGATGGAGTCAAATTCTGGAGACGAATGATGGAGGGCTTGCGCAGGTACTCCAGAGAGACTCCGGGTGGAATCGCTTGCCCGGTGGATCCGACTCGTGCAAGCGAATCAGCTGCTTCATTGTTGGCCTCAGGGATGTGATGGAATTCACACCCCTCGAAGCAGGGCGTTGAGCTGCTGGAAGTGGAACTGGTACATGACCATGTAGATGGCTCCTTGTGTGACACTAGCGGGCATGGGCTTGCTAACGATCGCAAAGCTTGCATTTTGTAGATTTCTATAGTGATTTTGTTTGATTTTTTTACATCTCAATTTCGTTCGCTCGGTCTTTCACAAGTTTCTGGGTGCCCAGTACTGGCGCGAGTTCCCGGCTGACTAAGAGAGGACGCGGGAAGGGTGGCCAGCTATCCACCTATCGGCCTGGACAGGTTTGGACGGGGAAATGCAAAACCACATATATGTTGGGCCCAACGGGTCTATCTCACCGTTTATTTGTTGGAGATTCGTGCTACTCGTTTTATGGAATACCCCTCCCACCTCACTTTTTTAGTCCATTGCTGTTTTGCTTAGTAGACCCCGGTGTTTTCAGGTTTTATACATATTTCATCACCATTTTATCTCCTCACAAAATATATTAATAAAATATTTCTTACCCGTTTTAGTTAGTGAGATTTATTTTTAGTATAATTAAAAAAGTACAAGCCTGTGCAGGTTTTTTAAAAGATTCGTACAAAATTCATATAACATTTTTAAAGAATATTCAACAAAACTTTATACAAGGTTTATAAATATTGATATATATTTATTATTCAGTAATTATTCAACAATATCCATACAAGATTTCTCACGTTCTTGTTTTAAGCTAAAATTATTTGAGAATTTTTCCAGATTCACAGAATTAATCAAATAAAATATTATTTGTTTAATTACAATATAGTTTCATGATTTTTTTCACGGAATATTTCTTAAATCATATTTTTCACATATGGAATTTTTTTCACAGATTTTTTCAAGGAAAAATCATACAAGTTTTTTCAAGGATTTCTTTCACAGATTTTTCAAGGAAAAATCATACAAGTTTTTTTATACATATGGAATTTTGTTCACAGATTTTTTCAAGGAAAAATCATACAAGTTTTTTCACAGATTTCTTTCACAGATTTTTTAGGGAAAATCATACAAGTTATATATATATATATATGGAATTTTTTCACAGATTTTTTCAAGGGAAAATCATACAAGTTTCATACAAGTTCCATATACCTAAAGCCAAGATCTGTGTCCAAATAAAAGCCAAGATTTGTGTTCAAAGATTCATAGTTCGAACATATTTCATTTATTGCTTGGTCTGAAAAATAAAAGATTCACCATAGATTCATCACAGATCCACCACAGATTCATCAAAAACTTCACAATACATAAAAGATTCTTCAAAGATTCATACAAAATCGCATGAACTAGATAATACATACAATATTTGTGTCCAAAAGCATGAAGGAAAACAAAAAGATCCATCACAGATCCAGTGAAGATTTATACAAAATCGCATGAACTAGATCTGGATTCAAACAAAAAATACAAAAGAATGAAAAAAAGATCCTCCAATCTCCACATCTCGATCTGGCCCTGGAAGCTTGGGGGTGTGGGTGGGGGCGGCGCTGGATCTGTGGTGGGCGGCGGCGCTGGAGCTCGCTAGAGGTGGGGGACGGGGCGACGGAGAGGTGGCGACGTGGCCGCGCGTGCTCGCTGGAGGTGGGGGGCGGGGCGACGGAGAGGTGGCGGCGCGGCCGCGCGTGACGAATCGGGGCACTCCAGGCCCAGATCTGGAGAGTTGCGAGCTCGGGATGGCGGTGCGAGCTCGTCACCGTCGCGTGGTCGTTGACGGGGCAGCATCCCCCGTGCGTCCGGGCTGCAGGTGCATGGTGGTGGTGGAAGCTCGGGGGAAGGTGGAGGCGGCGCACATGGAGCATGGGGGAAGGCCGCCGCAGCGTGGAGGGGACGCCGCGTGTGGAGGGGCGGCCGCTGCTCCATGGCGCCTGGCAGCGCAGCTTCCTGCCGTGTGGACGGTATTGGAGACGCCAGTGGGAGGGGATGGGGTCGAGGGAGGCGGTCGCGTTGGCGGTCAGGGGAGGGGGCGGAGCGGCGGCGACGGCGCTAGGTGAGGGGAGTGTCGGTCACACGAGGGATTTAGGTTTGGAGTGTGGTGTTCTAAGGACTCGGTAGTTATCTTGTCTCTCTGTATCAAGGGTTGATTTTTAACTTACCAAAGGTTTAAACGCAAAAGTGACAAAAACTTTGACCGATGGACGGACTTTTGCACGAATCTTGTGGCAATTGATCTGATGATGCCAGGGGACCACCGAAGGTGTGATGAATCCGCTCTCGTTTGGACGGGGCAGCAGCAGATGGGTCATGCAGTTAGAGGCTCCACGCACCATGGTCCCGTCGGATGGACAATGGACGCGCGCTGATGGATGGAGATGGGGCAGGCGCCAGGTACGGCATGCATGCAGATGCAGAGCAGCAGGCCGTAGGCGGTCGTCGCTATGTATCGGTCGGTCGTGATTCCCTCTCTGTGACCGGCCGGCGATCCGGCCTGAACTTTCACGCATAGACTGCGCTGTAGCGATCGCGATCGCGATCGTGTCCGTGCAGCTGTCGCAGTTTCCTACTTGTGGCTATTTGAAGCGGCGTGGCGTACGCACGCAGCGCGCCCGTGGCCCTCCGCAACACCCAATGTTTGGGTTTTGTTTCAATCAGGAAGACAGGGACATGCATGTCCTTTCATTATCGTTTGCAATCCATCACCAGACTTAAAGAAAATCTCATCTACTACAGCGCAGCGCAGCGAACCGATAGTGGTGATCTCTAGTCGAGCTTGGCTTCCGTGAGGCCGACCACCCTCTTGGTCTTGGTCTTGGTCTTGGGCGGCTGACCGTCGTGACAAAAGTTGGTACACATGCAATCGACGACCCCTCCGACTAGCCTCCTTTGTAGTCCTCGGTGATGCAGGCCGCGTTGCACTTCGCATAGTGGCAGTTCCCTTTCAAGGTCTGGCTAGGCCCTTCGCATGGCGTATCATTCTTGCCTGCTCAAACAACACCAATCAATAAATAAGAATTACTCATGGTACTACGCACAAGTATTATTAATTAGGCCCAGCAGTGGATAATTTTGTAGGGGAAAGTCAAGCGGGGGCTCGCCGAAACCAGAGCTCAGGAGGAGCAGGAAGAACAAGGCGGTCGCTGCAACCTTCGCCCCCATGCCTGCCAGACTGAATCGATTCAAAGGAATTTTCGGTGGGTGAGGAGAGGAGAAGATCGGTCTAGGTAGGTGTCTACTTATAGAGCTGGGTGGATCGCACCTGATACGGATGTAAATCAGTTACACTACATTGATTTTGTTAGATTGATCTCCACGGTCGTCCCAACGGACGACCGACTCGGTCTCGCGTCCTAATCGGAGGCGTCCAACGTTACCGTCGTTGGTGGGCCCCGTCGCGCAACGCACATAAAAGAGGTGGGGGCCGGGGACACGAACGCCAAGGTTCGTCGTGCCCACTCACCCCACCGAACACCCTAAACCCTAGAGCCTCCAATTGGGCTAGCGCTGTAGCGGCGGGAAGTGCCACCTCGCCGCCGCCGCCACCACTCCGTCGATCCCATGTCGACCTCATCCTCGACAATGAAGACCGACGATATGCTATCTCTCTTCTCCTAGTCGTTCTCATCTAGATCCCGCTAGCGAATTCATCTTTTCCTTTTCCTAAGTACAAGCCTAGTACTCGCTAGATCTACACCTAGAGATCCTAACAAAAACTAACAATGGTATCAGAGCACCTAGGGTTGTTGATCTAGTCGAGGTAGTACAAGAAATAGAAAAGAAAGGGGCTAGGGTTTACACAAAGCTCCACCGCAAAGCCGCGCCTTTCCTCCCGATCCCGATGCGCATCGGCAAGCCGAGGCATCGGGAAGAAGAAGCCAACCCTAGCCCGCGTCCCCTAACCCCAAAGAACAACCGAATCCGTTCGGGAAGAACCAAAACAAAAGGGGAAAGGGAAGAAGAAGAAGATCAAATCCCACAGAGAAAGCCCGTTCTCCTTCCCCGAATAAAAAAAAAAGGTTTCCGGCCACCGCCGGCAAAGGGCGCCGCCGCCTGAGCCGCTTGACGGCGGCGCACCCACCCACGGGTGGATGCGCGCACCGGCAAGGGGGCCAGGGGGGCTGCCGCCGTCCACCGTCCTCTCGGCTCTCGCCTCTATGCAGGATTGGGAGGGGGACAGAGAAGAAGTAGAGGGGGAGGGCTCGCCGCCGCCTCGCCAACCTCACCGGCGCGGGGAAGTGCGCCGCCGCCGCCGAGAGCAGAGAAAAGGTGGAGGAGGGAGGGGCTCGTCGCCGGCGCTTGCGCCGGCCGACGCCGCCGCCTCGCCAACCTCGCCTACTGGAAGGGGGGCGGGGAGCTCGCGCCGGAGAAAGGGAGGGGCTCGCCGGACGGGGCAACCTCCTCTCCAGTCCCGCGGGCGCATTTCCGCCGCCGCCAGAGAACAGAGGGACGCGGGGGGAGTGGGGTGCGTCTGCGGGTTAGGGCTACAGGGGAGCCGTGCGCTGGCGGTTTTGTTCCAGTGAGGGTCGCGCTCGCCCGTCCGATTTAGGTCAGGGAGGATGGACGATCCAGATCGCGCGTGGACAGCTAGGCACTCGCTGCTGGGCCCTGGGCTGCTGCTGGCGAGCCGGCTACGCGCTGTTCTCAGCCCGCGCGGCATATACTCGTGGGCCGCTTACAGTAAAGGCCCAAAAGGGCATTAATAGAACGGTTTTCATTTTTTCCTTTTACAGAAGCTTTTTGGGGATTTTTTTATCTGTTTTTTATCTAATTTTGCACAGTTTTTTCTATAGCAAAATTATCCAACGAAATTTTGTGTAGAAAAACATTAAAGTAACAGTAAAGTTTCTATAAATTGTAAAGTTGATGAATTTTATTCATAATGTTCCGCTGCAAATAGTTAAATGTAATTGCTTAAATGCAATAAGGTGATGATTTTATTGATGACCAACGTTGTTAGTAAGATTTTCACTATGGATAGTAAGTTTTATCACTATTAGTTCTATTTCTGCCCAACGGTGATGTAGAATTAATATTGAAAAGTTTCATGTTTTAATTTGACCAACGTTGAATTAACTCATTTTGATGATATTTTGTTTTCAGGCACCTATGAGTTTTATCTCGGCTATTGAGCTCCTCAATGGAGGAAACTATGGCTCATGGCGAGAGAAAGTTGAGATGGGGCTTGCTTTGCTTGACCTCGACATGGCACTGATTGAGCCCTGTCCCAAAGAACCTGAGGACCCCGTGAGGGGCGAAAAAGAAAGTGAAGATGACTTCAACAAAAGGGTCCATGACCATGGACCAATAAGAATGAAGTACGACCTTGATCGTGCAAAGTGGGACTCGTCCAACAGAAAGTGCTTAATGGTTATTAAGAGCTCCATTATGGAAGCAATAAGGGAAGCAATCCCAGAGTATAGCACTGCCAGTGAGTACCTGAAGAAGGTAGAGAGTCAGTTTACTGGGTCTTCAAAGGCCTATGCGAGCTCTCTCATTAAGAAACTTGTTACTACAAGATACACTGGTGGTGGAGTAATGGACCACATATTGCGAATGAGCAACATGTCTTTCAAGCTTAAGCCCATGGGCATGGAGCTCCCAGTCGAATTCATCATTCACCTGATCTTTGCCTCACTACCAAACCAATTTGAGACTTTTGATGTGAACTACAACACACAGCCAGAAAAGTGGGGCATTGAGAAGATGATGGCCATGTGCGTACAAGAAGAAGAGAGGCTCAAGGGGCAATCTGGTGATTCTGTGAACTACCTGAGCCCAACCAAGAAGAGAAACTTTTAGGGTTCCAGGCCACAAGGGAAACCTCAGGGGCCTCCCCCTCCTTCTAAGCCTCATGGAAAGGATGATGATCACCGACAGCAGGAGGTGGACAAGGACACCTACAGGTGGTGCAAGGAAAAGGGCCACTACATGAGTGACTGTGTGAGATTCCTAAAGCATCTGTGCAAGAAAGGTGAGGATTTAATTACTTTTGTTGATGAATCACTATTTTTAAGTTATGCAAAATCTACTTGGTGGATTGACTCAGGTGCAACTGTCCATGTTGCAAATTCATTACAGGGATTCCGTATGAGAAGGACCCTGCAAAGAGGAGAAAGAAGAATTAAGGTGGCAAATGGCGTCCAAGCTAAAGTCGAAGCTATTGGAGATCTCCCATTAGAATTATCAAATGGCTTTGTACTTTTACTAGTAGATGTACTTTATGTACCCTCTTTGCATCGAAACTTAATAAGTGTATCGCGCTTAGATGATGATGGTTTTGCTTGCCATTTTGGTGATGGACAATGTAAAATCAAGCGTAATAATGAGATTGTTGGTCTTGCCTTCAGACAAGACAAGCTTTATTTGTTATCACTTTGTGAGAATGTGTATGCATTAAGCGCTGAGAATGAGAGTGCCTCCTCATCCCTGAATGGAAAGAATAAAAGGAAAAGAATTGATGATGTCTCTTCGAAATTATGGCACTGTCGTTTAGGCCATATTTTGAGGGGGAGAATAGAACGCTTAGTAAAAGAATCAATTCTACCGCCTTTAGAATTTTCAAATTTAGAGCAATGCATCGATTGCATTAAAGGAAAGTTCGTAAAGAACATTAAAAAGGGCGCCAAAAGAAGCACAGGAGTCTTAGAAATAATTCATACAGATATATACGGTCCGTTTCCTGTGACATCTGTGGATGGATATGATTCTTTCATAACATTCACGGATGATTATTCGCGTTATGGTTACATTTATCCAATTAGAGAGCGTTCTGAAGCATTGGATAAATTTAAGATATTTAAGGCTGAAGTTGAAAATCAGCACAGTTTAAAAATTAAAGTAGTAAGGTCCGATCGTGGAGGCGAATACTACGGTCGGCACACCCCATATGGCCAGGTTCCTGGACCCTTTGCAAGGTTTCTACAGGAACATGGTATAGTAGCCCAGTATTCAACACCGGGCGAGCCTCAGCAGAATGGAGTAGCTGAAAGACGTAATCGTACCTTGATGGATATGGTAAGAAGCATGTTAAGTTACTCCACCTTACCAGTTTTCTTGTGGATGGAGGCATTAAAAACCGCCATTCACATACTTAATCGAGTTCCTAGTAAGTCGGTGTCTAAAATACCATATAAGTTATGGACTAGTCGCGAACCCTCACTTAATTATTTGCGAGTGTGGGGCTGTCCAGCCGAGGCTAAGCTCTTCAATTGAAACCTTGGGAAGTTAGATCCTAAAACAGTAAGTTGCCATTTCATTGGCTATCCAGACAAGTCAAAAGGTTATCGTTTCTACTGTCCAGACAGATTTACTAAGTTTGTGGAAACGAGACACGCAGTGTTTCTGGAGGATCAGATGATCAGGGGGAGCACGGTATCGCGAGAAATCAACCTTGAGGAGAAGCGGGTGCATGCACCCACTCCGATGATTCAGGAACCGTTTTTCTCGATACCTGCTGCTGCACCGACACAGGAAAATGTCGATGTGCCACCTGTTGTTAGTTCTCCTGTGGCAACAATGAATGAAAATGAAGACCCTGTTGTCACACAAGAGGGGGAGCTGGAACAGCCCCAAACAGAGAATGTGCCAGAAGGCGAGACCCTTAGAAGGTCTCAAAGAACTAGAAAGCCAGCTATTCCCAATGATTTTGAAGTCTATGTTAGTGAAGAAATTCAAATAGAGGGTGATCCCACCACATTTGAAGAAGCCATCAAAGGTGCTCACTCATCGAAGTGGCTTGAAGCCATGGAAGATGAAATGAGATCCATGAGTAGTAACAAAGTCTGGAATTTAGAAGAAATTCCTAAAGGAGCCAAAACAGTAGGCTGTAAATGGGTCTACAAAACAAAATGTGACTCTAGAGGGAATATTGAAAGATATAAAGCACGACTTGTTGCTAAAGGCTTCACCCAAAGAGAGGGAATAGATTACAATGAGACATTTTCTCCAGTCTCAAGTAAGGATTCTTTTAGAATCGTAATGGCTTTAGTGGCACACTATGATTTAGAATTGCATCAGATGGATGTAAAGACGGCTTTCCTAAATGGAGACCTAGAAGAAAAAGTTTACATGGCACAACCCAAGGGTTTTGTTGTGGAAGGAAAAGAACGTATGGGATGTCGTTTGAAGAAATCCATTTATGGATTAAAACAGGCCTCCAGGCAATGGTACTTAAAGTTCCATGAAACAATAAGAAAGTTTGGTTTCGATGAGAATGAAGAGGACAATTGCATATATGCAAAGTTCAAGAATGGGAAATTCATTTTCCTTATCCTGTATGTGGATGACATTCTACTTGCCAGTAGTGATGTTAGTCTACTATTGGAAACAAAGAAGTTTTTGTCCTCGAACTTTGATATGAAAGATCTCGGTGAAGCTTCATTCATTCTAGGAATTGAGATTCTCCGAGATAGAGAAAAGGGGGTCTTAGGGCTATCACAGAAGGCATACTTAGAGAAGATTCTGAAGAAGTATAGTATGCATGCGAGTAATCCTACGCCTGCTCCTATAGTCAAGGGCGATACATTTGGGAATTTTCAATGTCCCAGGAACCAATATGAGATCGATCAAATGAAAGCGGTTCCATATGCTTCTGCTGTCGGAAGCTTGATGTATGCTCAAGTATGTACACGCCCTGACTTAGCTTTTGTTACCGGGGTACTTGGCAGATTTCAGAGTAATCCAGGAATAGACCATTGGAAAATGGTAAAGAAGGCATTGCGTTATGCAAAAGGCACAAAAGGCCTCATGTTAACATACAGAAGATCTGATTCCCTTGAGATAGAAGGGTATTCAGATGCAGACTATGCGGGAGATATAGATGAAAGAAAATCCACGTCAGGATACATATTTACTCTCGTAGGTGGAGCTATATCGTGGAAAAGCTCCAAGCAAACCATCATGGCATCGTCCACGATGGTAGTTGAGTATGTAGCATGTTATGAGGCCACGAGGCAGGCAAACTGGTTAAAGAAGTTTGTACCCGGGTTGAGAGTGGTGGACAGCATTCAAAGACCACTCAGAATGTACTACGACAATGAGCCAGCAGTATTCTATACTCACAACAATAAGTCAAGTGTTGCTGCCAAACACATTAATATTAAGTTTTATGTTGTGAAAGAAAGAATCCAGGATCATACCATAAGTTTAGAGCATATAAGTACAAAATAAATGCTCGCGGATCCGCCCACAAAAGGCTTACCACCCAGTGTGTTCAGAGAACATTTAGCCGGCATGGGTTTAAGGGAAAGCCTATGAAACCTGGATATTAAGAGCCTAAGAACAAGAGTCTGTTTCAAAATAGAGAGGCGTATAGTGGCTGTTGAATCTATGGTGCGTAACTGACCATTATGATGAGACATGCCATGTATGCTGATCTGTGATGAAATGGGTACAAAAGTATAAGTTGAATGGAAGATGAGATCAAGGGGGGAATGTTAGATTGATCTCCACGGTCGTCCCAACGGACGACCGACTCGGTCTCGCGTCCTAATCGGGAGCGCCCAACCTTACCGTCGTTGGTGGGCCCCCATCGCGCAGCGCACATAAAAGAGGTGGGGGCCGGGGACACGAATGCCAAGGTTCGTCGTGCCCACTCACCCCACCGAACACCCTAAACCCTAGAGCCTCCGATTGGGCTAGCGCTGTAGCGGCGGGAAGTGCCACCTCGCCGCCGCCACCACTCCGTCGACCCCATGTCGACCTCATCCTCGACAATGAAGATCGACGGTGTGCTATCTCTCTTCTCCTAGTCGTTCTCATCTAGATCCCGCTAGCGAATTCATCTTTTCCTAAGTACAAGCCTAGTACTCGCTAGATCTACACCTAGAGATCCTAACAAAAACTAACAGATTTTGGGTATTAAATGTTCCCATATCTGTGTTGTAGGCACAGAATCAACCACATGAATACCTCAAATCAATAAGGGATCCGCTTCCGATACTTGCTACGCATCGGACCCCGATACTATCGTAAGAGCAAGTTCAATAGTATAGCCGGCTGTTGGCTATAAAAAAGTGTCATGTCATCCAGCTCTATAGTTCACTCACTACCGGAGAAATGGAAGACGCCGACGGGCCATCGGCGTAGCGGCCTCCCCAGCCAGCCCCCCAGCCCGGCCGTTGGCGTAGAGGAAGGTGTCGAGGGTAGCCCTCGGCGAAGCCCGCCGTCGGCGTAGCAGAGAAGACTGTGCCGATGGTGGCCCTCGGCGTACCCCAGCCCTCGGCGTAGCCCCAGTTCCGGCACGAGGCGAGAATGGCGTTAGGAAGCCTAGGTTGTGCCGACGGTCTGGCCATCGTCGTAGCTCTTTGGGAGAAATTGGTTGGTATGTGTCGACGGCTAGGCCATCGGCGTAGGCCTCCAGATTTTTTCCATTTAATTTTAGTCATATATTTTATACTAATTTATTTATTACTCCCAATAATTTAATGTTGATATATTTTGTACTCCAATTGTAAGCATTTGTACCGAACGAATAACGGTCTCCATCGTCGCGATTCTCGTCGCTCGAAAATAACCATCCGAATGTTGGAATCCGACGAAAACTTCTTTGTTGCCCTAGAATACATGAACAAGTGGGGTGAAAAACGGTTCGCGTGCATACGATAACACGTCAAAAACAACTCAAACTGTGGTTTGAAACTCCCGCTACGGATCAAACGGAGGGCAACACGTGAAATCTTAGTCCCAACCTAAGTTTTCTATGTAGATATGACTAGGGGTGAAAATGGAGAAAATACGGTCGAATAGCAGTGGAACCATATTCGCATCCATATTTTTTCTGGATACGGAGTCGGAGCGGAGAGTGTGCGGATACGAATACGAAAACGGAGCTTGCCGGTTGCGAATACGGATCGAATACGGGGCGGATAAGGTTCGGTTGCGGATAGACATTTTGTCGGACGACAATTCAAAATAAATCCAACAAATCATATAACTGCAATAGTTAATGCTCGACGATCCATTGATCATATAACATAACAAAATATTTAAGGCCAAAATTCATTACATTGACTTTAAATGCAACTATAACACCTAAGCATAACAAAATAGTATGAATAGTTCATTACATCATCCTTCAAATTCTCGAGACAAATCATCGTAAAAAAGGCTAAAAGTGGCAAAATGGTGAGCCACCGGATTTCAATTTATTCTTGAGTACTTTTTATTCCTCAGTTTGTGACACTTCAATCGCTCTCATCTGAAGAAGGCTCGGCAATCTAATCCTTGCAAATTAAATAAAGTAACTTATTTTAGCATGCGTGTTCAGGCGCACATGAGGGTTGAGGGTTGAGGCAAACCAATCAGCTAACATACTTAATTCGATAGTGACGTGAAAATCATTTAAAAAGAATATGCATCAGTAAGAGCATCATCCCCTTAATAAAATTGCTAACCTCTTTAGGATCTGAAGACTCGGGCTCAGGTTCAGGTTTTATTGTCACCATGTCCAACTCATCAACGAATGATGCAATCTTCAACTTATAATCTAACAAATGACAGAAAAAACTAGTAAGTTACTTTGTGCATAGAATAAAAATAATGATACAATACAAGATATTAGGAATATAGACAAATACTCCCTCCGTCTCAAAATAAATGTCCAAAATTTGTCTAAATTTAGATGTATCTAGACTACTTAGTACTAGATACATCCAAATTTAGAAAAAATTGTGACATCTATTTTTAGACGGAGGGAGTATATTAATAACTACATTTTACCTCTTTTACCCGTAGTTATCCAATCCTTGGTACATATGAGTGCCTCAACCACTTTGGGGTCTAGACGTGTACGAAATGGATCAACGACACGCCCACCAGCACTGAATGCCGACTCAGAAGCCACTGTTGATACCTGAATGGCTAGAACGTCACGAGCTAACAGTGCGACAGGATATGTCCCTTGTTTTCCCTTCCACCATGCCAATATATCAAATGTTCCATCAGTTTTATCATTCCACCTTACTGGATCTTCTTTCAAATAACTTTCTATCTCAGATTTTTCAAATTCTTGTTGTCCTGGCTTATCATATAAGTAATTTTGGATGTCCTCGTCCATTTCATCAGGGAAAAGATTATCAACTTCCTGGGTAGCCACATTACTACTTGCAGCACTAGTCTTCTCAGAATCTTGTCCATTGGACATGTAAGCTTCAAATAAGTGATTTATAGCAGCCGTGAAACTATTCATATGAAATCCATACTGGTCAGCATATATCTTGGACATAAAGTACTCTACAAGCTTTTTCTTATACCTTGGATCCAGGAAACAACCTACCGCCAGAGCCATGTTGGACTTCTCCCAGTACTTATTATATTTTTCTTTCATGGCCTTTGCCATAGAAGCAGTCCCAGCATCCTTACTACGACTCCACTCATCAATGGCTAGCTTAATATCACAAAACTTCCTTCAAAACAGATTTACTGTTGGATGTAAACTTGCAGAAAAGAGCTCAGTAGCATCGTTGAATTCTTCAAGAATTTAGTTAGAGCCAGAGCCTTCTCCCACTCTCTGTCTCTTGGAGCACACTTCTTATATTTACTCTTATTCAAGAAGAGTAGCTTGTCAAAGGACTTTCTATAGTATATTGCATTCTTCAGCATTTGGTACGTTGAGTTCCACCTTGTTGTACAATCCAGAGAAAGACCCTTTGTAACATCCAAGTTTTCCTCCTTTGCACATTTTATAAATTCCTCCCACTGTAATGGTGAATTCTTGACAATAGTAATAGTAGCTCTAATATTACGGACTGAAAGTGCAATCACTTTCAAACCATCTTGAGCAACAAGATTTAATATATGGCATAAACATCTCACATGGAAAAACATATCATCACAGATCAGTGATGATTTATTATCAAGTGTGGGAACAACTTCTTCAACACACTTGTCATTAGATGATGCATTGTCTAAAGTGAGAGAAAATAGTTTCTTTTCAAGGTTCCAATGCATCAAGCTCTTACAGAACTCATTCCCTAGCTTTTTTCCTGAATGGTTTCCTTTCACATGCATGAATTTCACAATTCTTTTCTGCATCTGCCATTTATCATCTATCCAGTGTACAGTAATGCACATATAGCCTAAATTCTGACCAGAAGTCCACATATCCATGGTTGCAGAAAAGCGAGATGCAACAGAACTGAACTCAGTATACAACTTTTGTTTTTCCTCAAGATCCATCTCAATTATAAGTTTCCTTGTAGTTATCCTAGACTTGAATGAGAAACTAGAACGCAGGGATTTGATAAAGTCAACAAAGTATTCATGTTCAACCATCGTGAAAGGGTAATCATGCACAATTACTGCCATAAGCCACTTCCTAAGGCTGACTTCTGGATCATACCTGTTACTGGTCTGTACGGTGCCCGTGCTGCCTTCTCCCTTTACTACACTGAGTGTTTGTTGTCCTATCTTCACATTGTGTTTGGCTTTCAAATGATTCCGGAATGCCGTGGTGCCTCTGTTGGAATCAGCTCGAGCTTTGTACTTGCATCTGTTGCATTTTGCCCACAATTCTACCACTTCTTCACCATCAGGACCAATCTTCTTCACCTCATCCTTGGTGAAGTGCAACCATACCTCAGAGGTACACTTCTTCTGCTTCTTTGCAACATGAGCCGAATCATCTTCATCACCTTCAGGAGTTTGCACATCCACATCAACAGCAGTCGCATCAGTTTCGGCAGCAGCAGCAGCCCTAGTCATTGCAGGTGACCCTGCAGTACCTGCAGTTCCACTCATACTCCCATTGCTGGGTTCCATTCTTCCTAACCTGCAGCTGGCCATCGGGAGGCGATTCCAGACCTGTGATGCATGAGCGCGATTAGCGTTGAGATGGAATATAACGCTGGTTTTCTTGCCGTGCTATCTCTACAATATTAGTTATTATCAAATAATTTATCCTGACAACTCGTGATTTGCTATTTACATTAATCTATTGGTAGAATAGAACGCTATGTACCCTACACCACTTTCAACAAAGGTTCAGTATTTTGTTTCTTAAATATATCTAAAAGAACATTAGCCAAACTTTTACAATCACATCATACGCACTCTTCAGATTAGTAGAAAAACGAATGGCATGGAGATTAACAAAAATAAAATAAACTTTAATTAAATTCATGTATCGGAGAAACGATACGGCCACTAGAATAAAATTCTATGCAAACAGGGAAAGAGATGATCGTGAAGTGTATATATATATATATATATATATATATATATATATATATATATATATATATATATATATATATAGGAGAGGCTCGGCAATGCGGGAAGAGCTAGAGAGAGGATCGATGGGCTGACGGCGTTACCTGCAAATCGGGAATAGACGGAGGCGCCTGGCGGCTGGTTAGATTAGACTGGTGGCCAGGGCTACGACGTCCTAGGAAAATATACAGACTTTTGGCTATGGCTACGGCGTTAGGAGGTATATAAAGAGGTCACGTAAGTTTGGGCTGGGCTGTAATTTTATATATTAGTGGGCCTGAGGTTTGAGTTATAGTCGCCGGATATTTTGCCGGATATTGGCCGGATATTACCGTTAAATATGGTATATTTTCGGATACAGACGGATATTAGTAAAACCACATCCTTTTCCATATCCGTTAATCGCTAGCCGTATCTGTGACCGTATCCGGCAACTATCTGACTGAATCCGTATTTGCCTTCCGTAAGCCTTCGGTCGGTCGGTCGGTCGGAAATAATCCGTACCATTTTCATCCCTAGATATGACCTAAATAAATCTAAACTAGTAGAAACATACATTGGTCAACCCTCGTACGGAGAAAGCTATAGGGATAGACATCCGGGTCCCACTTCCTAGGGTTTATGTGGAAAAGGACCGATAAAACGCCGGATTTCGACAAGAACTTGCATGTGGACCTAGGATATGTGTCCAAGTATGTTGTATGGTCCATAGATGCAATGTCTAACTCCCGGTGTGAGCTTCTTCACATGCGTACCACCAAATGACTAATGTTATGGCCAGAATCGCTGTATAGTTTGCGATAATATGCTCATATTGTACACGCATGTGCATCATAGGGTGGTGAACAATATTGTAAGAGGAAGTTTTCCTTTTCGTCGCACTAAAAATTTATTTTTCATTTTCCAAGTGCTCAAAACGAGGTGTTTTGTGAAGCAACCACCAAATAAAAGTTTCAAATGGTACCAATCCATTTTTCAAAAATAGTAGACCACATTGCATGGACAATGTTCCAACCAGAGTATCTCAAACCTTTTTGTCCATCCCTTGTGAAAAAGACAAATTCCTACCGAATTGATAGGAAGTAGTCAGATTTGAACTACAGGTACATGATCTAATGCTCATAATTTTTTGGAAAAATCATTTTTTAGGTTCACAATATGCAATTTCATCAGAGATCCAATACAAGTTTAGCGAGAACCAGTCCCGATCTAAGAATCTTCATGCCCGCCGATTTACAAAGTTTGACGATAGTTTAAAATGGACATAAAAATTCAAAAACGATCGAAACAATGCAAAATATTCTCGTGGTATCATTTTATGTGGCATAGTTGCAAAGAAAAAATACCAAACTTGGTATATTGATTGTGACTTAAAAAAACCTTCACAAAATGATCTATCTCAATCGAGGTTTCGTGGGTTTCAGGTCATCGCTGGAGCCGACCCGCGCCGCTGCACGCGCGAGCCCGAGGACGCAACTCCGGCCACCAAAGGCGGTCTCTGTCGCCACCCACGCCGCGCTGGCTAAGCCCGGGAGAGGAACTCCCCCATGGTCTGCCGACGCAGCACGGACGGACAGCGCGGCGTCGCGACCCCCTTCTCCGGCGATGGAGGAGGATGGTCGGAGCTGGGGTCTGCAGGCAGCCGGGGAAGACCGACGTCGCGGATTCCTCCCACCGGAGCGGCAGGCCCCGGTCGCGACACGACCATGACGCCATGGGAATAAGGGAGGGAGGGGAGAGGGCTAGACGAAGGGGCCGGTGAGCTGCCGGCCGGAGTGACAAGCAGGCGCACCGGCGGTGCCGGCGGTTTTCGAAACGCATCCCCCGCTCCTCCTCGGCAGACGCTTTCCTCTTTTTCCTCTTGCAGCCAGAGTAGACGGGAGGGACGGCGCGCAAGAACTCAACCCCCATGCATTCCTACCAGTGGGACAGGAGGAGGGGCAGCGGGGATGGCGGATCCGGTCGCGGCCGGCGCAGGGGAGGCCTGCGCGAGGAGATCCGGCCGGCGGCAGCGGTTTGCTCACGTGGCAGTCGTTAGCGCGTCTCCGTCGTGTTTTGTCTTTATTCACCTGCACCTAGCTAGCTAGCTCTTGTTTTGTCGTAGACCGGTCTATCTTGTCGGGACGATGATGCTTAGATCTAGGTTGCTTAGATCTAGGGTTTCAGTTTAAATTTAGTCAAATTAATTTCGGTGTGTTAAGATATTTTCATTAGTGTTGAAGATCCTTATTCGTGGTGTAGAAGCTCTCCAGGCAAATAAAATATTGTGAATGGTTAATATTGTGCTTTGTCCAGAGTTTTGAATAACGGATTTGCTAGTTTTCGGGCGTACGCGAACTCCTTAGGTCTCAGTTTCCTCTCTCGCCATTGAATTTACCTCGTGATTCGTGTAATGTGGAATACACATGAGTTGTAACTAGAAATTTAATAAGTTGCAACTAGATTGCAATCGAGAATTAGCATAAATAATATAAATTTTATGAGTTACAACCGAGAATCAGCATAAATAGTAGGATAACATCAGCGAATTAAACCTAAAAAGTTCTCATGCGACTTAGATCTAGACGCTCCCTTTGAATAACCGGGTTATTCAACCGGAGGGGGTACTAGCAATCACATTGTCTAAAAGTCCAGACGTCCCACTCAGTTCCATCAACACTTCTTCCGATTAACCCAAGTCAAACTGGTTACAACCTCTGTCCAAACCAACATACTGAGTTCACGAACATTATTCAACAAGACTTAGGTACAGGACTGAAACAGCACGAACTTCAGAGCACGACGAAGGGAGTCGTGACCCTGTACCTGCCTCTGACGTCGGCCCAAACCAGAGTACCGAAGGCTGGCTCCCCGCCGGTAGGCGCGGTGAGCTTGATCACCACCTCGAACTTCGCCTTCTGCCCCACGCTGCCGAACTCCATCGTCCCTGGCGTCACGGACACAGCCACGTTGCTTGGCGACGACCAGGACGCTCGGTACGTAGCCGGGCCTGCCCTGACGCTGGTCACCTCCCTCCTGAAGCGCATTTCTCCTGAGGTGGCGTTGGAGCCGAAGGTTGCGATGAACGACGGGTAATTGCCGTCGCTTGACGATGTCAGGTTGGCGCAGTTGGAAGACGCCGGCGGCGACCTCGTGATCGCCGCGATCTGGTTCTCCGTGTACCTCGCGGAGCAGAGGAGTGCGACGAAGTCCCTCGGCCCGGCGTCGAAGACGAGTCCGGGATCCATAGCCGAGTTTGCATCGACATGGCCGGAGCCCATGGCGAGCGGGCTCGCCATGCCATTCCCGCTCGGCCTGAGCGTGTTGTCGACCCTGCTCGCCGTGGTCATCATGGCCGACTTGATCATCGCCGGGCTCCAGTTCGGATGCGCCGCGCGCAGCAAAACCGCCACGCCGCTGGCGTGCGGGCACGCCATCGACGTCCCAGAGAAGACACGGAAGTCGCTGCCCAGGGCAATCCGGCCTACATGCGCCATCGGAAAAACGGGTGCCCACGACGTCAGTATCGTGTCCCCGGGCGCCAGTATGTCCGGCTTGATGACGCCGGGATAGCTCTGCGACGGCCCTCGACCAGAGTACTTGGCGACCACCGGCGCCGGCCGTACCCCGAGGACCGTATGCTGGAACTTGATGGTGGCCGTAGGATGCGCGGTGGAGGCGATGTACTTGAGCAGCCCCAGCGCATCTTCCGGCTTGATAAGAATCGCCGGCAGAGCGTAGTTGATGGACACGACGTCTTCGTCCGTGATGAAGATCACAACGGCGAAGCCCGCCTCGTAGACCGTGTTGGTTTGCTCCGAGAAACGGACGCCGATGTCACGGCACACAATGATGCAGCCTCTTGCCGGCAAAGTCTGCAACAGCGCCGATGAGTTGCACGCCGACAATGTCTCGTTGTAGACCACCTTCATTTCCGAGATCCAAGCACTTGCCGGGAACCCCGTGGCCCCGGCTATGGTAGACGTACCGCCGTAGAGCACGGTGCTAGAAAACATTCGCCGATCCACCGTGCCAGCCGCGACGGTGAGCAGCCACGGGGCGCCGTTGTGCAAAGTGCCGGGCCCCTCATTGCCATGGTTCCCGGCTGAAGCGGAGACGACGATGCCATGTTCCATGGCGGCAAACGAGGCAACGGCCACGGGGTCCGTGTACAGCGGCTCTAGGTCGAACCCGGTGGAGATGGAGATGACGTCGACGCCGTCCGCAATCGCCGCGTCCATGGCGGCCAGGACGTCGGACATCGCCGTGTCGTCGACCCAGAAGACCTTGTACGAGGCGACATGGGCGCGCGGAGCAGACCCACGGGCCGTGCCACGCCCGTAGCCGAAGAAGGACGCGCACTTCACGGGGCTGCCCGCGGCGGTGGACGCAGTGTGCGTGCCGTGGCCATCCGCGTCACGCGTCGAGTTCATGGAGATGGAGACGCCGGGGTTCATCGCCACGAACCCCCTGTTGAAGTAGCGAGCCCCGATCAGCTTCCGGTTGCACGTGGTGGCGGGGAACGCTTCGCCCGGCTCGCACGCCCCGCGCCACCGGGATGGCACCGGAGGCATGCCTGCGTCGTCGAAGCTCGCGCTCTCGGGCCACACTCCGGTGTCCACCACGCCGACGATGACGCCCTCGCCGAGCTTCGCCCTCGGCCACAGCCCGCTGGACGGGCTGAGGCCAAGGAACTCCTGGGAGCACGTGGTGTCGTGGGCGACGGCGGCGCAGCGGTCCGGGTGCGCCAACAGGAATCCTGGCGTGCGGCGGAACCGTGCAAGGCATCGGTGTAGGTGTACAGATGTTGCGGGGTACCACGGGCGCCGTGCGGCGACACGGCCGCCACACTACTAGGAAAATGATTATAGGTAGATTTTAATTCTGTGGCGCATATGCAAAAAATGCTCCACTAAAATTAATTCTGTGGCGCATATATGATACATGCGCCACAGAATTCCTGTGGGCCCATGTGGGCCTGACCCTAGCACATGGGCAGGCCAGAATTCTGTGGCGCATATGGATATATGCGCCACAGAATATCAAAATTCTGTGGCGCATAATTCTGAATTCTCACTTTCTATGGCGCATGTAGCTATATGCGCCACAGAATGTTGACATTCTGTGGAGCATTTTCCATATGCGCCACAGAATGTGCGAAACAGATCTATAAAAGGTGGCAGCCCCCCTTTCCCTTGTTCACACCACCTCCAACTAGCTAGCTCGTCCCCCTCCTCCCTCCCACTCCATTTTGCTCATACTCACCTCCATTGTTGATAGCTAGACCTACTTTGGTTCATGTACTTGTGAGGGGAAGCTACTCCTACTTGTAAAGGTAGTAAACCACTCATACCTTCCTCCTCCACACATCCCAACACCCCCTCTTGCTACACTATATATATGCATATGGGGTTTGTAGATTTGTGAGGCATGTGTGCATGGGTACTTGTGTGATGCATGTTTTGTGTGGTCGGCGGGCCTCGGCGCGGTGTGTATGGATGTTTTGTAGGTGAAGATGGTCCTGCGGGCGGTGTGCGATGGCGAGAGATGATGTTCCTTCGCTTTGTGTTGTGCTTGAATACATGTTGCTTGTGGAGTGAGGTTGTGTTGTGCTTGAATGCATGTTGCCAGCGCCGGGTGCATGAAGGTTTGCCAAAATGTTGATTCACGTCCATTTCGGCAAATTTCTGTATTAGCCATACGTCCTATTTTTAGGGTAGGTCATGCCGAAATTTTCCGGGCGATCATGCGCATGCATGTATGTGTGCGCGTCGTGTGTGTGCATGGTTCTAACATACTCTCTTTAATTTGGTCTATGTTCGCGCGCAGGCGACCATGGTCATCCATATGAGCGAACGCTGGGTGGTTAGATACAAGGCTAACGCGGTAGCCGACATGGTTCGGAACAATATGACCAAGATAAGATGTCCGTGCCGAACGTGCAAACACCGGAAGTGGATCAACCCTGATTCCGGACAACTGGAGTCTCACCTGTTGACGCGCGGTTTCATGCCTGGCTTCTTAGTGAATGAGGAGCCGTCAGTACATGGCGGTGGCCATGATGAAGAAGAGGCCGGGGGCGGGGTAGAAGACGAAGGGTCTCCTGGACATGGTCATCATGACGAAGGAGATGCCGACGAACATGATCATCATGAAGAAGGAGATGCCGGAAGACACGATCATCATGAAGGAGACAATGCCGGAGCAGACGGTGGTGGTGGCGGTGGAGAAGACGGGAGCATGGACACACCGCTAACTTCGGCCTTGCGGGACCCTCATCTTTAAGAAATACTCCTCAAGCAGACGGCCAACACGAGAGCTGCAGCTAGAGAGAAAGCCAAACTGACACAGATGGAGGTAGACGGGAGGACTCCATTGTATCCTGGGTGCCGGCCCGAGGATACACGCTTGAGTGTAACGCTGAAGGCTCTGGAGATAAAGGCGGAGCACAAATGGACCGACACTAGCTTTAACGCTCACAGAATGTACCATAAAATTCTGTGGCGCATATAGCTATTTGCGCCACAGAATCTGGGACATAATTCTATGGCGCATATAAAGAATTCTGTGGCGCATAGACATATGCGCCACGGAAATATAATTTTAGTGGCGACAATTTAGTAGCGACTCCTAGATGCGCCATAGAAAGTTGTTTTGGTGCGCCACTGATAACGTTTTTCCTACCAGTGTCAGCGACGTCAGGATGGCGGTGTACCACGCGTGGCAGTCGTTGGCGTGCTGTGGCGGCGCGGCGGACCTGTCCATGTGGACAATGTAGGACGTACGCTTGCCCTCTCCGGCGGCCAACGGAGCGAGGAGGAGGGAACAGAGGAAGAGGAGCATGGCAGGGGATGGAGGTGCCATATCGGCGATGGCGAGTGCCAGCGAGCAGAGGAGTTATTCTGAAAAGTGAAAGGGCGTGCGCTTTATAGCCGATGTGCCTAGCTACATAGACTGCTGCGTGGTGTGATGGACTGATGTGGTGACCATGGTTGGATGGATCCACGTCGTAGCAGCCAGCAGGGGCCGATCTGACATGCTACAACGGGTTCAATTGAATGCTTTGCAAAACCCTTGATAGATCACGGCTCTGCTGTATTAGGAAAATGATTATTAACTTTTTTTGAGAGAGAAATGATTACGTATTAACTTGAGCTGCATAAGGAATGATAACTGAATTCTCATTCTCCTGGATGCAGGAGATTAGTTCTCAGTTCTGAAGTTTTGTCAGAATACAGTACCGGTTCAGTTAAGTTCAGAGAATGGACTTGTTCACTCTTTCCTTGATGAAATATATGACACGAGTCAAAGGAGACTTCGCAAGAAATTGTGTACGTACATGTTTTAGAGGAACTTATTTAGACTGATACTGCTGAATGGTTCACACGTATAACAACCACCCATGGCTGACTCGACGTTCGGTTTGCTGGATAAGTTTGCACTTGCAAGCTGCAGAAGGTGAAATACTAGGGGGCGGATCTTGGAGTTTAGGCATTTGTGTGCACTCTCCTTATCATCTATCGGTTCTGCTATTTCTCGGTCGACTGAGACTAAGTCTCGGTCACATCTATCGGTTCTGCTATTTCTCGGTTGACTGAGACTAAGTCTCGGTCACATCTATCGGTTCTGCTATTTCTCAGTCGACTGAGACTAAGTCTCGGTCACTCAAAAAAGTGTAACTGGCTGTCTAAAAAAAGTGCAACCGGTTTCAGATGTACTTTTCTAGTAGAAAAGAGCAAATTTTCTGTAGAAAAATGCAGTTACACTTTTTTGCCAGAAAAGTGCAACTAGAACGAGTTGCATTTTTTTTAACTACGGTTACATTTTTCTCAGGTGATTGGGACTTAAAAAAATTTCAATCGACTGAAACATAGACAAACCCAACATCTATTTATGGAAGAACGTCCCTAGAGAGAAAAGCACGATAAAACCTCACTGCATAGTTCGTCCTTGGCTCGCCATTAGGAAAACCTTGCCGTTCCTTTTGCCATGCAGCAGAGAACGAAGGGCAGTGGTCTCCGATCTCCACCTGGTTATTGGCTCACACGGAGCGCCGGGTGGTAAAGATTCCGGAAAGTCGCACGCCTGCTCATGCTTCGACTCTGCTTTCAATCTGCAATAACTACAGTGTGTCGTGCCTCATCGACTTGCCTGCAACCACGAATCCTTCTGGTCCTTCCATGTATATCTCCTCATTCAGATCACCATGTAAGAATGTTGTCTTCACATTAGGTTGTCAATTTCTAGGTCCATGGTGGCAGTCGTTCCTAGTACAACTCGGATCTAAAACATATTGACCACCAGAGAGAATATTTCATCGAACTCAATACCCCTTTTCTGACTAAAATCTTTCACAACCAATCTAGGCTTGTACCTTGGATGTGAGCTATGTTCTTCGGTATTCACTCTCTACACCCACTTGTTCTTGAGTGATTTCTTGCCCTTTGGCAAAGACATCAATTCAAAAGTGTCATTCTCATACAGGGATTTCATCTCATCCTGCATGAACATTCATTTTTTGCCCATCAGACATTGCGTTCTCATAGCACGAGGTCTCACTTGCCTCAGTCATCAACATATACAGATGTGGTGGACACCTTGTGGAAGGTACATGATCTCTTTCACTTATGCTCAACCGCTGCATTGGTGGTGGGGAATCAACAGGGCCAGTCCTATGTTTTACATGGTCCTTGTGCAAAGTTGAGACATGGGCCCCTAAGCTAATGTATGTATAGGCATATCTAGAAAAATAGATAAATATGTATCTATTTCACTTACAAACTATTAAGAGTTAAAATCTAACCACACATTCTTAGTCTCGAAATATAACAAGTATACAAGAAGTATTGCTGCTACTTTGATTACCACAAATAAGAAATAATTCCAATACGTCCACGGGAAATAATTCTTCAATGCTTCACAAAAAAGCTTTTTTGGGCATTTCTAGATGCAATAAATCATTGAGTACAATGTCAAGATAAATTTTATCCAAGATATTCTTCTCAATACAACATGTAGTCAAGCCATTCAATCTATCTTGTAACATAGTTGATCTCAGACAATTCTTCGGTAGTTTCAATTTGGAGAAACTTCTTTTAGCTGAAGCTGCAGTCATAGGTACAGTAAGAGGATGCGATAGGCAAATGAGACATTTTGGTAGCAATCTCCGGCTGTAACAAGTTGAAAAATCTCAGGCGCTAACATCAAAGTATCTGGCAAGGTTACTTGCAACACTTTTAACTCAGAGAAAAAATCATCAAGATCAACATCACGTGATTTGTTATGAGAAAAAACATTAACATCAACACTACTTGCTGCCGGAAAATACCTTTTTAAAGCACCTTTTTGCGATTCAATAAGTTCAAGTTCCCGCTTTATTTTTTTCATTTTCAAATCTTCATCCCAATATCCAGTGACTGGATTAATAAGCTCCTGCACTCTTGACAAAATAGTGTTTCCCCTCCTAGATATAACCATGCCATAATGACTATTTGGAATCCACAGATCATTCCAAACATCGATCCGAGATCCATCTCCAACTCGCCACCCTCTATTGAAAGTTTGGATATCTGCCAATATACTTTGCCAAGTAAATGATGCACCACTCTTCATATTTGCTTTCGGTAGTTTTCCACCCGGGTAGTATTTTGCACGGAAGACACGTGCACATAAGGAGTCGAGATTTATCAATAGACACCATACCTGTTTGGACAACATTGCTAAATTAAAACTATGTAAATATCTGAAACCAAGACCACCTCTCTTCTTCAGAATGCCTAACTTCCACCAGGCCCACCAATGCATCTTCTTATTGTCAGCATCATCACCCCGCCAGAATTGTGATATTGCATCCATTATTTCTTTGCATATTTTTTTTGAAAATTTGAAAACAGACATTGCAAAAACTGATATAGCTTGAGCCATTGCCTTTAGAAGAGCCTCCTTCCACCAATAAACAATTTTTTTCCTTCCAACCCATGATAATATTCAACACCATTTCAATCAAGTATTTGAAACAATCACTTCTGTCTGCTCCAACCATAGTTGGCAGCCCCAAATATTTATCAGAAATAGCTTCTGTCATGATATCAAGCAAGGTACAGATTTCCTCTCTAATTTCCACTCTAGTGTTAGGGCTAAAAACACACTAGATTTACCTACACTCACCATTTGTCCTGATGAGGCACAATATAATTCTAGGATATCTTTTAGGCACCTTGCATTACTCTCGTCCACCTTCATTAAATTAGGGAGTCATCTGTAAAAAGGATATGGGACACTACAGAAGCATCACGACAAACCTTAATTCCTAGAAGTGAGCCCTCCTCCTCCGCATAAGATAATAAGCTCGATAAACCTTCAGAACATATCAAGAACAGGTAGGGGAGAGAGGATCCCCCTATCGAAGCCCCCTTCTAGGAATAAATTGATCAGTTTCCTGTGAGTTAAACCAAACGCGGTACCTTACCGAAGTAACACATTCCATCATCAGATTAACCCATCGAATATCAAATCCCAATCTCATCATCATAGGCTTCTAAAACTCCTACTCCACTCTATCATAAGCTCTGTGTATATCAAGCTTGACTGCATAAACACCTTGTTTGCCTGATTTCTTCTTGATAGTGTGGACACATTCATAAGCCACCAAAATATTATCCGTGATCATCCTTCCTAGAACAAAAGCGCTTTGCTTCTCACTAATAATATTAGGTAGGATTCCTTTCAAGCGATTCGCTAAAAGTTTGCTTATAATCTTATAAATGACATTACATAAGCTTATAGGCCTATATTCCGTCACCTTCCATGGATCTTCATTTTTTGGAATCAAAACAATGATGGTGTCATTCCAATATTCTGGAATCTTTGCAGTATTAAGAGCTTGCAACACTTCTCCGATTAAATGCTCCTCAACCATTGACTAGTAACGTTTATAAAATATTGCATGTAGCCTGTCTGGCCCCAGTGCCTTCATATCTCCTATACCAAACAAAGCCTTCTTCACCTCTTCTGAAGTGAAAGGTCGAAGGAGGGTCTCGTTCATAGCTGATGTAACTTTCTGCTTGACCTTAGTAGATTTGGGTCCGAATCCCCTATATCCGAAGTAAATATGCCACTAAAGTAGCTACTGATCTGCACAGATAAATAGGCGTTCCCTTCCACATCAACACCATCTTCATTCACCAACTTTTTAATCAGATTTCTTTCTTTCCGATGCAAAGCGATGAAAAAATCTCGTATTTCTATCACCTTGACGGAGCCAATTTGCTCTTCCACGCTGCATCCAAGTAATCTCCTCTTACTCAAAAAGGTTTTCTAACTGAGTTAGAATGTTTTGCTGGCGTCCAAGCGCTTCATCGGTCATAGGTCCTCTTCTGATATCTTCTAACTCAGTCTTTAATTTATCAATCCTCTTCTTTGGACCTTTAAGGATTTTTGTATCCCACTCATGGAGATCGGAATGCATATCCGCTAGAGTATTGATCAACACATGGTTCGATGCCTTTGCTCGCTCCTAAGCACCCTTGACAATCTCATCTACCGATGGTTCATACAACCAACGCGCTTCAAACCGTTTACACGAGGATACGCGAGACTCTTCCACCCCCACATAATGCTCCGTATCGATGTAGCAAACAGGAAAAGATCACTCCATTCTTTATTACAGATGACCGGTCCAATCTCTCTCTTATTTATCCCCTTTGCCATGTAAATCGACCACCCACACATGGCATATCCTCCAAACAACAGTCATCCAAAGCATTTCTAAAATCTTGCATAAATCTCAGCGGTCTTGGATTGCCCCTTCCTTCTCACTGCCAAATAAATTTTTATTAAAACCCCCGATTAGAATCCACGACATTGAGTCATTCTGAGTGCAACTATCTCAAATCTGTCCAAGTATGATCCTTATGGCTCCAATCAGGTTCGCCATAAACTCCATTCAAACGCCAAAGAGAACCGGTGTCAATGACAACATCAATATGCTGCTTAGTAATGCTCTTCTCCACAATCTCTATTTCTTTTTTCCACAACATTAGAAGGCCTTCACTCCTTCCATCATCATAAAATGATAACCCATATTTCGCATCTTTTTTTTCTGCCTTGACTTTATTCAAATGTGTCTCAGACAGCAAAGCCACTTCTGGCTTGTGTTGCCTCAGGATATCCTGAAGCGCGAGAACTGCCCGGGAACTCCTCATCCCTTGGCAGTTTCATCCTAAGAGCATCTCTAGCAGACACTGCATATCGGCCATACCGCGAAATGTTTTGCCGATATGCGGTATCGAGGCCGAAAAATGGCTTTTCTAAATACCGCAAAGTGGACCGTACCGGATTTTTTGCCGTTTCCTGCAAAACGGCCTGTCCGCCCCGCATATATTCGGGACGGGAGAGGTCGGATGTGGTATACCACATCCCATTCTCCCCCTTCTCCGCCGCACAGAAACCCTCGTTGTCGCCGCCGCTCGCTTAGATTCCGGCTGAGCCATTCGCCGGAAAACAAATTGCCTCCGCCCACCTCATCCTATCCGTCATTCCTACCCATGGCCGACCAATCGTGGCTCAATTTGGTCGGCCGAGGCGGCGCTTTGAGCTCCTGCGGACGAGGCTCCGGCGCTCGACCTCGCGTGCCACCGCCTAGCAAGGAGGAGCTGCGCCGGCGCCGGTCCGAACAGGCGAGCGCGACGCACACTTGCGCACATCCGCGTTACCTCGCCGGCGTGGGCCGGGTTCGGCCTCAGGCCCGGCGCGCATGATGCTGAGTTGGGAAGCTCCCGCGCGGCCGCGAGATCTGGGCCGCGCCTCCAGGCGCCTTCGCCTGTGGTTCCCGCGCCGCCTCCAGCTCTGGTGCCGGCTCCCGCTCGTTGGGGCCACATCGACGACTCCGGCAGCTCGGGGGAGGAGGACGACTCCGGCTCGGAGGAGGACGTGGCGGTCCGCGAGGCGAAGTTCAACTCCCTAGGCAGCCTCGTCTCCCGATGTGCGGGAGCGAGCGAAGTGCCGCCGCGACGAGCGTGTGCGCGAGCAGCGCCAGTTTCGCCGTGTCTGTCGCCGCTCCGCACGCGAGCACGCCGCCTGGCTCGGAATCTTCGTCGTCGACTACTCCGACGATACCACCGACTCGGACGACAAGTAGGCGAGTTTCGACGCTGCCGTTGAAGGTCCGGTGAGTAGGTACCACTGGCGGTAACTAGTGTTCTGGATGTAGGGCGCGGCATCCAGTTTTTGCTGTAAATTTCTGTCGGTATTCCTGATGATCAAAACAATCCACTATGTATGAATCTGGTGCCAACTAGTGATAATTTTCAAATATGTAGTTCTGTTTTGCGTATCTGTTCCACGCTGCGAGTTTCGTTACTGCAAAACTGGTTTGCGGTTTACGACTTTTGCGGTAAGTGATTATGCAGTATCTGCTCGAGATGCTTTTAAGGTCCTTGTTGTACCCGGCGATCTCCCTCCCGGGTAGACTGTTGGCTGTCTTCTCAAACGATTAGTTCAGGATGTAACCAAACACACCAAGCCAATCTCCGAGAAAGACTCCCGATCAGACAGGCGTGTTGGTGCGACCGCTCGGAGGAGGACGAGGCTCTCTGTCCTGCGTCACCTGGTGGCGGGGCCTGGCTCGACGCACCGTCAATCGATCGTCCCGTCGGATGATGGACGCGCGCTGGTGGTGATGGAGACGGGGTCACGCGGCAGGCGCCACGCCTGCATGCATGCAGCAGCAGCGGGCGGTCGTTGCTTTCGGCCGTGATTCTCTCCCCCTGTGACCGGCGATGCGGCCTGAAATTTCACGCATATAGCAATCGCGATCGTGTCCGAGCATGTCTCGCAGTTTCCTACTTCTGGCTACCATAAGCGGCGTGGGCGTACGCACGCAGCTAGCCCGTGAGTGAGAGAAAGTTGGGTGTGTTGGTGAGATCTCGTTTGAAATTCGTATTTTGAAGTTTCAAAAAAATGTGAATTTTTTTCCCGTGGCAAGTTCCGGTAGACTTCTCGTTTTGTTTTGGGCTATAAAAGAACAAATTTCTGGCTATATATAGGAAAAGGGGGTGCTAGTTCTATCAGAAATTTCTCCTTTTTGTATTTTTTTTTCAAATTTTTTATCAGTCCTTAGAAATATGTGTATGTATTCACATATTTATTTTCAAATTTTTTGTGAACACTGGAAGTGTGTTTTTCAAAAATTTCAAATGCCGATAGCCATGGAGCTCGGGATCAGCTTCTTGTAAATAACACTGTGCTTTCTAGAAAACTAAGGCATGTTGTTGACATATTATAAAAAAAAAGCGATATCCCACATCGGTGATCACTAGAATAATGTTTGGCAAAAAGTCAGCGCTTAGGTTGACTTTGATAAAAAAACAAATTCGAACCAGAATTCTGAAATCACTTTTGTGCACCAAAAGTCCATATTCTATAAGAAAAACAAGCTAAAATAGGTTCGTACCACTTAAACCACCATGTGTACAACTACACGTGCGGTTAGCGGGTCTATTTTGCAAGACCATATGTCTCAAACTTCTTGCTGAAGCAGGAGCTGAACTCGCCGGCCTTTTTTGTTTGAACTTCTGTGCCGTTTGGGTTTTGGTTTTGGAAAAATTTGATTGAAGGATATGCTTGCTGCTGTCAACGGCCACAATTAAATTGTTGGTCACTGGTGTTCCTGGACGCAGCGTTCAGTATGTCCATGGCCTCCGACGAGGAGACCCCACTTTCTCCTAGTTGTTTGTTTTAGGCATGAAGGTGCTGAGCTTTTTAGTTGTTAAGGCAGTGGAGGCAGGGCTGATGGCTAATCTACGAGGATGTGCTATGAAACCAAGGATTTTGGTGTATCGTTGATGATGTGGCTTCGATCTGACAGCCGCAAGAGAAATCCTTGAAATGTTTGGACCTGCTTCGGGCCTGCAAGTTAAAAGAATTAAAAGAAATGTTGCGAGCAATCTTAATTATTGGAATTAAAAGAAATGTTTTTCGTAAAATTAAAAGAAATGCTTTTAGTAGAGTAAAAATACTCTAAAATCTTTAAACCCAAATAATATTTCCTAAAAATATTGGAATATTATTTTTTAATTTAAAAACACAATTTGAATTGTGCAAAGTACTTTTCTTGAATTATATGAAAATTTTAAAGTGAAATTCATATAATTTACACAACATACGAGATATGAAGATTTGGCGAAAAAGAAGGCAATGTACTTATTTTCTTCCTTTGTTTAGGTGTAAGAGATATATTATGAACTCTGGATGTTCTTTTTCATGTCTAGTTTTTTCTCCCCTTTTTGTAGGGAAACTATTTTTCATCTAGCAACATCTAGCGGTACTGGTCCAAACTGCCTTCTTGACAACATTCGAGCGGGCCTGATGACAGGCACCAGACGACGCCACGACAACAACAGGGGAGCTACCGCCGACGCTTGGGACGTACCCTAGGCGACTAGGGTTTCCTACTCGGTCGGCGAGTCTATCTCCGATGTGAGTTCTGATCGGGTTCCTCCTGATTCCCTTTATTTTGATGTCTGCTCGGACTGCTTAAGGGGTTGGTTAGTTCACCTTCTCGGCCTTGGCAGCGGCTAGAACAAGGTTTCTGCTGTTTGAGGGTTTCTGAAATCCTGCATTTTTGTGGTGGGGGCAATATGGCGACTTCGGGTAGTAGCTCAAGGACGGGGGGAAAGGAGGCAGATAGAGACGAGATACTTGATGGCGTGGAAGAGACTAAAGGCAAACTGAAATAAAGATGGAAACAAGCAAACATGTAACAGATCTAGTTGCGAACGGTGTTTCAATGCTTAGAAACAAGGCCTAGGGATCATACTTTCACTTAGTGAATACTCTCATATAAATATCTTCTCTTCATGATACTACTCTAAACTACTCTCCGGTTGGAGACTCTAATCCATGGTAGGGCTATAACATCACTCCTCAAAGTTTGCTTTCCCCATCTAGATAACCCCACACTGTCACCTTGAGCTCTAGATGGTTCCAACAAACACCACAATTTCATAGAAACATCCAACTCCAAATATAACTCATAACAAGTAATTGTAATCTCTAGCCTAAGTGCCACCATGGTGTGCATGCTGTCACTTTCACACACATGGGGAGAGCAGAGATTTATTAAAGCACTTGAGTAGCAAGGTAGATCTACTTGATTACAAAGCTCATGATCACAATATGATCATGCATAGAGAGAGAGATGAACACATAGCTGCCGGTAGAACCCTTAGCCTCAAGGAAGAACTACTCCCTCCTCGTCATGGGAATCAGCAACGATGATGGAGATGGTGGTGGAGATCGATGGAGATTGCTCCGGGGGCACTTCCCCGTCCAAGCAGGGTGCCAAAACAGATACTTCTGTCCCCTGAATCTCATCTTCGGTGGTTGCGGTGTTGTGGAACTTTTCGTGGCTGGAGGCTCTTGTATATAGGGTTTCTGGATCGGGAGGCTTCTTATAGGCAAAGAGACGAGGTCGGTGGCCGGCCAGGGGGCCCACACCATGCCCTGGCGCGGCCTAGGGCTGCCCATGCCAAGGGGTGTGTGGCTGCCGTGTGGCCCCTCTCCGTCTCGTTTTCTGGCTCCGTGTTCTCCTCGATGAAATACTGACTTTTGCTTTTGTCCCATCCAATTCTGAGAATATTCATTTTCTGACTTTCCTGGAACCAAAAACAGCAGAAAACATGCAACTGGCACTATGGCATCTAGTTAATAGGTTAGTCCAAGAAAGTGTATAAAAATACTCTAAAGTGTGGACAAAACATAAGAAAGTAGATATAAAACTAGCATGGAACATAAAAAATTATAGATACATTAGCAACGTATCAACATCCCCAAGCTTAACTCATGCTCATCCTCGAGTAGATAAGTGATAAAAAGAAAGAATAATTTTTGAGGTGACATGCACCATCATGAACTTGATCAAAGTATTTGTAACATTGATAGCTGGGTTCAAAGTACTCTACATGAGCATGAAAGATGAAGTTCTAACAATAAGGCATAGCACTTATGTTGTAACATGAAAAGGTACAAACAAAGGTTCTTGAATAACAATGCTTTGAAAGACGTTTGTTTGTTTCACATATAGAAAACATAATAAGAATGGTATTCAGCTTGTCCCTCATGGTGTAGCAAAACATAAATGCATAGGACACCTTCAAAGTTCATAAGGGTGACTAGATACAAATAGTTTAAGAACAAGCAATATCAAAGTTATGCATCAATCAATAAGTCTTGGGACAATGCACATTAAACTAAGAATGGCCACTATGCTCTCTCAATAGGTGCATAAAGATAGAATATGGAGACTCAATATAAAAGTAAAAAGAAAGGCCCTTCACAAAGGGAAGCAGAGATTCAAATTTCATAAAGAGCTTCCAAAAATTATGGCACTTATTAGCTTTCAGCTCTCATTGCCCCTATCATAAGCATCTTGAAGTGATTAAAATTAAAGTGAAAAAACTATGGAGTATATGCTTGACAAAGTATAAATTGGCAATCTCATGTCCCTTGAATACGAGGGCCGCTCCTAATGCTACTCAAGTTTAGTTACTGGTAAGTTCTTGTCATAGTAAGTACATGTGTATCATAGAGAACCGCCAACGGGGTACTGATACATTGCAAATGTATCTATAATTTTTGTTGTTCCATGCTTGGTTTTATCCACTTTATTGTGTTTTGTTCCAACTTTGGAGTACTTTTCATATGATTTCTTGAACTAACCTATTAACAAGAGCCACAGTGTCAACTGCCTGTTTTCTGCTGTTTTCGGTTCCAAGAAAGTCAGAAAATGAATATTCTCGGAATTGGACGGGACAAAAGCCAAAGTGCCTATTTTTCCGGTAGGGATCAAGTGCCAGAATACGAGACAGAGAAGGGCCAGGGGCTGGCCACACCACCTGGCCGTGCGGCCAGGCTGGGCCCGCACCAGGGGGTGGTGTGGTGGCTCCCAGCACCCCCTCGACCTCTCCTTCCGCCTATAAGTTGCCCTCGGGACGAAAACCCTAAGTACCCGATCAAAAATCCACGAAAGAGTCTGTAGCCACCCTCATCTCCATTCCTAGATCGGGAGGGATCTAAAGCTCTTCCTGGCACCCTGCCGAAGAGGGGAATTCACCCTGGAGGCCTTCTTCATCACCATACAAGCCTCCGGTGTGATGCGTGAGTAGTTCATCCTTGGACTACGGATCCATGTAGTAGCTAGATGGCTGGTTTCTCCTCCTTTGTGCTTTCATGTTTAGATCTTGTGAGCTCCGTTCATGATCAAGATCATCTATTTGTAATTCATACATGTTGTGTTTGCGGGGATCCGATGGATATTGAGATGGTATTTTAGATTGATTATTGATTCTATCATGTCTTTGTTATTTGAGATCTTGCATGCTTTCCGTTGTTAGTAGCTATCTTGGCCAAGTAGATGCTAGCAATTCCAAGAGTTAGTATTTATGCTCGATAGTGGGTTCATGCCTCTGGTAATCTAGGGAAGTGACAGAAATCTCTAAGGTACTAGATGTGCTGTTGCTACTAGGGAGAAAACAACAATCCTTTGTTCATAGAACAATCGTATTGTTTACTTTACACGCAGTTCGTAAAGCAATAATCTGTTGCTTGCAGCTTAATAGTGGAGGGGGTTCGGATGATAACCTGAAGGTGGATTATTAGTCATAGATGCAGTTGGATGGCGGTCTATGTATTATGTTGTAATGCCCAATCAAGTCTCAAAGGAGTCAAGATGATTAGTATATGCATGTATTGCTTTCTCGGTGTTTGTCAATTGCCCTGCTGTAATTTGTTCACCCAGCATGTTATCTATCTAAGGAGAGCCACCTCTAGTGAACTATGGATCCCGGTCCTTTTTCTTTACATACAATCTACAATCTTTTACTGTTTTGTGTTTACTTTCTGCAAACTTTTACTTCTTTCCATTCGATACGTTTAATCCTTTGTTTTCCGCAAAACACGGTGAGATTGACAACCTCATCGCAAGTTGGGGACAGAGTTCTATGGTTGTGTTTTGCAGGTCTCCACGTTGCTACTAGCACCGGTAGTGCGCCCTGCCAAAGCTCAGCTAGTAACACCTTTGAGGTGTTTCCTTGCTCCTACTAAGGGAAACTTGGTGCTGTTCTCATCATACCTTCCTCTTGGGGTTCCCAACGAGCTCTACATCAACACCGCCATCAAGCATTTTTCTGGGCGCCATACACAGAGCCATCAAGCATTTTTCTGGCGCCGTTGCCGGGGAGTCAAGGACATATTCACAAGGGGAGTCCCTCATAACCAATCTCTTTACTTTGTTGTTTTTGTTTTGCTTAGTTTCTTTTTGCTTTGTTTGCTTGTTTTGTTCTTCAAAAAACACAAAAAAATTAGTTTTACTTGTTTGCTTTCTTATTTGAAAAACACAAAAAAATTAGTTCCTATCCTAAGTTGTCACTATGTCTAGCCTTGTTCCAGTCACTATGTCACCCGAGGAAATGATTTTCACTTTTAAACAAGGAATTTAGGAAAGTTTTAAAGAAGCTTGGTCTAGAATCTCCGATCTACATGAAAAAACTGAGCCTAAAATGACTCAAAGCTTGTTCCTTAGCAGTTTTTACCTTGGGATTGCTCTTTGCTATAGATATGCTCTAGATGCTGTTGTGGGAGGAGATTTCCAACAATGTAATGAGGATGATGCCATTAATGCTATAAAGAAATTGATCCTCACTTACAATATGCCTAGCCAAACTGATACTTCTTTCGAGAAAATATTTGCTAGGTTGGATACTCTTGAGGCTAGCACTACTAGATTAGAAGGGTGCTATAATACGCTTAGGGAACATCACGATTATGTTCCAATAAACTCTGAACCATCAAAGTGGTTCCCTACAGTAAAGATTGAGATAAACGCTGAAACTTTTCAAGCTCGCTGTGATATCATGTCTGAATCTTGCCTTATGCCCAAAGATATTTATAAATCTATGAATACTTGGGGGCTCACTGAGGGAGGAAAGGAAATATCTCTTGCTAATAATACTACTATATTACCTCTTGGAATAGCTGAAGGAGTGTTTACAAAGATCCTTGGGAAAACGATTTCTATTGATTATCTTGTTATTGAATGTGCAGGAAAAGGACAAATTACACTGGGAAGGTCCCTATTGGAACTTCTTGGAGCAATAATAGATGTGGGAAAGGGGACCATGCACCTTTATTCTCCACCAAACAATCATATTTTCCCAAAGGTTAAGAATAAAAATAAGAGAGGTAAGGGCAAGAAAGTTGGTTTTAATGCTTCTTCATTTGAGAACACTTGATTCTTTCTTTGCTTCTTATGCCTAACTTAAAGGCGTTAAAGAAAAGTACTTGTTAGGAGATAAACCAAGAGTTTTAGTTGAGTCTTGGAAGTTATTACCTCTGTAATAACCTCTCCTTATCCTTTTTATTTGCTTTTTGTGCCAAGAGTAACCTCTAATGAGAGAGAAGTAATGATTGGGAAAGTTGCTGTCCCGAAACAGATTTGTGTGCTTCACTGTAAATATTCCTGAGAGAGATCTGTACGTCAGATTGAGCTGTAATTTTTTTTTCTTCTGACCCAGGTTGTTATATAACTTTCGTTAGTTCAACACTTTTTTATGTGAGCAACAGAAGGTCTTCGAAAAAATTCGTCTTTACCTGCTGGTCTGTTTTGACAGATTTCTGCCATTTTCTGCATTTGCTTCTTGTTAGTTCCTTCTTGAGTTCCTTTGGGGAATTGAGCTTTTTGAGGGAAGTGCTACAGTAGCTAGTGTTATAATGCAGTTTATTTGGTATTAGAACTGAACCTTGAGACTTATTTATCTTAAGTGCACTAATGTTGCTAATGAGATTGTGTGAAGTTTTGTATGAAGAAAAAATTTCAGGTGTATGGAAGGAATGAGTAATGAGATGAAGGATGGACTAAAGCTCAAGCTTGGGGATGCCACGCGTGTCACCCCAAGAAATATCCAAGAAGTACAAGCATCAAAGCTTGGGGATGCCCAAGGCATCCCCTTCTTCATCAATAAAAATTACAGGTTTCTTCCAAACGCTTCAATTTTATTGTTTCATGCACAGTTGTGTTTTTCTTGGAGCGTCTTCTTTTTCGTTTTTGTTTTGGTTTTTAGTTTTCTTGGTTTGCTTAGTTTTTTGAATAAATTAGTTGGACCCCCTCTTTCATACTTTGGTTTGCAAATAGTTTGGTTTGGTTTGGAAAAGAGTAGGAAAGTTCATGCTTATGTGGTAAAAAGAGCTCGTTTTTGACTGTGGCCTCTGCTTTGTCATGCCATGCTTGATATTGTTTTGGATTTATGCTTAGTATTCTGTGCTGTAGCATGAATTGTTATAAACAATTGAGATTGCTTAATGTGCCTTGGATGAATCATGCGTTGTTTTAGCATATTAAAGCATAGTATAGTGGTATTCTCCTTTGATGCTTTATTTGGCTTGACTTGGCACATGCTCACACCATGTTATGACTATCTCAAGTCACCATAGCCTTTATGATCCTTTAGTTTTCAACTTGTAGTATCAATTTATGCTTTGATCAATGATGTTTTGTCCCTCTGCATGATTATGGCCATTATTGCTCTCTTAGTTTGTCGCTCCCAGTCTTTTGCTAGCCTCCACCACCAAGTATGAGTTCCACTCATGCATACAACTCCCTAAACCAAGTTATTCCAAAGAGTCCACCATACCTACCTACTAGCTTATCCAAGTATATTTATGCTTTTGTTTACCTTCCACTTGTTATGATAAAACTAGTGATTAAAGCTCTCACGAACTTGATGGCACAATTTACTTTATTTGCCCTTAATAAACTTGAACCATTGTGTCTTCTATGTTGTATATGCTTGCACTTATTTGTTGGGAATTAGCAGAACCATGCTTTCATGGGGAACGCTTTCAACATTGCACTTGGTACTTGTACCTAGTTGATATCATGCTCTTTTGTATATGGATGTCGTCGGTGTGAAATGAAAGGGGAGCTTGTAAGTCCATGGAGTTATGTATATATGTGTTAGAGAAACGCCTGGGCCACTTGTCTAATCCATACTGACATGGTGGAAACCTGCAGGGTAACCATAATGAGTTGTCTATGAAGCATTCTTCTTATAAAAAAAAGAGTCCTATATTGAGAAAAAAGAGAAAAAATGAGATACTATGAAAAGAGGAAAGAGAGAAAAAGCACCATATTCCCATGGTAAATAAGAAGAATGCTGAGATGCTCGTTGTCTGCTTGCCTTGTCATTTTGATATGGGGATTCTTCCGTATCATCGGGCAAGGGGTACCCCGTTGGCGGTTCTCAATGATACACATATACTTACGATGACAAGAACTTACCGGTGACTAAACTTGAGTAGCATGAGGAGCGGCCCTCGTATACAAGGGACATGAGATTTCTGAATTATACTTCGTCGAGCATGTACACCATAGTTTGTTCACTTTAACCTTAATCACTTCAAGATGCTTATGATAGGGGCAATGAGAGCTGAAAGCCATAAGTACCATAATTTTTGGAAGCTCTTTATGAGACTTGAATCCCTACTTCCTTTTACAAAAGGCCTTTCTTCCACCATTATATTGAGTCTCCACCTTCTATCTTTATGCACCTACTTTGAGAGCATAGTGGCCATTCTTAGTTGTATGTGCATTGTCCCAAGACTAGTTGATTGATGCATAACTTGTTATTGCTTGTTTGAAACTATTGTATCTAGTCACTCTTATGAACTTTGAAGGTGTCCTATGCATTTATATTTGCTACTCTATTGAGGGACAAGCTGAATACTATTATGCTATGTTTTCTTTATGTGAAACAAACAAACGTCTTGCAAAGCATGTTATTCATGAATCTTTTGTTTGTACCTTTTCATGTTGCATCATAGTCTCTTTGCTTATTGCTAGAACTTTGTCTTTCATGTTATGATTGAAGTACTATGATCCCAGCTTTGAGTATTTTGCAAATACTTTGATCAAGTCTTTGATGGTGCATGTCACCTCAAAAATTATTTCTTTTTATCACTTACCTACTCAAGGACGAGCAGGAGTTAAGCTTGAGGATGTTGATACATTGCAAATGTATCTATAATTTTTGATGTTCCATGCTTGGTTTTATCCACTTTCTTGTGTTTTGTTCCAACTTTGGAGTACTTTTCATATGATTTCTTGGACTAACCTATTAATAAGAGCCACAGTGTCAGCTGCCTGTTTTCTGCTGTTTTTGGTTCCAGGAAAGTCAGAAAATGAATATTCTCAGAATTGGACGGGACAAAAGCCAAAGTGCCTATTTTTCTGGAAGGGATCAAGTGCCAGAATACAAGACGGAGAAGGGCCAGGGGCCGGCCACACCACCTGGCCACGCGGCCAGGCTGGGCCCGCGCCAGGGGGTGGTGTGGTGGCTCCCGGCACCCCCTCGGCCTCTCCTTCCGCCTATAAGTTGCCCTCAGGACGAAAACCCTAAGTACCCGATCAAAAATCCACGAAAGAGTCTGTAGCCGTCGTCATCTCCATCCCTAGATCGGGAGGGATCTGAAGCTCTTCCCGGCACCCTGCCGGAGAGGGGAATTCACCCTGGAGGCCGTCTTCATCACCATGCAAGCCTCCGGTGTGATGCGTGAGTAGTTCATCCTTGGACTACGGATCCATGTAGTAGCTAGATGGCTGGTTTCTCATCCTTTGTGCTTTCATGTTTAGATCTTGTGACTCCGTTCATGATCAAGATCATCTATTTGTAATTCATACATGTTGTGTTTGCGGGGATCCGATGGATATTGAGATGGTATTTCAGATTGATTATTGATTCTATCATGTCTTTGTTATTTGAGATCTTGCATGCTTTCCGTTGTTAGTAGCTATCTTTGCCAAGTAGATGCTAGCAACTCCAAGAGTTAGTATTTATGCTCGATAGTGGGTTCATGCGTCTGGTAATCTAGGGAAGTGACAGAAATCTCTAAGGTACTAGATGTGCTGTTGCTACTAGGGAGAAAACAACAATCCTTTGTTCATAGAACAATCGTATTGTTTACTTTACACGTAGTTTGTAAAGCAATAATCTGTTGCTTGCAACTTAATACTAGAGGGGGTTCGGATGATAACCTGAAGGTGGATTATTAGTCGTAGATGTAGTTGGATGGCGGTCTATGTATTATGTTGTCATGCCCAATCAAGTCTCAAAGGAGTCAAGATGATTAGTATATGCATGTATTGCTTTCTCGGTGTTTGTCAATTGCCCCGCTGTAATTTGTTCACCCAACATGTTATCTATCTAAGGAGATCCACCTCTATTGAACTATGGATCCCGGTCCTTTTTCTTTACATACAATCTACAATATATTACTGTTTTGTGTTTACTTTCTGCAAACTTTTACTTCTTTCCATTCGATACCTTTAATCCTTTGTTTTCCGCAAAACACGGTGAGATTGACAACCTCATCGCAACTTGGGGACAAAGTTCTGTGGTTGTGTTGTGCAGGTCTCCACGTTGCTACTAGCACCGGTAGTGCGCCCTGCCAAAGCTCAGCTAGTAACACCTTTGAGGTGCTTCCTTGCTCCTACTGGTTCGATTAAACCTTGGTTTCATAACTGAGGGAAACTTGCTGCTATGCTCATCATACCTTCCTCTTAGGGTTCCCAACGAGCTCTACATCAACACCGCCATCATGCATTTTTCTGGGCGCCTTACACAGAGCCATTAGGTACCCCTTGCCTGATGATACAGAAGAATCCCCATATCAAAATGACAAGGCAAGCAGACAACGAGCATCTCAGCAATCTTCTTATTTACCATGTGAAAATGGTGCTTTTTTCTCTCTTTCCTCTTTCCTCTTTCCTCTTTTCTCATCTTTTTTTCTTTTTCTCTTTTTCTCAATCTCTATCTCTTTTTTTATAAGAAGAATGCTTCCTAGATAGCTCATTATGGTTACGCTGCAGGTTTCCACCATGATTACGCATGGATTAGACCGGCGGCCCAGGTGTTTCTCTAACACACATACATAACTCCATGGACTTACAAGCTCCTCTTTCATTTCACACCGACGATATCCATAGACAAAAGAGCATGATATCAACTAGGTACAATGTACAAGTGCAATGTTGAAAGCGTTCCCATGACAGCATGGTTCTGCTAATCCCCAACATATAAGTGCAAGCATATACAACATAGAAGACACAATGGTTCAAGTTTATTAGGGGCAAGAAAAGTAAAGTGTGCCATCAAGTTTGTGAGAGCTTTAATCACTAGTTTTCTCATAACAAGTTTAATTCGGAAGGTAGATAAAACATGAATATACTTGGAATAGCAAATGATAATAGGTAGGTATGGTGGACTCTTTGGAATAACTTGGTTTTATTTGGAGTTGGATGCATGAGTGGAACTCACACTTGGTTATGGAGGCTAGCAAAAGACTGGGAGCGACCAACTAAGAGAGCAATAATAGCCATAATCATGCAAAGCGATAAAACATCATTAATTAAAGCATAAAGTGATATTACAAGTCGAAAACTAAAGGATCATAAAGGCTATGGTGACTTGCGATAGTCATAACGTGGTGTGAGCATGCGCCAAGTCAATTCAAATAAAGCGTCAAAGGAGAATACCACAATACTATGCTTTAATATGCTAAAACAACGCATGATTCTTTCAAGGCACATTAAGCAATCTCAATTGTTTATAACATGTCATGCTACAGCAAAAATCACTAAGCATAAAGCCAAAACAATATCAAGCATGACATGACAAAGCATAGGTCACAGTAAAAAACAAGCTCATTTTACCACTTAAGCATGAACTTTTCCTACTCTTTTCCAAACCAAACCAAACTATTTGAAAACTAATGTATGAAAGAGGGGGTCCAACCAATTTATTCAAGCAAACTAAGAAAACCAAGCAAACAAAAACGAATATGCTCCAAGAACAACACAACTATGCATGAAACAATAAAAATGAAGTGTTTGGAAGAAACCTGAGATTTTTATTGATGAAGAAGGGGATGCCTTGCGTATCCCCAAGCTTTGACGCTTGTACTTCTTGGATATTTCTTGGGGTGACACGGTTGGCATCCCCAAGCTTGAGCTTTTGTCCATACTTCATCTTATCACATTACTCTTCCCTACACTTAAAATTTTCCTTCACACAATCTTCATTAGCAACATTAGTGTACTCAAGATAATAAGTCCTTTGGTTTAGTCTCAACACAAGTAAAACTTCCATTAAAACACAAGCTACTATAGCACTTCCTTTAAAAGTTCAAGTGATCAAAGATAACTCAAAGAGAAAGAGATTAAGAGGCAAATGCAAATAATGGCAGAAATCTGTCAAAACAGACCAGCAGGTAAAAACCAATTCTTTTGAAGACCTTCTGATGCTCAAATTGAAAAGTGTTGAACTAACGAAAGTTGGATAATGACCCGGGGCAAAAGCGCAAACAATTACAGCTCAAACCGACGTACATAGTTTTTTCACGAATTTTACAGCGAAACACAAAAATCTGTTTCGGGACAGCAACTTTCCCAAATCTTACTTCCTCCCCATTAGAGGTTATTCTTGGCACAAAAATCAAACAAAAAAAAGGATAAGGAGAGGTTAGTACAGAAGTAATAACTTCCAAAACTCAACTAAAACTTTTGGGTTATCTCCCAATAAGTACTTTTCTTTAACGCTTTTGAGTTAGGCATGATAGTTTGAGAAGATGCTCACATAAGAAATATGAATTGAAGTAAAAGAGAGCATAAAGAAGCAAATTCAAAGCATATTTAAGTCTAACCCACTTCCTATGCATATGAATCTTGTAAAGAAACAAGTCATGAAAGCACAAAGCAACAAGCATAGTAAAGCAAAAAAGTGCAACTTCAAGACTTTCAACATAAAGAGGGGAAACTTAATATTATTGAGATGCATAAAACCATGTTTCCCTCTCTCGAAATAACTTTCAGTAGCATCATGAATAAAATTAACAATATAACTATCACATAAAACATTCTTATCATGAGCCACATGCATAAAAGAGTTAATACTCTCCACATAAACATAATCATTCTTATTAATTGTAGTGGGAGCAAATTCAACAAAATAGCTATCATTATTATTCTCATCACCATAATCATCAAATATAGGAGGCATATTGTAATCATAATTAATTTTCTCCTCAATAGTAGGTGGACTGAAAATATCATATTCATTATTGTAATCATCATATATTGGAGGCATAGTATCTCCACACAAAGGAATGATAGAGATCATACCACGATGCAAATGATAGAGATCAAATGCATGGACCATATCATGTCACTTTACACATTAGATGTTTGCATCTTATATTGCTAGTTTGGCTATTTTAGTATCTCTATAAGATGATCCCTCATTTAAATATCAAGATAAACTGTGTTCTTCCTTAAGTATGCACCGTTTTATGGATCGTGTTTCGAGACATCACGTGATGATCGGGTGTACTCAACTCTACGCTTTCATACAACGGGTGTAAGACAGTTTTACACACGCGAATACTAAGGTTCTTACTTGGCGAGCCTAGCATGTACATACATGGCCTCGGAACACGGACCGAAAGGTTAAGCATGAGTCATATAGCTGATGTGATGACCATATTGATGCTCGCCTTTGAAGCTACACCGACTCACGTGATGATCAGACTTGGTGTAGTGGATTTGGTTCATGTAATCACCAAAAAGGCACGAGGGATGTCGTTTTTGAGTGGGAGTTTATTTCTAATTTGGATTAGTCGAACTCAATTTGTCATAAACTAAATCGAAGTGAATTTGCATAGTTTGTTGTAGTCATTGGCATTCTTTTTCTACCTTATGCTTAGTTTTTATTTGAGATAATAGAACTATAGAATTCTGGATATTTACTTTACGAACTGGTATCGTATTGTTTTGAATGTCAATTTAATGTTTATAAGTCCTATTGCAAACTTTCAGCAAACTCTATTTACTCCATGAAGTTTAATAAGTAGTATTAAATCAAGAGTAAGAATTCCAATGTTAGTATCTAAAGTATGATGTTTGCCTCCATGATTATTGATATTCAAAAAGTTGTTTTAATATCAAGATTATATTGGAGCTGAAAATTGTTTCAGAAACCATCATTTGTGAAAGATATTGTGATATCTGAAACAATGTTTTTGGTTGCATTATGATAGAGTATAATTTAGCAAAATAAATTTTCTCATATTGTATGAGAATTTGTGAAGGATGGGGATGCTAGGCATCCGAATCTACCAAAAAGGTTTTGGGAACTGATATTATACTCGCGATTCTTCCTTATAGGCTATAGTAGCTTGATCATGAAAGTTGTCATGATAAGGATGAATAGAAGATGTAAGTAAAATGTTTACTACACTAATAGATTACTAAAGAATGGATTTTTGAAAGAACACCAAACATTTGATGATGGTGATCCACTTCAAAGTGCAAGTCTAAAGGTATTAGTATTTGACTATATACAAGCTTTGTACCATGTGTCATGTTGATGACACCACTATTGATGTTGATAGATTCTTTTAAAAGAAAAGGAATTGCTAAAAGAGAATCTATAAAATATTTGGCAGAAAATAAAAGGTTGGAGATGTCCAACTTAGGTATATAGAAGATATACATGTTATGGCTGTATTCCTTGCTTGTTAAACAATGTGGCTCTTAGGTATTGGATACCGGTATTGGATACCGAATTGGTTGGTATGAAGTGTCATACAAGACAACGCAATTCATGAACTACAATGGCTAAGTAACTAGCAAGAGAATGAGTGATGATGTTCATCAAAAACAAATAAAGTGTTATTGTGTTTTTCGTTGTCGTCAAACCTAGCCTTCAAGATTTGTTTTAATAATTGTTATTTTGTTCCGGTATTACGAGAACAATGGTTGTTCAAATAATTACCGTATTCCATAAAGGATGGATGAACTTTTACAAGTCTAGTGGGAGAAATCACATCCATAAACACTATTGCTAAAATGTCGCAAGACAAATGATTGAAAGATCACTTATGAAGTGACATCGCTGTTTAAATTATATTTGAAAGAAAACATGAAGAAACTCCATGTTGATGGAATTTTGGAGTCTTTGATTTTGATCAATTGACGCATGTGAGACTTTCCTCGAGATAATTGAAACTCCGTCCATAGGCCAAAGAGGAACGGATGACTAGCTTATTGGAAATTGTGCATGCTGATGTGCATAGTCCATTATGTGTAGCCATATGCGATGGATCTTTTTGCTTCATATGCTTTCTTCAAAAATTTGAGTGAATATATCTGTATATTTACTTAATAAGGAAGAAGTATGAAACATTTGAAAGTTGTTCAAAGACTTTCAAGATGAAGTGGAAAATCATTGTAACAAGAAAATAAAGAGTTTATGATTCGATCATAAAGGAAGATATTTGAGTTACATATTTAGCAAAAACACCTAAGACTTGAGGATTTGTTCCATGATTTGTGTTTCCCGACAAACCATAGGAGTATGGCATATTCGAGAGATGAAATCAAACCATGTTTGACATGGTAAGATCGAAGGTGTCATTTATAAAACTGCAATTATGTTTTAAAGATTGAAGCTTTAGAGACGACCGCTTTTACACTGAAAAGAGTACCATCGTGATCCATTGAAATGACACCATATGAGTTATGGTTTGGGATAAAACCCGAATTGTCTTTTCTTAAATTTTTGGTATGCTATGCATAAGTAAAATGTTTACAACCAAAGTCGGATAAGCACGTCTTTGTAGGTTATCCCAAAGAATTTGTTGGGAATTTCTCCATAACACCGAGGACAAAAGAGTTTGTTACTTGGAACGTCAAGTTTCTTCAGAAGGAATTTTTCGTGAAAAGTTAAGTGGGAGGACAATAGAACTTTGATAAGGTTGTTGAACCTTAGCTATATGTGCTAAGTAGCGCAGCGCCGGAAAGTGTCCCAGTGGCGGCCACAATGCTCATGGCTCTCGTGATTACAAAAGGTGTGATCTCGGAGATTAGAGTTCCTATTGAACCGTGTGGGTCAGTAAGAATCAAATAGTAATTTGATAAGCAAGTCGTTATTGTTTTGACAATGATGAACCGACTACATGCAAAGAAGCGATGATGGGCCCTGACTCCATAAAATGACTCGAAGTCATAGAATCCGTGATAGTATCCATACACGAGAAATCAAGTTTCTGAACTTGGAAGACCCTCCGGAAAGGCGTGAAGCCTATCAGTCGTGTTTGGATCTATAAAGAAATAAGACATGGATGTTTAACATCTATGAAATAATCGACATGTCGGAAAGAAGTTTACGACAATGTTCAAGGAGTTGACTATGACAAGATTTGACCTTTCATAGCGATATATAGTCTTGACGGATTAATGTAGCAACCACTACATATAATTTGGTATATGGTAGTTGAATAAATAAAACAATGTTCTTCTAATAGAACGGTTACCTAGGATGTGTACATGACACGGTCCAAAGGGTTTTGTTAATTCAAAGGGTGCCAAAAAGGGAATGCAAACTTCAATAGTTGAAGTAAGCATAGCGGAGTTGGAATCTTCACCATGATGAAACTGTTAAAAGAGTTTAAATTCATCGGAGATGATGAAGATGCTTGCATTTGCAAGAAATTAAGTGGGAGCGCTGAGACATATTTCTAATACATTATGTAGAGGACATATTGTTGATTGGAAATGATGTATCTTGTATTGACACAAGTTAAGAATTTCATTAAAATAAGATTTCGATGAAAGACTTGGGCAAACCAGGAATATTTGACATCAATATCTATATGGATAGATTAAGGCACAAATAAGGTTGTGCCAGACATACATATATGAGATATTGAAAGAGTTCAATATGGAAACAACAAGAAAGGTTCTTGCTGCATGGAAAGAATTGTATCAAGATTCAAGTGTTTCGACACTTGGTGAGTAAAATCACATGAAGTTTTTGATCGATTATACCATGATATGTATATATCCAGAATGTCCTATGCTCTAAATGTTATGAGCATATACCAGAATGATTCATAAGATGATCATTGGACAATAGTAAAAATATTCTTATGAGCTTTGGAAGAACTAAGAATATATCATGTATAAGTGACAAATAGTTAAAAGTAGTTCATTGTAAAGTGTTACATTGACACTAGTTTTGTCACAAGATACAAATTAAATTTATCTCAATTAAGACTATGGGTGGCACAATATAATGGAAAGGATGTTCCAAGATGGATTTGGATGAGTTCCAAAGTTGAGATATTGTGACGGATACTACAACAAAAGGCTAAGTATATAACTGCTATAGTAGCAGCAAAGGAGGGCATTTGTGTTAAGTAGTTTGTTATCAAACTAGGTGTGGTTCAAAGTGGGCTAATACTATGAAGATATATTGTGTGACAATAATATCAACATATTTTGAGCCGAACGAACTAAAGGTCTCACCAAAGGACCAAATTTATACAATGCCATCTCATTTGAGAATGAGTGATGCGTAGAGACGCAAAGACATGCAAATACACACGGACCTGAAACTGTCAGATCCGGAGATTATGTTAACCACTAGCAATTGCATATATGAAACACCAGAAAGCCATAGGTGTTCAATACGCAAAGTTTTTCAAACTAGATTATTGACTCTAGTGCAAGTGGGAGACTGAAGGGAATATGCCCGAGAGGCAATAATAAAGTGGTTATTATCTTATTCCATGTTTATGATAAATGTTTATTTTGCATGCTATAATTGTATTGATCGGAAACGTCAATACATGTGTGTTTAATAAACAAAAAGGGTTCCTAGTTATGCCTCTCTTATAGACTAGCTTGTTGATTAACAAGATGATCAAGGTTTCCTGATCATAGACATTGGATGTTGTTAATAACAAGGTCACACCATTGGTGGAATGGTGTGATGAACATTCATCCGAAGTATAGCATTACGATCAAGTCATTATGTTTATATTGCTATAACATCATGCGAAGTAACCTTTATCCTTAGACCATGAGATCATGTTAATTGCTAACACCGGAAGAGTATCTTGATAACATGAAACGTCACACCGTAACAGGGTGACTATAAAGATGGGTTCAGTGCTACGAAGGTGTTATGTTGAGGCTCATGGATCAAGAGTGGAATTTGTCAATCCCGATGACGGATAGATATACTCTGGGCCCTCTCGGTGATATCACATTGAAATAGCTTGCAAGCAAGTGATGTGATCACTAGAATGTTATATCACGGGAACGAGAAAAGAGTGCATGTCGGTAACAAGATCAAACTAGGTATGGAGATACCGATGATCGAATCTCGGACATGTAATATATCGTGAGACAAAGGGATTTAGTTACTAGCGTTAAAGGTTCTCACGATCACAGAAGTCGTCGTTGAATGTGTAGGAGTCAGTATGGATCTCCAGGTCCCGCTTCTAATTATTGATCTGAGAGGGGTCTCGATCATGTCTGCATTATTCGCGAACCGTAGGGTGACACACTTAAGGGATACCGACACCATTTGGAGCAAATATGTTTCAGATAAAGATTTAAGAAAGCGCTGGAATTATTTCAATAGACACCAAAACTGTTTCGTGTGAAATTGCTGAAATTGGTTCTGCATGTAATATTGAAATGTTGCAGGGGGTTTTATGTGAATGTTTGTTAATTAAAGTAATTAACAAAATTCTGAATAAAAATAATAAAAGAGTTTTATTAAATGAGAGAGCATTAAATTTGGAGAAATTTAATGCATTTAAAGTGGAGACTTTAAAAGAGAATGTGAAGGGGCATTTTAATGTGGAGGGGTTACCACCACATGAATGGAGGAGGTGAAGGGTCACCTCCCCCATGCGCCGGCCATGAAGGAGGGGTACCCTCCCCTCCTCCTATAAAAGGCCCCCCTCTCCTCACTTCTCACACACACCTCCTTGTGAAGGATCTCTCTCCCCCTCTAGTATTATTCCCCCATGGTCTCGGATTAGCGAGATACATGTTCCCGGTGGCTTTATCTGGAAAGGAGTTGCTGCTTCCGCTGCTTTGCTGGAGCGAGGGACGGAGGTTGTCAGGGTACCGAACGTGTGTGCGATCACGGATGCACCGCTGCTTTGCGGTGCTGGACTTGGTGCTGCTGGAGCTGGATCTGATGGACGTGCTGGAGCCGGACATGTTGGACTTCCTCACGATCTTGAGATCGGCAAGTGTACGACTACATCAACCACGAGTTCCTACTCGTTAACAAAACTCGTTGTCTTCGAGGGTAAGTTCTCTATGGATGTATGTCCACCCGTTGCTCTGTATCAAGTAGATAGATCTTGGCGTATAGTTCTCATTGTAGGAATTTTTTTGTTTTCTATGCTGCGGACCCAACAATAAGGAACACCGCTTGTCACAAAAAGGGAAACACTTATGGGAACAAATTGATAAATTGAATACCATTGCTAGAAACATGTGCTCTACTTACAATGTTACTTATTGCTTTGATAAATCTTGTTGCTGTAGGAGGTATAAACACCTCCCTTTTCAATTTGAGTATAATGATAATGTTACCATATCTTCTTATGTTAAAGGAAGTTATGACTTTTATGATGTGGAACAAACTGAAGAATTTATTGCTTGGAAGGGTGCATTCGAACTAGCTTATTTGCTTGAAAATACTGATGATGCACCTTATAAATTTGAGGTTGATGATATACTTCAATTTTGCTTTGATAATTACAAGGAAGAAAATGGCTATATTCTTGAATATCTTAATAGATGCTCTCCACCTATGGAAGAAGAAATTGCTGAAACTGGAAGCTCATTGGATGAAAATGAGGAGGAGAGGGATGATCAAGGGGAGGAAGAATGGATCTACCCATCCCTACCTTCTAATGAAAGTAACTCTTTACCCCTTACATTATTTGATTGTCCCCCATGCTTACCAAAGGAGGACGAATGTCATGTTCCTGAGGATTCTTTTGAAAATGTTTATAATAAAGCTCTAGTGTTTGTAGATCATGAAAAGCATGCTTTATGTGATAGCTATATTGTTGAGTTTATTCATGAGGCTACTGAAAATTATTATGAGAGAGGAAAATATGGTTGTAGAAGTTTTCATGGTATTGAAACACCTCTCTATGTGCTGAAAGTTTTGAAGTTATTCTCGTTTTATCTTCCTATGCATGTCACTTTGTTCTTTGTGAATTTATTTGCATACAAGATTCCTATGCATAGGAAGTGGGTTAGACTTAAATGTGTTTTGAATTTGCTTCTTGATGCTCTCTTTTACTTCAATTCATTTTTTTTATCTGAGCATCTTCTCAAACTATCATGCCTAACTTAAAGGCGTTAAAGAAAAGTACTTATTGGGATATAACCCAAAAGTTTTAGATGAGTCTTGGAAGTTATTACCTTTGTAATAACCTCTCCTTATCCTTTTTATTTGCTTTTTGTGCCAAGAGTAACCTCTAATGAGAGAGAAGTAATGATTGGGAAAGTTGTTGTCCCGAAACAGATTTCTGTGCTTCACCGTAAAAATTCGTGTCAAATCTCTGAACGTCTTCTTGAGACATGATTTTTTTTCTTATGCCCCAGGTTGTTATCTAACTTTCTTTAGTTCAACACTTTTTGATTTGAGTAACAGAAGGTCTTCAAAAAAATTCGTCTTTACCTGCTGGTCTGTTTTGACAGATTTCTGCCATTATTTGCATTTGCTTCTTGTTGGTTCCTTCTTGAGTTCTTTTGGGGAATTGAGCTTTTTGAGGGAAGTGCTACAGTAGCTAGTGTTCTAATGGAAGTTTATTTGGTGTTAGAACTGAACCTTAAGACTTATTTATCTTGAGTGCACTAATGTTGCTAATAAAGATTATGTGAAGTTTTGTATGAAGGAAAAAATTTAGGTGTATGGAAGGAATGAGTAATGAGATGAAGGATGGATTAAAGCTCAAGCTTGGGGATGCCACCCATGTCACCCCAAGAAATATCCAATAATTACAAGCGTCAAAGCTTGGGGATGCCCAAGGCATCCCCTCCTTCATCAATAAAAATCCCAGGTTTCTTCCAAACGCTTCATTTTTATTGTTTCATGCACAGTTGTGTGTTTTTTGGAGCGTCTTCTTTTTCGTTTTTGTTTCAGTTTTTAGTTTGCTTGGTTTGCTTAGTTTTCTGAATAAATTGGTTGTACCCCCTCTTTCATACATTGGTTTGCAAATAGTTTGGTTTGGTTTGGAAAAGAGTAGGAAAGTTCATGCTTATGTGGTAAAAAGAGCTTGTTTTTGACTGTGGCCTATGCTTTGTCATGCCATGATTGATATTGTTTTGGCTTTATGCTTAGTATTCTGTGATGTAGCATGACTTGTTATAAACAATTGAGATTGCTTAATGTGCCTTGGATGAATCATGTGTTGTTTTAGCATATTAAAGCATAGTATAGTGGTATTCTCCTTTGATGCTTTATTTGGGTTGACTTGGCGCATGCTCACACCATGTTATGACTATCTCAAGTCACCATATCCTTAATTATCCTTTAGTTTTCAACTTGTAGTATCACTTTATGCTTTGATCAATGATGTTTTATCGCTCTGCATGATTATGGCCATTATTGCTCTCTTAGTTTGTCGCTCCCAGTCTTTTGCTAGCCTCCACAACAAAGTATGAGTTCCACTCATGCATCCAACTCCCTAAACCAAGTTATTCCAAAGAGTCCACCATACCTACCTACTAGCTTATACTATTCAAAGTATATTCATGCTTTTGTTTACCTTCCAAATTAAACTTGTTATGAGAAAACTAGTGATTAAAGCTCTCACGGACTTGATGGCACACTTTACCTTTTGCATCTAATAAACTTGAACCATTGGGTCCTTCTTTGTTGCGTATATGCTTGCGCTTTATAAGTTGAAATTAGCAGAACCATGTTTCATGGGGAACACTTTCAACATTGCACTTGTACTTTGTACCCCGTTGATATCATGTTCTTTTACTTACGGATCCCAGCGGTGTGAAATAAAAGTGGAACTTGTAAGATCATGGAGTTTGTATGTGTGTTAGAGCAACGCCTGGGCCACTAGCCTAAGCCATGCCTAATCATGGTGGAAACTTGCAGCATCACCATAATGAGCACTCTATAAAGCATCCTCAATAAAAACCTATGCAAATAGCAAATAAAAAGATCGCTGAGATGCTCATTGTCTGCTTGCCTTGTCATTTTGATTATGGGAAAGCTCCCATATCATGTGCAAGGGGTACCCCATTGGCGGTTCTTAATGGTACACAAGTACTTACAATGATAAGAGCTTACTTGTGACTGAAGTTGAGTAGCATGAGGATCGGTCTTCGTAAGTAAGGGGCATGAGATTTCGGTTTACAACTTGTCAAGCATATCCTCTTAGTTGTGTCACTTTAACCTTAATCACCTTAAAGATGCTTATGATAGGGGCAATGAGAGCTGAAAGCTATAAGTACCATAATTTTTGGAAGCTCTTTATGAGACTTGAATCCCTACTTCCTTTTACAAAGGCCTTTCTTCCACCATTACATCGAGTCTCCACCTTCTATCTTTATGCACATACTTTGAGAGCATAGTGGCCATTCTTAGTTCTATGTGCATTGTCCCAAGACTAGTTGATTGATGCATAACTTGATATTGCTTGTTTTAAACTATTGTATCTAGTCACTCTTATGAACTTTGAAGGTGTCCTATGCATTTATATTTGCTACTCTATTGAGGGACAAGCTGAATACTATTATGCTATGTTTTCTTTACGTGAAACAAACAAACGTCTTGCAAAGCATTGTTATTCATGAATCTTTTCTTTGTGCCTTTTCATGTTGCATCTTAGTTTCTTTGCTTATTGTTAGAACTTTGTCTTTCATGTTATGATTGAAGTACTATAATCCCAGCTTTGAGTATTTTACAAATACTTTGATCAAGTCTTTGATGGTGCATGTCACCTCAAAAATTATTCTTTATTTTTATCACTTACCTACTCAAGGACGAGTAAGAGTTAAGCTTGGGGATGTTGATACATTGCAAATGTATCTATAATTTTTGATGTTCCATGCTTGGTTTTATCCACTTTCTTGTGTTTTGTTCCAAGTTTGGAGTACTTTTCATATGATTTCTTGGACCAACCTATTAACAAGAGCCACAGTGCCAGCTGCCTGTTTTCTGCTGTTTTTGGTTCCAGGAATGTCAGAAAATGAATATTGTCGGAATTGGACGGGACAAAAGCCAAAGTGCCTATTTTTCCGGATGTCATCAAGTGCCAGAATACGAGACGGTGAGGGGCCAGGGGGCCACCACACCACCTGGCCGCGCGGCCCAGTCTGGCACTAGATGACATCTGGAAATCTCTAAGGTACTAGATGTGTTGTTGCTACTAGGGAGAAAACAACAATCCTTTATTCATAGAACAATCGTATTGTTTACTTTACATGCAGTTCGTAAAGCAATAATCTGTTGCTTGCACCTTAATACTGGAGGGGGTTCGGATGATAACCTGAAGGTGGATTATTAGTCATAGATGCAGTTGGATGGGGGTCTATGTATAATGTTGTAATGCCCAATCAAGTCTCAAAGGAGTCAAGATGATTAGTATATGCATGTATTGCTTTCTGGATGTTTATCAATTGCCCCGATGTAATTTGTTCACCCAGCATGTTATCTATCTAAGGAGAGCCACCTCTAGTGAACTATGGATCCCGGTCCTTGTCTTTTACATACCATCTACAACCCTTTACTGCTTTGTGTTTACTTTCTGCAAACTTTTACTTCTTTCCATTCGATACGTTTAATCCTTTGTTTCCTGCAAAACACGGTGATATTCACAACCTCATCGCAAGTTGGGGACAAAGTTCTGTGGTTGTGTTGTGTAGGTCTCCGCGTTGCTACTAGCACCAGTAGTGCGCCCTGCCAAAGCTCAGCTAGTAACACCTTTGGGGTGTTTACTTTCTCCTACTGGTTCGATTAAACCTTGGTTTCATAACTGAGGGAAACTTGATGTTGTGCTCATCATACCTTCCTCTTGGGGTTCCCAACGAGCTCTACATCGACCACGCACCAGCATTTTTCTGGGCGCCGCGCATTGATCCATCAAGGAGACGACTCCGGATGCTGGTGTCGCTGGTCCTTATAAAGGCACCCAGGGAATCATTTTAAGCCCCACCACACTCCATAAGGAGGCGGATGAGCAGATGGCTGCTAATGTCAAGACGAAGAAGAATCGCAAGAGAACCAAGAAGAATAATAAGCAGTCTTTGAGCCAGCCGGGTCCGAAGAGGCCCCGGGCTCAGGACGACCCGTTAACACAGCCCCCTGAGGGCACCTTGACTAGGGTTCACATAGCTGGTCAACCGATTCTAAGTGAGGAGCTGATCAAAAATGCAAGTGGAGTGATGGCTAACCTGCAGCATGGTATTCTATATCTAGAGGAGTGCCTTCTTAAAGAAGCAACTCCATCGTACCATGTTTTCATGGTCAATGTTCCAACAGGCGCGGGCTTCGTCGATAATGCCCCCGCGGAAATCTTCTTCATATCGTATGAGGACATCTTCAAGCTTTTCCATGGCAAGCGGATGAACTATAACTTGGTCCGCCTATACGCGCTCCATCGGGCAATGAAGGTCAATAGAGAGAAGACCCCTGGCGTCGCGATAGTGGACCCCTACTTTATGCGTGATAGCCAGTTGGTGAATCCAGTGACCCGGGCCAGCGCAAGGAACTACCTCCAAAATTTCATGGTGGACAACAAGAGTGGAAAAGAGCTTATTTTTCCTTTCTTTCCCGGGTAAGTGCACACACTCGCTTGTCGCCGTAACTTGTCCTTTCTTAGTTTTCGATTGTTCTTTTCCCAACATTGTTTTGTTTCAATTGTTTTACGCAGAGACAAATACTACACACTGATTCTCATTCACTCGAGTTATTCGCTAGCCACGTACTTGGACTCGGGGAGCGAGCAAAAGAAGAAAGACTACACCAACATAAGGAGTCTTCTAGATAACGCTCTCGAGGTATACGCCGAAAATGGAGGCGAATTCAAGAAGGGGGTGGAAAATTTCAGGGATGGCAGACACGTTGTCAAACACGTAATGAAGTCCGCCTGCATCAAGCAGCCGGATAACAGTGTCAAGGAGGCCTACTACGCCCTCCATCACCTGCGGGAGATCATCCGGGATGCACACATCATTATGTTGCCATCTAGTCTCCGAGCATGGGCCGAAGCTGAGGCAAGAATGGACGATGATGAACTTAAGGATGACTTCTTACGCATCCAGACTCAGATTGTGACCATCATGCAAGAAGATGTCATCACAAGGGGGGGCTTTATCCTACAAAAGAGCGTTCAGTAAGCGCGAGATCAAAGCACGGCTCGAGGCGCAGGGTGACCGTAGGACATGGACAACGAAAGACGGCTACAAACCGTTCCCGGCGCCGTGTAAAACAAAGTCTTCATGATGTAGTGTTCCTAGCTAGCTAGCGCTCAGCCGGTTTGTGTATCTCGTGTGTGTGTGTGTCATAAACTTTAACTTGCCTTAGCTCGAAACGGACGTTGTTGGACTTCGTTTACTTATTACCATATGTATGAATCTTAATAGCTTGCCTTAGATTGAAACCTTCTTTTTTGTGGAGATGCATGCGATGAACCTTTTAATTCTTTCTGTTGCATGATATAGTACTTATATGCCTTGTGTATAGAGATGTCGTGCTACGTGGTGTTCAGAGGGAGGGTCCCAGGAGTCTACGACGAGTGGGAGGATTATCATAACCAAGTGAACAAGTTCAGTGGCAACATATACAAAGGGTACCCGACGAGAGAGCAGGCGGAAGCTAGGTGGAGGAACCACCTCCTTGGAGAGCAGAGAGACAGGAACCAGATGAAGACCTTGATGATCGTGCTCCCCGTCTTGCTCATCACCGCCATTGCGGTTGTACTCTACTTGGTCCTTTAGTAGTTTAGGACTTGGCTAATGATCATGCTGATCAACTTGTTGTAATGTGTAATGTATGAGAAGATGAGATCAATTTGTTCTAGACTAGTATAATATTCGGGCACTTGTCACTATGTCGGATTCTAATTGATGTGATGATGTATAATTCTAGTGGTATTATTTATGTCTGTTTTTACACTGTTGTGTATCTGTATAAATACCTGTATATGTACCTGAGAGCACTGTATTGTGTATACCTGTACGAAACATTAGTGGCGCATAATTTATTCATCCAGTGGCGCATTTGGCTATATGCGCCACTGGTAAAATATCAATGGCGCATATCTAAGATGCGCCACTGGTGGGCCTATTATCAATGGCGCATATTGTATATGCACCGTTGATATCTAATTATCAGTGGCGCAACACTAGTGGCGCATTACATATGCTCCATTGATAACAAAAAATATGCTCCACAGATAAGCAATTCTCCACTAGTGACGGGTAGACGCGTTACACCCTACTACCCTAGACCGAAGCTGGCCAGTGTGGGAAGTGCATGGCCAAGCAACATGTTGTTTGTAAAACAAGGGATGTGAGTGTTTTCAGGGCATGGTGGAGCAATGTGCAAAAGGAGAGCACATTCCTTGAACACTTGGCCTGACGATTCGTCCGAACTTGTGCGAAACACCCCTAAAACCCCAGATTTTAGCCATCTACCATGCCAAAGGCATGCCCAAGCATGCCATCACTGCTCATTGAAGTGATATAAGTGTGTGGTGTGTTATTGTGAGCCATTTTGCCAATTTGAGGCCATTCATCAATAGTCATGCCGCTATCCCGATGGGTAGACGCGTTACACCCTAATACCCTAGACCGAAGCTGGCCACTGTGGGAAGTGCATGGCCAAGCAACATGTTGTTTGTAAAACAAGGGATGTGAGTGTTTGTGAGGGCATGGTGGAGCAATGTGCAAAAGGAGAGCACATTCATTGAACACTTGGCCTGACGATTCGTCCGTACTTGTGCGAAACACCCCTAAAACCATAGATTTTAGCCGTCTACCGTGCGGAAGGCATGCCCAAGCATGCCATCACTGCTCATTGAAGTGATATAAGTGTGTGGTGTGTCATTGTGAGCCATTCGTCAATAGTCATGCCGCTATCCCGACGGGTAGATGCATTACACCCTACTACCCTAGACCGAAGCTAGCCAGTGTGGCAAGTGCATGGCCAAGCACCATGTTGTTTGTAAAACAAGGGATTTGAGTGTTTGTGAGGGCATGGTGGAGCAATGTGCAAATGGAGAGCACATTCCTTGAACACCTGGATTGATGATTCGTCCGCACTTGTGTGAAACACACCGAAAACCCTAGATTTTAGCCGTCTACCGTGCCGAAGGCATGCCCAAGCATGCCATCACTGCTCATTGAAGTGATATAAGTGTGTGGTGTGTCATTGTGAGCCATTGTGCCAAGTCTTGCCATTCATCAATAGTCATGCCGCTATCCCGACGGGTAGACGCGTTACACCCTACTACCCTAGACCGAAGCTGGCCAGTGTAGCAAGTGCATAGCCTAGCAACATGTTGTTTGTAAAACAAGGGATGTGAGTGTTTGTGAGGGCATGGTGGAGCAATGTGCAAAAGGAGAGCACATTCCTTGAACACTTGGCCTGACGATTCGTCCGTACTTGTGCGAAACACCCCTAAAACCTTAGATTTTAGCCGTCTACCGTGCCAAAGGCATGCCCAAGCATGCCATCACTGCTCATTGAAGTAATATAAGTGTGTGGTTTGTCATTGTGAGCCATTGTGCCATGTTTGAGGCCATTCATCAATAGTCATGCCGCTATCCCGAAGGGTAGACGCGTTACACCCTACTACCCTAGACCGAAGCTGGCCAGTGTGGGAAGTGCATGGCCAAGCAACATGTTGTTTGTAAAACGAGGGATTTGAGTGTTTGTGAGGGCATGGTGGAGCAATGTGAAAATGGAGAGCACATTCCTTGAACACTTGGCCTGACGATTCGTCCGTACTTGTGCAAAACACCCCTAAAAACCCTATTTTAGTCGTCTACCGTGTCGAAGGCATGCCCAAGCATGCCATCGCTGCTCATTGAAATGATATAAGTGTGTGGTGTTTCACTGTGAGCCATTGTGCCAAGTTTGAGGCCATTCATGAATAGCCATGCCGCTATCCCGACGGGTAGACGCGTTACACCCTACTACCCTAGACCAAAGCTGGCCAGTGTGGGAAGTGCATGGCCAAGCAACATGTTGTTTGTAAAACAAGGGATTTGAGTGTTTGTGAGGGCATGGTGGAGCAATGTGCAAAATGAGAGCACATTCCTCGAACACTTGGCCTGACGATTCGTCCGTACTTGTGCGAAACACCCCTAAAACCCTAGATTTTAGCCGTCTACCGTGCCGAAGGCATGCCCAAGCATGCCATCACTGCTCATTGAAGTGATATAAGTGTGTGGTGTGTCATTGTGAGCCATTGTGCCAAGTTTGAGGCCATTCATCAATAGTCATGCCGCTATCCCGACGGGTAGACGCGTTGCACCCTACTACCCTAGACCGAAGTTGGCCAGTGTGGGAAGTGCATGGCCAAGCAACATTTTGTTTGTAAAACAAGGGATTTGAGTGTTTGTGAGGGCATGTTCGAGCAATGTGCAAAAGGTGAGCACATTCCTTGAACACTTGGTGTGACGATTCATCCATACTTGTGCGAAACACCCCTAAAACCCAAGATTTTAGCCGTCTACCGTGCCGAAGGCATGCCCAAGCATGCCATCACTGCTCATTGAAGTGATATAAGTGTGTGGTGTGTCATTGTGAGCCATTGAGCCATGTTTGAGGCCATTCATCAATAGGCATGCCCGCTATCCCGACGGGTAGACGCGTCACACCCTACTACCATAGACCGAAGCTCGCCAGTGTGGGAAGTGCATGGCCAAGCAACATGTTGTTTGTAAAACAAGGGATTTGAGTGTTTTTGATGGCATGGTGGAGCAATGTTCGAAAGGAGATCACATTCCTTGAACACTTGGCCTGACGATTCGTCCGTACTTGTGTGAAACACCCCTAAAACCCTAGATTTTAGCCGTCTACCGTGCCGAAGGCATGCCCAAGCATGCCATCACTGCTCATTGAAGTGATATAAGTGTGTGGTGTGTCATTTTGAGCCGTTGTGCCAAGTTTGAGGCCATTCATCAATAGTCATGCAGTTATCCCGACCGGTAGACGCGTTACACCCTACTACCCTAGATCGAATCTGGCCAGTGTGGGAAGTGCATGGCCAAGCAACATGTTGTTTGTAAAACAAGGGATTTGAGTGTTTGTGAGGGCATGGTGGAGCAATGTGCAAAATGAGAGCACATTCCTTGAACACTTGGCCTGAAGATTAGTCCGTACTTGTGCGAAACATCCCTAAAACCCTAGATTTTAGCCGTCTACCATGCCGAAGGGATGCCCAAGCATGCCATCACTGCCCATTTATGTGATATAAGTGTGTGGTGTGTCATTGTGAGCCATTTTTCAATGTTTGAGGACATTCATCAATAGTCATGCCGCTATCCTGACGAGTAGACGCGTTACACCCTACTACCCTAGACCGAAGCTGGCCAGTGTGGTAAGTGCATGGCCAAGCAACATGTTGTTTATAAAACAAGGTATGTGAGTGTTTATGAGGGCATGGTGAAGCAATGTGCAAAAGGAGAGCACATTCCTTGAACACTTGGCCTCACGATTTGTCCGTACTTGTGCGAAACACACCTAAAACCCTAGATTTTAGCCGTCTACGGTGCCGAAGGCATGCCCAAGCATGCCATCGCTGCTCATTGAAGTGATATAAGTGTGTGGTGTGGCATTGTGAGCCATTGTGCAAATTTTGAGGTCATTCATCAATAGTCATGCCGCTATCCCGACGAGTAGACGCGTTACACCCTACTACCCTAGACCGAAGTTGACCAGTGTGGGAAGTGCATGGCCAAGCAACATGTTGTTTGTAAAACAAGGGATTTGAGTGTTTGTGAGGGCATGGTTGAGCAATGTGCAAAAGGAGAGCACATTCCGTGAATACTTGGCTTGATGATTCGTCCGTACTTGTGCGAAACACCCCTAAAACCCTAGATTTTAGCCGTCTACCGTGCCGAAGGCATGCCCAAGCATGCCATCACTGCTCATTGAAGTGATATAAGTGTCTGGTGTGTCATTGTTAGCCATTGTGCCAAGTTTGAGGCCATTCATCAACAGTCATGCCGCTATGCCGACGGGTAGACGCGCCCTACTACCTTAGACCAAAGGTGGCCAGTGTGGGAAGTGCATGGCAAAGCAGCATGTTGTTTGTAAAACAAGGGATGTGAGTGTTTGTGAGGGCATGGTGGAGCAATGTGCAATAGTAGAGCACATTCCTTGAACACTTGGCCTGACGATTCGTCCGTACTTGTGCGAAACACCCCTAAAACCCAGATTTTAGACGTCTATTGTGCCGACGGCATGCCCAAGCATGCCATCACTTCTCATTGAAGTGATATAAGTGTGTGGTGTGTCATTGTGAGCCATTGTGCCAAGTTTTAGGCCATTCATCAATAGTCATGCCGCTATCCCGACGGGTAGACGCGTTACACCCTACTACCCTAGACCGATGCTGGCCTGTGTGGGAAGTTCATGGACAAGCAACATGTTGTTTGTAAAACAAGGGATTTGAGTTTTTGTGAGGTCATGGTGGAGCAATGTGCAAAAGGAGAGCACATTCCTTGAACACTTGGCCTGACGATTCGTCCGTACTTGTGCGAAACACCCGTAAAACCCTAGATTTTAGCCGCATACCGTGCCGAAGGCATGCCCAAGCATGCCATCACTGCTCATTGAAGTGATATACGTGTGTGGTGTGTCATTGTGAGGCATTGTGACAAGTTTGAGGCCATTCATCAATAGTCATGCCGCTATCCCGATGGGTAGACGTGTTAAACCCTACTACCCTAGACCGAAGCTGGCCAGTGTGGGAAGTGCATGGCCAAGCAACATGTTGTTTGTAAAACAAGGGATGTGAGTGTTTGTGAGGGAAAGGTGGAGCAATGTGCAAAAGGAGATCACATTCCGTGAACACTTGGCCTGACGATTCATCCGTACTTGTGCGAAACACCCCTAAAACCCTAGATTTTAGCCGTCTACCGTGCCGAAGGCATGCCCAAGCATGCCATCACTGCTCATTGAACTGATATAAGTGTGTGGCGTGTCATTGTGAGCCATATTGCCAATTTTGAGGCCATTCATCAATATTCATGCCGCTATCCCGACGAGTAGACGCGTTACACCCTACTACCCTAGACGAAAGCTGGCCAGTGTTGGAAGTTCATGGACAGGCAACATGTTGTTTGTAAAACAAGGTATTTGATTGTTCGCGAGGGCATGGTGGAGCAATGTGCAAAAGGAGAGAACATTCCTTGAACACTTGGCCTGACGATTCGTCTGTAGTTGTGCGAAACACCCCTAAAACCCTAGATTTTAGCCGTCTACCGTGCCGAAGGCATGCCCAAGCATGCCATCACTGCTCATTGAAGTGATATAAGTGTGTGGTGTGTCATTGTTAGCCATTGTGCCAAGTTTGAGGCCATTCATCAATAGTCATGCCGCTATCCCGACGGGTAGACGCGCCCTACTACCTTAGACCAAAGGTGGCCAGTGTGGGAAGTGCATGGCAAAGCAGCATGTTGTTTGTAAAACAAGGGATGTGAGTGTTTGTGAGGGCATGGTGGAGCAATGTGCAATAGTATAGCACATTCCTTGAACACTTGGCCTGACGATTCGTCCGTACTTGTGCGAAACACCCCTAAAACCCAGATTTTAGACGTCTATTGTGCCGACGGCATGCCCAATCATGCCATCACTTCTCATTGAAGTGATATAAGTGTGTGGTGTGTCATTGTGAGCCATTGTGCCAAGTTTTAGGCCATTCATCAATAGTCATGCCGCTATCCCGACGGGTAGACGCGTTACACCCTACTACCCTAGACCGATGCTGGCCTGTGTGGGAAGTTCATGGACAAGCAACATGTTGTTTGTAAAACAAGGGATTTGAGTTTTGAGAGGTCATGGTGGAGCAATGTGCAAAAGGAGAGCACATTCCTTGAACACTTGGCCTGACGATTCGTCCGTACTTGTGCAAAACACCCGTAAAACCCTAGATTTTAGCCGCATACCGTGCCGAAGGCATGCCCAAGCATGCCATCACTGCTCATTGAAGTGATATACGTGTGTGGTGTGTCATTGTGAGGCATTGTGACAAGTTTGAGGCCATTCATCAATAGTCATGGCGCTATCCCGATGGGTAGACGCGTTAAACCCTACTACCCTAGACCGAAGCTGGCCAGTGTGGGAAGTGCATGGCCAAGCAACATGTTGTTTGTAAAACAAGGGATGTGAGTGTTTGTGAGGGCATGGTGGAGCAATGCGCAAAAGGAGAGCACATTCCTTAAACACTTGGCCTAACGATTCGTCCGTACTTGTGCGAAACACCCCTAAAACCATATATTTTAGCCGTCTACCATGCCGAAGGCATGCCCAAGCATGCCATCACTGCTCATTGAAGTGATATAAGTGTGTGGTGTGTCATTGTGAGCCATTGTGCCAAGTTTGAGGCCATTCATCAATAGTCATGCCGCTATCCCGACGGGTAGACGCATTACACCCTACTACCCTAGACGAAAGCTGGCCAGTGTTGGAAGTTCATGGACAGGCAACATGTTGTTTGTAAAACAAGGTATTTGAGTGTTTGCGAGGGCATGGTGGAGCAATGTGCAAAAGGAGAGAACATTCTTTGAACACTTGGCCTGACGATTCGTCTGTAGTTGTGCGAAACACCCCTAAAACCCTAGATTTTAGCCGTCTACCGTGCCGAAGGCATGCCCAAGCATGCCATCACTGCTCATTGAAGTAATATAAGTGTGTGTATTGTCATTGTGAGACATTGTGACAAGTTTGAGGCCATTCATCAATAGTCATGCCGCTATCCCGACGGGTAGACGCGTTACACCATACTACCCTAGACCGAAGCTGGCCAGTGTGGGAAGTGCATGGCCAAGCGACATGTTGTTTGTAAAACAATGGATTTGAGTGTTTGTGAGGGCATGGTGGAGCAATGTGCAAATGTAGAGAACATTCCTTGAACACTTGGCCTGACGATTCGTCCGTACTTGTGCAAAACACCCCTAAAACCCTAGATTTTAGTCGTCTACTGTGTCGAAGGCATGACCAAGCATGCCATCACTACTCATTGAAGTGATATAAGTGTGTGGTGTGTCATTGTGAGCCATTGAGCCAAGTTTTAGGCCATTCACCAATAGTCATGCCGCTATCCCGACGGGTAGACGCGTTACACCCTACTACCCTAGACCGAAGCTGTCCAGTGTGGGAAGTGCATGGCCAAGCAACATGTTATTTGTAAAACAAGGTATTTGAGTGTTTTTCAGGGCATGGTTGAGCAATGTGCAAAAGGAGAGAACATTCCTTGAACACTTGGCCTGACGATTCGTCCGTACTTGTGCAAAACACCCCTAAAACCCTAGATTTTAGCCGTCTACCGTGTCGAAGGCATGCCCAAGCATGCCATCAATGCTCATTGAAGTGATATAAGTGTGTGGTGTGTCATTATGAGCCATCGTGCCAAGTTTGAGGCCATTCATCAAAAGTCATGCCGCTATCCCGACGGGTAGACGCGTTACACCCAACTACCCTAGACCGAAGCTGGCCAGTGTGGTAAGTGCATGGCCAAGCAACATGTTGTTTGTAAAACAAGGGATGTGAGTGTTTGTGAGGGCATGTGGGAGCAATTTGCAGAAGGAGATCACATTCCTTGAAGACTTGTCCTGACGATTCGTCCGTACTTGTGCGAAACACCCCTAAAACCCTAGATTTTAGCCGTCTACCGTGCCGAAGGCATGCCCAAGCATGCCATCACTTCTCATTGAAGTGATATAAGTGTGTGGTGTGTCATTGTGAGCCATTGTGCCAAGTTTGAGGCCATTTATCAATAGTCATGCCGCTATCTCGACGGGTAGACGCGTTACACCCTACTACCCTAGAACGAAGCTGGCCAGTGTGCCAAGTGCATGGCCAAGCAACATGTTGTTTGTAAAACAATGGATTTGAGTGTTTGCTAGGGAATGGTGGAGAAATGTGAAAAAGTAGAGCACATTCCTTGTTCACTTGGCCTGACGATTCTTCCGTACTTGTGTGAAACACACCTAAAACCCTAGATTTTAGTCGTCTACCGTGTCGAAGGCATGCCCAAGCATGCCATCACGGCTCATTGAAGTAATATAAGTGTGTGGTGTGTCATTGTGAGCCATTGTGCCAAGTTTGAGGCCATTCATCAATAGTCATGCCGCTATCCCGACGGGTAGATGCGTTACACCCTACTACCCTACACCGAAGTTGGCCAGTGTGGGAAGTGCATGGCCAAGCAACATGTTGTTTGTAAAACAATAGATTTGAGTGTTTGTGAGGGAATGGTGGAGAAATGTGCAAAAGGAGAGCACATTCCTTGAACACTTGGCCTGACGATTCGTTTGTACATGTGCGAAACACCCCTAAAACCCTAGATTTTAGCCGTCTACCGTGCCGAAGGTATGCCCAAGCATGCCATCACTGCTAATTGAAGTAATATAAGTGTGTGTATTGTCACTGTGAGACATTGTGCCAAGTTTGAGGCCATTCATCAATAGTCATGCCGCTATCGCGACGGGTAGACGCGTTACACCCTACTACCCTAGACCGAAGCTGGCCAGTGTGGCAAGTGCATGGCCAAGCAACATGTTGTTTGTAAAACAAGGGATTTTAGTGTTTGTGAGGGCATGGTGGAGCAATGTGCAAAAGGAGAGAACATTCCATGAACACTTGGCCTGACGATTCGTCCGTACTTGTGCGAAACACCCCTAAAACCCTAGATTTTAGCCGTCTACCGTGCCGAAGGCATGCCCAAGCATGCCATCACTGCTCATTGAAGTGATATAAGCGTGTGGCGTGTCATTGTGAGGCATATTGCCAATTTTGAGGCCATTCATCAATATTCATGCCGCTATCCCGACGAGTAGACGCGTTACACCCTACTACCCTAGACCGAATTTGGCCAGCGTGGGAAGTGCATGGCCAAGCAACATGTTGTTTGTAAAACAAGGGATTTGACTGTTTGTGAGGGCATGGTGGAGCAATAAGCAAAAGGAGAGCACATTCCTTGAACACTTGGCCTGACGATTCGTCCGTACTTGTGCGAAACACCCCTAAAACCCTAGATTTTAGCCGTCTACCGTGTCGAAGGCATGCCCAAGCATGCCATCACTGCTCATTGAAGTGATATAAGTGTGTGTTGTGTCATTGTGAGCCATTGTGCCAAGTTTGAGGCCATTCATCAATAGTCATGCCGCTATCCCGACGGGTAGACGCGTTACACCCTACAACCCTAGACCGAAGCTGGCCAGTGTGGGAAGTGCATGGCCAAGCAACATGTTGTTTGTAAAACAAGGGATTTTAGTGTTTGCGAGGGCATGGTGGAGCAATGTGCAAAAGGAGAGAACATTCCTTGAACACTTGGCCTGACGATTCGTCCGTACTTGTGCGAAACACCCCTAAAACCCTAGATTTTAGCCGTCTACCGTGCTGAAGGCATGCCCAAGCATGCCATCACTGCTCATTGAAGTGATATAAGTGTGTGGTGTGTCATTTTGAGCCATTGTGCCAAGTTTGAGGCCATTCATCAATAGTCATGCCGCTATCCCAATGGGTAGACGCGTTACACCCTACTACCCTAGACCGAAGCTGGCCAGTGTGGGAACTGCATGGCCAAGCAACATGTTGTTTGTAAAGCAAGTGTTGTGAGTGTTTGTGAGGTAATGGTGGATCAATGTGCAAAAGGAGAGCACATTCCTTGAACACTTGGCCTGACGATTCGTCCGTACTTGTGCGAAACACCCCTAAAACTCAGATTTTAGCCGTCTACCATGCTGAAAGCATGCCCAAGCATGCCATCACTTCTCATTGAAGTGATATAAGTGTGTGGTGTGTCATTGTGAGCCATTGTGCCAAGTTTGAGGCCATTCATCAATAGTCATGCCGCTATCCCGACGGGTAGACGCGTTACACCCTACAACCCTAGACCGAAGCTGGCCAGTGTGGGAAGTGCATGGCCAAGCAACATGTTGTTTGTAAAACAAGGGATTTTAGTGTTTGTGAGGGCATGGTGGAGCAATGTGCAAAAGGAGAGAACATTCCTTGAACACTTGGCCTGACGATTCGTCCGTACTTGTGCGAAACACCCCTAAAACCCTAGATTTTAGCCGTCTACCGTGCTGAAGGCATGCCCAAGCATGCCATCACTGCTCATTGAAGTGATATAAGTGTGTGGTGTGTCATTTTGAGCCATTGTGCCAAGTTTGAGGCCATTCATCAATAGTCATGCCGCTATCCCAATGGGTAGACGCGTTACACCCTACTACCCTAGACCGAAGCTGGCCAGTGTGGGAACTGCATGGCCAAGCAACATGTTGTTTGTAAAGCAAGTGATGTGAGTGTTTGTGAGGTAATGGTGGATCAATGTGCAAAAGGAGAGCACATTCCTTGAACACTTGGCCTGACGATTCGTCCGTACTTGTGCGAAACACCCCTAAAACTCAGATTTTAGCCGTCTACCATGCTGAAAGCATGCCCAAGCATGCCATCACTTCTCATTGAAGTGATATAAGTGTGTGGTGTGTCATTTTGAGCCATTGTGCCAAGTTTGAGGCCATTCATCAATAGTCATGCCGCTATCCCGACGGGTAGACGCGTTACACCCTACAACCCTAGACCGAAGCTGGCCAGTGTGGGAAGTGCATGGCCAAGCAACATGTTGTTTGTAAAACAAGGGATTTTAGTGTTTGTGAGGGCATGGTGGAGCAATGTGCAAAAGGAGAGAACATTCCTTGAACACTTGGCCTGACGATTCGTCCGTACTTGTGCGAAACACCCCTAAAACCCTAGATTTTAGCCGTCTACCGTGCCGAAGGCATGCCCAAGCATGCCATCACTGCTAATTGAAGTGATATAAGTGTGTGGTGTGTCATTGTGGGCCATTGTTCCAAGTTTGAGTCCATTCATCAATAGTCAAGCCGCTATCCCGACGGGTAGACACGCCCTACTACCTTAGATCAAAGCTGGCCATTGTGGGAAGTGCATGGCAGAGCAACATGTTGTTTGTAAAACAAGTGATGTGAGTGTTTGTGAGGGCATGATGAAGCAATGTGCAAAAGGAGAGCACATTCCTAGAACACTTGGCCTGACCATTCGTCCGTACTTGTGCGAAACACCCCTAAAACTCAGATTTAGGCCGTCTACCGTGCCGAAGGCATGCCCAAGCATGCCATCACTTCTCATTGAAGTGATATAAGTGTGTGGTGTGTAATTGTGAGCCATTGTGCCAAGTTTGAGGCCATTCATCAATAGTCATGCCGCTATCCCGACGGGTAGACGCGTTACACCCCACTACTCTTGACCGAAGCTGGCCAGTGTGGGAATTGCATGGCCAAGCAACATGTTGTTTGTAAAACAAGGGATTTTAGTGTTTGTGAGGGCATGGTGGAGCAATGTGCAAAAGGAGAGAACATTCCTTGAACACTTGGCCTGACGATTCGTCCGTACTTGTGCGAAACACCCCTAAAACCCTAGATTTTAGCCGTCTACCGTGCTGAAGGCATGCCCAAGCATGCCATCACTTCTCATTGACGTGATATTAGTGTGTGGTGTGTCATTGTGAGCCATTGTGCCAAGTTTTAGGCCATTCATCAATAGTCATGCCGCTATCCCGACAGGTAGACGCGTTACACCCAACTACACTAGACCGAAGCTGGCCAGTGTGGGAAGTGCATGGCCAAGCAACATGTTGTTTGTAAAACAAGGGATGTGAGTGTTTATGAGGGAAAGGTGGAGCAATGTGCAAAAGGAGATCACATTCCGTGAACACTTGGCCTGACGATTCATCCGTACTTGTGCGAAACACCCCTAAAACCCTAGATTTTAGCCGTCTACCATGCCGAAGGCATGCCCAAGCATGCCATCACTGCTCATTGAACTGATATAAGCGTGTGGCGTGTCATTGTGAGCCATATTGCCAATTTTGAGGCCATTCATCAATATTCATGCCGCTATCCCGACGAGTAGACGCGTTACACCCTACTACCCTAGACCGAATTTGGCCAGTGTGGGAAGTGCATGGCCAAGCAACATGTTGTTTGTAAAACAAGGGATTTGACTGTTTGTGAGGGCATGGTGGAGCAATAAGCAAAAGGAGAGCACATTCCTTGAACACTTTGCCTGACGATTCGTCCGTACTTGTGCGAAACACCCCTAAAACCCTAGATTTTAGCCGTCTACCGTGCCGAAGGCATGCCCAAGCATGCCATCACTGCTAATTGAAGTGATATAAGTGTGTGGTGTGTCATTGTGAGCCATTGTTCCAAGTTTGAGTCCATTCATCAATAGTCATGCCGCTATCCCGACGGGTAGACACGCCCTACTACCTTAGATCGAAGCTGGCCAGTGTGGGAAGTGCATGGCAAAGCAACATGTTGTTTGTAAAACAAGTGATGTGAGTGTTTGTGAGGGCATGATGAAGCAATGTGCAAAAGGAGAGCACATTCCTAGAACACTTGGCCTGACCATTCATCCGTACTTGTGCGAAACACCCCTAAAACTCAGATTTTAGCCGTCTACCGTGCCGAAGGCATGCCCAAGCATGCCATCACTTCTCATTGAAGTGATATAAGTGTGTGGTGTGTCATTGTGAGCCATTGTGCCAAGTTTGAGGCCATTCATCAATAGTCATGCCGCTATCCCGACAGGTAGACGCGTTACACCCCACTACTCTTGACCGAAGCTGGCCAGTGTGGGAATTGCATGGCCAAGAAACATGTTGTTTGTAAAACAAGGGATTTTAGTGTTTGTGAGGGCATGGTGGAGCAATGTTCAAAAGGATAGAACATTCCTTGAACACTTGGCCTGACGATTCGTCCGTACTTGTGCGAAACACCCCTAAAACCCTAGATTTTAGCCGTCTACCGTGCCGAAGGCATGCCCAAGCATGCCATCACTGCTCATTGAAGTGATATTAGTGTGTGGTGTGTCATTGTGAGCCATTGTGCCAAGTTTTAGGCCATTCATCAATAGTCATGCCGCTATCCCGACGGGTAGACACGTTACACCCAACTACACTAGACCGAAGCTGGCCAGTGTGGGAAGTGCATGGCCAAGCAACATGTTGTTTGTAAAACAAGGGATGTGAGTGTTTGTGAGGGAAAGGTGGAGCAATGTGCAAAAGGAGATCACATTCCTTGAACACTTGGCCTGACGATTCATCCGTACTTGTGCGAAACACCCGTAAAACCCTAGATTTTAGCCGTCTACCGTGCCGAAGGCATGCCCAAGCATGCCATCACTGCTCATTGAAGTGATATAAGTGTGTGGTGTGTCATTGTGAGCCATTGCGCAAAGTTTGAGGCCATTCATCAATAGTCATGCCGCTATCCCGACGGGTAGACACGTTACACCCTACTACCCTATACCGAAGTTGGCCAGTGTGGGAAGTGCATGGGCAAGCAACATCTTGTTTGTAAAACAAGGGATTTGAGTGTTTGTGAGGGCATGGTGGAGCAATGTGCAAAAGGAGAGCACATTCCTTGAACACTTGGCCTAACGATTCGTCCGTACTTGTGTGAAACACCCCTAAAACCCCAGATTTTGCCGTGTACCATGTGGAAGGCATGCCCAAATACCATTACATCAGCAAACAGATACAATAGAGACAGCACAGCGGTACGTTCACTTGCTTTAAAAATTATTCAACACACGGATACAGTAGAGACACACAGAGGATATACCATTACATTAGCAACACACATGGATTTTCATTTCTGCTGAATAAGCAACAGACAAAGGACAACTAACAAACCTATTACGCATTTTCGAAGAAGCACTACTTCTGTAAGAAGATCAACCGTAGAGACCAACTTCATCAGTACCAGTTCCTCATTCCTCGGCTTTAATGCTGCTCTCTCTTTTTTCCTTAGCTCCAGAGTTTCCCTCCTCTCCTCTGCCCATCCATAAGCATCTATTGATGCATCACCAGTCAGAATACCGTTCTCACACAAGTACTCCACGTACTTCAGCTCCCACCGCCAAAAATTGCATTCAGTTTGTAAAATTAGGAAAACTAAATATAAAACATTTAATTTTGTATGAACACTGCTCATAGTGTAGGTACATGCGCCATCGACTGCATGAAAATCAAACCAAAATGCTTACCCCATGAGTTTTGCACTTGTAAAAGGCCAAGCCATCATGGTCATCGGTGCCGGAGACGTGCCTATTGACGACGACGCCGCAGTCGGAGCAGGGAACCAGGGGAATGTAGGGCGGACGGTTCCGATTATGCAACGTGCGGGACAACCTTGAAACAGACATGGAGGACACTAAGGATCCAGACCAGGGCGACAACTCCGACGATAGATGGCTCCAGCGGCAGCGCCACAATTATTTTGGGAAGGCGGTGAGAGGAAGTTAGGGTTTCTATTTCTCTTATAAATAGCTAGGCCGCATTACCTGGGTGTCTTATTGGTCCAGCCTTCATAGTTGTATTCCTCTTATAAAACCCAAATGTTATCCCTGCACTGACATACATTTTTGTAAACCAGGGCTACCACCGCCGGCTAATCTTAGAGTCTCACATAAGACTGTTACCACAAATGCACCGTTGATGCCACACTAAAAGTGAAACTTTAATCAATGTAATGCAGATAATCATTTAATTTAACCCATTATCAACTAGCTAAAGAAAACCCAAATACATATACATTCCCTAGATTTCCTTGTTCTCCCTTTATGCCACCATTTCCCACAAATACACAACCAGAGTACATATGCACAGGATTAAAAATATCAAGAACAAACCAGGTTAAACATGAAACAACCTTGTTAAGCACGAACATTAGATTGTTCAAACACAAGTTCAACCATAGTAAGTAACCAACTGCATCAAGTTCAACACATCACAGATAAAGATAGTCTAAACATAACAACCATATTAGCAAAGAGACAGACAAGACACAATCTACGCCTGGGGGAGGTGCTTCAGCAGGAACATGCCATAAGCGGCATGTTTGGCCTTCAGGTGGGGCTTATGCTTCTGGCTGCCAGTTCCATAGTAGGTAGCATGCTGCAGCATTCCCAGGTGGTCCTTTGGCATCTCCTTCCAAAAGCACCACGGGAACTTGTACTGCCCTGGGCCTAGAAGATAGGGGATGTCCCCAGCCTTGAGCTTCTTCAGCACAACACGGCTCTTGTGGTCCCTGTCCTCCATGTTACTCCTGACATCGTCTGACTCCTGTGGAAATTTGTGAAATGAAATAAGGTTTACAATAATTACTCTGTGAAATAAGACTATATGTGCCACATATTATACAACGGGAAACTTGGACAATTGCTTTTTAATTGAGCATTTAAAAATCATAACAAAATAGTTAATATGTCACACATATGAAGTTAGATCAGAGCAGCATTATGTACAAATCAAATGTATGCAGAAAACAAAACATGATGGAAGCATTAGTGCAACAAAAAATTATGCCTTACAAGCAGATTGATCTATCACACTTATTAATCTTAAATTGTATCACTTCAGCATTAAATGTCGACTTAAGTTTGCAGCAGAACAACCCATGTGGTGAAAGCAGTAGTGCAGTACATATTATAATCCTATGAAGCAGAATGTTGTATGACACGTACTAATCTTAAGCTAGATCACATCATCATTAACTACCAACTTATGTGTGGAGCATCAGAAAACAACTACTGAAAGTAGTAGTGCAACATAAATAATAAACCAATGAAGCAAGACAACAACAACTGTTACTAGCAGTACTACAACCAGGAATTTATGCATCTGTAACAAAACACATAAACTTTCAGCTCCAGAACTGCAACTACACAAATTCTTGATATGTTACAAATATTTTAAAAATACAACTACAAAACAACTATCATGAATGTACTAGAACCATATGGTCTATGTGAGACAAGCATTTCAAAAGACTAGCAAATTACCAAGGCAGACACTCTGACTATGAGTACATAGACAGAGTATATTTAGCTCAGTATAAAGTGATCAGATGATGTAATGAACTAAATTAATAAGAAAAGTAAATGACACCAAATACATTCTACACAACAGTACAACAGTATAATGACATGCACCTGGTACAGATTCCCATGTCTCTTACTTAACTAGTACAAGAAAATTCACAAACTAGATATCCATGGTCACATTACCTAAATTTACAATCTCGAAGTGGTCACAAGTAGAACCCATAAATCAATTATATGTGTAGATCAATAAGTAGCAGCCCCATTCCATTTTCATTGCAAACAAAATGCCAGGTTCTTACTTGTCAGATCGTTCAAGAAAAAAACTCAGGCACAAAGGCCAAGCATAAGCTACAACATCTAGGCGCACGTAAACCTGGCACAGATTACAGATATCATAACATTCAAAGTAAGAGGAACCACTCGACGACCTAGCATGCCAAATTAGAAGCCTACTTGATCCTACATCCATTAGAACATCGCCAAATGGGTCATGGGGAAATCAGTAGCTAATCTACAGTGCATCTAACCTGGCACAAACTAGCATCGCTAGGCGCATCTAACCCTACTAGCACCACAAACCCTAGCAAGAATAGGACGAGGAAGACCTCGGTGGCAAAAACACTAGGAGAGAGAGATCTGGACTTAACTCATCGGTGTCATCGCTGTCGGACTCGCGGAAGGTCTCGACATCGGCAGGTGACTAGATCTTCTCCTCCTCTCCTTCCTCTCTTGACGCAGCCTGTTCTTCAGGTTCTTCTTCTCCTGACGCAGCCTGTCCTTCAGGTTCTTCACGGAGCAGGGCGCTAAGCTGGACGAGGATATGGCTAGGGCGTAGCAATCCATCAAGGCGGCAAGAGCTATGGAGGTTGAGTACAAGCAATTGTTGTTGAAGCAAAAGGCACCAGCTCACGTCGTCAAAGATCCCGACGTTCGACGCAGGTTGGGATATGAGGGCTCCAAGCCGACAAAAGCCACCCCATACATTGATTCAGAGGGGAGACAAGTCCTGCCAACTCCTGCCCTCAACATCATCGTCGCTAAGACCCTCCTGGAGCAGGACATGTCGCCATAATTAGTTGCTCAGGTGTACGACCTCGTCGCAAAGGCATGCAAGCAACATGAAAAGGCTACCTCGCAGAGGCTTGAGTCCAACCCAGAGCTTTGCCAGTCAACCCTAAACAGCCGCAGAAGGCCAAAATCTCCCCGTGATGAGGGATCCCACACAGGCTCCATAGAGAAAAGACGGAGAGAGGCACGCAACAGGACTGACGCCATCCCCATATCCTCTAATCACGGAGAAAAGGCTCGTCCCCGCTGGTCGCCACCTCCACCACCATCTCGGCGTCACGAGGAACCAGAGCCACGCCATCATACAAGCATGCCACCGCCAAGGCCGTTGATATGTTGCTAATGTATCTATAATTTTTGATGTTCCATGCTTGTTTTATATCTACTTTCTTATGTTTTGTCCACACTTTGGAGTATTTTTATACATTTTCTTGGACTAACCTATTAACAAGATGCCACGGTGCCAACTGCCTATTTTTGCTGTTTTTGGTTCCAGGAAAGTCAGAAAATGAATATTCTCAGAATTGGACGGGACAAAAGCCAAAGTCAATATTTCACCAAGGGGGAAACAGAGCCAGAATACAAGACAGAGAGGGGCCAGAGGCTGGCCACACCACCTGACCGTGCGGCCAAGCCTGGACCGTGCCAGGGGGTGGTGTAGCCGCCTAGGGCACCCCCTCGGCCTCCCCTTTCGCCTATAATATGCCTCCAATACAGAAACCCTAAGTACCCAATAAAAATTCCACGAAAGAGTCTATAGCCGCCGTCATCTCCATCCCCAGATCGGGAGGGATCTGAAGCTCTTCCTGGCACCCTGCTGGAGGGGAGAATTCACCCTAGAGGCCTTCTTCATCACCATGACTACCTTTGGTGTGATGCGTGAGTAGTTCATCCCTAGACTACGGGTCCATGTAGTAGCTAGATGGGTGGTTCTTCTCCTTTGTGCTACCATGTTTAGATCTTGTGAGCTCCATTCATGATCAAGATCACCATTTGTAATCCTACATGTTGTGTTTGTGGGGATCCAATGGATATTGAGATGCTATTTCAGATTGATTATTGATTCTATCATGTCTTTGTTATTTGTGATCTTGCATGCTCTCCGTTGTTAGTAGATATCTTGGCTGAGTAGATGCTAGCAACTCCAAGAGGGGGCATTTATGCTCGATAGTGGGTTCATGCCTCTAGGAATCTGGGGAAGTGACAGAAATCTCTAAGGTACTAGATGTGCTTTTGCTACTAGGGAGAAAACAGCAATCCTTTGTTCATAGAACAATCGTATTGTTTACTTTACACATAATGCTTAATGCAATTATCTGTTGCTTGCAACTTAATACTGGAGGGGGTTTGGATGATAACCTGAAGGTGGATTATTAGTCATAGATGCAGTTGGATTACGGTCTATGTATAATGTTGTAATGCCCAATCAAGTCTCATAGGAGTCAAGATGATTAGTATATGCATGTATGCTTTCTCGATGTTTGTCAATTGCCCCGCTGTAATTTGTTCACCCAACATGTTATCTATCTTAAGGAGAATCACCACTAGTGAACTATGGATCCTGGTCATTTCTTTTACAATCAATCTACAAGCTATTTACATTTTTATGTTTACTTTATGCAAGCTATTACTATCTTCCACACAATACGTTTTCAGTAAAACTGGTGAGATTGACAACCTCACTATAAGTTGGGGGCAAAGTTCTATGGTTGTGTTGTTCATGATTCCAAGTTGGAAACAACACCTTGGAGGTGTTTCCTTGCTCCTACTGGTTCCATAACCTTGGTTTAATAACTGAGGGAAAACTTGTTGTTGTGCTCATCATACTTTCCTCTTGGGGTTCCCCAATGAGCTCGATATATTTTGGGCCATTAGCGGACCCAGGCCAGCGTCGTTATACGTGACCAGGGCGAGCAGCCTCAGCATGCCAGAGAGCACAACAGCAATGAAGGACACAAGAGCAGATCCCATAAGGATCTGCCACGTCCGACAAGCAACCGTGACAAGCGTGAAGAGTCGCAGGAGGGCCATAGCAAGAAGGCTAACCCACCGCCTCCACCGCCACCTAGCATCCATCATGGCGGAGGCCATGGCGGATCTCACAAATCGCGCCACAACTCCCCTCTCCATGACGGAAAAGGGAAGCAACCAGAGCCATATGACACACGATCGCGGCTGGACAAGATCCAAGAAGCTCGGGAGCTCCCATACCTTGGGCCACGTTGTTTTGGACTAGTAATACGGGTCACAGCTTACCCCAAGGGTCTCCGGATAGACAAGACCATCAAGCCCTACAACGGCACTGCCAGGCCAGCAACGTGGTTGTAGGACTACAACGAACCGATTCACATCGCAGGGGGAAACCCCAATGTCGCCTGTTGTCGGTTTGATGACAAGTACGCCATGAGGGGGTCCTCGAGGCGTGCAGAAGAGAGGGGTGTGAGACGCAGGTGTTCCGGGATGGTGAGCACACAAGTTTACCCCGGTTCGAATCTGCCAGCTTTGGACGAATCCTAGTCCTGCTAGCAATCCAATAATACGACAAAGCTGGAATATGGGTTACAAGGGTTCGCCTATGCGAGTTGAGATTGTAGACTATTGAGAGTTGCCCTAAAGGCTCTCCCTAGGACGGCTTATATAGATATCCGGCCTAGGGTTTACAGGAGAGATCTATCCGGCTATGACTAAGAGTCGGTTACAGAGTACATCTTGAACTGCAAGTAACACTATGGGCCTAAGTCGGTAAGTCTTCTGGGCCTTCCCCTAGCCGGACTGGACTCCGTCTCTTCTCCCTGACTGGGCCGCCCGTGAAGCAAAGCTCTAACCTAAAGTGGGCCACCCTGGTCAGTGAGGAACTGTGAGGATACCTGAAAAGTATATCCCCAACAGCAGCCCCCGGAAGTCTCCAAGATCCAAAGTCGGATTCATCATTGTCTAGCTTGATCTTCAGCTTGCAGAATCTTGAAGGGTTCCTAAAAGTTCACAACAAAGAATACAATCCGGGTCTTCAAATAAGTCGGACCTGTCAACATGTTACTCGGATTTTCTAGCTTAATATTCAAACTTAAGCCGGAACTTGGTCTCCGACGTCATCTAACACTGGCCATGGTCAAGTCACGTCATCTGACAAACATCCTGTTAGCACGACCGTTGGTGGGTCCATCTTTCGCGGAACCGAGGCGTCGTTTCAATGCGTACGCAGAGATCGAGGTGACGTAATCATCGCGTGGGTCCTTCTCAGTTCCTTCCACGATGCGTGGCGTTTACACAGTGCCGTTTGCACGAATCTTGGCACGGTTAGGTGGCTATAAGGGGTGAGGATTCTCTCTCTCCCATCTTCACCTGTTCCTCTTGCCGTTTCTTCTCCTCCACTTCTCCCTCGCGCATAGAGCTCTCTCGCCTCCCAGTTTCCTAGTGCCACCCATCCAAGGTCACCGGCGCATCAGAAAAATGGCTTCCTCATCATCATCCGGCTTGGCAGCGGCAGTGGCAGCGGCGGCGGCGATGGCAGCGGCAGAGAAGGAGAGCAACTGGGGGGTTTGGATCCCATGCCTTCTTGATGATGAGAAACTCCATGGCGTGGAGAATGAAGGTCTCCTCCGCGCTGGTGACTGGTGGAGCGGTTTCAGCGAAACCATCCCCAACCCGCATGCCGACGAGCGGGTACACTTCGGCACCCACCTCGACAAAGGTTTGTCTTTCCCTCCCTCGGAATTCTTTTCCGAGGTGATTGATCACTATGGTGTTCGACTCCACCATCTTCCCCCGAACTCCATCTTAGAGATGAGTTCTTACGCAGCTTTATGCGAGGGGTTTCTCGGCATTAGGCCGAGTCTCACTTTGTTCGGGTACTATTTTCATGTCCGGAGAAACTCCATCACTGCCGGTAATCCTTATATTACCGGCACTATTAGCCTTTCAGTTTGACGTGAGCGTAGTTATCCTCGCATCTTAGCTAGTGAGTCGGTCAAACAATGGTCGACCACTTTATTTTATCATAAGGACATTCCTGCTCCCGGCAAAGCTACTACTTTGCCGGCTTTCATCGACGGAGCCGCCACGGCCCAACCGTCTTGGGAGGAGGCCCCTCCGGCTCTCAGTGACGATCTGATCCTCGCCAAGAGGGAGATCGAATATCTGATAAAACACAAGGGATTGAAGGGATCCGACTTGGTCCAATGCTAGGTGGCATGCCGGATCCAGCCTCTCCAATACCACGGCAACCGTCTGATGCATTCCATCACGGTGTCGAAGAATGATTCCCTCCACATCAGCCCCAGTGCTTTGAAGCCACAGGATTACATAAGCCAAATTAAATGGCTGATCAAGGAGCGGATCGAGAGAAGAATTCCGGACTTGTCTCTGGACATGCACACAGCAGAAGACCCTGTAGTGCCGGTAAACTTTTAACTGTAAACCCTTTTTATGTGTTTCATCTTTTAGTTATTTTGCAATACTGAGATATTATCTTGTTTTCAGCTTGCCGACCTCCTCGAGTCGGAATTTGCTCCAATCGAGGGATATCCTCCACAGTTTTCTCAGGAGGTGGAACTAGTCCCACTGTCGGACGTTGTGCCCAAAAAGCGCAAAGCTCCGACTGTGGCAGTCGGCACAAAGGAAGTGCCAGTCGTGAAGAGGTAACTTTCAACACAACTTCCGCCTTTGTACTTTACTCGTAATTTCTTCCGAGATGTAATGTTTTCTGTTATTTTACATTCCCAGAGCTAAGCAGCTCATCAAGGGCAAGGGGAAGGGAACTTCTTCGAAGACCTTGGGGTGGATGAAGCTGACTATCGCTTCTCCTGCCACGACTCCTCCGACTACTGCCCCACAACCTTCTGCAATGCCGGTAATCACACCATCGCCGGTTGTCACAGAAGATCCGGCTCCTTCAATGGAGCTAGCGACCCTTGAGTCACAGACTGACGCCACCATGGGTGGCTCAGGTTTAGATAATGGTGAACCCTCTTCGGGTAATGATCCCTCGGCAGAGACTTTCATCGAAAACCTCCTAAATAATCTGGGACTTGCCAAATTTGGCCTGTCTCGGAAATCTGCGGAAGAGATCTAGCGGCTAGCCCAGCAATGCCTGGAGAGCCGTAACCTCTCTGCCGAAGAAGAAGCACAAGAGGTGGAAGACATCAAGTACTCCGACCTTCTTGAGCAAGTCCGCCTTCGCGACGAGGGACTAAGAGCTGGTGTGCTTCCACCACCTCTGGTTATTCCACTCACCCTCGCCGAGAAGGTTACCACCGAAGTGAACATGTGCCTGAGCAAGCTCACACATGAACATCATGTAAGTCGGAATTCGAACTCACGATTTGCTTTATTGTATTTCATATCATATCCTCTAGCCCCCAAGCATGAAGTAGGATATACAATCCGGGTTTATGCTTCCCTAGGATGCCAAAGAACGAACTAGTGTAGCCCCCAAGGCTCGTGCTGATATTAGTATAAATATTAGCCTGAGTCTTTAGTAGACTTCTGACTCTGGGTATTCTGACTTACAGAAAGTTAATTCATATAACCAGGATTTGTTGAAGAATATCTGTAAAAGCAGAGAGAGATCAAAGCTCTCCGACTTGAATATCTGTAATTCATATGACCCACAAGTATAGGGGATGTATCGTAGTATTTTCGATAAGTAAGAGTGTCGAACCCAGCGAGGAGCAGAAGGTGCTGGCTAGTGGTATGGATCAGGAATTCTCTGCAAATACTTAGCAAACAGATTTTTAGGGGTTTTTGATAATGCAAGTAAACAAAGTACGAGCAAATAAAAGACAGTAAGAATAAATGCAGCAAGTGGCCCAATCCTTTATGCAGCAAAGGACAAGCCGGGTGTATTACTTAAGATGACCAAACGTTCTCGAGGACACATGGGAAGACTGTCAAGTGCTTTCGCTTCATATAGTTGATTAATCTTCTTTAGCTTGCTAAGTGTTGTGTGGGTGAACCTGTGCTAATGTACCGACCTTCCTAGGACTAATACATACTTGTGATTATACCCCTTGCAAACATCCGTAAGTACAAGAAAGTAATTAAGGTAGAAACCTAACCACAGCTTTAAACTCTAAGACCCTTACGTCCCTTGTGCAATGGTTTCCTAACGGGGGTTCAGGTTTCTGTCACTCCGGCAACCCCTACGATTAGTAGCCAAATACACAATGCATTCCCCTAGGCCCATATAGGTGAAGTGTCATGTAGTCGATGTTCACATGACACCACTAGAAGAAGTACACCACAACTTAAATAACAATCTATTGAATCTTTCTCAACGCAACTCCACTCCTAACAACAAGACTTCTCCCATGTCCTCAAGAACAAAACGAACTACTCACAAGACATCATATGGATCATGATCAGAGATGGAATAATGATGTATAACAATCTGAACATAAACAATAATTCAACGGTTCACTCAATAGCATCAACTACAAAGAGTAATCAACACCGGGAAAGTTTCCCCTATGAACTATGCAAGATTCAACTCAATTGTTACAGCAATACGGAGATGGTGATGAGGGTGCTGATGGTGATGATGGTGGTGGTGATGATGATGATACCGATGAAGTCCAGCTTGATGGTGGTGTTGATGGCGACAATCTCCCCTCTCCGGGAAGGAATTCCCCCGGCAGAAATCTGTCTGCCGGAGAGATCTTTCTCTCTCGGTGTTTTCCGCCCCGCAGAGGCGGCGGAATCTTTCTGTGGTCGCTCCCCGAGTCTTAGGGTTTCGGGAGGATGATATACACCAGAGGGGAGAGGTTGGAGTGGGCCAGGGCGGCCACACCACCTCCAGGCGCGGCCTAGGCCTGCCCGCGCCATGGGGTGGTGTGGGCCCCTGTGGCCCACCTCCTCTCCATCTTCTGGCATCTTTAGTCTTCTGGAAAAATAGGATTTTTCGTATATTTTCCCGGATTTTCTGATCTTCACGAATTTTGCCTCCAAACAGCACCTTTTCCATCCTGACTGCAGCGGTCCATCCTCCAAAAGTCATCAACCATGCAAAAATAGATGAAATAACATAAGTATTACCTCTCAATACGAAATATATCAATGAATAATAGTGAATTAAGACATAGAATAGTGATGCAAAATGGACATATCAACTCCCCCAAGCTTAGAATTCGCTTGTCCCCAAGCGAAACTGAGCTCAATAAACATGGCCTCAGGTTTATGGAGTGAAGAGTCGATAAAAGAATACGGATAAGAAGCATCACATTCATCAAATACATAGATCATAATAGAAGACAACTCACTATTATATAACTCAACTTGTAATAGGTAAAGGAAACACAATAAAGATACATAAAGTGAATCATAATTGGTAATGGCAAACTTAGCTCTTGGTCGAAAAATAGTTGATAAATAGCTGAAGTTCACAAATAGCTGGTTTTCAAAGAAAGCTTTCAAAGTAGTAAACATCAAGATAAGAGCAATGTGCAAAACAAGGAACATAAGAGACATGGTTGAATAAATCATCATATGAATGAATGAAACACATCAACTCAAAATACTTGCCGAGATAGAAGGGAATAGGTTTACTGACTCAACTACAAAGTAAAAGAAAGGCCCTTCGCAGAGGGAAGCGGGGATTGCAAGTCTCATAAAGAGCTCCCAAAAATTATGATACTTACTAGCTTTCAGCTCTCATTGCCCCTATCATAGGCATCTTTAGGTGATTAAGGTTAAAGTGATCAAAAATGAGGATATGCATTGACAAGTTGTAAATTGAGAATCTCAAGTCCCTTGAATACGAGGGCCGCTCCTCATGCAACCCAAGTTTAGTCACTGGTAAGTTCTTGTCATCATAAGCATATGTGTATCATAGAGAACCACCAACGGGGTACCCCTTGCCCGATGATACGGAAGAATCACCATATCAAAATGACAAGGCAAGCAGACAACAAGTATCTCAGCAATCTTCTTATTTACCATGGGAATATGGTGCTTTTTTCTCTCTTTCCTCTTTTCATAATCTCTTTTTTCTTTCTTCTTTTTTTCTCAATATAGGACTCTTTTTTGTATAAGAAGAATGCTTCATAGATACTCGTTATGGTTACGCTGCAGGTTTCCACCATGTCAGCATGGATTAGACCAGTGGCCCAGGCGTTTTTCTAACACACATGTATAACTCCATGGACTTACAAGCTCCCCTTTCATTTCACACCGACGACATCCATAGACAAAAGAACATGATATCAACTTGGTAAAAAGTACCAGTGCAATGTTGAAAGCGTTCCCCATGACAACATGGTTCTACTAATTCACAACTTACAAAGCGCAAGCATATACGCAACATAGGTGAGCACAATGGTTCAAGTTTATTAAGTGCAAGAAAGTAAAGTGTGCCATCAAGTTGGTGAGAGCTTTAATCACTAATTTTCTCATAACAAGTTTAATTTGGGAGATAGATAAAACAAGAATTTACTTGGAATAGCAATAATGCTACTAGGTAGGTATGGTGGACGCAAATGGCAAAGGTTTTGGTTTAAAGGAGGTGGATGCATGAGAATAATACCCTCTCAGTACAAGTTTTTGGCTAGCAACGCTGGGTAGCAAGTATAAGAGTTGAAGGAAACAAACAAACATACAAGTGATAAAGGCAAACATGCAATCTTCCTTGGAAGCACAAAAGATCTTAACTAGAGAATACTAAACTTATGAGCAAATCAAGAAAGAAAGATGATGAAATTATTTTTCTCTAGAGTACTTTGATGACCCACAAGTATAGGGGGTGTATCGCAGTATTTTCGAGGGAAGTGAAACCCAATTTATTGATTCGACACAAGGGGAGCCAAAAAATATTTATAAGCCTTAACAGCTGAGTTGTAAATTCAGCTGCACCTGGAAACAATCTTGCTCACAGCAGTTTATCAGTAGCAATAGTTTTGTAGTAGGAAAAGTGAAGTAACAGAAGTAGTAAAGCAAAGACAGTAGTAACAAAAGCAGTAAACGGTGGGATTCGAGTGCGGTAGGCATAGGGATGGATGGACGGGCGTTGCATGGACAAGACAATTCACATAGCAATCAGAACATAGGGCCATTGCAGATAAATAAGATAAAGCACCCAAGTACTAGACAATCCTAGGCATGTGTTCCATATATAGTCATACGTGCTCGCAATGAGAACTTGCACAACATCTTTTGTCCTGCCAGCCCGTTTGCAGCGGGGCCTCTAGGGAACTACTAGCAATTAAGGTGCTCCTTTTAATAGAGCACCGGAGCAAAGAATTAACACTCCGTGAACACATGTGATCCTTACATCAGAGCCATTCCCTTCCGGTTATCCCGATTTCTGTCAGTTCGGGGCCATAGGTTCCGGACAATAACGTGTGTATACAACTTGTAGATAAGACCAGAAAAAATACTATCATAATGAATCAATAATAAATTCAGATCTGAAATCATGGCACTCGGGCCCTAGTGACAAGCATTAAGCACAACAAGTTGCAACAAAGTCATAAAGCACTAATAAAAGATACTAGGCACCATGCCCTAACAATCTGATGCCATTACATGAACGATATCATCCAATCCCTACCATCCTCATAGCCTACAGCGGGGGATTACTCACTCATAGATGGGGGAAGCATGGATGGTCGATGGAGAAGCGATGGTGATGATGATGGCGATGATCTCCTCCAATTCCCCGTCCCGGCAGGGTGCCAGAACGGAGTTTCTGGTGCTGTTTTGTGGAATCTGGTGTTGGCGGCGGAGCGGAACTCCTTCTGGAAAAATGTCGAACTCCCCAAGGTTTTTTGGTCAGAAGGCTTCTTATAGGCGAAGAGGGGGACTGAGGGGGTGCCTGGGGCCACCACACCATGCCCTGGCGCGGCCATGCCCAGCCCGCGCCTGGGGCTGGTGTGGCCAGGCCCTGGCCCTCCTTCGTCTCGTATTCTGGCTCCGTGAGTCTTCTGGAAAAACAAGCACTTTGGCTTTTTTCCCGTCCAATTCCGAGAATATTCATTTTCTGACTTTCCTGGAACCAAAAACAGCAGAAAACAGGCAGCTGGCACTGTGGCTCTTGTTAATAGGTTAGTCCAAGAAATCATATGAAAAGTACTCCAAAGTGTGGACAAAACACAAGAAAGTGGATAAAACCAAGCATGGATCATCAAAATTATAGATACATTTGCAATGTATCAACATCCCCAAGCTTAACTCCTTCTCGTCCTCGAGTAGGTAAGTGATAAAAAGAAAGAATAATTTTTGAGGTGACATGCACCATCAAAGACTTGATCAAAGTATTTGTAAAACATTCAAAGCTGGGATCATAGTGCGTCAATCATAACATGAAAGACAAAGTTCTAGCAATAAGACAAAGAAACTATGATGCAACATGAAAAGGCACAAACAAAAGATTCATGAATAACAATGCTTTGCAAGACGTTTGTTTGTTTCACATAAAGAAAACATAGCATAGTGGCATTCTGCTTGTCCCTCAAAGAGTAGCAAACATAAATGCATAGGACACCTTCAAAGTTCACAAGAGTGACTAGATGCAAATAGTTTAAAACAAGCAATATCAAGGTATGCATCAATCAACAAGTCTTGGGACAATGCACATAGAACTAAGAATGGCCACTATGCTCTCAAGAAAGTGCTCATAGAATGTGTTGAGACTCAACAAGGAAATGAAAAAGGTTTTGAAAAGTTTGAAAGGCTTCCAAATGCTGAAAGTATGGTACTCATTAGCTTTGAGCTCTCATTGCCCCTATCATAAGCATCTTTAATGTGGTTAAGGTTAAAGTGACACAACTAAGAGGATATGCTTGACAAGTTATAAATCAAAGTCTCATGCCCCTTACTTACGAAGACCGATCCTCATGCTACTCAACTTCAGTCACGAGTAAGCTCTTGTCATTGTAAGTATATATGTATCATAGAGAACCGCCAACGGGGTACCCCTTGCACATGATACAGGAGCTATCCCATAATCAAAATGACAAGGCAAGCAGACAATGAGCATCTCAGCGATCTTTTTATTTACTATGTGCATAGATTTTTATTGAGGATGCTTCATAGAATGCTCATTATGGTTATGCTGCAAGTTTCCACCATGATTAGGCATGGCTTAGGCTAGCGGCCCAGGCATTTCTCTAGCATACATACAAACTCTGTGATCTTACAAGTTCCACTTTTATTTCACACCGCCGGGATCCGTAAGCAAAAGACCATGATGTCAACGAGGTACTAAGTACCAATGCAATGTTGAAAGCGTTCCCCATGATACATGGTTCTGCTAACTTCAACTTATAAAGCGCAAGCATATACGCAACAAAGAAGGACGCAATGGTTCAGGTTTATTAAATGCAAGAAAGTAAAGTGTGCCATCAAGTTCGTGAGAGCTTTACTAACTAACTTTCTCATAACAAGCAAACATTTTATTCGGAATAAAACAACGCATATTGAATATGCACGGAAGTAGCAAATGATGCTAATAGGTAGGTATGGTGGACACTTTGGCAATATTTGGTTTTAGGGAGTTGGAAACATGAGTAAAACATACTCAGTGAAAGTGAAGGCTAGCAATAGTAAGGGAGCGACAAACGAGAGAGCAATAATGGCCATAATCATGTAGAGTGACAAAACATCATTGATCAAAGCATAAAGTGATACTACAAGTTGAAAACTAAAGGATCATAAAGGCTTATGGTGACTTGAGATAGTCATAACATGGTGTGAGCATGTGCCAAGTCAACCCAGATAAAGCATCAAAGGAGAATACCACTATACTATGCTTTAATATGCTAAAACAACGCATGATTCATCCAAGGCACATTAAGCAATCTCAATTATTTATAACAAGTCATGCTACAGCAAAGAATACTAAGCATAAATCCAAAACAATATCAAGCATGGCATGACAAAGCATAGGCACAGTCAAAAACAAACTCTCTTTACAACTTAAGCATGAGCTTTTCCTACTCTTTTCCAATTCAAACCAAACCATTTGAAAAACAATTCATAAAAGAGGAGGTCCAACCAATTTATTCAGAAAACTAAGAAAACCACGCAAACTAAAAATCAAAACGAAAAACGAAAAATGAAAAAGAAGACGCTCCAAGAACAACACAACTATGCATGAAACAAATAAAAATGAAGTGGTTGGAAGAAACCTGAGATTTTTATTGATGAAGAAGGGGATGCCTTGGGCATCCCCAAGCTTTGACGCTTGTACTTCTTGGATATTTCTTGGGGTGACACGCGTGGCATCCCCAAGCTTGAGCTTTAGTCCATCCTTCATCTCATTACTCATTCCTTCCATACACCTGAAATTTTTCCTTCATACAAAACTTCACACAATCTCATTAGCAACATTAGTGCACTTAAGATAAATAAGTCTTAAGGTTCAGTTCTAACACCAAATAAACTTCCATTAGAACACTAGCTACTGTAGCACTTCCCTCAAAAATCTCAATTCCCCAAAAGAACTTAAGAAGGAACTAACAAGAAGCAAATGCAGAAAATGGCAGAAATCTATCAAAACAGACCAGCAGGTAAAGACGAATTTTTTTCAAAGACATTCTGTTGCTCAAATTAAAAAGTGTTGAACTAACGAAAGCTAGATAACAACCTGGGGCATAAGCACAAACAATTACAGCTCAATATGACATACAGAGCTATCTCACAATTTTTTACGGTGAAGCACAGAAATCTGTTTCGGGACGACAACTTTCCCAATCATCACTTCACTCTCATTAGAGGCTACTCTTGGCACAAAAAGCAAATAAAAAGGATAAGGAGCGGTTATTACTGAGGTAATAACATCCAAGAATCATCTAAAACTTTTGTGTTATCTCCCAATAAGTACTTTTCTTTAATGCCTTTAAGTTAGGCATAAGCAAAAACTAGAATGGATAGAATAGAAGTAAACAGAAATAATCATAGTAAAAACATTGTTTTGTTCAATGAAATCCTTTTGTTAACAAGGTTTATCAGGTCTTGCTACCAAAACAATTTCATATGAGACAAAACTTTGTATTCCACTAATGATTATGTTACCTCAACCTTGATAGCAATGGTCCCAATCATAATAGTTTCAAATTTTTCTCTTGGTATGGGACAATATATTTCTCCAACTTGAATGCCTTCAACATGTTCAATTGAATTCAAAACATAAGTCCCTTAATTCTTCTTGAGGAAATAGAAAATGTCTTCCTTGTCATGAACATTGAAGGTCACCTTCCCTTGATTATAATTAATAACAGCTCCTGCAGTATTTAAGAAAAGGTCTCCCAAGAATAATAGACATATTATCATCTTCAGGCATAAAAGTTTGAGAGGATGCTCTCATAAGAAATATGAGTTGAAGTAAAAGAGAGCATCAAGGAGAAAATTCAAAACACATTTAAGTCTAACCCACTTCCTATGCATAGGAATCGTGTAAGCAAATAACAAAGTGACAGACATAGGAAGATAAAACAAGAGTAACTTCAAAACTTTCAGCACATAGAGAGGTGTTTCAATACCATGAAAGCTTCCACAACCATATTTTCCTCTCTCATAATAATTTTCAGTAGCGTCATGAAGAAAGAAACTCAACAATATAACTATCACATAAAGCATGCTCTTCATGATCTACAAGCACTAGAGCTTTATTATAAACATTTTCAAGAGAAACCTCGGGAACATAACATTCATTCTCCTTTAGTAAGCAAGGGGGACAATCAAATAATGTAAGGGATAAAGAGTTAATCTCATTAGAAGATAGGTATGGGTAGCTAATCCATTCTTCCTCCTTTTGTTCATCACTCTCCTCCTCTTTTTCATCTAATGAGATTTCAGGTTCATCAATTTCTTCTTCCATAGGATCCTGCAAGGCATTAGTCTCTTCCATTTGTGGAAAGCATCTATTAAAATATTCAAGAATATAGCCATTTTCATCCTTGTAATTATCAAAGCAAAATTTAATTATACCATACACCTCATATTTGTAAGGTGAATCATCAATATTTTCAAGCAAACTAGCAAGTTCAAAAGCACCCTTCCAAGCAATAAATTCTTCAATTTGTTCCGCATCATAAAAGTCATAAATTCCTTTAGCATAGGAAGATATGGTATCATTATCACTATACTCACATTGAAAATGGAGGTGTTTATACCTCTTTCTGCAACAAGACTCATTACAGCAATAAGTAACATTATAAGTAGAGCACACGTTCCTAGCAATGGTATACAATCTATCGATTTGTTCCCATAAGAGTTTCCCTTTTTGTGACAAGCGGTGTTCCTTATAATAATATTTTGATCTTCCGTGAACCCACCTTACCAATAAGCTTCAGTTTCAAAGAAACCAACCATTGCCAACAAGCATGATAAAGCAAGACAATAACAGACCAACGAAAATAATACACTAGAGTAGGAACTAATTTTTTTTGTATTTTTTTATAAAGAAACAAGCAAACAAGGAGAAAGATAAAGTTAGCTTGAACAATAGTTATTCCAAGTGAACTTGATAAATAAAGCTATGCTCCCCAGCAATAGCGCCAGAAAATAGTCTTGATGACCCACAAGTATAGGGGGTGTATCGCAGTATTTTCGAGGGAAGTGAAACCCAATTTGTTGATTCGACACAAGGGGAGCCAAAGAATATTTATAAGCCTTAACAACTGAGTTGTCAATTCAGCTGCACCTGGAAACAATCTTGCTCACAGCAGTTTATCAGTAGCAACAGTTTTGTAGTAGGAAAAGTGAAGTAACAGTAGTAGTAAAGCAAAGACAGTAGTAACAAAAGCAGTAAACAGTGGGATTCGAGTGCGGTAGGCATAGGGAAGGATGGACGGGCGTTGCATGGACAAGACAATTTACATAGCAATAAGAACATAGGGCAATTGCAGATAAATAAGATAAAGCACCCAAGTACTAGACAATCCTAGGCATGTGTTCCATATATAGTCATACGTGCTCGCAATGAGAACTTGCGCAACATCTTTTGTCCTGCCAGCCCGTTTGCAGCAGGGCCTCTAGGGAACTACTGGCAATTAAGGTGCTCCTTTTAATAGAGCACCGGAGCAAAGAATTAACACTCCGTGAACACATGTGATCCTCACATCAAAGCCATTCCCTTCCGGTTATCCCGATTTCTATCACTTCGGGGCCATAGGTTCCGGACAATAACGTGTGTATACAACTTGTAGATAAGACCAGAAACAATACTATCATAATGAATCAATAATAAGTTCAGATCTGAAATCATGGCACTCGGGCCCTAGTGACAAGCATTAAGCACAACAAGTTGCAACAAAGTCATAAAGCACTAATAAAAGATACTAGGCACTATGCCCTAACAATATGATGCCATTACATGAACGATCTCATCCAATCCCTACCATCCCCATAGCCTACAGCGGGGGATTACTCACTCATATATGGGGGAAGCATGGATGGTCGATGGAGAAGCGATGGTGATGATGATGGCGATGATCTCCTCCAATTCCCCGTCCCGGCAGGGTGCCAGAACGGAGTTTCTGGTGCTGTTTTGTGGAATCTGGTGGTGGCGGCCGAGCGGAACTCCTAGAAAAACGTCGAACCCCCCAAGGTTTTTAGGTCAGAAGGCTTCTTATAGGCGAAGAGGGGGACCGAGGGGGTGCCTGGGGCCACCACACCATGCCCTGGCGCAGCCAAGCCCAGCCCGCGCCTGGGGGTGGTGTGGCCAGGCCCTGGCCCTCCTCCGTCTCGTATTCTGGCTCCGTGAGTCTTCTGGAAAAACAGGCACTTTGGCTTTTGTCCCGTCCAATTCCGAGAATATTCATTTTCTGACTTTCCTAGAACCAAAAACAGCAAAAAATAGGCAGCTGGCGCTGTGGCTCTTGTTAATAGGTTAGTCCAAGAAATCATATGAAAAGTACTCCAAAGTGTGGACAAAACACAAGAAAGTGGATAAAACCAAGCATGGAGCATCAAAATTATAGATATATTTGCAATGTATCAACATCCCCAAGCTTAACTCCTTCTCGTCCTCGAGTAGGTAAGTGATAAAAAAAGAATAATTTTTGAGGTGACATGCACCATCAAAGACTTGATCAAAGTATTTGTAAAACATTCAAAGCTGGGATCATAGTGCTTCAATCATAGCATGAAAGACAAAGTTCTAGCAATAAGACAAAGAAACTATGATGCAACATGAAAAGGCACAAACAAAAGATTCATGAATAACAATGCTTTGCAAGACGTTTGTTTGTTTCACATAAAGAAAACATAGCATAGTGGCATTCTGCTTGTCCCTCAAAGAGTAGCAAACATAAATGCATAGGACACCTTCAAAGTTCACAAGAGTGACTAGATACAAATAGTTTAAAACAAGCAATATCAAGGTATGCATCAATCAACAAGTCTTGGGACAATGCACATAGAACTAAGAATGGCCACTATGCTCTCAAGAAAGTGCTCATAGAATGTGTGGAGACTCAACAAGGAAATGAAAAAGGTTTTGAAAAGTTTGAAAGGCTTCCAAATGATGAAAGTATGGTAATCATTAGCTTTGAGCTCTCATTGCCCCTATCATAAGCATCTTTAATGTGGTTAAGGTTAAAGTGACACAACTAAGAGGATATGCTTGGCAAGTTATAAATCAAAGTCTCATGCCCCTTACTTACGAAGACCGATACTCATGCTACTCAACTTCAGTCACGAGTAAGCTCTTGTCATTGTAAGTATATACGTATCATAGAGAACCGCCAACGGGGTACCCCTTGCACATGATACATGAGCTATCCCATAATCAAAATGACAAGGCAAGCAGACAATGAGCATCTCAGTGATCTTTTTATTTACTATGTGCATAGATTTTTATTGAGGATGCTTCATAGAATGCTCATTATGGTTATGCTGCAAGTTTCCACCATGCTGCAAGTTTTTTCTAGACGTATTAACAGTCTTTTGCAAGATAGATTTAATTTCTCTATTTGATAACTCTACTTGTCCGCTAGTTTGGGGGTGATAAGCTGAATCAATTCTGTGATTAACATCATATTCAACGAGGGTCTTTCTAAAACCGCCATGAATGAAATGAGAACCCCCATCAGTCATGAGATAACTAGGCACTCCAAACCTGGGAAAGATGACGTCCTTAAGCATTTTTAGAGAAGTCTCCCCGTCAGCACTCTTTGTAGGAATGGCTTCTACCCACTTAGTAACATAATCAACAGCAACAAGAATATGAGTGTAACCTTTCGAAGGAGGGAAAGGACCCATAAAGTCGAATCCCCAACAATCAAAAGGTTCAATAACTAGAGAGTATTTCATAGGCATTTCATTGCGTCTAGAAATATTACCAACACGCTGACATTCATCACAAGATAAAACAAATTTTCTTGCATCTTTAAAAACGGTAGGCCAGTAGAAACCTGATTGTAGCACCTTTTGTGCAGTTCTATCTCCTGCATGATGTCCTCCATAGGCGCTACCATGACATTTACGCAATATCTCTTTTTCTTCATATTCTGGAACACATCTTCGCGTAATACCATTAACTCCTTCTTTGTATAAGTGTGGGTCATCCCAAAAATAATGCCTCAAATCATAAAAGAACTTTCTTCTTTGCTGAGCTGTAAAAGTTGGAGGCAAATACTTGGAGACAATAAAGTTAGCATAATCAGCATACCAAGGACTTCCTCGCGAACTCACCCCTACTGCAGCCAACTGTTCATTTGGGAAACTATCATTAATAGGCATAGGATCAAAAGAGATGTTTTCCAAACGAGGTAAATTATCAGCTACAGGGTTTTCAGCACCCTTCCTATCTACTATGTGTAGATCAAACTCTTGTAAAAGCAGTACCCATCTAATAAGCCTAGGCTTAGCGTCCTTCTTTGTCATAAGATATTTAATAGCAGCATGATCAGTATGGATGGTTACTTTTGAGTCCACAATATAGGGCCTAAACTTATCACAGGCAAAAAAAACAGCTAGAAATTCCTTTTTAGTAGTGGCATAATTCCTTTGAGCAGCGTCTAGAGTCTTACTAGCATAATGGATAACGTTTAACTTTTTATCAATACGTTGCCCAAGGACAGCCCCTACAGCAAAATCACTAGCATCACACATTATTTCAAAGGGTAAACTCCAATCAGGTGGTTGAACAATAGGGGCTGTAGTTAAAGCCTTCTTAAGAGTTTCAAAAGCTTCCCTGCAATCATCATCAAAAACAAAAGGTACATCTTTTTGAAGAAGATTAGTGAGAGGTTTTGATATCCTAGAGAAGTCTTTAATAAACCTCCTATAGAAACCAGCATGACCAAGGATACTATGAATACCTTTGATGTCTCTTAGACATGGCATCTTCTCAATTGCCTCAACCTTAGCTCTATCAACTTCTATGCCTCTTTCAGAAACTTTATGCCCAAGAACAATCCCTTCATTAACCATGAAGTGGCATTTCTCCCAATTAAGAACAATATTAGTTTCTTCACATCTCTGCAAAATTTTATCAAGGTTGTGCAGACAATTATCAAAAGAAGTTCCATAGACATAAAAGTCATCAATGAACACTTCTACAATTTCCTCACAAAAACCATGAAAGATAGTAGACATGCACCTTTAGAACGTAGCAGGAGCATTACATAAACCAAAAGGCATACGTCTATAAGCATAAGTTCCATAAGGGCAAGTAAAAGTAGTTTTTTCTTGATCTTGTTGTTTAACAGCAATTTGAGAAAACCAGAATAACCATCAAGAAAACAAAAATGGGTCTTTTTAGACAACCTTTCCAACATTTGATCAATAAAAGGAAGCGGGTAGTGATCTTTCTTAGTAACTTTATTGACTTTCCTAAAATCAATGCACATCCTATAGCCTACCACTATTCTTTGAGGAATAAGCTCATCATTATCATTAGGGACAACGGTAATACCTCCCTTTTTAGGAACACAATGAACAGGACTAACCCATTCACTATCAGCAATAGGGTAAATAATACCAGCATCAAGGAGTTTCAATACCTCATTCCTTACCACTTCCTTCATCCTAGGATTTAAATGTCGTTGGTGCTCCACTACTGGCTTCGCATCTGGTTCTATATTGATAGAATGCTGACATATAGTGGGTGAAATCCCTTTTAAATCATCCAGAGTATTGCCCATAGCTCCTCGGTGTTTCTTCAAAACCTCCAACAACCTTTGTTCTTCCTTTCCTGAAAGTTTAGAGCTAATAATAACAGGATATATCTTTTTATCATCAATATAAGCATATTTAAGATCATCAGGGAGAGGTTTTAGATCGAAGACCGGGTCCTTTTTAGGTGGCAAAGTTGTACCCAAGTCTTCTACAGGCAAGTCATGCTTAAGCAACCTGGATTGACAACGGAGGATCTCGTCAATCTCATTCCTTTCTTCCATGAAGATCTCACTTTCGTGATCTTCCATAAATTGCTGCAAAGCATTGTTAGGAGCAAGAGAGATAGAAGCAAGTTGTTCAACTCTAAAATCCTCATTTTGGGTTTCCTCTTTGCGAGGTTCTTTAGTAAATTTCGAAAAATTAAACTCATAAGATTCCCCATCAAATTATTCAAGATTTTCTCCCTCTTGCAATCAATAATAGCTCCACAAGTACTCAATAAAGGAATACAAAAATGATAGGATAAGTTTTACTAGCAACTGAACCAAGTACTAGAAAATCAGGAGGATACTTGATCTTACCACAAAGGACTTCCACGTCTCGTACGATACCAATTGGAGAGATGGTCTCTCTATTAGCAAGGTGAATAACCACATCAATTTCTTCCAACTCGTAGGGACAAATTTCATGCATAATTTCTCTATAAAGCTCATAAGGAATAGCACTAGAACTTGCACCAATATCATATAAACCATAATAGCAATGATCACCAATTCTAACAGAAAGCACAGGAACACTAGCCTTTCTAGTTCTATTAGGATGTGAAACAATATTAGAAGCATCCTCACAGAAGACTATGTGCCCATCTTCTACGCTTTTAGTGACAAGGTCTTTCACAATTGCTACAACAGGTTCAATGTTTATTTGTTCATCACGTTTTACAGTTTTCTTTTCACTTTTACTGATTACATTAGTTATCATAGGATGATCCTTTACCTTATATGGGAAGGGAATCTTCTCAATATAAGGTTCAGGTAAGATATGATCAATAATGCAACACTCAGTGCTCCCAATAGGAACACGGTCAACAATATCTTTATAAGGTGCATGGTACTTATTCCATCCCCTTTTTGGAATTTCAATATAAGAAGCAAAAGATCTAAAGCAATTCGTAATAACTTGCAAATCAAGACCATAAGCATTACTAATACTTTGAAAGTCATCAGTTCCCATAAAAGATTCAATGCATTCATAATCATAATTTATACCTGACCTTCTACCTTTGTCATTCTCCCAAACTTCAGCATTGTCTTGAATACGATCTAGAAGGTCCCATTTAGCTTCTTCTTCTATACGAGTGAATGATCCAGCACAAGAGGCGTCCAATAAATCCTTGTCATGTAGAGGGAGCCTTGCATAAAAGTTGTTGATAATAATATTGTTGGGGAGCTCATGAATAGGACATTTGAGCATTAGTAACTTCAATCTCCCCCAAGCTTGAGTTGTACTCTCTCCATCAAGAGGCCAAAAGTTGTATATTTGATTCCGATCTTTATGAATCTCACTAGGAGGATAAAACTTTGAATAAAAGAGAGGCACTATTTCCTCCCATTCCAGAGCTTGACCATTCTTCAGCAGCTTATACCATTCCTCAGCTCTTCCTTTCAGTGATAATGAGAATAACTTCTTCTTAACTTGATCTGTAGTAATACCTGCACAATTGAACAACCCGCATAATTCGTGTATAAAGAGTAAATGATCACCGGGATGGACAGTTCCATCCCCAACATAGTAGTTATCCATAACACGATCAATAATTCTTGTAGGTATTTTGAAAACATCATTCTCAGTAGGTGGTGGCTTATCTACTACCTTAGCAGTGGTAGTAGCATTACCAAATAAGAAACTCAGCGAATTATCCATAACGAAAATAAAGCAACTAGCAGAAGTAAACAATACTCACAATAGAAGTTTCCTTTACCAGTTCCACTCTCCATTAATGCTTCACTCCCCGGCAACGGCGCCAGAAAATAGTCTTGATGACCCACAAGTATAGGGGGTGTATCGCAGTATTTTCGATAAGTAAGAGTGTCGAACCCAACGAGGAGCAGAAGGTGCTGGCTAGTGGTATGGATCAGGAATTCTCTGCAAATACTTAGCAAACGGATTTTTAGGGGTTTTCGATAAAGCAGGTAAACAAAGTACGAGTGAATAAAAGACAGTAGGAATAAATGCAGCAAGTGGCCCAATCCTTTATGCAGCAAAGGACAAGCCGGTTGTATTTCTTAAGATGACCAAACGTTCTCGAGGACACATGGGAAGACTGTCAAGTGCTTTCGCTTCATATAGTCGATTAATCTTCTTTAGCTTGCTAAGTGTTGTGTGGGTGAACCTGTGCTAATGTACCGCCCCATCCAATACTAATACATACTTGTGATTATACCCCTTGCAAACATCCGTAGGTACAAGAAAGTAATTAAGGTAGAAACCTAACCACATCTTTAAACTCTAAGACCCTTACGTCCCTTATGCAATAGTTTCCTAACGGGGGTTCAGGTTTCTGTCACTTCGGCAACCCCTACGATTAGTAGCCAAATACACAATGCATTCCCCTAGGCCCATATAGGTGAAGTGTCATGTAGTCGACATTCACATGACACCACTAGAAGAAGTACACCACAACTTAAATAACAATCTATTGAATCTTTCTCAACGCAACTCCACTACTAACAACAAGACTTCTCCCATGTCCTCAAGAACAAACCGAACTACTCACAAGACATCATATGGATCATGATCAGAGATGGAATAATGATGTATAACAATATGAACATAAACAATAATTCAATTGTTCACTCAATAGCATCAACTACAAAGAGTAATCAACACCGGGAAAGTTTCCCCTATGAACTATGCAAGATTCAACTCAATTGTTACAGCAATATGGAGATGGTGATGAGGGTGCTGATGGTGATGATGGTGGTGGTGATGATGATGATGATCCCGATGAAGTCCAGCTTGATGGTGGTGTTGATGGCGACGATCTCCCCTCTCCGGGAAGGAATTCCCCCGGCAGAAATCTGTCTGCTCGAGAGATCTTTCTCTCTCGGTGTTTTCCGCCCCACAGAGGCGGAAGATGATGGGTTCGTAGCATGGAAAACAAAAAATTTCTACCGCAAGAACGAACAAAACCCAGATCTAATCTAGATAAAAGCCAAGATCTAATCTATTAGACATGTGCAACGAGATAGATATGAACTAACCCTCGTAGATCCAAAAGCGTTAACGAGATTAGATCTCGTGGTTGATGTAGTCGATCACTTGCCGATCTCAAGATCGTGTGGACGATCCTTCCGGCGTCGCGTTCCGGCAGCGCTTCCGAAGTCGGTCAAGTGGATGATCCTTCCGGCGCCGCGTTTCGGCAGCGCTTCCGCAGTCGGTCACACGTGCGGAGTCGAAGCAGACCTTCCTCTCCTCGTTCCAGCGAGCAGCGGAGGTAGTAGATCTTCTCCACGGAATCCCAGCAGCACGACGGTGTGGTGGTGGTGGTGGAGTAGAGAATTCTGCAGGGCTTCGCCTATGCCTATGCAGAAGAAAGGAGGAGGAGAGAGGCGGCAGAGATTGGGAGTTATGGAGCAGGGGATGGAGGGGGCGCCCCTGCCCCTCTATTTAAAGGGGGTGAGGCGCCATGGGAGGGGGAGTCCTTGTAGGACTCCCCTCCCTCTAGGGCCGGCGGATTGGGGAGGGGGGGAGGAGTCCTCCTCCCCCACGACTCCTAGTCTTGACCCACCAGGACTCCTTGATCCCTTCCTTGGTTTTCAAGCAAACTCTAAGAAACTTTCTAGAACCTTCCGGAACATTCCGAAACCTTCTAGAACCCTCATACAAATACTCCGGAACATTTCCTAACTCAGAAAATGATCCCCAATATATGAATCTTATTCTCCGGACAATTCCGAATCTCCTCGTGATGTCCCGAATCCAATCCGAGACTCCGAACAACATTCGGTCTCCAACGCATATTCCATATCTACTTAAAACAACTTCGAACCTTAAGTGTGTCACCCTACGGTTCATGAATATGTAGACATGACAGAGACACATCTCCTATCAATAACCATCAGCGGGACCTGGAGATCCATAATGGCTCCCACATACTCAACGATGACTTCGTGATCGATTGAACCATTTACATACGAAACCAATTCCCTTTGTCTCGCGATATTATACTTATCCGAGGTTTGATCGTCGGTATCTCCATACCTAGTTCTACCTCGTTACTGATAAGTACTCTTTACTCGTTCCGTGATATGTCATCCCTTGTGACCTAGTCACATCCTTGCAAGCTAACTAGATGACATTCCACCGAGAGGGCCCAGAGCATATCTATCCGTCATATGGATGGACAAATCCCAATCTTGGTCCATGCGCTTCAACACATACTTTCAGAATACCCAATGACACCTTTATGACCACCCAGTTACGAAGCGGTGTTTGATGTCATCAAAGTACCCATCCGGTGATGGTGATTAACACAACCTCATGGTCGAAGGATTAGGTTACTATGCATTTAAGAGCTTACAGCAATACGAACTTAATGACTTGATCTTATGCTACGCTTACTATGGGTGTGTGTCCATCACATCATTCTCCTAATGATATAACCTTGTTATTAATCACATCCTTATGTCCATGATCAGGAAACCATGATCATCAATCAATCAACAAGCTAGTTCAACAAGAGGCTTACTAGGGACTCTTACATGTTTACAAAACACACATGTATTAGTGTTTCCTAATAATACAATTATAGCATGGGATGTAAACATTCATCATAAACACAAAGATATAATAATAACCACTTTTATTATTGCCTCTTGGGCATATCTCCAACAGTCTCCCACTTGCACTAGAGTCAATAATCCAGATTACATGGTAATATACCGAACACCCATGGCGTTCTGGTGTTGGTCATGCTTTGCCCTAGGGAGAGGTTTAGTCAACGGATCTGCCACATTCAGATCAGTGTGTACTTTGCAAATCTTTATGTCACCATCTCGGACATACTCGCGAATAGCGTGGAAACGTAGCTTGATGTGCTTCAGCTTGCTATGTGACCTTGGCTCCTGTGCATTAGCTATGGCACCTGTGTTGTCACAGTAGATGGCCATCGGGTCCAACACACTAGGAACCACGCCGAGTTCAGTAATGAATTCCTTCATCCAAACGGCTTCTTGTGCAGCCTCCGAAGCAGCTATGTATTCCGATTCAGTTGAAGATTTCGCCACAACGCTTTGCTTCGCACTCCTCCAGCTCACTGCAGGACCATTCAAAATAAATACGTATCCCGGCTGTGACTTTGAGTCATCCGGATCGGTGTTCCAACTAGCATCGGTGTAACCGTTTACAACAAGCTGTTCATCACCTCCATAAGAAAGAACCATATCCTTAGTCCTATTTAGGTACTTTAGGATATTCTTGACCGATGTCCAGTGCTCCATTCCAGGATCACTTTGATATCTGCTAGTCAAACTAACAGCATGTGCTCTATCCGGTCTTGTACACAGCATGGCATACATGATAGAACCTATGGCTGAGGCATAGGGAATATTATTCATTTTCTCTCTATCTTCTGCCGTAGCTGGACTTTGAGTTTTACTCAAGGTCTTACCTGACAACATGGGCATGAACCCTTTCTTGCTATCTTCCATTCTAAACTTCTTTAGAACTTTGTCCAAGTATGTACTTTGTGAAAGCGCTATTAGGCGTCTTGATCTATCTCTATAAATCTTGATGCCTAGAATGTATGCCGCTTCGCCAAGATCCTTCATTGAAAAACTATTATTCAAATAGGTTTTGACGCTATTAAGAAGTTCCATATCATTCCCAATCAACAATATGTCATCTACATATAGTACTAGGAATGCTAAAGAGCTCCCACTCACTTTCTTGTAAATACAAGCTTCTCCATAAGTTTGTATAAACCCAAAGTTTTTGATTACTTTATCAAAACGTTGATTCCAACTCCGGGATGCTTGCTTCAGTCCATAAATGGAGCGCTGAAGCTTGCATACCTTGTCAGCATCTTTAGGATCGACAAAACCCTTGGGTTGTACCATATACAACTCTTCCTCAATGTCACCATTAAGGAACGCCGTTTTGACATCCATCTACCAAATCTCATAATCGAAATGTGCAGCAATTGCTAACAAAATCCTCACAGACTTTAGCTTCGCTACTGGTGAGAAAGTCTCATCATAGTCAACTCCTTGAATTTGTCGGAACCCTTTCGCGACAAGTCGAGCTTTATAGACGGTAACATTACCATCAGCATCTGTTTTTCTCTTGAAAATCCATTTGTTCTCGACAGCCTTACGGCCATCCGGTAAGTCCACCAAAGTCCACACTTGGTTTTCGTACATGGATCCCATTTCGGATTTCATGGCTTCTAGCCATTTGTCGGAATCTGGGCTCACCATAGCTTCTTCATACGTCGCAGGGTCATCAGCGTTGTCCACCAACATGACGTTCAAGGCAGAGTCATACCAATCAGGAGTGGTACGAACCCTCGTTGACCTGCGAGGTTCAGTAGTAACTTCGTTTGAAGTTTCATGATCATTATCATTAGCTTCCTCTTCAATTGGTGCAGGCGGCACAAAAACATCTTCCGGTGCTGCGCTACTCTCAAATCTGAGAGAAGGTTCAATAACCTCATCGAGTTCTACTTTCCTTCCAGTCACCTCCTTCGAGAGAAACTCCTTCTCAAGAAAGGATCCATTCTTTGCAACGAAAACTTTGCCGTCGGATATATGATAGAAGGTATACCCAATTGCTTCTTTAGGGTATCCTATGAAGACGCATTTCTCCGCTTTGGGTTCTAGCTTATCAGGTTGTAACTTCTTTACATATGCTTCGCAACCCCAAACTTTAAGGAACGACAACTTAGGTTTCTTTCCAAACCACAATTCGTACGGTGTCGTTTCAACGGATTTATATGGTGCCCTATTTAAAGTGAATGCGGCTGTCTCTAATGCATAGCCCCAAAATGATAACGGTAAATCTGTAAGAGACATCATAGACCGAACCATATCTAAGAGAGTTCGATTACGATGTTCGGACACACCATTACGCTGTGGTGTTCCCGGCGGTGTCAACTGCGAAAGTATTCCACATTTCTTTAAATGCATGCCAAACTCATAACTCAGATATTCACCCCCGCGGACAGAACGCAGAAACTTAATCTTCTTGTTACGATGATTTTCCACTTCACTTTGAAATTCCTTAAACTTCTCGAAAGTTTCGGACTTATGTTTCATAAAGTAGACATACCCATATCTACTCAAGTCATCCGTGAAAGTGAGAACATAACGATATCCACCACGCGATGCTACACTCATCGGACCGCACACATCGGTATGTATTATTTCCAATAAGTCTGTAGCTCGCTCCATTGTACCAGAGAATGGAGTCTTAGTCATTTTTCCCATTAGACATGCTTCGCATCTTTCAAGTGATTCAAAATCAAGTGATTCAAGAAGTCCATCAGAATGGAGTTTCTTCATACGCTTCACTCCAATGTGACCAAGACGACAGTGCCACATGTATGTAGAATTATCATTCAATTTTATTCGTTTAGCATCTATGTTGTGAACATGTGTATCACTACTATCGAGATTCAGTAAGAATAAACCATTCATCTCAGGTGCATTACCATAAAAGATATTACTCATATAAATCGAACAACCTTTATTCTCGGACTTAAAAGAGTAACCGTCTCGCAATAAACTGGATCCAGATATAATGTTCATGCTTAACACAGGCACCAAATAACAATTATTCAAATTTAAAACTAATCCCGAAGGTATATGCAGAGGGAGCGTGCCGACAGCGATCACATCAACCTTGGAGCCATTTCCAACGCGCATCGTCACCTCGTCTCTTGCCAGTCTTCGTTTATTCCGCAGCTCCTGTTTCGAGTTACAAATATGAGCAACCGAACCAGTATCAAATACCCAGGCACTACTACGATTACTAGTAAGATACACATCTATAACATATATATCAAATATACCTTTCTTCTTGATGTTGCCGTTCTTCAGATCCGCCAGGTACTTGGGGCAGTTACGCTTCCAGTGACCAGCACCCTTGCAGTAGAAGCACTCAGTTTCAGGCTTAGGACCAGCCTTGGGCTTCTTAGCAGGTGCGGCAGCTTTCTTGCCGTCCTTCTTGAAGTTGCCCTTGTTCTTAGGCTTGCCCCGTCTCTTGAAATTGGTGGTCTTATTGACCATGAACACTTGGTGCTCCTTCTTGATCTCCACTTCAGCAGTTTTCAGCATGGACGACAGTTCAGGCAACGTCTTGTTCATGCAGTGCATGTTGTAGTTCATCACAAAGTTCTTGTAACTTGGTGGTAGTGATTGAAGGAGACGGTGAATCCCCAATTCATTAGGAATCGATATTCCCAACTCTTGGAGCTTCTTTGCGTACCCAGACATGGTGAGCACGTGCTCGCTAACGGAGCTTCCCTCTTCCATCTTACAGTTAAAGAACTTTTCGGAGGCCTCATAGCTCTCCATGGCCACGCGAGTCTCAAAAATTAGCCTGAGCTCCTTAATGATCTCGAACGGGTCGTGGTGCTCAAAACGCTTCTGGAGCTCTGCTTCTAAACCGTACAGGATGGCACACTGAACTGTGGAGTAATGATTTTTCCGAGTGGCGAAAACATTCTTTTTGTCATCGGTGGCATTATCTGCAGGTGGGGTCACCTAGCGGTGCTTCGAGCACATAGGTCAACTGACCAGCCCTGAGGACGATCTTTAGTCCACGGAACCAGTCCGTGAAATTGCTTCCATTGTTCTTAAGCTTTTCTTTCTCTAGGAACGCATTGAAATTGATGGAGGGGGTCGCCATAATCTACAACAATTTGCAAGTAGTTTAGACTAAGTTTATGACAAATTGAGTTCAAATTTAGTACTTAAGTTAAATAGGTGAACTCCTACTCAAAACAACATCCCTCACATTGTCTTAGTGATTACACGAACCAAGTCCACTACACCAAGTCCGATCTTCACGAGAGAAGATGTAGTTTCATCGGCGAACAATCTTCATGTTCATCATATCATTTATATGACTCATGCTCTACCTTTCGGTATTCCGTGTTCCGAGACCATGTCTGTACATGCTAGGCTCGTCAAGATAACCTTAGTTTCCGCATGTGCAAATCTGGCTTGCACCCGTTGTATGCACACGTAGAATCTATCACATCCGATCATCACGAGATGCTTCGAAACGATGAGTCTTAGCAACGGTGCCAACTAAGGGTGAACACTTTATTACTTGATATTTAGTGAGAGGGGTCATCTTATAATGCTACCGTCACGATCTAAGCAAAACAAGATGCATAAAGAATTAACATCACAGGCAATTCATAATTAGTGTGATATGATATGGCCTTTTCTTCTTGCGCCTTTGATCTCCATCTCCAAAGCACGAACATGATCTCTATCATCACTAGCATTGCGTCAAGGTCAGTGGTGCCGCTTCATGGTTGTCCATCATCACCAGCAACTATTACAACTACTTGGAATAAAGCTATTACAAGATGAATAGACATGCAGGTCTTAACAGAATTAAAGACAACCATTAGGCTCCTGCCGGTTGCCATATTACAACAAGGATCATTGCATACATCAAATACAACCATAATCACATGATGGCCATATCACATCACAAAACCCCTGCAAAAACAAGTTAGACGCCTCTAATTTTCTTTGCATTTTTACGTGGTTTGGGGCTTTCGCATAAGACCGATCTTACCTACGAACAAGGACCACAACGTTGATACAAGTGTTGTCAGATGCTCATTGTAAATTGAATCTTAACTATGGTGGGAGAGATAGACACCCGCAAAGCCACTTGTGCAAAGCAAGTTGCACGTCAAGCGTGGAGCAAGTCTCATGTGCGATGACATGTAATGTTAGCCCGAGCCGCTTCATCCCACCATGCCGCAAGATGCAAAGTACACGCTAAGACACCGACAACAAAAGCATCAACGCCCACAAAAACATTGTGTTCTACTCGTGCAACAGATCTACGCATAGATACGACTCTGATACCACTGATGGGTTCGTAGCATGGAAAACAAAAAATTTCTACCGCAAGAACGAACAAAACCCAGATCTAATCTAGATAAAAGCCAAGATCTAATCTATTAGACATGTGCAACGAGATAGATATGAACTAACCCTCGTAGATCCAAAAGCGTTAACGAGATTAGATCTCGTGGTTGATGTAGTCGATCACTTGCCGATCTCAAGATCGTGTGGACGATCCTTCCGGCGTCGCGTTCCGGCAGCGCTTCCGCAGTCGGTCAAGTGGACGATCCTGCCAGCGCCACGTTTCGGTAACGCTTCCGCAGTCGGTCACACGTGCGGAGTCGAAGCAGACCTTCCTCTCCTCATTCCAGCGAGCAGCAGAGGTAGTAGATCTTCTCCACGGAATCCTAGCAGCACGACGGTGTGGTGGTGGTGGTGGAGTAGAGAATTCTGCAGGGCTTCGCCTATGCCTGTGCAGAAGAAAGGAGGAGGAGAGAGGCGGCAGAGATTGGGAGTTATGGAGCAGGGGGTGGAGGGGGCGCCCCTGCCCCTCTATTTAAAGGGGGTGAGGCGCCATGGGAGGGGGAGTCCTTGTAGGACTCCCCTCCCTCTAGGGCCGGCGGATTGGGGAGGGGGGAGGAGTCCTCCTCCCCCACGACTCCTAGTCTTGACCCACCAGGACTCCTTGATCCCTTCCTTGGTTTTCAAGCAAACTCCAAGAAACCTTCGAGAACCTTCCGGAACATTCTGAAACCTTCTAGAACCCTCATACAAATACTCCGGAACATTTCCTAACTCAGAAAATGATCCCCAATATATGAATCTTATTCTCCGGACAATTCCGGATCTCCTCGTGATGTCCCGAATCCAATCCGAGACTCCGAACAACATTCGGTCTCCAACGCATATTCCATATCTACTTAAAACAACTTCGAACCTTAAGTGTGTCACCCTACGGTTTGTGAATATGTAGACATGACAGAGACACATCTCCTATCAATAACCATCAGCGGGACCTGGAGATCCATAATGGCTCCCACATACTCAACGATGACTTCGTGATCGATTGAACCATTTACATACGAAACCAATTCCCTTTGTCTCGTGATATTATACTTATCCGAGGTTTGATCGTCGGTATCTCTATACCTAGTTCTACCTCGTTACTGATAAGTACTCTATACTCATTCTGTGATATGTCATCCCTTGTGACCTAGTCACATGCTTGCAAGCTAACTAGATGACATTCCACCGAGAGGGCCCAGAGCATATCTATCCGTCATATGGATGGACAAATCCCAATCTTGGTCCATGCGCTTCAACACATACTTTCAGAATACCCAATGACACCTTTATGACCACCCAGTTACGAAGCGGTGTTTGATGTCATCAAAGTACCCATCCGGTGATGGTGATTAACACAACCTCATGGTCGAAGGATTAGGTTACTATGCATTTAAGAGCTTACAGCAATACGAACTTAATGACTTGATCTTATGCTACGCTTACTATGGGTGTGTGTCCATCACATCATTCTCCTAATGATATAACCTTGTTATTAATCACATCCTTATGTCCATGATCAGGAAACCATGATCATCAATCAATCAACAAGCTAGTTCAACAAGAGGCTTACTAGGGACTCTTACATGTTTACAAAACACACATGTATTAGTGTTTCCTAATAATACAATTATAGCATGGGATGTAAACATTCATCATAAACACAAAGATATAATAATAACCACTTTTATTATTGCCTCTTGGGCATATCTCCAACAGAAGAATCTTTCTGTGGTCGCTCCCCGAGTCTTAGGGTTTCGGGAGGATGATATACGCCAGAGGGGAGAGGCTGGAGTGGGCCAGGGCGGCCACACCACCTCCAGGCGCGGCCTAGGCCTGCCCGCGCCCTGGGGTGGTGTGGGCCCCTTGTGGCCCACCTCCACTCCATCTTCTGGCATCCTAAGTCTTCTGGAAAATAGGATTTTTTGTATATTTTCCCGGATTTTCTGATCTGCACGAATTTGACTCCAAACAGCACCTTTTCCATCAGAATCCTGACTGCAGCGGTCCATGCTCCAAAAGTCATCAACCATGCAAAAATAGATGAAATAACATAAGTATCACCTCTCAATACGAAATATATCAATGAATAATAGTGAATTAAGACATATAATAGTGATGCAAAATGGACGTATCACCGACTTTCAGGTGCGAGACCAGGCGAAGGAGATGACGCAACTCGTCCGGGGCTGGAACATGTCCTACGCGCGATCTGTGGCACAGAACGCTCTCAACATGGTCATGAGCCACCATGGAAGCATGGAGATTTGGCAAGTGACCAGAGGGTACTCTACTTTGGATGAAGACGGCCAGAAGCAGGACATAAAAGCCATCATGAACTCCTGCGTCGGATATGGGTGTCATGTAGATGATTTAACCAGCTACAACACTCCCTTCTTCACTCGCGTGGACACACCGCCTCCGCCTCCGGAAGAAGCAGCTGAATTTTCCGACAATGAACAGACCGTATCGGATCTGAACATCTCGGAACGTTATCAAACCGAGGTCGATGCATCCACCAAACCGGCAGCACCTACCTCTTCTCCTGCATCATAGATCATCAGAAAAGAAATGTGTTATTCTGAAAAACATTATGGATATGTAAATATGTAGTACTATACTTTTGCTAGTGCTAAGTTTTAATCTATTCAGCACTTTTGGCTTTAATTTTCTATGTGCCTGAAATGTTTACATAAGCACATGTTCTTTTTTGCCTATACTTATCATTTATCTGGCTTTCCGCCTCGTCCCTTTCGTGAGCCGGCTAAACCTTCTGCACAGAAACTTTGCCGAGCAATGGAGCTCAATTGCTAAACCAGTTTAAACTCGGAAACAAAGCCGGCTTCCAGTACCAACAATTCACTACTCGGAAAATACCCGCATCCAGCAATCAGACAAATAACCAAACTATAGACTATGAAATTTAGAGTTATACCCAAAGGTAGCATTTTTAGAATCAGAAATCTAAACTAGAACAAACATGAGCATAAAGTACTTTCAAGTATTCTGAGATTTTCGACTGTGACATGATCATTCAGAAATAAGATGGCAAAAACTTCTCAGAAAAAGTTGAGGCAACCAAAACTTTTATTTCTCACAGAACATGTACACATATATATATGATTACAAATAAGGATAAACTAAGAATAGAAGGGACGTAGCTGAGCAATATTCCACGGTCTGTCTAACTCATCCGGATATGTACTGCCTCCAGCTCTCTTTCTCTTCTTAGTAGCAGGTCTTTCTTTGACTGGCCTCATATCAGTTAAGTAGTATGAACCATTGTGCAATACTCAACTAACTAAAAAGGGCCCTTCCCATACTGGGGAAAGTTTGTGCTTTCTTTGTTGCACAAGCCGGAGAACCAAATCGCCTTTATTGAAAGACCGGTTTCTGACTCTCTGGCTATGATACTTGCGTAACTTCTGCTGATAGGCTGTTGATCTCATTTCAGCAACGACGCAAACTTCTTCGACTAAGTCGAGATCATTTTGTCAAGAAATCTCGGCATCTTCTTCGGTATACACGGCCACTCTAGGAGAAGTGTGAATCAAATCACTAGGAAGAACTACTTCTGTGCCATAGACCAAGAAGAAAGGTGTGTATTCGGTTGACCTGTTCGGAGTTGTTCGTAAACTCCATATTACAGAGGGTAATTCCTCTGCCCAAGCCCCCGCATCACGTCGTAGTGGTGCTTCGAGTCTCGGTTTTAGGCCTTGTAGGATTAAACCATTTGCTCGTTCAACCTGTCCATTAGCTTGTGGATGTGCGACTGACGCAATGTCAAGCCGGATATTTTGCTCATTGCAGAATTCGGCAAGCTCTCCCATAGAAAAATTACTCCCATTGTCCGTGATAATACTGTGCGGATAACCATACCGGATTATAACATCCTCGACAAATCTTTTGGCTGTTGCTCCATCACAACTAGTGACGGGTTTAGCCTCAATCCATTTGGTGAACTTATCCACCATCACTAAGAGGTGAGTAAATCCACTTGGAGCCCGTTTAAATGGTCCTACCATGTCAAGCCCCCAGACTGCGAAAGGCCATGTTATAGGTATTGTTCACAGCCGATCAGCCAGAACATGAGCTTTTTTGGCATACTTTTGGCAGCCCTCGCATGTCTTGACCAGCCGTTCGGCATCTGCCTTGGCTGTAAGCCAAAAAAACTGTGTCTGAAAGCTTTTGCCACTAAAGATTTGGCTGCAGCGTGGTGACCACACTCACCTTCGTGGATTTCTCTTAATATTTCCACTCCTTCTTCCGGAGATACGCAATGCTGAAAGACCCTAGATACACTCCGCTTATAGATCTCACCACTAACAACAGTATAGGTTTTTGCTTGTCGGACGATCTGCCGTCTCAGAACATCGTCTTCGGGTAATTTGCCATCTACCAGATAATCAAGGTAGGGTTGGGTCCAGCTGGGAATTACAGCCAGAACCGCTATCAAAGGTGAGTCGGATTTGGTCGGATATTCCTCGTCTACTCCCTTTATTGAGGGAACTTCGAGGTGCTCCAAAAAAGCGCCATCCGGGACCTCTTTCCGTGCAGAGCCTATTCGAGACAAAGCATTTGCTTCCTCATTTTCTGCTCGAGGGATGTGTTGAACCTCAAACCCTTCGAACGATTTTGATAAATCATCCACGACAGCTTTATATGTTGCCATGTGTTTATTTGCATTACAAATATCCGACACTTGCTGAGAAACAAGATCTAAATCTCCGTAACACATCAATCATCGGATGCCGATATCCTTAGAAATCCGGATTCCATGTAGCAGTGCTTCATACTCGGTAATATTATTTGTAGCTGTGAAGTGGATCTACAACACATATAGAAGTTTGTCTCCTTGGGGTGATTTGAGCACCACGCCAGCCCCCGAGCCCCCTCGAGCCTTAGACCCATCAATATATAGGGTCAAATATTCCGACTCAGGGAGGGTCATATTCTCCTTTGTCTCTATCCAATCAGCAACAAAATCAGCAAGGATTTGGGATTTAATTGTTGTCCGGGGTTTATACTCAATATCGAAAGTTGAGAGCTCTATGCCCCATTTGGCAACGCGTCCTGTGGCGTCACTGTTGTTGATTATATCCCTCATGGGAGTTGCGCTCACCACGGTAATTGGATGCTCTTGAAAATAGTGTCGTAGCTTACGAGATGCTAAGCAAACACCGTAAGCCAACTTTTGATAGTGCGGATACCGCTCTTTTGACTCTGTTAGAACCTCACTGACAAAATATGTCGGACGCTGCACCAAGTGTTCCTGATTTTCCTCCGGTCTCTCCACTACCATGACGATACTGACGACTTTGTTTGTCGCAGCAAGATAAAGCAACATCGGTTCCTGCGGTTCCGGTGCAGCAAGGATAGAAGCAGATGAGAGTACTTTCTTCAAGTCTTGTAGTGCAGCTTCAGCTTCGTCGGTCCACACAAAATCTTTGGTCTTTTTCAGGAGTTTGTATAATGGTGCGGCTCTTTCAACGAGCCGGCTTACAAACTGACTGACTGCAGCGATGCAACCAGTTAGTCTTTGTATGTCCTTCAGGCGAGTTGGCCTAGAAATATTGAGTATAGCCTTGATTTTTTCTCGGTTCACCTCTATGCCCCTTTGTGACACGATGAAACCTAACAATTTTCCAGCTGGAATTCCAAAGAAGCATTTGTTCGGATTAAGCATGATGTTGTATTTTTGTAGATGGGCGAACGTTTCCTCCAAGTCGGAAATTAATGTTTCCTTCTTTTTGGACATCACCGCAATATCATCCACATATGCATGTACATTGCGTCCGATTTGATCATGGAGGCAACGCTGCATTGTGCATTGGTACGTAGCTCCTACGTTCTTCAGCCCAAAAGGCATCGTAACAAAACAGAAGGTTCCTAAAGGTGTTATGAATGAAGTTTTGACTTTGTCAGATTCCTTCATCCGGATTTGGTTATAACCGGAATATGCGTCGAGAAAACAGAGGAGTTCCGAGCCTGCCGTAGAATCGATAACTTGATCAATCCTGGGCAGAGCGAACGGATCTTTGGGACAAGCCTTGTTCAAGGTAGTATAATCAACACACATCCTTAATTCAGTGGTGTTCTTTTTAGGGACCATTATAGGATTGGCCGACCATTCAGTGTGGATGACCTCTTCTATGAATCCGGCTAACTCGAGCCGTGCTAGTTCCTTAACTATTGCCTTACGCTTTTCATCACCGAAACATCATAGGGACTGTTTGACAGGTTTAGCATTCAGGTTTACATTTAGAGAGTTCTCGGCACGTTTCCTAGGTACTCCGGTCATGTCAGATGGCTGCCATGCGAAGATGTCTTGATTTGCTTTGAGGAACTTGCTTTGAGAAATCCTGTAGCCAAGTATCTGGCCGAGCAATGCTGTCGTAGGATTGGATATGTCGTGAGATAGCAAATCCTTTCAGGAATCTTGTAGCTCTTATGCGTGGTCCGAAGCACTTTGGTCCCACGTATATATCATCATTTTGGTAGCGCCGCGCCTCTACATTAGAATTGATCCTGTGCCTTGCGTCGTTCGGGGATAGAGATCGTCCCGAGTGTCGGTTGTGGCTGCGGTGCCTTGGAGCCGGACTTCGTCTTCTACCACCCCCTCCTCCACCATGATGACCTCCTTGGCCTCCTTGGGAACCGTTGTGATGGCTACTTGGCGGAGAAGGTGGAGCATCTGGGTTATTTCCGGCTAAACGCCGGCCTCCATCCGGAGCGTCATTATTCTGGTTCCGGGGAGGGTCTTAATTGTGATGAGCCCCCTGCTGGCTTGTCTCGGAACGGTGTCCGTCGTTCCTTCGTTCGTCGTCCGGACGGCTAGCATGTCTAGGAGGTGGCATTCTTTGTCAGTCCTCCTCCCAACGTTTCTCTTTATCGTCGTCCCTGCGGTCTTTCGACTCTCGCCGGGGCGGGTTCCTCGGATTCAGTGCGGCGATTGCTTCTTGCTCCGCAACTAGGTTAATGTTACACCAGTCACGGGCAGCTTTGTGGTGCTGCCCCGAAGATCCAGTTCTTGAGTAATTGTCTTCCTGACGGTCGGAACGGTGGTTCCGGAACGCGTTGGGGTCTTACGTTAGCCCATGCCGGATCTGTCTGACATTGGTTGGAATCTGAGACCAGCTTTTGACTTCTGGACATGGCGACCTTTTGCTTCTCTAGTCCCTTGTTGAGTAATTTGATGCCCAACCGGATCTGCTCCAGGCCTGGATTAGCCGATAGGATTTCTCGGGCCGCAACGGTGTTCTGCACTGGTGTTGGGTACACCCAATCCCCTTTGCTGTCCTTTTGAGGCATCCCCATCTCTCCTCCGAAGAGGACTTTGTGGATCTGCGGGAATTGGTTGTCATTAGCATAACGCTTCCTGGTCTTCTGATGTTGCCTGGAGTTGTACTTCTCCGCAGATGCCATGTGTTTCTTTTCCTCCTCAATGTTTTTGGCTTCATCGAGGAGTACTTGACGACGCGCTTCTAGGGCATGAGCCCTTTCATCCAGCTCCTTAGCAGTAAGTTCTGCAGCTGTAGGAATAGGTGTGGTTAATGCAGCATCGATGATTTTACATGCACCTTCAGTGATCACGTGTCCATTCATCGACTCTTCTTTTTTGGGCTCGTCTAGGATAAGTGCTCCATCCGAGTCTTCCGCATATTCCTCGGCAATCACCTCCTCTACTAGAGGATCTTTATCCGGGGTCTTGTTCTTCTTCTTTGCCTTCTTGGCAGCGCCGGTAACAAAGACAGCTTTGGGCCCGTTCCCCGGAGTCAAGCTCTGATCGGTACTTTCGGCCATTTGGTTCTCGGGATCATCTCCGAGATCCATGTTGTCCTGCACTTCGAGAGAGTATTCTCCGGACCCTTCGTCCATGTCTTCTCCTTCTGCTGCGGCTGTGGAGTTAAGCTCCTCATCATATTCTGCGGAGAACTTCCGGAAATTAGCCGATGTCATGGAATCATCCGAGGATGCCGGTAGATCGACGCTTGTTCTGATAGCCTCCAATACAGAGTCAGTGTTGTCTCCAGCATCGGCGAAGCTGGATCTGGATCCCACATATCCAACGAAGTGTGATGCGTGCCTCCTGAGATAGTTGCGGCTTTCACGATCGGCATCCTCGAAACTCCTTAAGGTCTCGAGAATCTCGTCTATGCTTGCATCTTGCATCATCATGCATCGCAGCGTGTACTGTAGGAAAGGCTTGTCCGTCCCGGCGTCATCATAGCCGGAACCGTCGTTGTTGTTGTGCTCCTCCTGGATTTCGACCTCGGCGAGTGGGTCGATCTGGGATTCGGTCTCTCCAGGGAGATCCACTCCAGATTCAACCTGGACCGCTAGGTCTATCTCAGGATCGGATTTCTCCACTATCTCTGCAATTGGTGCGGGCTGGGTGGGATTAGGGTTTTCTGAGATCCAGAACTCTGCCGCCTCCATGGACAAAGGGGACCCAGAAATTTCTTCTGCCTCTATCATCACCGCTGGGGTGGGTGGGACAGGTTCAGCAAAGCTGATGTAAACATTGATCTTGCCAAAAGACATGATAGTGTAGGTGGTCACGGCTTCTCTAGCCGGAATCCAAGTCTCGTTGAGAACGATGAGAGGGACGTTACTGGCGTAGAGGATGCGACCGACGATGACAGTCTCGCCGATTCCGATTCTTGTAGATTCCGCTCGAAACGTAGATCTGAATCTCACTTGCCCCACGGTGGGCGCCAAGTGTCGTCCGTTTGATGACAAGTACGCCATGAGGGGGTCCTCGAGGCGTGCGGAAGAGAGGGGTGTGAGATGTACGGTGTTCTGGGACGGTGAGCACACAAGTTTACCCAGGTTCAAATCCACCGGCTTTCGATGGATCCTACTCCTGCTAGCAATCCAGTAATACGGCAGAGCCAGAATATGGGTTACAAGGGTTCGCCTGTGCGAGTTGAGATTGTAGACTATTGAGAGTTGCCCTAAAGGCTCTCCCTAGGACGGCTTATATAGATATCCGGCCTAGGGTTTACAGGAGAGATCTATCCGGCTATGACTAAGAGTCAGTTACAGAGTACATCTTGAACTACAAGTAACACTATGGGCCTAAGTCGGTAAGTCTTCTGGGCCATCCCGTAGCCGGACTAGACTTTGTCTCTTCTCCCTGACTGGGTCACCCATGAAGCAAAGCTCTAACCCGAAGTGGGCCACCCTGGTCAGTGAGGAACTGTGAGGATACCCAGAAAGTATATCCCGAACATCGCCGTCAAGTACCTCCCACTCATGCTGACCAGCACCGCCCGTCAATGGATCGATGACTTACCGGAGAAATTAATATGCAATTGGTTGGACATGCATGAAGCGTTCACCAAGAATTTCGAGGGAACATACAAACGTCCCTGCACTGTCGGAGACCTCTAGCGGTGTGTGCAAGAAAAGGATGGAACTTCTCGTGCTTACCTCTCACGCTGGCTGGATATGAAAAATTCATACGCAGGGGTGCACGAACAGATCGCTATGGCCACCTTCGTCGATGGTCTGGAAAAGGGAACTTTGCTCCACCATAAGTTATAGCGCAAGAAAGACAACAATCAGCTCACCCTCAACGCAATGATCGCCATGTCTAGCAAGTTCGCCGATGCTGATGACGATGCACGCAGATCACTGCCGACAATAGAAATCCCTACCCAGGCCAGAAAAAACAACAATAACAACCGGAAGAACCCGCCTGAAGAGAAGCAAACAGCCGACATGGTCGCCGCAACATTCACTGGCAGAGGCGGAGGCGGACAGTGTGGACGTGGCCGGGGGGCTAGCAGTGGCTAGCAGAGGAGTGACGCTACACCCTCAGAGCCCCGTGTTCCCCAAACATACAAAGAGTACCATGATATGTCGTGTTCCGTCCATCTAGATGCAAACGACAAAGCCACCCACACCAACCGCCAATGCAAGTTTGTCAATGATCTTAAGGAGGACCCTGAGTCCGGCTACAAGGGAAGAAGAAGGAGGAAGAGCCCAAGGATTCAAGCGATATGGATGAAGATGGGAACCCAAATCTTCCGATAAGGGAGAGGAGAAAGGGAAAAATCCCTTTGAAAAGAAGGATCCATGTTACCACACTTTCCTTGGCACTCCCACCTTCCGGGCCCAGAAAACCTCTCTGACGATACTGATGGCTACCCTTCCTCCGGTTCCCCAATACATCAGGTGGTCAGAAGTTCCAATTACTTGGGATAGGAAGGATCACCCAGATCTTATCCCAACATAGAACAAGTATGCCATGGTCATCAACCCTTTGATTGACGGCACAGAGTTCACCAAGTGCCTCGTGGACAGTGGAAGCAACATGAACATCATGTACCTGGATACACTGCATAAGATGAACTTGACGGAGACCCAACTAAGGAAGAGCAACACCATGTTCCATGGGATTGTCCCCGGCCAAGCAAATTCCCTAGGCTACATCACCCTTCTGGTCGCTTTTGGCGATGTTAAAAATTACTGCCACGAACGCATGACCTTTGAAGTGGTTCCTTTCAAGAGAGTGTACCACATCATCTTTGGACGCGACATCTTCCACTCCTTCCTAGCAAGGCCATCCTTTGTCTACAACAAGCTCAAGATACCCAGACCAAATGGCGTCATCACCGTTGTCAGAAGCTTCTCCAAGGCACGGGAGTGTGAGCTTAGTGAAGCCGCCTTCACTGAAGCAGTCCTCTACGGTGAGGAGTTCAAGGATATCCAGATACAGGTCGATGCCTCTGAGATGCCAGCTTCGGAGAAGCAGATCACTGCTGCTGAACCCGCCTTCAAGGCCACCATCAAGACCAAGCAGGTGGAACTTGTCGAAGGAGATTCCTCCAAGACCACCGTCATTGGCACGGACCTGGATCCCAAATAGGAAAGCACGCTCGTCGATTTCCACCGTGAGAATAGGGACATCTTTGCCTGGCAACCTGCCGACATGAAAGGTGTACCTAGGGAACTTGCCGAGTACAGCTTGAATATTGATCCCAATGCCAAACCGGTGAAGCAACCTCTACGATGCTTTGGTGATGAAAGACGAAGGGCTATAGGCAAAGAAATAGCTAGGTTACTTAAGGCTGGCTTTATCCAAGAAGTTATTCACACCCGATGGGTGGCAAATCCTGTACTTGTCCCTAAAAAGGGAACCAATGAATTAAGAATGAGCGTTGATTACACCGGCTTGAACAAAGCATGTCCGAAGGATCTGTTTGCTTTGCCTCGCATTGACCAAGTCATTGATTCGACGGCTAGCTTGGAACTTCTGTGTTTTCTCGATGCCTACTCAGGATACCACCAAATCCGGATGCGAAAGTCGGACCAATTGGCCACTTCGTTTACCACACCCTATGGCACGTATTGCTACATCACGATGCCCTTTGGGTTAAAAAACGCTGGTGCTACTTACCAGCGGATGATGCAATGCTTCCTACACGACCAAATAGGTCGCAATGTACATGCTTACATGGACGACATCACGGTAATGTCAAAGAAATCAAATGATCTTATCACTGACTTGCAGGAAACCTTCGACAATCTCCGGAAATACAACATGATGCTGAACCCCAAGAAGTGCGTCTTCGGGGTACCCACCGGCAAACTGTTGGGTTTCATCATTTCGCATCGCGGAATCGAGGTGAACCTGGGGAAAATCAAGGTCATCATTGACATCAAATGCCCAACATGCATGAAGGACATACAAAGGCTCACAGGCTTCGTTGCAACAGTAAGCCGGTTCATCAGCCGACTTGGCGAGAAGGCTATGTCGCTCTACAAGTTGCTCAAGAAGGCGACCAAATTCACATGGATGGATGAAGCTAACACATCACTTCAGGAGTTGAAGAGAAAACTGTCCTCCCCACCAATACTTGCAGCACCGGTGCCAAGGGATCCTATGTTAGTTTACATGGCGGCAACCAACCGAGTAATCAGCATCATCATCGTGGTGGAGCGCAAGGAACCAAGGCACGAATACAGAGTTCAGCGGCCCGTTTACTATGTAAGCGAGGTCTTGACGGAATCCAAGCAGCATTACCCGCACTACCAGAAAATAGCTTATGGAGTTTTCCTTGCTTCACGTAAGCAAAGGCATTATTTCCAGGAGCACACTATCACAGTGGTGAGCAAAGCTCCACTGTCCGACATCATCAACAACAGCGACGCTACAGGGAGAGTGACAAAGTGGGGCATTGAACTTGCCGCCTTTGAAATCACCTACAAGAGACACGACGCTATCAAATCACAAGCATTGGCGGATTTTCTCGCAGATTGGACAGAAGTGCCAGAAGACACTCCTGTACCAGAGACAGAATATTGGATTATGCACTTTGACGGATCAAAACTACTCAATGGCTCGGGGGCTAGTGTATTATTACAATCGCCAACAGGAGAAAAGTTGCAATATGTCCTACAGATCCACTTCAATGCTACCAACAATATGGTGGAGTATGAGGCCCTCATTCACGGACTTCGTGTAGCCATGGATATTGGCATCAAGCGCATAGTTTGCTATGGAGATTCTGACTTGGTTGCCCAGCAAGTAGCTGGCACCTGGAATGCGCGGAACCCTATGATGGCGGCATATCGAGACGAAGTAGACGAAATAGTCAAGTGCTTCGATGGATACGAAGTCAAGTACATCAAAAGGGAGGAGAATGAGGCGGCAGATCTGCTGTCAAAGCTTGGGTCAGCTCGTCGACCAATTCCTCCAGGCGTTTCCTAGAACATTTACGGACCCCATCCATGAAAGGAGCGGACCCCGTCAACCCGGATAGAGTGGATTCATTTGTTAACACAATTACAGTGACCTCTTTGGCTTAGACGAAACCGTTCATGGATTATCTACAAGACGGAACTTTGCCCCCCGACGAAGTCGAAAGCCGGAAAACAGTATGCAAAGCAAAAGGCTACGTCATCATTGACGACCAGCTATACAAAAAAGTACCATAGGAGTTTTTCTTTGATGCGTCTCCCAACAGCAAGGTAGTGATATCCTTAGAGAAATACATCTCGGAGATTGCGGGCATCACGCCGCTCCCCGGTCGTTGGTGGCTAAGGCCTTCTGATAAGGATTCTACTAGATAACTGCCAAGCCGAACGCCGACAAGTTGGTACAAACATGCCTTGGGTGTCAGTTTTATGCAAGACAACCAAGTGTTCCAGCTGAAGAATTGCGAACCATACCAATAACTTGGCCATTTCTAGTCTAGCGGCCAGACATGGTGGGACCTTTGCAAGCAGCACCCTGTGGATTCACACATTTGCTAGTAGCAGTGGACGAATTCACAAAGTGGATTGAAGCAAAACCCATTAGAAAGTTTGATGGGGCAACAACCCTAAAATTTGTTCGGGATCTAGTGGTGAGATTTGGTCTCCCACATAGCATCATCATCGACAATGGCAGAAATTTATCTCTCGGAGAAGTTGAGGAGTACTTTCATGAAAAGGGCATCTGCCTTGACCTAGCATATGTGGCACACCCATAGTCAAATGGGCAAGTTGAAAGGACCAATGGACTAATTCTGCACGGAATCAAGCCACGCTTAGAGGCAACTCTACATAGAGCAGCTGGAGCCTGGGCGGAGGAATTACCATCTGTCTTGTGGAGTTTAAGAACAACACCCAACAGATCCACCGGCTTGACTCCTTTCTTCATGGTCTATGGAGCAGAAGCAGTTCTCCCATCCGACATCCTCCACGATGCACCAAGAGTTTCTGCCTATAAGGAAGATGATGCTGAAGAATCCAGACGACTATCTGTGGACCTACTTGACGAAGAGCACGTGCTGGCATGCCAGAGGTATGCCATCTACAAACAGAAGTTGCGTGGCTACCATAGTTACCACGTAAAGCATCGCTCATTTAAAGAAGGGGATAGGTGCTTAGACTCAAGCAAGAGAAATCACACAAACTATCCCCGCCTTGGGAAGGACCATTCGTCATAAGCAAAGCATTGCTAAATGGTTCCTATTACCTCGTCGATATTCGCAAGTTGAAACATAGGCCAAAAAACCGCAAGCGCAAGCAACGTGACTCCGATGATGATTACCCGGAGACAGATCGTCCATGGAACATAGCACAGCTATGTCCCTTTTGCACTTAGCACATTTATATTATGTAATAAGTTTCTTATATGATCAATGAATAAAGCATTTGGTTCACTCATATTCTCTGAGTCTTTTACCTCCTTTAGTTGTTCATTTTTGGATCATATAAACCCTTTATGCGCAAGTTTGCATTTGCACTTGTGAAAATTCCACCTATAAGCGTTAGCTTAAGTTTTCTGGTCTACACGTTTTCTGAAGTTTTTATGTGGATTCCAGAGTAGTGACTTTTTGGCACTCAAAGCCGGTGATTTTGCTCTAAGGTTCTTGACGGTGCTATTAAGCATCATCACCTGAGAGCATAGTTATGTGTCTTCCGTCTCACGAAAGGTCAAGCATATGAACCAGAATAATGGATAAGTCAGCACTTGCTTAAAATATACACATGCTAGAAACAAATAAGTTGCAGGAAACTTGAGTATAAGTTTTTCTGCCTTAGCATAACATAAGTTTTTCCCGCATACACATTACAGAGACACATGTAATACAAACATTGTTTTTTATGGCTATACTGCAGGGGGCTTCATGGTGGCATCATTAGGAGAGCTAGGCCGAGAGAGCTCATCAAACTCAGAAGGAGAGGGGCTAGACTCAGACGAGGCCATGTCCTCATCGTGGATCTCGGCAAGCACGAAACATCCGCCTTGACCATCTTAGCAACTCTGGTGTCGAAGCCGGCAAGGGAATTCCAAATAGCATCGCTATCGATCTCTTTCCCTTCCTCGTCCAGCTTGGGCATGTCGGAGGTCACCAAGTCAATGTCGGTGTTGTCGTAGTGTGCCTTGACAAAGGACAGGGTCATCCTAGCACTAGCCCGGATGCAAGAGGCTTTCCAGTCCTTGACTTTCTTGTGGGCTCGGTGTAGGGTTTCCGCAAACTTGGCCGTTGAGTCTACCGCCTTGATATTCATACCCAGAGGTTGAGCTATCTCCTTGGCCTGGGTAATGGCGGTGCTGACAAAGTTGCCGGCAAGAATCATGTGTTCTTTGGGATCCAAAGCACCCTCACCCAAGTTGGCTAAGCCAATGGGAGTTGTAGTTTGCACAAAATACAAGGACCATGAGTACAAACAAGTCAAATGGTTGTCCAAATTACAGAAATGACCAAGGCGGAGAAAGGTTACCAAAGATGCTCGTTTCCGCTTGCATGCATGTCTCCGCCAAGACACCGCACTCCTTCTGGGCTATTTTGTACACCTCAAGGTTTCTAGAATTATGCTCTTTGGCAGCATGGTTCTTCTCCTTGAGTTGCACAATTTCGTCCTTCAGGCGCTGCATCTCAGCGTCAGCAGACTCTTGCATCACCTTCATTGCTGCATCATGGCCCTTGATGGCATCGACCAGGTCCTTCCTCAGAATGTTGTTTTCATCATCGAGCTCCTGGATATGCTTGGATTGCTCGACGATGCTCTTAGCCTTGGCAATGGCTTCTGTAAGACCGAAATTAGAAAGTGCTATAATAAGAGAAAAGAAATGAATCAATGAGAAAAGCAAGGAGCTGTTGCAGGAAACAGACTCTGGCTATTTTTTATCTGTTGCTTCAGGAAGGTGGTTTTACCCTGTTCAAGGTCCAGTTCCTTCCGTAGAGCAGCAAACCTCTCATTGGCAGCTATTCTCCATTTATTCTCATTCTGCACAAGATGTTAACATGCTTAGTTTCTCTAGAGCATCTAGTCAGAACTATTCAAGTTTCAACTAAACGCTCGGGGGCTATAGTATATGATTTTAAAATAAGGTAGTTTCTCTAGAGCATCTAGTCGGAACTATCCAACTTCAACTAAACGCTCGAGGGCTACACGGACAAGTTCTACACTTAGTTCTTTGGAGCACTCAGGCCAATAATTATTGGTTTATCCGCCTAAGATCTCGGGGGCTACAGTGGGATATAGTACAAATCAAAAGAAGTGAAGTTCAAAAGACTTACGATGGCAATGACCCTAAGATTGTTGGCCAGATGAGCATAGGAATCATGGAAGGTCCGGGCATTGTTATAGATTGCGTTGGCCTGTAGGATGAGGTCATCCAAGCACAACGTTGGAGGAGTCGCAGCCAATGGGGAGGTTGAAGCCGGAGGCATGGATGATACCCTAGCCGTCTCTTGCGTCTTCAAAGCAGATGATGGCTCAGAGGCTCCCGCCTTGATCATTGCTTCCATGTCCACCTCTTCCACCACTTCCTTCCCTTTCTTGGTGGCATCCTTAGCCGGAGCTTCAACCACTTTAGAGGAAGTGCTCTCCTGTGTCGCCTGACCATTGGGAGCAACGTCTGCCTCGATAGAGCCTGAGATATCAAGTCTTGGATTAACATTTGTCTCCATGGTGGAGACCTCAGGGATGACAGGAGATGAAGGCCCAGCTGGGCCAGCAGAAGGCTTGGCGGCAGGAGTAGAGGGAGGAGTAGCAGGAGAGGACTTGGCGTCCATGTCCCTGGTCAGCATGTCGCGAATGTTTTTTGACCCTCCAACATCTTTGGAGGATCGCTTCAAACTAACACCGGCTTTCCTCCTGAAACATACAAAGTGTAAGTATAAGAGTTGAAAAAAGGTATGAGCTGAAAAGCACAAGTCGGAGAATGAAAATACTTACTCCATGGCAGGAGCCTTGGTGAGGGGAATGTCGGTGGATTTCTTCTTCTTCTTTGCCTCTAAGGCAGCAGTGGAACGTTTGGAGACTCCACTCTTCGATTTCTTCTTCTTGGACTCGGCAGCAGCGTTAGAGGTGGAGCTCTTCCACTTTCGCGCTGCCGGAGCTGGTTGATCCTTGGGGCATCGTCATCAAACACCACCTGGATATCATTCAGCTTAGGATCATAGACCTGGGAGGCCATTTGATCCGCTGCCAAGTTCGCCAGCTGGAATACAGAGGAGTGTTAGATTGACAACTTCAAGTCGGAAAAACCTTAGAGCATATAACGAGCAACAAAGGAAACAGAAGATAGCTCTAGGCACTTGCCGCACTCAAACATGTCAAAGGTGATCTTGAAGCCATGCTTCTTGTCCTTCACCTTGACAATGTTCTTACGCCAGAGTTTGATAGAGTCAGTAGAGAAGTTATCCCGCGAAATTCGCATGGGATCCCTCCTGTCTTGAGTGTATTTACACATCAACTCGGCGCGGTGCTGTAGAGGCTGGATCCGCCTAATGAACCAGCACATGGCAAGATCCAAGCCCGTCAGACCTCCATCTACGAGCCATTCAATCTGCCTTACAGCGCGATTGGCTTTGTCATCGGAGGGAAGGGAGGCTGGGGTCCGCCATGCAGGCACCTCGGCGGCAGCTCCATTGATGAAGTCGGGATAAGTCTCAAGGCGGTCAGGTAGAATGATATCTGGGCTGTAGAAGTACGTGCGCTGCCAGTTCTTGCATGACTCATGCCCCACAATGTCGGGGAAGCGCCGGCTAGGCCGGATCTTGAAGCTAATGGTTCCACAGATCCGCAATTCGTCCTTGGACTCTATGGACTCTCTCTTGACGGTAAAGAAGTACACGAACAGATCTAACCTCGGTTTAATTCCTAAGAATCCTTCGCACAAGGCTACGAAGTTGCTAAGGACTAGAATGTTGTTGGGAGAGAGATTGTGGGGGAGTACCCGTAAGTGCCGGAGGACATCCAAGAAAAAGTCGGAGACTGGCAGGCTTACGCCGTGCACCAGCTGAGACTTGAGGTACACCTTCTCTCTGGCTTTGGGAGAAGGGAACACCTCGCCGGCCGGCGCCGCCTGCCAGACCAACTCCTTCGCCATGGGGAGATACCCCTCGGTGACCAGCTCCTGTAGATCTTCAGCGGAGAGATCAGAGCCTCTCCATACCCCCTTATGGGAGTCGTTTTCTTCTTCAGCAGCTTCGGGCACTGCTTGTTCTTGGTCATCGCCGGTGGCCTCCACCACGGTGGAGACGGGAACGACCACCCCCTCCGGCGGGACAGTCACTCCCTAGGATGGCTCCAGAGTAGCCTCGGGAACCGACGCCGTTGAAGAAACAGTGCTGCTAGAGGTCATTACGATAGGGAGAAGGTGGAGAAGAGAAAGGCTCTGGTTAGGGTTTTCGCAGAAGAGCTCGAACGGTCACGCGGCTGGAGGAAGACAAAGACTGGAAAGCGAATGCAGGTAAAAGAGAAATAAATTGACTGCGGTGAAAATATATACACCCCGTGTTAAGATTCGTGCAAGGAGATCTAATGGATGGAATGTTACCGACGTGGAAGTGAACGTGCGCGGTAATTTCACCACGTCCTCCATCTTTGCTGCTCCACCGTTTCGGATTTCGCGCATGTAAAAATAGCTGATGATTAATTCTTTGTTTCTGTGAGTTTCGAGGTAGCGTAGGCTATACCCTACGTCATCCTCCTGACAGTTGCAGTGGAAGGTCATGTCCAAAAATTCCATCGAATACGAAGACTACCCGACTTTGGAAACGAAGACTCGAGGAATCTCCGGCTACATTGCGAAGCCGGAGAGGATTGTAGGGTTCTTTGGGAGACCTTTGAGATATTGCTTGACGAATTGCTGGAATCACTTAGATGGGACGTTTAGAGATCAACGGGCAAAGCGGCGCAAGATTTCAAAGTCCTCCGGGGGCTACTGTTGGGGATATGCTATATGGGTATCCTCATAGCATGTCGCCAATCCACCTAACCCGGGTGGCCCATAGTTGGTAGCAAGGCCTAAGGCCTGCTGGGCGGCCCAGTTAGACGGATCCAGAAGGGAAGCCCATGCCGGATAAAGGAAGGCTACGCAGGAATCAACGACATACTCGGAGCCTTGGAGTGCAAGACACGGAAGACTAGTTCGTATTAGTGTAGGACTCTTTACCTTGTCCGGCAAGGACCTTTCCCTGTAAACCCTAGGTCTTGGCGCCTTTATAAGCCGTCCTGCGGGAGCCTTCAGGGCATCAGACATCAGATTGTTGCGTACAACGCGCAACACCTCGCACAACAAACCTATCTCTGTAACTCGACGTATTGCCATTATAGTGATTTGTAGCAGGAGTAGAGTTCCGCCACCGTTATCGGACTTGAACCTGGGTAAGCTGTGTTACCTCGTACCCGCCAACTCTCCGCTTTACCCCACATCTCTAAACACGCTCTGTGAGGACCCCTCCATGGCATACTCGTCGGCAATACCACAACAACCGGAGTCACCACTCCAACTACCACGCCGGACCCTGGGTCGCTCCCCACCTAGCCGAAGACGAAACCCGCCTCCGCCAAAACACAAAAACACTCCACAGGTCCCACTGTCCGGTGGACGTCCAAAGCGAGGCCCCAAGAGCCAAAGCGACACAAGAGCGCCGCCCACGCCCGATCCCGCGAGGGATCTGGAGTTTCCCCTGGAGAACCCGGGTGGAGGAGCATGAAACACCCGCTTCGACGACGACTTCAAGAAGGATGCGGCGCCCACGGGCGTCACCGTCATCGGTCCCGGCCAACCGCCAGGACAAGCCTTCGCCCAGCGAAGAGTCCCAAAACCTCACGCCCGCCTAACAAGGACCGACAAAAACGACCACACCTCCCCTTCTTCTCCAAGCTCCCGACGATCAACAAGCAACACTCCCGCTGTCACGCCTAGACTTCCCGTCGCCGCGACGAAAGCTGCCGTCCGGATCATCACCACTACCCGCGAGATAGTTGCCGAAAACAACCAGAGCGAACCCGAGCAGCCGCCACCGTGAAAGGGACTGAAGATCGCCGCCACCAAAACCACCTTCTTGACGGCCCAAATCAAACCCCGGATGAGCCCGTGCCGCCACGACGAGCCCCCCGACCACGCGCCCAGGTCGGCGGGAGGATGGAACACCCCACAATGGTGCCATTCATCTGCCGCACACTTCTGGCCTACAGCAAACACCAGCTAAGCACCTCCCGAGCAGACAGAGACCACCGCGACCATAGCCCATGAGGCCCAGATTGGGCCCGGGGCGGGCCTAGACGAGCCCGCGCAGCCGCGGCAGGTCCTGGCCACCGGGAGCCCCTCCGCCGCGCTTCACCACCGCTGCGCCCCAGTCCAGAGCCATGGCCAGCCATTGCCCCTCACTGCCGCAGCACCAAGAAGGAGAACCACCCAGCGCCCACAGCCGTCGTGGCCCGCTCGGCCCAAAGAGGCCCAGATCGGGGCCCGCCCGGCGCCGTCAGCCGCCCGTAGCCTCGCCGCCGTCTGCAGCGCCCCACGCGCCGGGGAACGCGAGGGGGAAGAGAACAACCGCCTCGCCGCCACCGTCCTAGAGGCGCGCCCGGCTTCGCCGGCGCCCCCTCCGGAGGCGGCGATGCGGGGGAGGGAGAGGGAGGGCCCTAGGGCCGGCGGCGCTATCGGTACGTAATCATGCTTGTGATCAGGCATCATATTGGGAGGACCAAAATAATTGACCAACCAGGTGACATGGCTACCCGTGTGTTAGATGGAGTCTTCTTTCCATTCAGAATAGCAGATGTAGCTTTCTTCATATCCCGGGCATGATGCATCTTTTATTATTATCTCATTTTTGTTTCATGGAGCAATGAAGATGTAGCTTTCTTCATTTTTGTTTGAGAACAATCAGAAGTTTAAAAAAATGCTACATCAGCAGCTCAGTTTTCATGTATAGAGAGAGAGAAAAATGAAAATGTAGCTTTCTTCATTTTTGTTTGAGAACAATCAGAAGTAAAAAAAATGCTACATCAGCAGCTCAGTTTTCATGTATATAGAGAGAAAGATATCAATATTATCATTATGCCAAGAGAAAGACATCTTAAGTGGATATGTGGCTCTAATAATCATGTCATGCAGACAGAGAGTAAATATCAATATCATCCTTATGTCAAGATTTTTCATTTTATATCTTTGCATATATGTTTTGCAGGGACCCTTTTCTGCTTCTTGAGGTCCGAAGTTGGACAGTGCAGCACTCTATTTTCCCAAGCGACTTATAGCACAGAACTTCTTATACACTCAAGCGAATCAGGTATTGATAATTTTGTGGCTTTTTTATACACAAAAACAAGAAAATTCTGGGTGAAGGCATTCCTATGTTCATGACATGTGCAATATAAATTCAAAATATTGTTGGGTTGTATTTTTTTTTGAGATAATTGCATAGTTGGATAAATTATTCCAAGATGATGCAATAGACATGCTACCATGTGTGTAAATTTTTGCATGCTGTAGATCGCTCTGTATAGAAAACATGCTTTCAAACAGTGCTCATTTTTCTTACTACAGTTACGTAATGTCCGATGTGGTCTATTGTCCAATCCTAATTGCCTACTGGAGGTTTCCTGGTTATTTTTTTCCGTGCAACTCCATGGCCAACTGCCATAGTACCGGTTGAAGTATATGCATATTCCGCACGGTTTCATAGTTTCTTTTGAAGACAATGTGTGTCTTTTGAAGACAAGGATTTCTATTTTTACCTATTGTTATTTCTGTCTTATTCATAGTACAAATTCTGCAATGCATATTTTAACTACGCCTAGCTGCCGCCGCCCTCGTCCCGCGTCGCCCCCGCGCGGGCGACGGGGACGACCTCCAATCGCCGCCGCCGGCCAGCCCCAACCCCTCTCCCTCCTCCTCCCCGCTGCCGCCGATGGCATCGCCAGGCAAAGCCTGGGCGCTGGCGGCGGGGGGGCCCCTTCCCCCGCTCATAGAGGCGACGGCGCGGGCCGTGTGGCTATGGCAGGCGGCCTGCTCGGTGAGGGGCACGCCGGCGCGGCTCCTGCTGTGCGGAGACCTTGCGTCGGAGTATGGACGGCGATTGCCCCCGACGGCGATGGTGACGGTCTGAGCTCTGCTATGGTGTTGGGAGACGTCGTCAGGATGGCGGAGGCGACGTCGCGTCAGAATAAGGGTGCCGGAGCTCGGTCCCCATCTCGGCAAGGCCACTTGTGGCGGCGTCGGCGAGCTGCTGGCCTGGTTTCCTCTCAGATCTACGGATCTGGGGTGGGTGGTCTCTCCGAGCACGGTCGTTTTTCGACTCTGCCGTGGAGCTTCGGGAGTCGGAGGGCTATTGTTGCTATTGTGTTCCCCTCGGCCGGCCGTGGTGGCGAGGGAGTGGAAGGGGATGGTACAAATGCCTTCCTTGTTAGGGTTTTGTATGGTCTTTTTTTGAGATACGACTGTCACATCCTGAATCTTCTTCTGGCCGTCCATGATGGCGAGGGGAGGAGGCGACTCGACGTGGCGTCGATGGTTGGGACCTTCTGCTCGGGGATCTTGAATTGGAGGTATTGCCTGGTCTTCACCATCTCCTGCCTGCTCGATGGTCTGGAAAAGTCTTTTAGCTCTCACCCCTCGGGGTGGGCACTCCTGCGGTGTTCAAAGCCCAATGTGGCGAAGGTGGCGGAAGATGTGCTGCTTCTGGTTCCGATCCCGGTACTTGGGTGGTGACGATGAGGACGATGGGCTTGATCGCGATTTGGAAGTACAGTGTGTGGTCTTCTGGATCCATGTTGTATTTTCTTTTTTTTCTAGAGTCGTTTGTAATCGGTTTCGCCATTGCTGAAATTCCATAAGTTGTTATCTCAAAAATAATAATTCTGCAATGCATAAACCCCTTGGCAAGACACAACTAACCAGGAGTTTTGATGTGCAGTGTCCACTTAATTTCTCTAATAAAACATGCGATGTTGTGACATGGTGTCCGATAGGTAATAAATTACAATTTAGATCAGTGTCCACTTAATTTCTCTAATAAAACATGCGATGTTGTGACATGGTGTCCGATAGGTAATAAATTACAATTTAGATGATGGTTTGTCAGATTTCACATCATCGTGTCATGGTAACAATTTTCTTACTCCCTCCTATGCTAATTAACGTTTTCAAATTTGTCTAGATTCGGATGTATCTACTCATGTTTTAGTGCTAGATATATCCGAATCTAGACAAATCTGAGAAATTAATTAGGATCATAGCGATACTTTTCTTCTTCTGATCAGGAGGTGTGCAAATTGAATGATTGTAACCTGTGCAGGGAAGGGCAGGAAGTAGAATGCGATGGCGATCTCTTGTGTCCTCGAGACGGCGCGGCCACCAGGTCAAGGACGGCGTGGACACCGGATCTAAGGCATCGGTTGGGGTGTCCTCGGCACACCCACCGGGGAGAGGACGACATGGGCACCGGAGCTAGGGCGCTGTACAGGGTCGCGGTGATGGCGCCGTCCATGATTGTGGTGATAGCGATCGATTTTCTTTTCACTTTTTCTATCAAACTAAACTGTTAGCTGTTTTGTAATTGAAAAACAGTCACTTTTTGATCTATTAGATCCTTGTCCCGAATCACAGCGCGCACTGTTTTTTTTCCTTTTCCGGCTCGGTCCTCATTGCGTCCGCTTTTTGAGTTTTTTTTTTCATTTTCATTTTGCTCGGTTGGGGTTAGGGACTTGAAGACCACCGCTTTGTCTCATGTCCCATTCGTCAAAAAAGGGAGATGCGGAGGCTATGGTGGGGATGGCAACGGCATTGCTGCAGCTAGCTGGGCCGGCGCCGGAGGGGCCGGTGAGTCGCAAGCCGGGGATACAGCCGTTGGAGAGAGCGAGTCCCCCGCAGCCGGTGATAGCGGGCATAGAGAAAGCTGCGGCTTGCCCCTCTTCTAGTGCAACGGCGAAGAGACTGTCGATTCGCGAGCTTGGAAGGCATGTCTGCCGCCGGCGATATGGGTGTTTCCTCCGTCTTCTCCCCTGTGACTGATATGTTTTGTTGATTTCGTTTTATTTCTAGGTTTTCTGTGTGGTGCTTGTTGCTGGTCTAGGATGGGCATCACTGCAGCGCTTTTGTCGGGCACCAAATCTGATAATTCAGTGCTCTATCACATGTGCGGGTTGTAGCTCGTGCTTTTTAAGGATGCAGAGCAGACTTCTCGGGATGCATTCTTAGTTGATTTTTCAGGTTAGGGGGTGATCTCAAAAATCACGATGAGGTGCAGATTCATACCTGGGTACAGGTTGCAGTAAGCTAGGGTTAAGTCGTACTGCAGGTTGTGCTGACTATATATATCATGTCTTCGGTGGTTAGGCTGATGATGTTTGCTCACATGTTTGATTATCTATGTTAGTACGTGTTAGATTTGCGACAAGTAAATAACAAAGAACGAAAGCAAAATCACAGCAAGGGGACACAGATTTAACGTGGAAAACCCTCTCCAACAAAGAGAAGGGAAAAACCACGGGCGCCAGCCAGCGAAACTTCACTATAACGGAGAGTGTTTACACAATGCCGGGGATTTCACAGATGCAACTTATCCCAGCCGGCGGCTTACAAGAAGTATATATAGCGGTGGTAACCTAGGTCATCAACGATACGTACCATCAGCAGCCCAAGCCTCCGGCGACGGGCCTCGCTCCGCTCCATCAGAAGTTGGCCTCTACTTTGTAAAATTTGGATCAACATATAACAGTACGAGTTTTATGATTTTTGAGTGGTAATTCTTAAATATATAATCCTTGATGATTATTTTTGAGTGGCATAGGTTTTGTGCCTGCATTGTTCATTTTATCTAAAAATCATCTTTTATGAGTTGTGGTTTGCTCATGTGAAATGCTACTTCATACGGCTTGACTCCCGTCCTACTCAACGCTGATATCCCATGCTACGAGCTCCTAATCGGCGGATAATTGGGTTGATCTTTGCACCCATTCCCTGGCCAAGGTCTGACCAAGTGCCCAGATCCGGTGACAAAGTTTCTGAGGGAAATTATCTCGAGCCTTTCTTGATTTGGGAGTTGAGGGAGTGAAATTTTTTACTCGTGGAAACCATCAGTGCTATCAGGCGGCAACACAAACCTTATTTAGATGCCCAGGTACAATGGCGATAATCCTCTTTTGGCATGTCATCTTATTTTCTTAGTTAGTTGTTATTCATATTTTCATTTCTAAACATCTTATTATCTATTTCTAAGCATCTTATTATCTATTTCTTTGTTTTTCATCGAATTTGAACTTTCTTCAGCTTGCGGTATCTCTTTATTTTGTCTGATCATTGAGTTTATTTTACTTATTTTTATTTTATTATTTCATTAGATTTTCATGTATTCTTATGTTTAGTATCTCATTGATTCATTTGTTCTTAGATTTCAATAATTCAGATTTTCATTACTCTCATTGAATCTTAATATGACTTTCATATCAATCATTATCTTAGATTTTCATGTATTCTTATATTCATTGTCTCACTGATTCATTTATTAATTTATTTTTTTATTTATCTCAGGTTTCAATCATTCATATCTTCATTATCTCATTTTCCTTTTTTCTCAAGTGTTATTCTATTCCGGAGTTTTATTCTTTTCATTTTCTCAGTCTTGAATCTTTCATATCTTCACTACCTTATTTTCTCGGTCTTTCTTTCTTCAGCTTGAATGTTTCTTTCCTTTCTTCTTTTTCTGGCATTATTCTCAAATGTTGCTATCTTTTTTCTATGTTTAACTCATATTTGTTGTCTTATTTGGTCATTTTCTTTGTTCCTCATATATTCATTTTAATTTACTCATTTATTCAGCCTCTCGTTCTTTCAGTGAAGGCTGAATTCTTTTTATCAGTTATGCATTCAATTATCGCATGCTTGTAACTATCAACCTGCGCAAGCATTTTCAAGTCAGTACGCCCTATCTTTCTTTCACTATTTTTCAAGAAATTACATTTTATCATTTCTTGCTCATTCGTTGCATTCCCAATCTCTATTTGTTAGAAGTCATTGATGCATTCAGTATATCCAGCATAGCTCATGTATTAGAGCAGGTTGTTTAAGCTTCGCAGCGCTAGACTGTTCTAATCTATAGCGCTTGATTTTCTTTGGACCTTTTTGGTGTTTTGGGGATTTTTTAACAGTGTGACGATCCATATGTCCTTAATGGTTCGTTACCTAATTTTGCGGGCTATTTTGTTGTCCATTATAATGGACATATAGTGGGAGAAAATGAAGAGGCACATCGTGGGAGGCAAATGATTCTTGAGAATTGGGGAAGTGGAGAGGAGTGTGAGAGCGCTAGAGTAGGGTTGTCTCCACTACAGGCCAGTTCGTTGATTATCTCATCTTTTTCCACATTTCCCCGACCTTTTCTTTGAATCCGAACTTCAATCCTAGCTCCTTGGTATTCTCTGATTTTTGAAGAGGGGGGAGAATTTCTTGAGTTCGTTCTTGGGTTTTACTGTCTTGGTAGGTGTGTCCCCACACATCTTCATGGTTTGATTTTGCACTTTTTGATTATGGGGTTTTCCATGCTTCTAATAACATGGTAATATTGCTATAGGCACATCACTTCTTTGTATCCTTTTATCATTTATTACAACAATGAATAGTCTAGAGAAGAATATAAATTGTGTTTCCTCGGTAACTTTGTTGTTCAGTCCACAACGTTTTCTGTAGATGCTTCTTTGCTGCATGGTATTACTACATGTTCTATTGGAATTTCCTTGTCTTTTTGAGATGCATGTTTAGCTATCTTGCCCTTCTTCGTTGATTTTTTGGAGAGAGTTTGTTCATGCAAGCAAAGAAAATAATGTCTATTAAAATGTCTTTATGATATCCAGAGCTCCTTAAGGTTTGATTTTATACTCCTTTTATGTTTAGGTAATTTGTAGACAAGATGCTTGTTGGTACAGTTCCTATTTGTGTGTTTAGTACTACCACAGTGGCTACACTTGTGGAACTTATTTGACTTTATATTCTCTTTTTTCGTGAGCATCCTTGGACGCCCCTTTATGTGAGCATGATCTTGGTCAAGGATCTTACCTGTAGAGCTGGTCCCTTCTTGAAGTGATGGAGCAAACAAGTTCAAAATTGTCCTTGTCGAAGTTAGTTCAACAGTTGGATGTATCTCACCAGTGTCTTCAGTAACTTGTCAATAGCTTTCACGCATTACTCTATTCTCTGTGCTTCTTGTAGCAATATTAACATTTTTCTATGATTTTCAAACCCTTCGAAGTTGTTAACGCCAATCTCCTTGATAGTAAGTTATATCTCTGACTGCCATTCTCCATCTCTTGCAGGGAGGGACAATTTAGTTCAGTTTCTTTTGTTTTTTCTCCATTTTCAGTGGTGTACTTCTCTGATATCTTGTCTACTTTAAGGCTACATTGTCCATCACTTTCAAAATATGAGAGCATGTGATGCCATCTTTCTCAAACTTATGACGTATAAAAGAATACTCTTCACTTCGTAAGTTAACATGCGCTATGTAGTTTCTCTGTCTATGTTCTTCAACTGGATAGTCATGTGCCTGATATAGCACATAAATCTTGTTTTTTCTCGTTCTCGGATATGTAACCTTGTAACATCATTGAGGATGTGCTGAAATTTTCTGAATATTACCAAGTTGTACAGTTCACGAGCTTGTCACTAGTGGAAAACAGGCCTCCAGTCCCGGCCCGTAAGGGGCTTTAGTCCCGGTCCTGGTAACAGGGACTGGAGGGGCGGGACTAAAGGCCCACCCATTAGTCCCGGCCCTCTTACCAGTCGGGACCAATGGGCATCCACGTGGCTGTCTCTGCGGGCGCTGGGTGCCCCCCATTACTCCCGGTTCGTATTACGAACCGGGACAAATGGTTCTCTGCCGCGGCAGAATTTTAAGCACTTTCTCTGCCGCGGCATAGAATTTAATTTGTATTCTTTTTTTTCATTTCAAAATAGTTTTCTACGCTACCACATACTGTACATGTTCGTGCATACATAAGATAACTTCTCTTAAGATCGAGCATACAAATATATACATGATACTTACACATGGAGATCACAATTATCGGGACTAGAGCCCGTCTATTCAATACACGGTCGGGGATCATCGGCACCTATTCACACTAAATCCTCCGGCGTCATCTATCATCTCGTTCATCAAGAATCGTGCCAGTTCTTCAGCAATTGCTACTACGCGTTGCTGTGGTAGGAGCTGATCCCGCATTTTCTCGAACTATATAAGAAAATGAGATCAATATGAATATCAATCATCATAACAAAAAGTGACGGTAATAAAAATAATGTTATGAATGTATTGCTTACGTCGACTCTATAATCATTCAGCTCACTGGTAAACGTGCGAATGAACTCGCAAACATAGAATCCACATAGATTCGTTCCCTGTGGCTGCCTCGCGCACTTTAGAGAATAGAATTCAATCAAAATAATAATCCAGCATCATAATTGTATTGAAACTAGAAGTAAAGAGATGCGGCTACTACTTACCGAGACCGGCTTAAACGTTAGCTTCTTAGTAAAGTCACCCGTAACCGCACTCTTGAACTGGTTCCAAACCCTACCCGGTAAAGAAAATGAATGAGTTATTTATTACGTGATATCTCAGGAAATCAACGAAAGAGACCGCTGTAGCGCGAAAATTACCTCTGGAGCATGTCCTGCATGTCACTAAACTGTTCCAGGGGTCTCTTTAATGGGTCCATGACTTCAACTCTTCCCTTATCAAGTTGAATGTCTATGAGAATCCAATGGAAACTGTACACGTTTATATATACATCAGTAACTCATCAATTACACTTAACATTGAGTAAGCAAAAGAGAATGTGTACAATAGAGTAAGACACTCACGTGAAATTGTAAGGAAACAGTATGTGGTCACAGAAATTTTGCTCCGTTAGAAACCTTAGAAGGTTTTCCTGTGTGTCCTCGGGTTTTTCCTTTAGCATCCGACAATGTATTTTATCTGGGTCAATGAACCCAACACTGAAGATTGACCTTCTTTTACATTCCATGATCTTCATTCTGCATAATAATAGAGTACAAAAGGATATAATTAGGATAATTACATGCAATGAACTGAACAACTGAAAAAATGAATAGCTTATATATAGACAATGAATTCAACAACTTACAGACAATAGCAACTCATGAGACTTTTGTCGAGGGCGTCGAAAGTGTATAACTGGAAGAGTTCTGGAAACTCAACATGGACCTCTTCTTCTCGGAAGTAGTAGTCATGTGGGACTTTCGCCATGATCATTATTCTCTCCTCCTTTACGGCTTTCAAGTACCATTTATGTAAACTCCGCATTTGTGTTGGCAGTTGTTGGAACTGCTCAAAGCTGACCAGAGGCTTCCCTGGGACATATGTAGGGACTACCTGAGCCTTGGGTAACTTGTTGTCCTGGGAACCTAGCAATTCCTCAACAGTCACATTCATAGCGGCCACAAGCTTCTTAGCTTCTTCCATATCCTGCTGGGGAGTGTCATAGGATACCACCTTGAGGGGTGGGGTTGATTTTTTGGCCTGTTCCCCGAGCTGGGGGACGTCCTTTCTTTTCCCGATTGCACTTTGACTTGATGATTTGCTCCCGCTTGCACTTCTACTTGATTTGCTCTTCTTCACTTCCTTCTGAAGTGTGCGTCGATAGTCATCTGGCTTATGGTGCAAGTCATATTGCGATTTTGTGTTCAAAAAAGAAAGTGCATACGCTTTTTGCTTCTCGGTGTATACCGGGGAGGGCTCGGGTTTCTTCTTTTGAAGCTGCGCAACACATTCGGCCTTTACGATCATGTCGGTTTCCTCGTCAGTACGATCGTAAGGTCTGATAGGAAGATTCTTATGAGGTACTCTTGGGAGGGGCGACATTTGTCGTTTTGGGCTCCTGCGTCGTTTAGTACTAATCGGAGGCTGCGGCGGAGATCGAGATGGACTTGGGCTGTGGTGGTCGTAGTCATGGGGTGGGCTTCTTGGAGGTGATGGAGGTGAAGGTGACATGCGACCACTCGGAGGCGGTGTTGGCTTTGGCGTCCAGCCTGGAAGCTTGATGTTGTTCTTGTCCCATAGAATGATACCACCCAGTACTTCTCCGAGTGTCCTCTCACCTTTAGGTCTAGGGATGTCAAGCTCCATTGAGTCCCACCCTATTGTGATTTCATCCACACCAACTTTAGCATAGCCAGCTGGAATCTCACGGCCATGCCAGCGTGCGCCAGGTGGACAAGGTAAAGCACATCCGACCGCCACCTTGATGGATAGGTTCTTCACCTTCTGATGGAGCTCACAAGATGCCTGCTCCTTGATTCCATCTACGGGGTAGCCGGGACCGCCATCTACCATACGTGCATCGTTAGAAGGGACCTCCGATTCAGCCATGATGCTTTTCCACTGAGATGGGACGACGGTAATATCGAGTACAGGATCTTGCAGGCGCGCTGCTCCTCGAAGTTCGTCAATCTGTTGCTGATGCATTCGAAGTGTTCCTATCAACTCGATGAACTTGTCTCCCTCCTCCTCCTGCCGTCGCCTCTTTTCTCTCTCTCGGCTCCTATAAGTATCTCTGTCTTTGGGAAACCCCATCTCCCACGTATAACTAGGGCCAAGGCCTCGTACACGTCCTCCGTGTTCGTCATTCCCGAGGACCTTTGTCAGCAAGTCTTTCTCTCTATCGGGACGGAACTTTGTTGTCCCCGCTTTAATCTCCTTCACCACTTTCTGCCATGTATCCCGGGGTATCCTAATCCCGTCACTGCAAATGAGGCCCCCTGTACTTTCGTCATACTCACTCCCATGCCCAAGGAACCAATTCCTTGCCCTCAGATCCCATTCTTCGCGTATTGGTTCTGGAGTGATCCCTTTAGCAAGCAGCTCATTCTCTTTAGCATCCCACTTTGGCATGGCAGCCGCGTAGCCCCCTGGCCCCAGGTGATGGTGATATTTATTCATCGCGGCATTTTTCTTGTTTTTTCCGACATTTCCATAGCAGGTTGTGACTCCTTGTACTTCACAAATGTATCCCAGTTAGCCTGCTGCTTCGTTAGATAGCATTCAAATTTAGGAGACTTCTTCGTCTTCTGATACTTTTGCCATAATGCTTTCTTCCAGTTCTTGAATAGTTCGGCCATCTTCATAAGAGTCCACTGCTTGACTTTCTTCCTCAATGCAGCTGTGTCGGCATCATCCTCACATTCTAGCAGGGTGAAATGTGTCATGAGGTCATTCCAAAGACCCTCTTTGCACCTGTCGGAGACATACTCACCCTCTTTCGCCCCTTTGGTCTTATTCCACTCTCGAACGGTGATCGGGATGCGATCCCTAACCATAACCCCGCATTGTTGTTTAAATACAGTTTTAGCCTTTTCGGGTTCCACCGGTTTACCCCGTGGTGATACCCGCGTAATTGTATAACGCGTAGATGCGTCCAACTTTTTGGCCGAGCCTCGTTTGGAATATTTTTTGCTCGATGTGGAGGCCTAAGAGAAGAAACATTCGTCAATTTATATATATATATAACTCAGTTAATGCATCTACTGATCACCAGACTTCATATATATACCTCGCCGTCGGCTTCTCCACCACCGGAGCCGTCGGCTTCTCCTTGATCATTTCGGTCGACCTCCTCTCCCTCACCGGAGAGGTTCAGATAAATCGACGGAGATTCGGGTGGATCAACATGGGGGGTGTCGTTGATCATATCCTCGAGAATTTCTTCCCGTGCTAGGTCTCTCTGGATTGGATCCATAGTTTTCTACAAAATGCACACAATAACATTTTTCATTCAATATTGCTGCATAAAATAATACTAAACAATAATATGAACACGCAATTTGCTACAATAATACTAAACAATAGCAAAATTCTAGTGATGCCCTAACCCTAAGTCCGAAGGCCCGTGAGCACTACCACATTAACCCTAAGTCCGGGGGCCCGTGAGCACTACCACCCTAACCCTAAGTCCGGGGCCCGCGAGCACTACCACATTAACCCTAAGTCCGGGGGCCCGCGAGCACTACCACCCTAACCCTAAGTCCGGGGCCCGCGAGCACTACCACATTAACCCTAAGTCCGGGGGCCCGCGAGCACTACCACCCTAACCCTAAGTCCGGTGGCCCGCGAGCACCACCACCCTAACCCTAAGTCTGGCTGCCCGCGAGCACTACCGCCCTAACCATAAGTCCGGGGGCCCGCGACCACCACCACTCTAACCCTAAGTCCGGAGGCCCGCGACCACTACCACCCTAATATATACACTACTATTACACTAGCTACTAAATAATATTACAACTACTAAATAATGTTACAATTATACACTACTATAATACAATATACTACAAAATAAAATTACACACAAAATTAAATAATATTACACTACAAAATAAAATTAACTATATACTACAAAATACTATTACAACTAAATATTACAACTACTACAATTAACTATTACAATTACTACAAAATACTACTACAATTAACTATTACAATTACTACAAACAACTACTACAATTAACTACTACAATTAACTACTAAATATTACAAAATAATATTACAACAATTAACTACTACAAAATAAAAAAATGGAAAACAAAGAACTTTGGCCGGGGCGGCCCCCGGCCGCATCGCCCGCACCGCCGCCGGCATGCACGGCTATCGCCGGCCCGGCCTGCTCGTCCACAGTGGCCAGCAGCGCTGCGTCGCCGCATAGCCGGCCGAACAGGGGAGCGAAGGGGAGGCGGGCCGGTGTACTTCTACTGGCTGGCGGCGCGCGAGGCGACTACAGTGGCGGCGGTGGTTGGGGTGGTGGCGGCCAGAGAGCGAGTCGGGCAGCCTACCGGCGTCGATTCGTCGTCCTCGCGCGCGTGGGTGTTCTCTGCGTGGGAGAAGAAGGGGCGCGTGGGAAAAGATATATAGGTGGGGGACCTTTAGTCCCGGTCCGTATAACGAACCGGGACTAAGACCTTTAGTCCCGGTCCGTATAACGAATCGGGACTAAGACCCTTTAGTCCCGGTTCGTTATACGGACCGGGACTAAAGGTCCCCCCTTTAGTCCCGGTTCGTGCCACCCACCGGGACTAAAGGGTTTTCGGCCCAGCCCAACAAGCACGCTCCAACGCCACACCTTTAGTCCCGGTGTGTAGCACGCACCGGGACTAAAGGTCCCTTTTTCAAAAAAAATCACCCTGGCGCGCGCCTGTTTAAAAAAAATTCAATTAGCATATTATTTAAACATTTGAATTTTATAGTTTTTGCATATTTATGAATTTGAGAAAAAATTCAACATGAAAAGTTCTTGAATTTGAATAACTAATCCAAATCTATTTTCTGTTTTATAAAATAATTATTCTAACTAGTGAAACTAATAACCATTTTGCCATTTTCAATTTAAAATTGCATTAAATATTATATTTTTCCTATTTTTAAATAAGTGATTCAAATCAATTTTCTGTTTTATAAAATAATTATTCTAACTAGTCAAACTATTAACCATTTTGCCATTTTCATGTAATTCCGACGCTCCGGTGGTCTTCCTCCGGCAAAACCCTAGACCGGGGGCCCCGGATCGTCTACCCCGCCTTATTTTTTCTCGCTCATTCTCTTCCGGATCGTAGCCCCTTTAGGGTTTAGGGTTTTTGGTTTAGGGTTTAGGGTTTTTGGTTTAGGGTTTAGGGTTTTTAGTTTAGGGTTTAGGGTTTAGGGTTTTTAGTTTAGGGTTTAGGGTTCCCTCCTCTGACTTAGGGTTTAGGGATCCCTCCTCTGACTTAGGGTTTAGGCTCATATCTGCCGCCTCTCTCCACTCTATCCCATGGCTTCCACCATACCTCTAACCCCAGGGAGGCGGAGATGGAGTCTTTCACGGGCTAGCAGGAAAATATTTTCCGAGGCGGAACTTCCGAAGATGCCATAGGGCGTGTGCACCAAGGGCATCTTCGAGAAATTCCGCCACGGGAGATTTCCCAACCCTTTCCTCCATCCATGGGGATGAAACTCTCCATCCATGTTGGCTTGGTCGTTGCCATAGCACATCTAGACTCATATCTGCCGCCTCTCTCCACTCTATCCCATGGCTTCCACCATACCTCTAACCCCAGGGAGGCGGAGATGGAGTCTTTCACGGGCTAGCAGGAAAATATTTTCCGAGGCGAAACTTCCGAAGATGCCATAGGGCGTGTGCACCAAGGGCATCTTCGAGAAGTTCCGCCACAGGAGATTTCCCAACCCTTTCCTCCATCCATGGGGATGAAACTCTCCATCCATGTTGGCTTGTTGAGTTTCTTGCCATGGCGTATCGATGCTCCTTTTATAGGCACGGCGCCGCTTCTACTTTGTCTTCTTCCTCCGACACGGCGTCGTGCGCTACATGCTTTATCTCATCGAGCAGTGCGTCCACCCACGCGTCCTTATCCTACCGACAGCTTTAGTCCCGGTTTGAGCCCCCACCCGGTACTAAAGGTTACCCACGCGTCCTTATCCCACCGACAATTTTGTTAGATGACACAAAAACCACCTTTAGTCCCGGTTGCACCCACCAGCCGGTACTAAAGGTTAGCCACCCCCTAGATAAGGCCCTCCCAGATAAGCCTCCCCCAGATAAGGCCCCCCCATCTTTTGTCCTAGTTTGATCCCCCACCCGGGATGAAAGTTTCCCACGCCACTGCGTTCCCGCGCTTTCCACCGGTTCCCACCTCTGTCTTCCCGCCATTTTTTCAGTATATATATGTACGCTTGGCCTCCATTTACATATCACATCTAGACTCATCATTCTCTTCCCATGGCTTCCATCGTATGAAAGGGGACCTTTATGTCTCAAATAAAAGGTTTAATACATTAAATAGATTTATGTCTCAAATAAAAGGTTTAATTACATAGATTTATGTCTCAAATAAAATGTTTAATACATTATTACACATCACCAACATCTAGTGTTGTGGTTTTCTTTTGCACCGTAGCCATGGAGAATCTTCATCATTTAACAGGATGCTTGGGTCAGTTTTCACTTTGAAGGGCGGAATTTCATGAAACTTATTGTAATCTTCTAACATGTCTGTCTTATCATCCACTCCCACGATGTTTCTTTTCCCTGAAAGAACTATGTGGCGCTTTGGCTCATCGTATTCTGTACTCTTTTGCTTATCTTTCCTTTTTCTCGGTTTGGTAGACATGTCCTTCACATAGAAAACCTGAGCCACATCGTTGGCTAGGACGAATGGTTCATCCATGCACGCAATATTGTTGAGATCCACTGTTGTCATGCCGTACTTTTCGTCTACATGTACCCCGCCTCCTGTCAGCTTGACCCATTTGCACCGAAACAAAGGGATCTTAAAAGTAGGTCCATAGTCAAGTTCCCATATCTCCTCTATGTACCCATAATATGTGTCAATCTGCCCATTGTCATCTGTTGCATCAAAGCGGACACCACTGTTTTGGTTGGTGCTCTTTTTATCTTGGGCGATCGTGTAAAATGTATTCCCATTTATCTCGTACCCTTGGAAAGTACATATAGTCGAAGATGGTAACCTGGCCAACGAGTACAACTCATCTCCAACAGTGGTGTTATTCATGAGATGTGTCTGCAACCAATTGCCAAAATACTTCTCGTGTTCCCCTTTAATCAAGGTTTCAGGCTTCCCCGGGTTTTCGGAGCGTAGAATATTCTTGTGTTTCTCGATATACGGAGCCACCACAGTGGAATTGTGTAGAACTGTGTAGTGTGCTTGAGTGAAAGAATGCCCGTCCCTACATACCATTGATTTCCTTCCTAGTGTGCCTTTTCCAGTCATCCTCCCCTCATACCGAGATTCAGGAACACCAATCGGCTTAAGGTCAGGAAGAACGTCAACACAAAACTCAATGACCTCCTCTGTTCCATAGCCCTTGGAGATGCTTCCTTCTGGCCTAGCACGGTTATGAACATATTTCTTTAAGACTCCCATGAACCTCTCAAAGGGGAACATATTGTGTAGAAACACAAGACCGAGAATTCTAATCTCTTCGACTAGGTGAACTAGGAGGTGCGTCATAATATTGAAGAAGGATGGCGGGAACAACAACTCGAAGTTGACCAGACATTGGACCACATCAATCTGTAACCCTGATAGACTTTCTCGATCGATTACCTTCTGAGAAATTGCATTAAGGAATGCACATACCTTCACAATGGCTAGTCAAACATTTTCTGGTAGAATTTCCCTCAATGCAACCGGAAGCAATTGCGTCATAAGCACATGGAAGTCATGAGACTTTAGGTTTTGAATTTTTTTCTCTTTCATATTTACTATTCCCTTTATATTCGACGAGAAGCCAGACGGGACCTTGATACTGAAAAGGACTTCAAAAAATATTTCCTTCTCTTCTTTGGTAAGAGCGTAGCTGGCAAGCCCTTGAAACTGCCCTGGATGCTTGTCGTCTCGTCCTTTATGATGTTGCTGGTCCTCCCGTGCTGCCGGGGTATCTTTTAACTTCCCATACAAGCCGAGGAAGCCTAGAATATTCACGCAAAGATTCTTCGTCAGGTGCATCACGTCGATTGCAGAGCGGACCTCATGCACTTTCCAATAGGGTAGCTCCCAAAATATAGATTTCTTCTTCCACATGGGTGCGTGTCTGGTAATGGGGTCTTTCGGAACAGGTTGTCCTCCAGGACCCTTTCCAAAGATTACATCCAAATCCTTGACCATACCAAATACATCAGCACCACTACGGGGGACAGGCTTCGTCCGGGTTTCTACCTTGCCATTGAAATGCTTGCCTTTCTTCTTTAAGGGATGACTGGACGGAAGAAAACGACGATTGTACGGGTACACATTCTTTTTGCATTTATCCAGATTTATACTTTCAGTCTCATCTAAACAGTGCGTGCATGCATTGTATCCTTTGTTCGTCTGTCCTGAAATGTTACTAAGAGCAGGCCAATCATTAATGGTTACGAACAGCAACACTTGTAGGTCAAATTCCTGCTGTTTGTGCTCATCCCACACACGTATACCTGGTTTGGCCCACAACTGTAGAAGTTCATCAACTGATGACCTTAGGTACACATCAATGTCGTTGCCGGGTTGCTTCGGGCCTTGGATGAGCACTGGCATCATAATGAACTTCCATTTCATGCACAACCAAGGAGGAAGGTTGTAGATACATAGAGTCACGGGCCAGGTGTTGTGACTGCAGTTCTGCTCCCCAAAAGGATTCATGCCATCGGTACTTAGACCAAACCATAAGTTCCTTGCGTCACTAGCAAAGTTTGGGAAGTCTCTCTTGATTTTTCTCCACTGCCGACCATCAGCAGGGTGCCTCAACATCCCGTCTTTCTTACGGTCTTCCATGTGCCATCGCAACAACTTGGCATGCTCTTTATTTCTGAACAAACGTTTCAACCGTGGTATTATAGGAGCATACCACATCACCTTGGCAGGAACCCTCTTCCTGGGTTGCTCGCCCTCAACATCACTAGGGTCATCTTTTCTGATCTTATACCGCAATGCAGTGCATACCGGGCATTTATCCATATTCTCGTACTTCTCACTGCGGTAGAGGATGCAGTCATTAGGGCATGCATGTATCTTCTGCACGTCTAATCCTAGAGGGCAGACAAGTTTCTTTGCTTCGTACATACTGGAGGGCAATTGGTTATTTCTTGGAAGCAGCTTCTTCATTATTACCAGCAACTTTTCAAATCCCGAGTCAGTCATACCGGTCTCTGCCTTCCACTTCAACAATTCCAGTGTGCTACCTAGCTTCTTCTGACCATCTTCACAAGTTGGATATAGCAATGTGTTGTGGTCCTGTAACATCTGCTCGAACTGCAACCTCTCCTTTTCTGTGTCGCAGTCTCGCCTTGCATCACTAATGACCCGACCAAAATCATCAACGGGCTCATCTGGTTCCCGTTCTTCACCCCCTTCTTTTTCATTATCTTCAACTGCGGTATCATCGTATTCAGGGAACATAGATCGATAGTTGTCATCATCGTTCTATTCTTCATCGCCGTCTTCCATCATAACCCCTCTTTCTCCGTGCTTGGTCCAAACATTATAGCCGGACATGAAACCAGACCGAAGCAGGTGGCTCTGAATGACTCTTGAGGAAGTGTGAGCCTGCTCATTCCGACATTCAACACATGGACAACACATAAAACCATCCCGCCGCTTGTTCGCCTCGACCACAAGGCGAAAAGAACGCACGCCTTCTCTGTAAGCGTCAGAGCGTCGGTCACCGTACATCCATGGGTGGCTCATCTGCATCATACAACCATGCATATATATCAAACGCAATCACGATGCTTAAATTAGCACCGCGCAGTCAAAACGAGAAAATAGTTGCTAACCTTTTAGGACACTTCAAAACAAAGAGGAGAAACCTTAAGTGTCGCTCTGGCACCTCATATCATATTTTGTCTTGTGTGAACTCAAGTGACATCGCTCTAATAGGCATTTCACCGAACACCTCTAGTGCATATGAAGAAAAAAAGTTAGCACAAAGTTATACCCACCTCTCACATAGGAAAAAAAAACAGGAGAGAGTGGAGGGTTGGGTGCATATATATAGGGCCAGGCCATTAGTCCCGGTTTGAGATACAAACCGGGATCTCAAACCGGGACTAAAGTTTCTGCCAGGAGCACGCGCGCCGGCCCAGACCCATTTGTCCCGGTTTGTATCTCAAACCAGGACTAATGGTTCCTTACGGACCGCGACATAGTGCCTCGGCCTCCTCGGGCCGTCTGGTTCGGACCATTAGTCCCGGCTCCAGCCACGGCCGGGACTAATGGCCCGAACCAAAGGCCCATTTTCTACTAGTGTGTGTTTCTATATAATACTTAGTCGAGAATTTTGTTGGTGGCACCGTCTTGTTCTTTGCAATGTGCTCGCGTTCATCTTCCCTTGCATGTATTTGTATCCAAAATACGTTGATATTCTCTGAGCAAGTTAGTGATGCTGAACTGTGCCCCAACTCCTTTTTGAACAATGCATTTGTTCCATAACTCCTTTCCGCTGATTGCATAATTGGGGATAATTTTGTTTTAAAGTATACTGGCTTCTTCCCTCACTTCCACACTTCATCGCGGAATTTCACACAGGCAACCTTATGTTCATCATAGCTATCCATAGCGTTCTTAGTCTTGTGCTGTCAATATGTTGTCTACTGTATCTAGAGATCGCCAAGTCTGAAGGGGGCGGCAGGTTTGCCATCGAGTTGATCTGGTGGTGATGGCGTGTAGTGTGTTTTTCTTGTTGGAGAAGAAGATACACTTTTTTGTTGGGCCTTTGCTCATTTCACTTGCGTGTTGGTGGGTGTTAGCTAGGAGAAACGTCATGAAGTCTTTGCTTCAGTGTGATTTTGTTGGGGCTCTATACATTTATGTCGCTGTTCGAGAATGTTAGACTCAAAAGTTCAACACCTAGAACGAACTCAAATTTGTTGGGCTCAACAAATGAGAATCCAGAAATGTGTCTGCTCGGGAGTACTGAAACAGACAGTTTTTTGTCTCTTCTTTTTCTTTATTGAGTTTTATGATTGACAGCTGTCAACTTTTTATTGGGTTGAAAAAGTGTTTGTTTCTGAATTTAGAAATAGCTAGCTAGCTGTCCAATAGACACTCCCTTCCTTTTTATCTTGAGCGAACAGTTTTTTTTTCTGAAACCAACGAAGGGGTATAGAAAGCGGGGCTCGGTTTCTCTACCGGGATAAGTTTTGTGTCCGACATTGTAAATTGTTAAGTGCACACGGAAAGCTGATTAGGATAAGCTCAGGTGTTAGATTATCTCGAGTGGGCCTCATCCTGTGGTTTTGGTCAGCCCGTGTATGGCTTGCGTGGTACTTTTAGCGAAGTTCTTGTTTACCCCTTATAAGTAGTAGAGATAGAGATAGAGATTATTTTTTTGTCAGAATTGATTTCACTTATTTGGTGAGTTTTTCTTGGAGTACCCACAAAGCTAGGAGCACCCGATTGATGTGTACTCGCGGGCTGCCACGTTAGAGGATAGAAAAAAGGAACCGCAACACAAAGAGTAGTCGAACCAGATCAAGAGCTTGCGTAAATTGCGCCTAATGCATATCATATCTTGATTTTTAAAAACAAATTATTGAAATTTATGTGTGTGATTACTTATGGTAGAGGACAATTAATACCCATAATCAGTATGATCTATATCCAATTTCAGGTACAATCTGCCTCTACAAATAGACACCGAGACCCCCTTCCTCACCTCACCCAAGTAAAATCCACACATACACTTTGGTTCACTCTACCAGGACATGGGGCACTCCAAGATCGCAGCGATTGCATTGTACTTGTTCCTCCTCCTGACCTTCTGTTTCGGTGAGACCCCTTTCCCCAGTAAAGTTCTCCACTACTCCTTGAGTTCAGCTGATAATTCATGGTGATTGTGCTCAGCGGCTAAGGATGAAAAGCCATGCGAAGAACACAGCAAGACCTTCAAAGGAGTTGAGTGCGAGTATATCGCGTGCAAGGCGGCGTGCATCACCGAGGACTACAAGGGCGGGTACTGCAAGCCCGTAGTGGACGCTGGGTGCATGTGTACCAACTACGGGTCTGTCACGATGGCCCGCTCGAGAGCGTCTCACTCCTAGTCCAACGAGTACCTACGAGTGACTACACACACACCAGCCACCGCAGCAACGCCCGCAATTAGGGATATTAAAACTGGAACAAGAGGGGGCTCTCTCACGGTCCGCCGACCGCCCAATTGTTGAATTGAGTCATATCGAGCCGTCTGATTTGCTTGTGCTCTCGAGTTAGCCCAGTTGTCCCTAGGGGATGGGTCTCGATGCATCAAATTGATGTTATCTCATAAATTGGGCCCAAAAAACGGATGAAGTGGCCCATTGCGGTTAGCTGGGCGTTGGCACCATCTCCTCTATGGCATCTCTATCTTTCTCCACACGAGTCACGACCTCTCCTCACCCCGTCAAAAAAAATGACACCTCCGCTCTGGGAACCCCTCTTCTCTCTGGAGCTACATGCGCCGCCACCGCACCATTCATCCGCCTCGGAGCTCATCGAGGTGACTTACTCTGTCAGCTTCATTTTTCCGGATCGATGGCAATACTCGATGCACACCGCCATGCCAATCTAGACCTTCGCCCCAACAAAATCTCCACAAAAAACTAGGTTTACTCTGGCGATGGTGCCTCTCCGTCGAGTCGTGCTGCTCCTCCCATCCTCCACCGTGATTTTCTGACCCCTATGTTCCGCCTCGCCCTCCTCCCATCCTTCCGCTCGGTCCTCCCTCCGACATCCGCCTCCTCGTGACAGGGAGATCTCGACCTCGAGCAGGTGCTCGATCTTGGTCTCTGTGATTGTGGCGTTGGAAGCGAGCAAATCAGGCAAGGTCCTCTTAGTTATGGGACTCAGTGGAGATGGTGTCGAGAGCTTCGAAGCAGAACTCATCATGGAAGCAAGTCCTGTTGCCGCCGCCGATCTCGCACGTGGCCACAGTCGGGTACCACTTGGACTGACACCCCAGGCACTCCGCATAGAGAATGGAGAGAGCAGCATGAGGATCTCTATGGTACAAGAAATTATCTAAATTTTCAATCCAACTCATTCCTGGTAGCTGCGCCAATATCCCTTCAAATATGAGTCATTATTTGTCAGAGTCATACTAATATTTCCTAAGATTTATATGCTTGTACAAAAATACATGTCCACGCTTGTGTTAATGTATTAGGCAATTTTCTGAACTGGCTGATGAAGCATACATGAGTCGATATTATGCTTGCCATGTGCTGAACAAAAGACATGGGTTAGTTTAGTATAAATCACCTATGATCTGTTCTTTTGCATTTTTTTTCAGTTCCTAACAACCTACAACTATCTTCAAATTTCACATGTTGTACTACATGCTATGCGTACTATATGGTGTATATCCCTGGTTTCTGAAGACGTTGAATACTTGACGGGAATTGCATAAAGAATATGGAATATATCATGTTTCTAGCCCATGATCTTTGGTTAAAGTTTAGGACATTCAGAAGGTTGCAGTCCAATGAAATTGTTCTTCGTTACCTTTGGCTATCTCGACTGAACTGACTTTGGTTGGTGATTGATTTGATTTTGCAAGGCTTGGTGACCAGCAGCGATTGCGTTCTTCAATCAACGTAAATGTGAACCTGGTGATGTTCTTGAAGTGGATGTTGCTTTGGTAAAGCCTGATTCATAAATGATTTTCCAAACAGTATATTTCTCTAGCTGAACTGCTCTCCAAAAAAGTGCATCGTCCTTAATCTTCCATCTGAGAAAAATTGGGTTTGTTTTCCTGTGCACAACATTGCAGGTAGAGTATACATTGGAACGCTCGTCTACAACCAGCTTTCAAAACTCTTAAAGTAAAGATGTTTAAGGGATGAGGTATGCGTTTCTTCAAACTACTTTCTTCATACTTAATTATTATGTAGCTCTTTGTATTATTGTCGTTATTATTGCAGGATGGATAAATTAAAGAAATGCTTTACGAACCGGTGGAAGTTAGCCTTGTTGAGGGCAAAAAAGCTAGGGTCTTCCAAAAAATATCTTCTACCGTTTAGGTTTTGTAGCATGCCCCTCACCAGATCACCGCAAGAATTAACACATATGTCTATGTAGCTTCCTAATTGACTGAACCGTTAAATATTGCATGTTTTTCTATTGTTTTGGTTCATGCTCTTTTATCTGGTATTGTAATTTATAATATCATTGATTTTTTAATAAGTAAAGATTTTTTTATGAGGTATCCAACTCTGATGATGTCAAGTGCTCAAGAATAGCCAGTGTACATTTAAATTGTAGAAAGGTTTATAGTGTGCAACACATAAGACTTCTCCAAGTAACCAATCAGGAGTTGTGAGTGAGATTGCTGCTAGAATTTTAATTCTACAAATAACATCTTCATCAATTCCTAACAATCTATTGTTCAAATAGATGGACGCAGCAACGCGCGTCTATATCATCTAGTGGCCTTTATGTTTAGAGGATAACCAAGACATCCATCGCTCTACTCCCAAAGAAAAAATGTTAACTGAATGCGGGCACTCCTAGTCCTAGGTACGGTGGCAGACCCGTAGTTGGTACACATGCACCCAGCATCCACTACGGGCTTGCAGTACCCGCCCTTGTCACGATGGCCCGTTTTACCAACCCATTTTACCAACTACTGTCACGACGGCCCGCATGCACGTCTGCCACAGTACTCCGGTTTGGGAGTACTAAGGGGCGGGGGGTCAAATCCACATATTAACTAAGGGGTTTTCATAAAATTTTGCACCATAGGGGGGCCATGGCCCCAACTTACCGCTCGCTGGCTCCGTCCCTGCTAATGGGGGTGGTTTTCGTGCCAAGAAACCGTGCGGGGAAGGCTACAGGAGCGCTTCCGGTGGATGAGCTCAACGCTGTAGGTAGGGCTTCAAGGCGAGGCGACGAGAGGCAAGCAATCGAGTCTTAGCTTTTACTGTAAGTTTTAATGGTTTTGTGCCGACAAGAGTTAATTCGCAGATTTAACTGAGTCACACGAAAAAATTGAAATCTTGAAACAAACTAGTAACTACTAGTGATTTATTTCATACTCCATCAACACATATTCAGATAAACCCCAAGTCAAACACACCATCTCCCCAAGCCAGCACAGAGAGTTCACAAACAACATTAAGCGGATGGGGCGTGCTCGGTTAGCACTTAAGAGTTCAGAGAAATACGAAGGAGGTGGTGACCCGGTACCTGCCGCTGTCGTTTGCCTAAACAAGAGCGCCGAAGGACAACTCGTCGCCGGTTGGCGCGCGCATCTTGATCTCCACCTCGAACGTAGCCTTCTTGCCGGCTCCGCCAAAATCCATCGTCCACGGCATCACGGACACACTGACATTGCTCAATGAAGACCACGATACGCGGTACGTTGGCGGGCCCTCCACGACGTTGGTCACTGTCCTCTTGAAGCGCATCTCCCCAGAGGTGGTGTAGGCGCCCAAGGTGGCCATGAAAGATGGGTAGTTCAGGTCGCTGGACGTGGTGGAGGAGCAGTTGAACGACAACCTCGTGTTCGCGGCGATTTGGGCATCCGTGTACTCGGCGGCGCAGAGGAGTGCGACGAAGTCTGGGGATGGCGTCGAACACAAGGCTAGGGTCCATCGGAGGGTTGGGATTGATATGGCCTGTTATTATATTTACCAATCTTAATTAGTCCTTGTTAATTCATTCAGTTTCGGTGTATTCATTTCCAGTACCTGTTAGTTCAGTTATGGTATTCGATTTCAGTTTTTTAATGCCCACCCATATTATTCACTGGGGACAAGGGGGCAAGGGCCCCCCTCCCCGGCACCTCCGGCCGGGCATAACCGAACCGAAACTGAAAAACCGAAGCCGGGAAAACCACACTGCACCCGAAAATTCGGTTTTGTCAGTTTTTGGTTAAGGTTACAGTTAGTAGAATTGATAACCATATGATTTTCGGTTTTTTTAGTTATAAACCGGAAAACCGCAGTTATTACCGAAACAAACCGAAGAGGCCCAGCCTGCTAGCCAGCCATCGGCGGAAAAAAAATTTATGGGACCTGGTCCACAGGTAGACCAACTGGTCTGATTGACACGTGGCAATTTAGATCTAGAAAACAGTTTCTGATTCTATTTTTTTCACTGTTTTAGACATGTGTCATTTGCTGAAACTGGTCCACGCCTCCAAATCCGTGGACCAGGTCCCATAAAATTATTCTCCGCCATCGGCTGTGCCGCGCTAGGCCCAACTAGTGAACCTATCGAAAGGCGAAACTGCCAAAGGGGTCCAACCGTCCAAGGTTCATTGCTCATGGCTGCTCTCCTCGCGTCGGGCACACGCACTCGCGCAGGCAAAGGCAGACCTAGCGAGCAGAACGGGAAGCGCAGAATCCTAAATTCGCTGGTGGCGTTCCTTGCTCCGGCCGTCCGGTGACGCGCTCCGCCGGATCTTCCCATACCCAACCTAGCCCGGCTAAATTCCACGTCTCCATGGCTGCCTGACTGGGTGACTGCCTCCACCTTCTCCAGGACGACCCACCGATCCCCACGGCCACGGCTCCGGTTGCGTGTTTGGGGCGCCGTCGATCTCCATCTTCACGGACACGGGCCACGGCTTCGGCTTCACCTTGACATCCAGTCTGCGTTCAGGGCTCTGTTGGCAGTCGCCCCCTACTCCGCGCTCACCTCAGGTACCATCGTACTAGTCTAGCTTCTACGGTTCTACCACTCTGGATTTACCTACTCTTCCTTTGAAAAAACTTTGAGAAGTTTCACTGATTTGCATGTGTGTGTATATGAGAGAGGGACTTAAGGCCAGCTTTTCTTTTATCTTGTTTTAGATGTCGGAGAGAGAGTGACAGCGTGGCACACTTAGGTGATGGTGATGGCACTGGCGTTGGCAGCCACGAAGCTTCTCTTCCTACACCAGTAATTTAGATGTTGTAGACTGTAGTAGTTGTTCCAGAATTTCGTTTAATGTGTGACTATCTGCTGAACTATTTTGATGTATGATCACACTGATCTGTGATGTGTGGAACAGAATATATTATCCTGTGAATCTATGACTATTTGACTTATCTCTCCTGTTATATTTTTAGATGAAGCAAAAGGCCATGCCAAAAATTTCACTTGACCAAACACGCTATAGAAAATTCAAGCCAAATGTAGTCTGTCTTTCAAAAAATCACGTCAACTTTGGTTAGTTTGGTTACTACCGAAACCGAACTGAAGATTATTGGTTATTACCGAAACCAAATCGTATTCTCGTACAAAACCGTATTTACCGAAGTATTAGAATCGTATTTACCGAAAAACCATATAAACCGAACCGATTTAACCGTTTTAACCAAACGCGCAGCCGGTCGTACCCCCACATATAATTTTGCAATTGCATACAAATTAGTGTCTAAATTTTGGCAAACTTGCGATATCTATTTTGAGACGGAGGGAGCAGTATTAAAGTGATTGAGTTTCAAAACTGCTTACTAATTTGCTTATTGTAAGAAAGTACATGCCACGGTCCATGTATAATGCCTCGCGTCGAAAAGAGTGTTGATTGAGATTGATATCAATATGATGTCGTCATTCACCACGTCTATGCTAGACAAGACGTTGCACAACACCACATCGCGACCCCAACCGACCTTGTACGCGGCGATATGGGCACAAGGAGCACATCCACGCACCATGCCACACCCGTAGCCTGAGAAGGACAGGCACGGTGGGGAGAGGGAGGTTCCGGATTTAAAAAACATTTTGATTATTTTCTGATATTTTTGTGGGTTAGAAATATATTTTTTATCCCAAAAATTTCGGAGTAAATTCAAATAAAACTCAAATATGGTCAAATTTTATTCAAAATTGACAATACGTAAAAAAAATCTCTGAAATGATTTATGGGATTTTCGAGATTCATTTATTTTGGTGGGTCATGAGAATTTTCTTAAGTATCTGCACCGGGCTGCTCGCGGTGGTGGACGTCGTGTGGGGGTGCCGTGGCCATTCTTCCGGGCCATGTAAAATCAATCCATATAATACACCTCCATTAAGTCTGCGGCATGTTTTTTTAAGCAATAACGTATTTCATTAATAGAAAATTAAGTTATATGAGCGAAAAAACGTGGAAACTAACGGATATATTATGAGAAAACAAATATCTTGAAAACTTTGCAGAAAACTATCCCCGGGATTTTTTTCTGCACTTGCCGAAGTCAGCGGCCGCCGCCAAACACCAAAACCGCCTAGACCGTGGTGGAAAAGATGCCGAGCCTCCACCATTGCCGGATCCAAGGGAGCACCGTCGTCAACGAGGCTCTATGAGTCGATGAACAGACCCGATGTAAGCAGCAAGGCACATGTCATTGTGGCACGTCGATGGGAACGTCTGCGGCATATAGCACTACAAGATTGCGGCGACCGTCTTGTGCTTCGTCCTCCTTCCTTTGGTTTTGGTGAGAGACAAGAGTGAGAATTTCAAAGTGGTTGCTAGAAAAATGGGATAACCAAATTGGACCCAAACTTACTTAGAATTGGCGCTTCGTAGACTTCCTTCTTCCTTCCAATAGCGGGTCTCAGACAAAACTTATTGTGCCCCTCAATCTTCTGTACCTTCATCTGAAAACTATTCACCGGTTGTCCGCATTCCTCTTCTCGACCGAAAGGTGTTCCCACGCAATCGCTATCGCTGTTCCTACGACGTACCAATATTCCACCTCTAGTTTATTTGTCAAAATCTAGTGTAAATTTTTCCTGAAAATTTGAACTAAATTTTGGGAAATGAACTAGAAGTGGGATTTAGACGGGATCACATTTGACACCTTACAGCCGAACCTTCATAACGCGTTTGGTGGGACGGATTTGTAACTAGGAAACTGGAGTTGAGGGGGCAGTATAAGACTAAAATTTGATCGTATGGTTGAAGGGTATGGGAGTTGAGAGTTTAATTTTAGGGTTCTGTGGGCAAAGCCTCACCACGAGTGCTCTTTATATAATGATCAGCATACATGTACAAGTACAATATATATTGACAGATATATACTCTAGACCTATCTTAACACTTCCCTCAATTTGAACTACTACTATGAACAAGATTCAGATTGGTCTTGAAACGGTCTAGCATCTGTCGAGTGGCTGGTTTAGTGAACACATCAGAGCTCCAGAAGAAACACGCTCATGCACAAAATGGAAATCGATCTCAATGTGCTTGGTCTGAGCATGGAAGACTAGGTTAGCGGTCAAGTATGTAGCCCCTAAATTATCACACCATAATATGGGGATGCGCTACTGAGAAACGCCAAACTCCTTGAGTAGAGACTCTGCCCATATAGCTTCAGCTTCTCCATTAGCCAAAGCTTTATACTCCGCCTCAGTACTAGATCTTGAGACAGTAGGTTGTTTCTTCGAACTCCAAGAAATGAGATTCAGTCCAACAAATATAGCAAAACCTCCTATGGATCGGCGATCATCAACACATCCTGCCCAATCTGCATCAGTGAAAATGCTAACACCGGTAGAGGTAGACTTACGAAAACTCAGTCATGTACTCAGTGTCCCCTTAACATAACGCAGGATGCACTTCATTTTCCAATGAACATCAGTGGGCTGCGAGAGAAACTGGCATACCTTATTCACCGCAAAGGAAATATCTGGACAAGTGAGGGTCAAATACTGCAAGCCTCCAACAATGCTTCGGTTCTGAAAAGATTCATCAATACTCAGCGGAGTGTGTAACTACCTCGGTGAATTACGCTCTTAGTTACATGCCTGGATGGGTGAAAGTGGTTAAAATAGTACGGTGGGGCCCGGGGCCACTCACGGTAGACCTTTCGGCCGTCCTACCAACTTTCAGAACATCGGGACAAGAACGAGCGGCGTAATCGGCAGGCGAAGGGATCAACTACATACACAAATGAGTATGTATGCAAGCCACATACAACAGTCCTCAGAGCCATTCCATCTAAAAGAAATAGAAATATTGCAACGCCATACGGCAAGATTCAAATATCCTAGATAGAGATAATATTTTAGGATAGCTCCTCATACATCAAACATCAGAGTATCAGGCGGAAGCGGAAAACAAGATCCGAGTACGGATAAGAAGCAAATCGGCATAAGATGCTACATAAATAAACACATCCCGCCCACAGATCTCACGGATCCCCGTTCCCGGAATCTCTACACTGAGTGATCGTTGCCAACATCATCCGTCTCCTCCCCCCAGTATCCTTCTTGCGAATACACCTGTTCATCTGAATCAAACAATTTATCATGTGAGACCCTAGGGGTACTCAGCAAGTCTTTATGCCGCTAAAGGGGACACAACCTGGGGTGACGCAATTGCAGCAAAAGATAATAACTAACAAGTCTATAGATACTCGCTAACCATCCGCCTAACTAATGATAGACGGATGTCCCTTAAATAAGAACAACAGTGGTAACAGTATAATTATCGGATCCGTCCTCCTCCTCGCTTACCAACGAGGAAGCGGACGAACAACCCCCATCCGTTGGCAGTTTCATTAACCATTCCATGAGTATTACACTATTTACTAGTCAAGTACTTAGTCAAATTAAAAGCGGTACTTTAGTTATACTTGTCTATGATCGAGAAACTGTGCTCCAAGTCATCCATAACTGCGGACACGGCTTTCAGAAAGATTTACCCTGCAGGGGTGCACAAATAGCAACACACACTCGATCAACCTCGGAAAAACCAACTCAAAACCGAACAAGGCATTCACGACAAAGCGATCATAGGATTCAGTGATATTTCAGGGGACCACCCCATTAAGCTACCCGCAACGAAGTTAGCTGACTCCGAAACGGACTCAAGGTTTGTGTGGACGGCGGTAAACGACTGGGAACCCGAAAATGTGACTGGGCTTGTCGATACAGCGAAAACGTGTCACGATCCAAAACAGTACAGGTGCTCCACGCACAATCGTAAATAAACAGTAAACATGGCATAAGTACAGTATAGTAATAAAGCCCCAAACTAATTGTGGCCCCAAGAAATAGAAATGAATCAAGCTCTGGCTCAGGGGGGTCCATAAGGCCTCCCGGATGTGGATAGTGCGAATAGTCAAGGAACAGGAATCAAGTACTCGGGGTCCTACGGGACACAAGTGAGCATGAAAAACCAAATAGCAGATACTGCTCACCGGTGCCTCTTTCATTAGTTATCCCATTACTACTTAGGTTAAGTTGTTTAGGTACCTCGTTATCCATCAGACACTCACATACCCTACACATGCTTTTCTACGACTCGCATGGCTCAAACAACTCCTGTGGTAATGACTCATGGGATGGAGGAACAAGCTTCGGTGGGGTTTAAAAGTAAAGGCTATGCATTACTTGGGGTTCTAGTTAATGCAATCGCGACTCAATGATGCAAGAATAAGATAGAGGCAATAGGTACTATATGTATGCAAGCATGTGGTAGTGCTTGCCTAGCAGCTCAGTTAAAGCGAGAGATGGATCTGGGTAGAACTCCTGTGATTCCTGGTAATTCTCCTGCTGGGCGTCTATTCGAAGAAGAACCAAACAAACAAGAGCCAACATCAATAAAGTGCACAAGCATATGAATTAAAATGCGACAAGCAAACAAGCATGCCATGGTGTATGATGCACAATTTACATGGCATTAAAGTAGCATGGCAAGGGTGAGGTGTGGTACAAGAATAAAGCATTTGATTAATTATTTAGCCAAATTTTATTGTCATAAACAGTTCTGATTTGTAATAATGACATGATGCATGCTTCAATTCAGAACAAGGAATGCATAGATGGAACGGGCTCGTCGCGCTGATCGATTTACACATATTATATGTCAAATTTGGAGTTATAGATTTAAAGTTATTAATTTATTAAGAAAAGGGCATTTTATTGTAATTTTAAACATCTCGAAATTTTAAAGTGCTGAAACAATAATTTGAATGGCATATTTGAAATCCTCACATTTTTATGATTCAAAAACATATATCATTTGTTTTATTTGGATTTATAATTTAAAAGTTATTTTAAAAATAGATTTGAATTGGTTTTTAAACATTTACTGAAATCATTTTATTTAAACAGATATCGGAAATACTTTTTATACTCAGCCCTTCTCCAGCCACAGTCGCTGACGAGTGGGACCAAACTAACTAAGCGGAAAACAGCGCACAAACTTTCCTCACCGCGAGCTGAGCCAGCCCATGCGGCCGACAGGTGGGACCTGTGGTCAAATGGCCCCACGTGCCAGTGGCTGAGCCCGCCGGGGCCACGCGGCAAAGACAGGGATCGCGGGTTGTGGCTTAGACTTTGCGGGGGCTCTTCTGTGAAAAGACCACGGTGGCTGACAGTGGGGTTAGCGGAAGCGCGGGTTGACGAGACAAAAAGCGCAGGGGGTAAGTGAAAAAGGGCGGCATCTACTGTTTTTCTTCTTCTTGTTCTGGTGAATCTGACGGATGCGCGGCGCGTGGCGCGGCGAGGCGGGGGCTCGAACTAGGAACCTGGGGCACGCGCGCGGAGGCGGTAGCCACTGCGGGGGCTAGGGGTTGTTGTAAGGCGAGGGGTAGGCGGCTAGATAACGTGGTGCGGCGCGGGGACGTGCAGACGCAGGCGCGCACAGAGAGCGTTCGATGGAACGTCCGGCGCGACCAGGACACGACGGCGACGGCGAGGATGTCTGAGAGGCTGGATAGCTCACCGAGGGGTGGTTGGAGGGGTCGGATCGAGGCGGGGAGCTGCAGAGCAACGAGGTTACAAACGAACCCGGATCTAGGGTTTGCGGTGGAGCTGCGAGGGTTCTAGCGGCAGCAGGGCATCGTCTTCTCGCTGGCGTGTTCTAGACGAAGCAGGGGATCCTCCTCGGCTTCCTCGACCACCTCCACGTCTCGCACGCCTGTCGGTTCGAAGGATCGGCGTGGTACTGACGGTGGACGCCGGCGAGGTGAGAGGGAGGGTGGCGTCGTGGAGAAAAAGGGGGAAAGCAGGGCTCTGGGGTGGATCTGGCTACTACCAGACGAGAGAGAGGGAGCAGATATGAGGGGGGGAAGAGGGTGCCGTGTGGGAGCGGGGTAGAGATAAAGGTGGCTTCGACCACCTTTTCCTCCTCCTCTTCACGTGCTCGAGCTGGGGCTCGGCTTGGCCAGGGTAGGGGCATGGCAGGTGGGCCAGGAAGAGAGGGAAGCTCGGGGTGGGACTAGCATGGCAGGGATAGAGGGAGAGAAAAAGGTTCGGTTAGCTAGGTCATGCTTGGCATGGAGATAGTTTTGGGCTAGGTTAGGTTAGGGTTTGAGAGGGTTGGTTAGGGTTTTGGGTAGGGAGTAGTTGGTTAGCTCGAGCCAGGTCGAGCATGGGAGGCTCGGGTAGGGTTTACCCTAGAGGGGTGGTTAGGCTAAGGTTAAGAGAGAGAGATTAGAGAGAGAGGGGAGGTGCTAGGGTTTGGATATAAACACACTTGGTCATACATGGATGGAGGGTGAGAAGGAGAGGGAAAGGAGGACATGGTGTAGGATTTTAGCATGATTAAAATCAAGCCTCACCAAGTGTGGTTATGACATGGAGGTAGGGATGGGATAAAAAGGTGGTGAGGGGAATGATCTCACATGTCCATACATGGGTACATGCACTTGTGAGAGAAAAAGAGGAAGGAGGCTTGATGCACATGGCAAAGATACAAGATCAAGGTGGAAAGGGTTTTAGAGAAAGAGAGAGCTCAAGAAGATGGTCCACTCAAAAATCAAATAAAAACCAAAGGAGAAACACATGGTGGTGATGGTTGCATGGCCCATGCAAATGCATTAAATGCCAAGTTTTAATCTTGTGAAAACAAAATAATTAACAAGGCATGATTCCCATGCATTACCAAAATATGGAATAAAGGCCAAGCAAAAGAAAATAGAATTGGGTCTATCCCATCTTCCATGAGCTAGATTAAATACCAAAAGAAAATAAAAGCCCATGGGTAAGTAGGATGGTGGAATTATAAGGTGGTGACAAAGAAAGGTGATGGAGTGGAATAAAAGATATGCCCCCAACTCAACTTGGGCATCAAGCATTTATCAAGATTCAAATACAATATATCAAGAGCCAAATACAATTAATAATGCATATGAGAGAAGAACCAAATGAAAGGGTTTTATATGATGCTCAAATGCAAGGTGGCATGATGACATGAGCATGATATAATTATGATGCAAAAATTATATGTAGGAAGTAGCCATTATATTACTAAACCAAGTAGCATTACAATTGTTAGACAATTGGGATGCTACAACTCTCCCCCACTAAACAGGAATGTCGCCCCGAGATTCTAGGAAGAAGAAGAAGACTCAAAGAGGGTAGGATACTTGGCACGGAGCTCATCCTCGCGTTCCCAAGTGGCTTCATCAACGGAATGGTGCGACCACTGCACCTTGCAAAACTTGATGGACTTGTTGCGGGTCCTTCTTTCTGCGACTTCAAGGATATTTATGGGGTGTTCATGATAAGACAGATCCTCTTGGAGATTGATGAGTTCATGGTCCACGGTCCTGCCGGGATCCTTGAAGCACTTCTTGAGTTACGAGATGTGGAAAACATCATGGACCTTAAGTTTTTCAGGGAGATCAAGAGCATAAGCAACTTCTCCTCTTCTTCCACGAATTTTGAAAGGACCGATGTATCTAGGAGCCAGCTTTCCTTTGATACCAAAGCGGTGCGTGCCTCTCATGGGAGTGACATGAAGGTAAACGAGATCACCAGGGACATACTCCATGTCCGTGTGCTTTCTGTCATAATTGCTCTTCTGGCGACTTTGAGCAATCTTTAGGTTTTCAAGAATGATGTGAACTTTCTCCTCCGCTTGAGTTACAATGTCAGGGCCAAACAATATTCTTTCACCTGCGCCCGACCAACCAATCGGAGTTCTGCATTTGCAACCATAGAGAGCCTCAAATGGTGCCATCTTTAGACTTTTCTGGAAGCTGTTCTTGTAAGAGAATTCAGCATAAGGAAGACATTCTTCCCACTTCATGCCGAAAGAGATAACGCAAGCACGGAGCATATCTTCTAGAATCTTATTGATCCTTTCAACTTGTCCTTGCGACTGAGGGTGGTAAGCTATGCTGAAGTTCAACTTTGTTCCCAAAGCATTTTGGAAACTTCCCCAGAACTAGGAAGTGAAGATGCTTCCACGGTCTGAGCTGATCTCAAGAGGAACCCCATACAGAGAGACAATTCTGTTGATATAGAGCTCAACCAACTAAATTGCAGAAATTGTTTCCTTGACTGGAAAGAAGTGAGCTACTTTAGAAAGCCTGTCGATGACAACAAAGATTGCATTGTTGCCCTTCTGCGACCTTGGAAAACCAGTGATGAAGTCCATCTCTACTTTCTCCCATTTCCATTCTGGAGGCTTCAATGGTTGTAGAAGACCGGAAGGTTTCTGATGAACAGCTTTAACTCTACGGCAGACATCACACTCCGAGACATACTTGGCACAATATCGTTTCAATCCAGGCCACCAATATTGTGTTTTCAAGTCCATGTACATCCTAGTGCTGCCAGGGTGGATAGAAAGAACAGAATCATGCGCCTCCTTGAGAATTTGCTCTCTTAAACCCGGGTAGTTCGGAACAAACATCCGGTGTTCAAAGAAAAGAGTGCCTTGGTCATCAACGTGGAAAGACTCATACTTCGGAAGCTGAATGTTGGAGATGATCTTTTTAGTGTAAGGATCCCCAAGTTGAATGGATCGGACCTTTTCTTCCAAGAGAGGTGTTGCTAGAAGGTTCAGAAGATACCCTTGATCCACAATTTCAAGGTTGAGCTTGCGGAATTCCTCGCACAAGAGAGGCTGTTGTTCTTCCACCATGAGGTTGTTGACATAAGCTTTTCGGCTGAGAGCATCGGCCATGACATTAGCTTTGCCCGGAGTGTAGTTGATGGTCAAATCGAAATCATTGATTGCTTCAATCCACCTCCTCTGACAAAGGTTGAGATCAGGCTGTGTGAAGATGTACTTCAGACTCTTGTGATCGGAAAAGATCTCACAACAGTTGCCAAGCAAGTAATGCCTCCATACTTTCAAAGCAAAGACAACTGCTGCGAGTTCGAGGTCATGTGTAGGATAGTTGATCTCATGCGTCTTCAACTGTCGAGATGCATAAGCAACAACTTGTTTTTTTTGCATAAGGACCGCACCCAATCCTTGCAATGAGGTGTCACAGAATATCTGGAAAGGCTTTGATGTATCTGGAGGAACCAAGACTGGTGTGGAAGTGAGCTTCTCTTTGAGTGTTTCAAAGCTTGCTTGACATGAGGAGTCCAAAGATATTTCTTGCCTTTCTTGAGGAGATCGGTAAGAGGCTTCGCAATCTTCGAGAAGTTTTGAACGAAGTGACGGCAGTAACTAGCCAAACCAAGGAAACTCCGGACTTCTTTGACATTTATAGGTGGAAGCCAGTCCATAATTGTCTTAATAGTTTCTGGGTTGACGGCAATGCCCTTGGCAGAGATGACGTGACCAAGGTAGGTGACTTGAGGCAGCCAGAATTCACACTTGGAGAACTTTGCATACAGGCGGTTCTCACGAAGCTTGTTTAGGACACACCGAAGGTGTTCTTCATGTTCTTCCTTTGACTTAGAATAGACTAGAATGTCATCCAGATAGACCACAATGAACTTATCAAGATACTCCATGAAAACCGAGTTCATAAGCCTCGAGAAGGTGGCAGGTGCGTTGGTGAGACCGAAAGACATGACCGTATACTCATACAGGCCATAGCGGGTGGTGAAAGCTATTTTAGGAACATCTTCCTTGCGAATCTTGATTTGATGATAACCACTTCTCAAATCAAGCTTAGAGAATACCACAGCTCCAGCTAGCTGATCGAAGAGATCATTAATCCGTGGAAGGGATATTTATTCTTGATGGTTTTAGCATTGAGAGCCCGATAGTCAACACAAAGTCTATCAGTCTTGTCTCGCTTCTTCACAAAGATGGTTGGGCTACCCCAAGAAGAAGTACTGTGCTGAATGAAACCCAAATTCTCTTGTTCATCAAGCTGACGTTTGAGTTCAGCCAACTCAGCAGGACCCATTTTATAAGGCCGCTTGGAGATAGGAGCGGTACCAGGTTCAAGTTCAATCACAAACTCAACCTCACGATCCGGAGGCATACCTGGAAACTCTTCAGGAAAGACATCTGGAAACTCACAGACCACCAGAACACTCTGGATACCTTCCATAGCATCATCATTCAGAGGCGCCAAAGAGTAAAGCTGAATTGCAGGAGTCAGACTTGGAGAATAGACTATGCCACCATACCGAGAACGGTTCATGAAGTTTCTGATGTAGGTATTGACATTGTCATTGCCCTGCTTGAGGTTGAGAAACACTTCCTTCATCCTTTCCATGACAATTTCTGAGAGATATTGCTCTTTGAAAGCCACAGTGAATTGCACCCAAGTAGGCTGAAAACCAGAGAGGTCTGCCTTGAGGTAATTTTCCCACCACAGAGCTGCATCTCCCTTCAGAAGGTGAGTGGCACATTTGACCCATTCTTGCTCAGGAACATCCGCAGTCATCAGCAATCTTGACACTTCACGCAGCCAATCATCCGCATCAAGTGGCTGATCAGACACCTCAAATTGGCGTGGGTTGAACTTAAGAAAACTCTTGATGTCTCCTCGCTTGGGAGGTGGAGGTAGCGAAACAAACTCATTCCTCCTCACGCTTTCTTTGAAACGCTGCTGGTTCTGCTGCATAGTGCCCAAAGCATTTGCAATACTTGCCAAAGCAGCCCCCAGTTCAGGTGGCATGTCCTCCTCAGAACGGCGCGGAGGTGCCATCCTGTGATTGATATAAAACACAAGTCAGTACTATAATGGAGAATAATAATAATCCAAAATAGTACCAGAATGGAATTAACCAAGATTAAAGGATACAATTCACTGAGATGATATTAAAATATCAATAAAGTTCAAGGCACCTAGAAGATATTAAGCATAAGGCACACGACTGAACACGGAGTGTGATACACAAACTAACAAAGAAAAAATTTCCGCAAATTTCGGCATTAAAATACCACTATATGCGCAAAACCACTTCACGAATCAAGATTAGTAACTCTACTAGTTCAATATACAAGAGAAAATGATAAAAGTAGTGGTATGGTCGCGACTCCATCCCGCACTCAAATCATTACTCCGCACATGAATCAGTAAAACACATATCTCAACACCTTCTTCTTAAGATGAACCTAAAGATTAGTAACTACGGAAACGGACAACCCAAACAAGATAACGTCGGATAACCAAAAAGTAAGACAGATCGCATCGGTATACAACGAATCAGATAGATCGCGTCGGTTTACAAAGGCGTGTCGGTATGGAATGTACCAACAGTTGATAACCAAAAGGCAGATAGAGGTAACATTTGGATGCAACAGATAGACAAAGGATTCACACACACACACACACAACCTATGGTACTACAGAACCCAGAACACGTGAATCCTAGTTTGAATTTTAGAAGAGGATTGAAAACGTTACACTTCCTTACCAGAAAAAGTGTGGGTGGGTGGGTAAGAAGAAAAAATGGAAGCAGTCCTACTCTCACGTTTTGTTTTTCCCTAGTATACATAACTAGCAAAAATATTTGCTAGACTGACAACGACCATTTTGGCTAAGACCCTGAAGGGCGGGATGGCTCTGATACCAATTGTAACTACCTCGGTGAATTACGCTCTTAGTTACATGCCTAGATGAGTGAAAGTGGTTAAAATAGTACGGTGGGGCCCGGGGCCACTCACGGTAGACCTTTCGGCCGTCCTAACCACTTTCAGAACATCGGGACAAGAACGAGCGGCGTAATCGGCAGGCGAAGGGATCAACTACATACACAAATGAGTATGTATGCAAGCCACATACAACAGTCCTCAGAGCCATTCCATCTAAAAGAAATAGAAATATTGCAACGCCATACAACAAGATTCAAATATCCTAGATAGAGATAATATTTTAGGATAGCTCCTCATACATCAAACATCAGAGTATCAGGCGGAAGCAGAAAGCGGTACTATTTACTAGTCAAGTACTTAGTCAAATTAAAAGCGGTACTTTAGTTATACTTGTCTATGATCGAGAAACTGTGCTCCAAGTCGTCCATAACCGCGGACACGGCTTTCAGAAAGATTTACCGTGCAGGGGTGCAAAAATAGCAACACACACTCGATCAACCTCGGAAAAACCAACTCAAAACCCAACAAGGCATTCATGACAAAGCGATCACAGGATTCAGTGATATTTCAGGGGGCCACCCCATTAAGCTACCCGCAACGAAGTTAGCTGACTCCGAGACGGACTCAAGGTTTGTGTGGACGGCGGTAAACGACTGGGAACCCGAAAATGTGACTGGGCTTGTCGATACAGCGAAAACGTGTCACGATCCAAAACAGTACAGGTGCTCCACGCACAGTCGTAAATAAACAGTAAACATGGCATAAGTACAGTATAGTAATAAAGCCCCAAACTAATTGTGGCCCCAAGAAATAGAAATGAATCAAGCTCTGGCTCGGGGGGTCCATAAGGCCTCCCGGATGTGGCTCAGGGGGTTCCTTGACTATTCGCACTATCCACATCCGGGAGGCCTTATGGACCCCCTTGAGCCAGAGCTTGATTCATTTCTATTTCTTGGGGCCACAATTAGTTTGGGGCTTTATTACTATACTGTACTTATGCCATGTTTACTGTTTATTTACGACTATGCGTGGAGCACCTGTACTGTTTTGGATCGTGACACGTTTTCGCTGTATCGACAAGCCCAGTCAAATTTTCGGGTTCCCAGTCGTTTACCGCCGTCCACACAAACCTTGAGTCCGTCTCGGAGTCAGCTAACTTCGTTGCGGGTAGCTTAATAGAGTGGCCCCCTGAAATATCACTGAATCCTGTGATCGCTTTGTCGTGAATGCCTTGTTGGGTTTTGAGTTGGTTTTTCCGAGGTTGATCGAGTGTGTGTTGCTATTTGTGCACCCCTGCAGGGTAAATCTTTCTGAAAGCCGTGTCCGCGGTTATGGACGACTTGGAGCACAGTTTCTCGATCATAGACAAGTATAACTAAAGTACCGCTTTTAATTTGACTAAGTACTTGACTAGTAAATAGTGTAATACTCAGGCAAGCATGTGGTAGTGCTTGCCTGGCAGCTCAGTTGAAGCGAGAGATGGATCTGGGTAGAACTCCTGTGATTCCTGGTAATTCTCCTGCTGGGCGTCTATTCGAAGAAGAACCAAACAAACAAGGGCCAACATACATAAAGTGCACAAGCATATGAATTAAAATGCGACAAGCAAACAAGCATGCCATGGTGTATGATGCACAATTTACATGGCATTAAAGTAGCATGGCAAGGGTGAGGTGTGGTACAAGAATAAAGCATTTGATTAATTATTTAGCCAAGTTTTATTGTCATAAACAGTTCTGATTTGTAATAATGACATGATGCATGCTTCAATTCAGAATAAGGAATGCATAGATGGAACGGGCTCGTCGCGCTGATCGATTTAGACATATTATATGTCAAATTTGGAGTTATAGATCTAAAGTTATTAATATATTAAGAAAAGGGCATTTTATTGTAATTTTAAACATCTCGAAATTTTAAAGTGCTCAAACAATAATTTGAATGGAATATTTGAAATCCTCACAATTTTCTGATTCAAAAACATATATCATTTGTTTTATTTGGATTTATAATTTAAAAGTTATTTTAAAAACATATTTGAATTGGTTTTTAAACATTTACTGAAATCATTTTATTTAAACAGATATCGGAAATACTTTTTTATACTCAGCCCTTCTCCAGACACAGTCGCTGACGAGTGGGACCAAACTGACTGAGCGGAAAATGGCGCACAGACTTTCCTCACCGCGAGCTGAGCCAGTCCATGCGGCGGAGAAGTGGGACATGTGGTCAAATGGCCCCACGTGCCAGTGGCTGAGCCCGCCGGCGCCACGCGGTAGAGACAGGGATCGCGGGTTGCGGCTCAGACTTTGCGGGGGGCTCTTCTGTGAAAAGACCACGGTGGCTGACAGTGGGGTTAGCGGAAGCGCGGGTTGACGAGACAAAAAGCGCAGGAGGGTAAGTGAAAAAGGGCGGCGTCTACTGTTTTTCTTCTTCTCGTTCTAGCGAATCTGACGGACGCGCGGCGCGCGGCGTGGCGAGGCGGGGGCTCGAACTGGGGACCTGGGGCACGCGCGCGGAGGCGGTAGCCACTACGGGGGCTGGGGGTTGTTGTAAGGCGAGGGGTAGGCGGCTAGATAACACGGTGCGACGCGGGGACATGCAGACGCAGGCGCGCACAGAGAGCGTTCGATGGAACGTCAGGCGCGACCAGGCCACGACGGCGATGGCGAGGATGTCTGAGAGGCTGGATAGCTCACCGAGGGGTGGTCGGAGGGGTCGGATCGAGGTGGGGAGCTGCAGAGCGGCGAGGTTGCAGACGAACCCGGATCTAGGGTTTGCGGTGGAGCTGCAAGGGTTCTAGCGGCAGCAGGGCGTCGTCTTCTCGCTGGCGTGTTCTGGACGAAGCAGGGGATCCTCCTCGGCTTCCTCGACCACCTCCACGTCTCGCACGCCAGTCGGTTCGAAGGATCGGCGTGGTACTGACGGTGGACGCCGGCGAGGTGAGAGGGAGGGTGGCGTCATGGAGAAAAAGGGGAAATGCAGGGCTCTGGGGTGGATCTGGCTACTACCAGATGAGAGAGAGGGAGTAGATAGGAGGGGGGAAGAGGGTGCCGTGTGGGAGCGGGGTAGAGATAAAGGTGGCTTCAGCCACCTTTTCCTCCTCCTCTTCACGTGCTCGAGCTGGGGCTCGGCTTGGCCAGGGCAGGGGCATGGCAGGTGGGCCAGGAAGAGAGGGAAGCTCGGGGTGGGACTAGCATGGCAGGGATAGAGGGAGAGAAAAAGGTTCGGTTAGCTAGGTCATGCTTGGCATGGAGCTAGGTTTGGGCTAGGTTAGGTTAGGGTTTGATAGGGTTGGTTAGGGTTTTGGGTAGGGAGTAGTTGGTTAGCTCGAGCCAGGTCGAGCATGGGAGGCTCGGGTAGGGTTTACCCTAGAGGGGTGGTTAGGCTAAGGTTAAGAGAGAGAGATTAGAGAGAGGGGAGGTGCTAGGGTTTGCATATAAACACACTTGGTCATACATGGATGGAGGGTGAGAAGGAGAGGGAAAGGAGGACATGGTGTAGGATTTTAGCATGATTAAAATCAAGCCTCACCAAGTGTGGTTATGACATGGAGGTAGGGATGGGAGAAAAGGTGGTGAGGGGAATGATCTCACATGTCCATACATGGGTACATGCACTTGTGAGAGAAAAAGAGGAAGGAGGCTTGATGCACATGGCAAAGATACAAGATCAAGGTGGAAAGGGATTTAGAGAAAGAGAGAGCTCAAGAAGATGGTCCACTCAAAAATCAAATAAAAACCAAAGGATAAACACATGGTGGTGATGGTTGCATGGCCCATGCAAAGGCATTAAATGCCAAGTTTTAATCTTGTGAAAACAAAATAATTAACAAGGCATGATTCGCATGCATTACCAAAATATGGAATAAAGGCCAAGCAAAAGAAAATAGAATTGGGTCCATCCCATCTTCCATGAGCTATATTAAATACCAAAAGAAAATAAAAGCCCATGGGTAAGTAGGATGGTGGAATTATAAGGTGGTGACAAAGAAAGGTGATGGAGTGGAATAAAAGATATGCCCCCAACTCAACTTGGGCATCAAGCATTTATCAAGATTCAAATACAATATATCAAGAGCCAAATACAATTAATAATGCATATGAGAGAAGAACCAAATGAAAGGGTTTTATATGATGCTCAAATGCAAGGTGGCATGATGACATGAGCATGATATAATTATGATGCAACAATTATATGTAGGAAGTAGCCATTATATTACTAAACCACGTAGCATTACAATTGTTAGACAATTGGGATGCTACAGAGTGCCAGACTCACGAGCAAGGCGCTCCGTTGTTGCCAACGGGGTAGAAGTGGATCAACAGATGGCGACGCGGGCTATGAAGTCGAAGATGGAGCCGGGCTAGGGGAGCCGTATTGAATCAAAGACAGAGCTGCAACACGATCGGGAGACCGGGGTGGACTGGCGGGACCAGTGAGCTCATGTGAGATGGGAGCCTCGGGACGCGAGACATGCATGTCAATCGCTTGCGACGGGAGGACGTCGGTCGCAGTGGATGGAACCTGCACGGGAGGATCACTGCCTGGAACAGGCGCATTAGTGGACAAATAAGAGAGGTTGTATTTGTGCATATGACCACTACTCGAAATCGGTTCATCGGACAGAAAATAAATCTCAACCGCAAGGGTGGAAATATCAACGTGAACACCAGGTGTCGAGTAGGGAAAAATAGACTCATCGAAGATGACATCACAGGAAAAATAGATACATCCCATGAAACGATCGAGGCACTTATACCCCTTATGCATTAGACTATACCCCAAGAAAACACATATGGTGGATCGGAACGCCAATTTGTGAGTATTGTATTTACGCAAACTAGGCCAGCAGGCGCAACCAAAAGTGCGAAGAAAAGAATAGTTTGGCTGAATCTTAAGAAGGCGATGAAGGGGCGTGTCCTGACGTAACATAGGGGTGGGAATGCGATTGATAATATAACATGCAGTAAGGAAAGCTTCATCCCAAAAAACACAATGGGATAGAAGAGTGTGCCCACAAAGCAAGACCCGTCTCCACTAAGTGATAATGCTTGCGCTTGGCAATCCCATTTTGCTGCGAGGTATGTGGGCACAAGACGCTATGCGAGATGCCTATCCACTGAAAGTAGCTATGCAGCTTGTGGTACTCACCACCCCAATCCGGCTGAACGGTTTTGATCTTAGTATTTAGAAGATGCTCAACATGAGCCTGGAAGGCATAGAAAACCTGCTCAACGTCAGACTTGTGCTTGAGAAGGTAAATCCAACAAAAACGGGAATAATCATCGACAAAGCTGACACTTGAACCCTCCTGAGGATGCAATGGCACGACCCCAAACATCAGAATGGATTAACTCAAGAGGCATAGTAGAAACACACTAAGAAGCATTATAAGACAGTTGTCGACTCTTAGCACGCTGACAAGCATCACAAACTGATTTGATTATTGGAAGAACACACTAGATCATTTTGCCTAACAATGTTTTGAATAACATTATTGGTGGGATTACCGAGATGATGATGCCACTAGGACAAAGTGGTCTTGACACAGGACGACGCCTTATGGGGTGATGAGGACGATGCTCGTCTAAACATGATCGGGTAGCCCCACCACGGCTTCTACCGTGACCAGGTCCTTAACAAGGAAAAATAAGAAATGAAATTCAACAAAAACATCATTGTCACAGACAAGACGATAAACAGACAAAAGATTCTTGCTAATGCGCGGTACATGAAGGATTTTTGGCAAGCGAAGAAATGAACCGATTAAAGTAGAATGACCAATATGTGAAATAGACAGACCTACACCGTTGTCCTCTTGAACTTGATCCTTCCCGCCATAGCGCTCATGAGCATGAAGACGCTCTAGGTCATTTGTGAAGTGCCCACTAGCCCTGCTGTCCGTGTACTAGTAGGGCTACTCATGGGAGGAGGTCGACGTGGAGTTTCTAGAGCGAGGGTCACGGTCATAGCGGTTGCGACAGTCCAAAGCCTCATGCCCCCAGTTGTTATAGATTTGACACTGGGGATGCCAGCGCCGATTGCGGCCATTGCTGCCACCTCCAATATTGCGGCCATTGCCGCCGTTCCTACCTCCATGACGGTGATGGTCCTGTCCCTGGTTGCCTGTTCTTGACCGCCTTGGACTTGGCCGCCCTTGTAGGGGTTCCGCGTATGAAAACAATAAATTTTACCCTATGCCCCTGAACCCTGAAGCTGCCAGGACCTATCTATTAGTAATACAGTAACGGGAGGGGCTTTTCGCGAACTTACCCTTGAAGACCGAAAAGCGTTGTCAACGCTCATGAGAGCGTGGTTGATGTAGACGAGCTGAAGCCAACCTCAAGGTCATGATGAAGTCCTCGCGCTCCAATGGCTCCAACGACTTGAGTGCCTCAAGTGCGACACCTCGTGGGGAGTTACACACGTCCGGTGCCTGACGATGACTCTCGCTTCCCCGATCCAGCAGCAGTTGCGGAAGTAGAGCTCCCGGATCCGAATCCTGCAGCGCGACGGCGCTCCGTGGTGAAGATGTCTCTGGTTCGCACAGTCCAGACTTGGGACCACGGTCACGTGAGAGAGAGGGGGAGAGAGAAAAATATCAATTAGAGTTCCTCCCAAAAGTTAGAAGACCTTTATTGATTATTGGTGTATTTTATTTGGCCAAATACACCCACTATATATAGGGGAGGGGAGGTACTACCTCCCTCAAAGTCCCGGGGTGGGACTAAAGGAGAGGAGGGGGAGGGGTGGCACCGCCGGCCACCCCCATGGGCCCCGCACGGGGGTCTGGCCCACTAGGGCACCGGCCACCCCCTTGGCCCCTTCTCCCTCTCTCCTTTCCCTAATGGGCCCTCTCCCCTCCGGGAATTGGCCCATTAAGCCTTTGACCATTTAATTGATTTTATCTTTATTAAATAATTATGAATAAATGATTAAATCAATATTTAACATTCATTCACATATTATTTAACCTCCATGGCTATGGAACACCTTCCACCTCCACTCTGGACATCCTTCGGACTTACCAAAACCCTTCCGATTTTCTCTCTACAATTCTTTGGTGATTCTTCCAATCCTATAAACACTCTCTAAGCATCATCAAGCCCTTAAGCGTGATACCCCACGGTTCGGGAACACTCCAGACATGGTCGGGACACTCCACGAAGATCTTTCGTTGTTTGAACCGGGACAGTCATGTCTTATTCCCTTTGTCTCTCGATACTTGCATTGCCTGAGATCTGATCAATGACATCACCATGTCGTGTTCAATCTCGTTACTAAACAATGCTACTTATCTCGTTCTGACAAGTGATATCCCCATGATCAAATCACACGCTGCGCAGCTATTGGATATAACTTCTCCGAGTGGACCCTTTGAGTATCTTCCCGTCACATGGACGGACAAATCCCGCTCTTGACATATATTGCCTCTACGGTTTCCTCTGAGTACCTGAACACACCTTTATAACCACGGTATTACCAAGTGGCGCTTGATGCTATCTAAGCACTCTCGGGAGACAGTGATTGATATAGTCTCACGGTCTAAAGAATAGTCTACAAGGATCCATTTCTAATCATTGTAACTTGAACTTTGTGACATGATCGGGTCACAATGTTTAGGTTGGGTATTGGTTCATCATCTCATTCTCGGAATGGGATGACTTCATTTCCAACTGGCATAAATGCCACATGATCAGGAAACATGATCATCTGTTGACCAATGAACCAGTGACTAGAGTTTCACTAGGAACCCCTGGTTGTTTGTATATCACACGTGTATTGATGTTTCCACTCAATACAGTTATAGCATGATATAAAACTTAATCATAAACCATATGAAATATGATAATAGTCCTTACTACTATTTGTCTCTAGGGCATATTTCTAACAGCCTTGCCCTGGTGAGGTGTTTGAAGGAGATATGCCCTAGAGGCAAATAGTAAATAGGTTTTTATTGTCATATCTCAATTAGTTCATAATAGTTTCATACTGTGCTATAACTGTATTAATACGAAACATTAATACACGTGTGGTATGTAAACAAACCAAGTCTCTAGTTACCTCTAGCGAACTAGTTCATTGGTCATGAGGATGATCTAGGGTTTCGAGATCATGGGCATTTATGCCAATGGACAATGAGGTCACGTCATTAGTTGAATGATGTGATAGACAAACAACCCAACCAGTTGTATCTTAATGAGATCTAGTTAAAAAGTTTACCATTAATGATAAACTAAGGAAACCTCGCAACCTGTCCTTAGACTGTGAGATAATGCAAATTACCGTTCTGGAGGGAGCTTAGATGGTTATCAAGTATCACTCCGTGACTGGGTGATCGAAAAGGTGCTATTCAGGTTTCCCAAAGGAGCACGTAGAGGAGTAAATATCAAGACCAAGATTTGCCAATCCATGTAATGGATAGATACATACATGGCCATCTCGGTGACGTTGCATTAATGAAGCTTGCAAGCATGTGACTACGTCACAGAATGCAACGACACGGAAACGAGAAAACAAGTTCATCGGTAATGAGATCAAACGAAGGTATGGAGATACCGTAGATCAACTCTCGGGTGAACTAGGTATCAAGTGGCAAAGGGAATGGGAAACGACTGTTTACGGTTCAAATGACATTATCATCGTGGAATGCACAGGGGTCATTATGGGCATCCTGGTCCCGCTATTGATTATTGATGGAGATCATGTCTGTGCCATTCCCGAGCCGTGGGGAAATACACTTATGGGTACGATGAGCTAGAGATCCTCTATAAGTTGGAATCACCATATGAAATAGAAAAGGAAACCGGAAAAGTTCCGTGAGAGAACCGAAATCGTTCTAGGAAAGTTCCGAAGTCGTTTGGAGGAAATTGAAAGGGAACCGAAAGGTGTTTCGGGTCAAGTCAGATTTTGTAATATGTATTTACATATTAATTAATGTAATTAATATTAAATATAATATTAAAAACTAATTTGAAGGGGGTATTCCACTAATGGGCCAAACTTCCTAGGGAAAAGGGCCCATGAGGGAAAACCGAAGGAGGGAAGGGCCAAGGCCCAAGCGCCTCAAGGGGGGCCCACCTGGTCGGCTGGCCCATGAGGCCCATGCGCCTCCCCCTCTCTCCCTTGTTTAGTCCCAAATGGGAGGGCACACCCCCTCCCCCTATATAAAGGGGTGCCCATGGGTGGGAATAGACACACCAATATTTGGAGAAGTCCTTTGGTTGACTTTCTCCTTCCCTCTTTCTCTCGTCTCCATGCGTTGGCACGGTCCCAAGTAAGGACTGTCCATTCAAGAGACACCGCACCTCTAGCACGCCGTTGCGCTGCAGGGATTCCAAGCCGGAGATCTACTTCCGCACTCCCAGCAGGGATCAAGGAGTTGGAGGTCGTCATCATACACTGTATGTGTACGAAACCATGAGGGGCCTCACTTGATGCCCCTTGGATGTAGTGAGCCCGAGCTGCTGCACGATGAAGAAGGAGCAAGGGGTGACCTGCGAGGAGCATCGTGACCTTGAGGTCGGCTACGAGTTCGACTTCTTCAACCACGTTCCCCTCAGAATGTTAACCGCGTACGGTCTACAAGGGTATGTATTTTATACGCTCGACTATTACCGCATGACTACATAGATAGATCTTGGCAGTATTAAGCGGTTCCAATGTAGGAATTTTTTTGTTTTCTGCTGCGGAACCCTTCAGTGGTATCAGAGCCGATCTATGCGTAGGAGTGTTGTACGACCAGAACACACAAGTATTGTGCGGGCATTGATCCCTTAGTTGTTACCCTCTAACGTGTACTTGTTTATATCGCGGTATTGTTTGATGAAGCGGCCCGGACCGACCTTACGCGTATTCGTACGCGAGACTGGTTCCACGCTCAACATACGGCTTGTATCGTATAAGTGGCTAGCGGGTGTCTGTCTCTCATTCAATAGTTGATATAGCATTTATAATGAAGGGCCCCGAAAGGGGTGTAGTAGAGACAACTGTTGGATCCATGTTGTGGTTGGAAAGTTCGTAGATTAGAAACGGTTCTATTGCGAAAGCCCTAACAACCACGTAAAACTTGCAAAAGATAAAGTAGATGCGTCTAACTTTATTTTGCAGGAGGGCTTCTGTTATGATATGGTATTGGTCATTACGAAGGTAAAGTGGTTTACTTTTATGTTACTAAGTTAAGTAGTAATAACCATCATTTCGATGGACGACCGGGTGGTGGCATTGTGGACTTGGCTTCAAACCAGGGGCAAGATGGAGATCATGCCAGAGCGCTCGATGGAGATCGTGGCGCAAGGACAAGGACCATATCATATCACAAATTTACATGTGATGTTGTTACCTGCTTTATATCTTATTATATGCTAGTATTAGATACTCAACGGTAGCAAATAAGATAATCCCTATATAATTCCAATCATAGTGTTCCCCTTGTGTGTGCACCACCAAGAAAGTTTACCGTTATGAAGCCGGCCGTGATGATCAGGGGCTAGACATATCTACATTCACATATAGTGGGTGTAAGCCATGTTGCACAGCGAATACACACAAGTTAGATTTGGCGAGCCTAGCATGTGTAGACATGACCTCGGAACACAAGAGACTGAAAGGTTGAGCATGAGTCACATGGTTGATGTGATTGACATTGGGGAATGTCTACCTTTGATGCTGCACTGATGGCCGTGACGATCGGGGGAGGTGCAGAGGATTGGGATCATGTGATCACTGAAATCATCCAGGGGATGACAATTTTAGTGGGAGCTCAATTAGGATTGAACTCATATTATGAACTTAGTTTAGATGTCTATTTGCAAATATCTTAGTAGATCATGGCCTATCCCATTGAGGTACACAGCGACCATGGGAAATATATTGCTTGACATGGAACTTAGCAAAAGGGTCCAACTTCATATATTAATACCCACGCTTGAGGGTTATCCTCGTAAAAGATGATCTTCTCTTCTTGATACAATGACCATTAGGATATAATCCGATGACTCTATAATGTTTGTGTGTTCCCTGTAATCATCCAATAAACCATTCTCCATTCGATGGAGAGTTAGATTACAAGCTTGCATTCTGCAAGATCAGGCACATAAATTATGAGCCGTTGGATGAGTTTTCTTCCATGATGGATGAAAAAGGGAATATTTGGAGAAACACTTAGCAATCTTGCATTAGAGTTATGAACTCTCAGAAGGGCTTGATTGCAATGGAGGTCATGAATGAAAAAGGATATATGTTAGATATACAAAATTATAAATGTAATTCTTGCAAAACTTATTGCAGTTTATATAAGTATTGGATACTTGTCCTGTTTTGTGAAAACAGGATGGTCTGCTTGAGAATTGCACGAATTGAGGTAATGTGGCAAGATGACGGCAAGCAAAATAGTTTATGGCCGACATCACCCCTTTCCTCAAAGATTATCATTTGGATTAGTGGACTTGAATATAATTTTGTAATCCTTGTTTGTGTGTCTTGCTTTGAGCAAGACGATTGTTCATATGAATAAGGTACAAGGTAGTTGTACTATTCTTATGAATAATATCTTTATGGTCACATTACGATTATAAATGAGTTATTCTAATCACTATGTTAATGATAATAGTTTAAACATTTATAAAGGATTAGAATGCTAAAAGATATCCAAAGTTTGATTATGATATGACACTATTGTTTAAGTCATATTGGTTATTGCATGTTCTTCATTCTAAATGAAGATCAAGGTATTATATGCTTAATCTAGAGACTTTGCAAAACCATGCCTCATTGGGCAGAATGACTAAAACTCCGCATTCTGGTAAAATGATGATATGCGAAGAAATGTTGAAATTTGTACATAGTGATGTATCATATTTTAAACAAATAGTGGAAATCATTATTTGTACTTTATGTTGAAATTTATACATAGTGATGTATCGTATTTTCAACAAATAGTGGAAATCATTATTTCATACTTAATTGTGGACTTAAGTGAATAAGCGTATTTACTTAATGAAACATAAGTTTGAAACTATTTTGAATAGTTCAAAAGATTTCAAAGTAAAGTAGGATATTGAATTAACAAGAATACAAAAGTCTCTTTGATTTGATTGACATGACTAAAGTATTTAAGTTAATTTTGGCATAAAAGGACATGTGAAAGAGGTTTCACAAATTATGATAATGGGGCAATTTCAAAGTGTATTGAAATGTCTAAACATCATAATCATTATGTATTAGATATATATGGTGTAATATTATCTCTTATCGGGGTTATAGTTATCGTTTAGAGTTAGAGATCGAAATGAGCAAACACTCGGTTGAAATACAAAGGAACATCTAAAGATTCGTGGAAACAACACCATAAGAGTTATGGCATGTTCGAGTTTCTAGAGGTTTCAACAATTCGAAATTGTGGTGAATAAACAAGTCTTTGTAGCGTATTCTTAGGCAACTATGAATACATGTTCCACAAGGGGCAAACCTGTTGTTGTCCAAAGTTGACGTGTCTTTGATGTCTACGCACTTCTATTCTTGTAGACAGTTGTTGGGCCTCCAAGTGCAGAGGTTTGTAGAACAGCAGCAAGTTTTCCCTTAAGTGGATTACCCAAGGTTTATCGAACTCAGGGAGGAAGTGGTCAAATGTATCCCCTCTCAAGCAACCCTGCAATCAAGATACAAGAAGTCTCTTGTGTCCCCAACACACCCAATACACTTGTCAGGTGTATAGGTGCACTAGTTCGGTGAAGAGATAGTGAAATACAAGTGGTATGGATAATTATAAGTGGTAACGGTGATAGAGAATAGCTTGGTGGCGTGGAAGATACTAAAGTAAAACTGAAATAAAGATGGAAGCAAGCAAACATGTAACAGATCTAATTGCAAAGGGTGTTTCAATGCTTAGAAACAAGGCCTAGGGACCATACTTTCACTAGTGAACACTCTCATATAAATATATCCTTCTTTCTGATACTACTCTTAACTACTCTCCGGTTGAACACTCTAATCCATGGTAGGGCTATAACAGCACACCTCAAAGTTCATCTTTCCCATCTAGAAAACCCCACACTGTCACCTTGAGTACTAGACGAGTCCAACAAACACCACAATTTCATAAAGACATCCAACTCCAAATATAACTCATAACAAGTATTTGATAACTCTAGCCTAAGTGCCACCATGGTGTGCACGTTGTCACTTTCGCACACATGGGGAGAGCAGAGATCTATTCAAGCACTTGAGTAGCAAGGTAGATCTATAGATTACAAGCTCATGATCTCAATAAGATCATGCATAGAGAGAGAGAGATGAACACATAGCTACCGGTAGAACCCTTAGCCTCAAGAGAGAACTACTCCCTCCTCATCATGGGAATCAGCAATGGTGATGGAGTTGGTGGTGGAGATCGATGGAGATGGCTCCGGGGGCACTTACCCATCCCGGCAGGGTGCCGGAACAGAGACTTTCCGTCCCCCGAATCTCCCCTTCGGTGGCAGCGGCGTTGCGGAACTTTTCGTGGCTGGAGGCCTGACCATCTAGGGTTTATGCATCGGGAGGCTTCTTATAGGCGAAGAAGCAAGGTCGGTGGAGGCCAGAGGGGCCCACACCATGCCCTGGCGCGGCCTAGGTGGACCCGCGCCTAGGGGTGGTGTGGCCACCCTAAGGCCCCTCTCCGGCTCTCCTTCTGGCTCCGTGAATCTTCCGGGAAAATAGTAACTTTGGCTTTTGTCCCGTCCAATTCCGAGAATATTCATTTTCTGACTTCCTGGAACCAAAAACAACAAAAATCAGGCAACTGGCACTGTGGCATCTTGTTAAAAGGTTAGTCCAAGAAATCATATGAAAAGTACTCCAAAGTTTGAACAAAACACAAGAAAGTAGATAAAACCTAGCATGGAACATCAAAAATTATAGATACATTTGCATTGTATCAACATCCCCAAGCTTAACTCATGCTCGTCCTCGAGTAGGTAAGTGATAAAAAGAAAGAATAATTTTTGAGGTGACATGCACCATCAAAGACTTTATCAAAGTATTTGTAAAACATTCAAAGCTGGGATCATAGTACTTCAATCATTGCATGAAAGACAAAGTTCTAGCAATAAGACAAAGAAACTATGATGCAACATGAAAAGGCACAAACAAAAGATTCATGAATAACAATGCTTTGCAAGACGTTTGTTTGTTTCACATAAAGAAAACATAGCATAGTGGCATTCAACTTGGCCCTCATAGAGTAGCAAATATAAATGCATAGGACACCTTCAAAGTTCATAAGAGTGACTAGATACAAATAGTTTAAAACAAGCAATATCAAGTTATGCATCAATCAACTAGTCTTGGGACAATGCACATAGAACTAAGAATGGCCACTATGCTCTCAAAGTAAGTGCATAAAGATAGAAGGTGGAGACTCAATATATATAGTGGAAGAAAGGCCTTTTGAAAAAGGAAGTAGGGATTCAAGTCTCATAAAGAGCTTCCAAGAATTATGGTACTTATAGCTTTCAGCTCTCATTGCCCCTATCATAAGCATCTTAAAGTGATTAAGGTTAAAGTGAACAAACTATGGTGTACATGCTTGAAGAAGTATAAGTTAGAAATCTCATGTCCCTTGTATACGAGGGCCGCTCCTCATGCTACTCAAGTTTAGTCACCAGTAAGTTCTTGTCATAGTAAGTATATGTGTATCATAGAGAACCGCCAACGGGGTACCCCTTGCCCGATGATACGGAAGAATCCCCATATCAAAATGACAAGGCAAGTAGACAACAAGCATCTCAGCAATCTTCTTATTTACCATGGGAATATGGTGCTTTTTTCTCTCTTTCCTCTTTTCATAATCTCATTTTTTTCTTTTTCTATTTTTTCTCAATATAGGACTCTTTTTTTATAAGAAGAATGCTTCATAGACAGCTCATTATGGTTACGCTGCAGGTTTCCACCATGTCAGCATGGATTAGACCAGTGGCCCAGGCGTTTCACTAACACATATACATAACTCCATGGACTTACAAGCTCCCCTTTCATTTCACACTGACGACATCCATATACAAAAGAGCATGATATCAACTAGGTACAAGTACCAAGTGCAATGTTGAAAGCGTTCCCCATGAAAGCATGGTTCTGCTAATTCCCAACAAATAATTGCAAGCATATACAACATAGACGACACAATGATTCATGTTTATTAAGGCAAGAAAAATAAAGTGTGCCATCAAGTTCGTGAGAGCTTTAATCACTAGTTTTCTCATAACAAGTTTAATTTGGAAGGTAAATAAAAGCATGAATATACTTGGAATAGCATAAGCTAGTAGGTAGGTATGGTGGACTCTTTGGAATAACTTGGTTTAGGGAGTTGGATGCATGATTGGAACTCATACTTGGTTGTGTAGGCTAGCAAAAGAGTGGGAGCGACAAACTAAGAGAGCAATAATGGCCATAATCATGCAGAGCGACAAAACATCATTGATCAAAGCATAAAGTGATACTACAAGTTGAAAACTAAAGGATCATAAATGCTATGGTGACTTTGGATAGTCATAACATGGTGTGAGCATGCGCCAAGTCAACCCAAATAAAGCATCAAAGGAGAATACCACAATACTATGCTTTAATATGCTAAAACAACGCATGATTCATGCAAGCCACATTAAGCAATCTCAATTGTTTACAACAAGTTATGCTATAGCAAAGAATACTAAGCATAAGGCCAAAACAATACCAAGCATGGCATGACAAAGCATAGGCCACAGTCAAAAACAAGCTCTTTTTACGACATAAGCATGAACTTTCCTACTCTTTTCCAAACCAAACCAAACTATTTGCAAACCAATGTATGAAAGAGGGGGTCCAACCAATTTATTCAGCAAACTAAGCAAACCAAAGAAAACGAAAAACCAAAACGAAAACAAAAAAGAAGACGCTCCAAGAACAACACAACTGTGCATGAAACAATAAAAATGAAGCGTTTGGAAGAAACCTGGGATTTTTATTCATGAAGAAGGGGATGCCTTGGGCATCCCCAAGATTTGGCGCTTGTACTTCTTGGATATTTCTTGGGGTGACACGCGTGGCATCCCCAAGCTTGAGCTTTAGTCCATCCTTCATCTCGTTACTCAATCCTTCCATACACCTGAAATTTTTTCCTTCATAAAAACTTCACACAATCTTTATTAGCAACATTAGTGCACTCAAGATAAATAGGTCTTAAGGTTCAGTTAAAACACCAAATAAAATTCCATTAGAACACTAGCTACTGTAGCACTTCCATCAATAATCTCAATTCCCCAAAAGAGCTCAAAAAGGAACCAACAAGAAGCAAATGCAAATAATGGCAGAAATCTGTCAAAACAGACCAGCAGGTAAAGACGAATATTTTCGAAGACCTTCTGTTGCTCAAATCAAAAAGTTTTGAGCTAACGAAAGTTAGATAACAACCTGGGGCAGAAGCACAAAAATGGATGCCTCAAAAGGACATACAGATATTTTACACGAATTTTTCCGGTGAAGCACAGAAATCTGTTTCGGGGCAGCAACTTTCCCAATCATTACTTCTCTCTCATTAGAGGTTACTCTTGGCACAAAAAGCAAATAAAAAGGATAAGGAGCGGTTATTACTGAAGTAATAACTTCCAAGACTCATTTAAAACTTTTGGGTTATCTCCCAATAAGTACTTTTCTTTAACGCCTTTAAGTTAGGCATGATAGTTTGAGAAGATGCTCACATAAGAAATATGAATTGAAGTAAAAGAGAGCATCAAAAAGCAAATTCAAAACACATTTAAGTCTAACCCACTTCCTATGCATAGGAATCTTGTAAAGAAACAAGTCATGAAAGCACAAAGCAATAAGCATAGGAAAGCAAAATAAGTGCAACTTCAAGACTTTCAACATAAAGAGGGGAAACTTAATACTATTGAGATGCATAAAACCATGTTTCCCTCTCTCATAATAACTTTCAGTAGCATCATGAATTAAATTAACAATATAACTATCACATAAAACATTCTTATCAGGAGCCACATGCATATAATCATTATTACTCTCCACATAAGCATAGTTATTCTTATTAATTGTAGTGGGAGCAAATTCAACAAAATAGCTATCATTATTATTCTCATCACCATAATCATCAAATATAGGAGGCATATTGTAATCATAATTAATTTTCTCCTCAATAGTAGGTGGACTGAAAATATCATATTCATCATTGTAATCATCATATATTGGAGGTTTAGTATCATCAAAGTAAGTTTTCTCCTCCATGCTTGGGGGACTAAAAATATCATGCTCATCAAAACTAGCTTCCCCAAGCTTAGAATTTTCCATAGCATTAGCAATAATGGTGTTCAAAGAATTCATACTAATAACATTGCTATTAGCATGCAAATAAAGTTCCATAGGTTTTTTAATTTTCTCTTCAAACACTTCATGTCCTAACTCAAGATAAATACTATAAAGCTCTCTAATTTTTTGTTCTTTTCCATTAAGCCTCACTAGTGAAAACAAGAAACAAAAATACAAAATTGCAGAATCTAAAGTAAATAACTTCGAGCACTCACACCGGAGGATGTGAGTACCTTTTACCTTACCTCCCCAGCAACGGCGCCAGAAAATAGGCGCTTGCCGTGGGAGGTTCTTCTTCTTTAATCCTCCGGCGTGAATACCTTTTAACTTACCTCCCCGGCAACGGCGCCAGAAAATAGCTTGATGTCTACGCACTTCTATTCTTGGAGACAGTTGTTGGGCCTCCAAGTGCAGAGGTTTGTAGAACAGCAGCTAGTTTTCCCTTAAGTGGATTACCCAAGGTTTATCGAACTCAGGGAGGAAGTGGTCAAAGGTATCCCCTCTCAAGCAACCCTGCAATCAAGATACAAGAAGTCTCTTGTGTCCCCAACACACCCAATACACTTGTCAGGTGTATAGGTGCACTAGTTCGGCGAAGAGATAGTGAAATACAAGTGGTATGGATAATTATAAGTGGTAACGGTGATAGAGAATAGCTTGGTGGCGTGGAAGAGACTAAAGTAAAATTGAAATAAAGATGGAAGCAAGCAAACATGTAACAGATCTAATTGCAAACGGTGTTTCAATGCTTAGAAACAAGGCCTAGGGACCATACTTTCACTAGTGAACACTCTCATATAAATATATCCTTCTTTATGATACTACTCTTAACTACTCTCCGGTTGAACACTCTAATCCATGGTAGGGCTATAACAGCACACCTCAAAGTTCATCTTTCCCATCTAGAAAACCCCACACTGTCACCTTGAGTACTAGACGAGTCCAACAAACACCACAATTTCATAAAGACATCCAACTCCAAATATAACTCATAACAAGTATTTGAGAACTCTAGCCTAAGTGCCACCATGGTGTGCACGCTGTCACTTTCACACACATGGGGAGAGCAGAGATCTATTCAAGCACTTGAGTAGCAAGGTAGATCTATAGATTACAAGCTCATGATCTCAATAAGATCATGCATAGAGAGTGTGATGAACACATAGCTACCGGTAGAACCCTTAGCCTCGAGAGAGAACTACTCCCTCCTCATCATGGGAATCAGCAATGGTGATGGAGATGGTGGTGGAGATCGATGGAGATGGCTCCGGGGGCACTTCCCCGTCCCGGCAGGGTGCCGTAATAGAGACTTTCTGTCCCCCAAATCTCCCCTTCGGTGGCGGCGGCGTTGCTGAACTTTTTGTGGCTAGAGGCTTGACCATCTAGGGTTGATGCATCGGGAGGCTTCTTATAGGCGAAGAGGCAAGGTCGGTGGAGGCCAGAGGGGCCCACACCATGCCCTGGCGCGGCCTAGGTGGACCCACGCCTAGGGGTGGTGTGGCCACCCTATGGCCCCTCTCCGGCTCTCCTTATGGCTCCGTGAATCTTCCGGGAAAATAGTAACTTTGGCTTTTGCCCCGTCCAATTCAAGAATATTCATTTTCTGACTTCCTGGAACCAAAAACAGCAGAAAATAGGCAACTGGCAGTGTGGCATCTTGTTAATAGGTTAGTCCAAGAAATCATATGAAAAGTACTCCAAAGTTGGAACAAAACACAAGAAAGTAGATAAAACCAAGCATGGAACATCAAAAATTATAGATACATTTGCAATGTATTAGTCTTGATGAAGATACATGTGGAAGAAAGTAAAAGATCAAAACAAGGCATTTGTCCTTGCCTCTGAATTGATGAGTGGCACAGCGGAATTTGTTTCGTGAAACCAAACTCTACAAATAGAGGAGAAACAAATGATAATGATCATAAAGTTTCAGTGAATACTTTTACTAAAGAAAGTAGGATTCAACAATATATACTCTACAAGTTCATGGAAATATATTATTGATTCACTTGTCGTGTTGTTTGAACAAGACATACCTACGAACTACAAAGAAGCGTGATGGACCTAAGTACGAGAAATGACCAGGAGTCATAAAATCCTATATTAAGGTACATTTAAGATTGCGAAGTAATATGTTACTTGATCTTATTAAGTAAAGAAGTTTAGATGATATTTCTGAATGACTTCAAAGTCATAAGATGGAAATGAAACTTAATGGAGACGTAAAAGCTCGATTTGTCACAAAGTATGGACAAATTCAAGGAATTGACTACAAATGTAGCGATGCTTGAGTCTATTGGATTTACACTAGCAATATATGGATATTGAAGTCTCATAGCTGGAATTCTCAATTTGATGGTGATCAAAGAATTTTGAAATGTCCAAGATTATCGAGAGGACCTACATTTGAGTGGGAGCTAATTAGCTTGGACAAATCTTAATATGTAAGTGACGAGGGTTTAACTCATCAATGCCCATTGTTATGGACTTGGGTTTTGGAGAAGGAGGGAGCGCTGGAAGCATCTATCGGCTAGCAAACAAGCACACAGGGGACTCGAAGATTTACCCAGGTTCAGGCCTCATAGAGGTCCCTACTCCTGCTTGTCTGCTCGTGGAATTATCAAAGGAATCGAAGATTAGAATGGTGCGCAGATGCAATCTGGCGGGGGTTGTGGAAACTAGGGTTGTGTGTGTCCTCCTCGCCGCCCCCTCCTAGCCTTTATATAGATAGGCTAGGTCTCGGGTAGCAGGTCAAGTCGGTTACAGGTTAGGGTTTTCCCTTTAAACTTTCTATCTTTAGCTTCTTCTTGTTTCGAAGCAATCGAGAGTCCGCAGGTTACTCAAATTCTCTATTTGGGCCTTGGGGACACCATGGGCTTCCGCCGTATTTAGGCCGTATATACCAAGCTCGAGTACCTGTAGGGTATATCCATGTCAGTAGCCCCCGAGTGACTAGTGGAATCGCAGATTCAACTGGGGACTTTACGAAGCCCTTCAAGTGCATGACTGAGTATTTTTTTCGACTGCTCTGTGCGTATCATAGGGATTGTTGATGTGCGTGCCTGATTTAAATGATGTATCGGTATCAGTTAACTACCTTAGGGTAAAAGAACGCAATCTAGTCGAACTCGAGTCCCCGAACTCGAATTCGGAAAAGTGCTGCTGTAATTTGACTCAAGCCACGGAGGTCTTACAGGAGTCGAATTCCAGTATATGGGTGTGAGCACTCGACGCGTCCGTCAAGGCATGTTCATCGTACCTATAGGCACGGATATATTTCTGGTAGTGCACAGCGAATGCGTTGCTAGGCCTTATTTAGGTCTTACCTTCACGCTGCAAGCGCGGGATCCAAATTTTGTCATCACGGAGATGATTAGGGTGACCCAGGAGACGCAGTCTCTTTATAGGGAAAAATCATGAGGCGGTGTCGCCATAAACTTCGAGTGTGGATGTTATCAACACACAGTACGATGTACAAATAATCATAGGGTGCACGACCAACGCTCCCTATGGGAGTAGCCCCCGAGTGCCTGGTTGAGTCGAAGACTCAGGCAGGGACTAAAGAACTTTTGCGACTGCTGTCGTCTTTTGTTTTCTTGTTCTAGTCGAATTTATTTCCAGTGCTCCCTATGGGAGTAACTCATGTCCATAGTAGAATCGCGGATTCGAGTGATTGGGTATGCTTTGAATGTTCATGTTCCTGCAGAAAAGAAAAAGAAAAAATCGTAGGGTGCGCAACCAGCGCTCCCTATGGGAGTAGCCCCCGAGTGCTTGGTGGAGTCGAAGACTCGAGCAAATACTAAAGTAGTCGAAGTCTTCTGCTACTCAATTTTGGATGACATGAGTGCTGACGATGTGATGACCTCAGTTGCCCGTGTGAGCGGGTTTGACGGGACGTGACGAGCGGTGGGTCCCATTTTCTGACTCTGACTTGACCGGGCGTTTGTAATCTTTGTTTTAACTGTGCCTCCTCGATTTCCGTGCGTAATGGGGGTAGTGGGGGACGGTTCACGCTTCGGGTCCTCCACGTGTCGATCACGATGAACAACACGCGTCTGATAGGGTTTTTCCTAGCCGTTAGATTGCATCTTCCAGGGGGTTAAGTAGCAATGCTGTGGCGGTAATTTTTCACGTCTGCTTCTTTTCTCTGCCTTTGCCTCTGTCGCCATCTTCTGGCGACGTCGAATTTTTGAAGGAATCTGGAGTCGCAACCTCCAAGGCCAAGAAAATGGCCGAGAACACTCATTTTCCAGCATTGGCGGCCCACTCCGGCCATAATTCATCAAGTTCTCCGCATGATGTGGAGCACCAGATGGTTATCCGGACGACTACGCTTCAATCGACTTCGGAGTCATTGGAGGATCATTTATGTGGAGCGTTGTTTCTTCTGATTTTTTTGCAGTCGAATGTATCATCTCCTATCATCTGCTTATCCTTTGCTGTTTCTTCTGTCGCAGCCTATTGTGAAGGAAGCCGCTCGCTTGGCGGAGCAGGTTCTTGTGATGGGTCGCCAGCATGCAATGCTAGATAATCGCCATCGCGTAGTTGAAAGTAAGTGTTTTGTTTTTTCTTCTTCCTCCTTGTGATATATCCGACTGATAGTCTACCTTTGTTTGTTTCATAGCTGAGCATAATGCACTTCTTCGTGACGCCGCTTCCCTTGAAAAGGCGCTTGTCGTGGCGGTGAAGAGTCGCGATGAGGCAGTCGTAGCACGTGACGAATCGCGGAAACGCGAAGAGGATCTGCGCACCTCCCTCGTGGCTAGTGAGAAGTTATTCGAGGAACATCTTTTCTCGATTGCCAAGGCTCTCTCAGGTATTCCCTTGTCTGGATTTTTGTTGTTTCTCTTCTTTTGAATTTGTTGTTGGTGCTGACTTTCGTGCTCATGCTTGGGTTTTGTGTAGATGCTAGCGGTCTGAGCTTCGACCCCTAGGCACTCCGTCATGATGATGCCCTAGCGGGTGCCATTTTGGCAGTCGAAGATCGCAGCGCTGCCATTCAGGGGACGCTCACCAAGGCCAAGGGCATGCTCAGTCGCCTCCGGGAGGAGCTGGCGCCCAAGGCTGAGTTGATCGAGAATATGGATGAGCTGGTGGAGTCCCTTGCCGGAGGCATTCCTGTGAGCTTCAAGAACTCACTCCGTGCGGCTGCGCTTCAATGTCACTTGCGATGGTTCAAGCCCACGGAGTCAAGGTTGATCCTGCAGCGGTCTCCAAGGCGATGCCTGTCAGCGTGGATGGCCAGCAGGTAGTCTTTGCTCCTTTCGCAACTGCTTGTGGCAAGTACGGTCCGCAACTGATCAACACAGTTGTGAAGTACTCCGAGGAGCAACAGCGACCCAAGAAGGCGGCGAAGGCTGCGATGTCAGGAGCCGGCGGAAAGTTTGTGGCGTCTGATACCGCCACAGACTCAATGATGCCCCCAAAAACCAAGTCTAAGTCGAAGAAACCAGTTGCTCCTCAGTAGTTGTGTCTATAATAGTTAGATAGCCTATTTCTTTTGTCTGGAACATGCCTTTTGGCGAGTGTATCTGCTGATACTTTTATTATGCTTGAATGAACTCGAGTCTTTTGTCTATGCCTTGCCTTAGTCTTCTTATTGTCTCTTGCTTGACTTGTGATAGGGCACATCGAGTGGTCCTTTGAGGGAACCTCGGGATACGCCATCCCTTGATGACATCTTGGTGCCACCGCGCTCAAGGGTGGATGAGCTGTCTCTACTCTCGCGACTCCGTGACCGCGTGAAGCAGTTGGAGCGTGAATTGCCCGTACTCCATGGTAACACGGATGTATGGAAATCGAGGGCGGAGAAGGTCACCGCCTGAGAACAATATCTGCTAGGGGAGGTGACGCAGCTAGGCGACCAATTCAAATGTTAGTTTTCTTCTTCCTTATCTTTTCCTTGTAGTCACTCGCAGTAGTTCGTTGTCTTCATACTTCTGCCTTTGCTTGGTATAGTTGTCAGTGCGCGCCATCCGCAGGATGAGAACGATAGGATTGCCATTTGCATGAATGATCTAACCCAAGAGCAGCTTCAGGCGAGTGGATACTTCTGGGTGGATCATGATCGTGGAATCGCACTGGTGACCCTGCAGGATCGTGCATCGCGAGTGCTTCACTTCCTGAAGAAGTCGCAATCGTGCTTGAAGAATATTTATCAGACGATGTTCCTGCTGGACATCGTTCCATCGAGTCTGCTGGCCCTTCTTTCCAAATTCCAAGACTTGAGTGAAGTCCGCGAATGTGTACGGCAACAGTTAGTGGCTGGTGCCAAGGCTGCTCTGTCGCTGGTGCGGTTGCACATGCCTGATGTGGATGTTGCAGCAATTGCAGCCGGACCGCCAGCACCGCCAGCTGGTTCGACTTGGAGCATGGTTCCTCATTACTAGGCGGTGAATCGCCCAGCGGAGGAAATCATCGACTTCTTTGACAAGCATACAAACGTGCTTTTGTTGCAGCAATAGTTTAGTTTGTATCCTGCACATAGTTGCACTAGTGTTGTAAAGTTCATATATATATGTTGTATAAAATTGATTGGCATTGATGTATGTAAAGAGCTTGTTAGCATGTATGTTTTGCGAGTGCGTTGCACTATGCGATTCCTTTTCGTTAGCCTGACTTCTGTTTACCTCAGCACCTTGCCAACCTGTCAGGTGCGTTGCAACTGGGTTGGTGTTTGTCATGGGTTTCAATTGGTATGTCAGCTACTCAAGATATCGCGCTAGTTTGTAGAACAGATGTAGGGTGGCGCAACCCCGGAGTGAATAATTTGTAAGAAATTAGAAGAACACAGAATTTTGGGGCACTTAGCTTTATTTATTCGTAGGATAGTACGGGGTACAATGTGTGGCTAAGTAGCCTTATTTGCAATGTGAAGATAAGAGACGACTAAGGGTAGAAGCGCCGTAGCTGCGCGATGTTCCAAGGATTGGAGTATGTGACTCCTGTCTCGAAATTTTTAAGGCGATAAGCGCCACCTGAGATTACTTCTGTAATCACGTATGGTTCCTCCCAGGGGGACTCGAGTTTGAGGTGCCCTTGCTGTTTCAGTCGTAGGACCAGGTCTCCTTCGACGAAGGACCTGGGGCGTAGCCTTCTGCTGTGGTAGTTGCGCAGGTTCTGCTGGTAGATCATTGATCTTTCCGCGGCGATTTCTCGTGCTTCGTCGAGGAGGTCGACGGAGTCTCCGAGTGCAGTTGTTGACTCTTGCTTGCTGTAAGCGACCACTCACGGTGCTTTGTACCGTACCTCTGCGGGCGGCACCGCTTCAGCACCATGCACCATGAAGAACGGGGTGTATCCCGTTGCACTATTTGGGGTTGTGCGTAGGCTCCATAGTACGGATCGCAGCTCGTCTAGCCAGCATCCTACCGCTTGTTCGAGTGGCCTGAGGAGTCGCTTCTTGATTCCGCCGCAAACGAGCCCGTTGGCCTTTTCGACCTGACCGTTGGTCTGTGGATGAGCGACGGAGGCATAGCTTATATTGATCCCCAGGTCCTCGCAGAAGTCCTGGAACTCCTTAGAGGTGAAGTTTGTCCCATTGTCCATGATGATGCTGTGTGGCACTCCAAAGCGATACACGATGGACTCGAAGAACTTGACTACACTGGCTCCTGACTGGTTAGTCACTGGCATGGCCTCTATCCACTTGGTGAATTTGTCGAATGCGACCAAGAGGTAGACGTAGCCTCCTCGTGAGGACTTTGGGAGCTTGCCGACCATGTCGAGTCCCCATTGCGCGAAGGGCCAGGCCAGTGGAATTGGCCGGAGCTCCGCGCCAGGTGCGTGGGGCTTGTCTGTGAATCGCTGACAAGCGTTGCATTTTTGGACGATGTCCTTGGCGTCATGCATGGCCGTAGGCCAGTAGAATCCCTCTCGTAGAGCTTTGGCGACGAGGGCGCGACTGTCGGCATGGTGCCCGCAAGTCCCCTCATGGATGTCGAGGAGAACGGCTCTCCCATCAGGTTTTGAGACGCATCGTTGGAGTACTCCTGTGATGCTGCGTTTTTACAGTTCGCCGTTGATAACAGCGAATGCCTTAGATCATCGTGCAATGTGCCATGCGTCAGTCGGGTCGTCTGGTAGCCTCTTGCTGAGAAGGTATGTGATGTATGGTTGAGTCCAATATGGCTCGATTATCATGACGCTCATCGGTCCTTCGAGTCCTGTGTCAAGCTCTAGGTCGTCAAGTGCTATTGGCTCATTGGGCGGCGCAGCCCTCGAGTCCGTTATTGCGTTTGTTTTCTTCTCTGTGGCCTTTGGCTTGATGGAGCATTCGTAGATGCGCTCGAGAAATACCTCAGGTAGTATGGGGGCGCAGGTAGAGCCAATATTGGCGAGTGCGTCCGCCTCTTCATTGCTTTCGCGCCCTATGTGCCGCAGCTCGCAACCGTCGAAGTCCCCTTCAAGTGTGTCGTAGAGGTCATGGTAGGCAATCATATTGTCGTTCAGTGCGTCACACTCGTGCATTGTCTGGTTGACGACTAGCTTGGAGTCGCCGTAGATGATTATCCTCTTGGCACCGCAGGCTTTTGCCATCCGCATCCCGTGTAATAGGGCCTTGTATTTAGCTTCATTGTTGGAGGCGGTGAACTGCATTCGCAGGATATATTTCAGCTTGTCTCCCTGGGGCAATGTCAGTATGACACCTGCGCCAGCTCCGTCCTTTCACTTGGATCCGTCAAAGTGCATTGTCCAGAGGTAGGACATATCTGGTTTTTTAGGGAGCTGGTTTTCCATCCAGTGCACAAGGAAGTCAGGGAGAACTTGCGACTTGATTGCGTCGCGTTTTTCATATGTAATGTCTCGTGGAGACAGTTCGATTCCCCAAAGCGCGACTCGTCCGGTGGTTTCGGGGTTGTTGAGGATATGCCCCAGCGGGGCGTCGTTGACTACCACGATTGGGTGCTTCTAGAAATAGTGGCACAGTCGTCGGGCTGTCATGGAGACGTCGTACGCCAGCTTCTGGTAGTGCGGGTCGCTGAGGTAGTAGACTAGGCGCTGTACCTCGTGGACCTTGTTTTCCTCGGCTCGTTCTACTACGAGCCCTATGCTCACCACCTGGTTGGTGGCGGAGATGTACAGCAATAGTGGTTCCCTTTCACGTGGGGTCACCAGTACTGGCGAGGTGGACAGTAGGCGCTTGAGGTCTTCGAATGCTTCTTGTGCCTCGTTGGTCCACTCAAACTTGTCAGCTTTGCAGAGGAGTTGGTAGAAGGGCAGTGCCTTTTTGCCCATTCGACTGATGAATCGGCTGAGCGCCGCGATTCGCCCAGCCAGCTGTTGGACACCTCTTATGTTCTTCGGCTTCTCCATGCCCAGTATGGATTTTATTTTCTTCAGGTTCGCCTCTATCCCTCTCGCGGAGATGAGATACCCGAGAAGGTGCCCAGATGGTACGTCGAAGGTGCAGTTGTCCGGATTGAGCTTGATCCGATAGCGGTCGAGGTTGGTGAAGGTTTCGCGTAAATCGTCGATTAGTGAAGCTTCCTCTTTGGTCTTGATCACGATGTCGTCAACATAGACTTGGATGTTGCGACCAAGTTGGTCTTTGAGGCAAGCCTGCATGCACCGCTGGTAGGTGGCTCCTGCGTTTTTTAGCCCGAAGGGCATTGTGTTATAGCAGAACACACCAAAGGGCGTTGTAAACGCCGTTTTCTCTTGATCCTCTTCCTTCATTCGAATCTGATTGTAGCCTGAGTAGGCGTCGAGGAAGCAGAGACGCTCACATCCCACGGTGGAGTCGATGATCTGGTCGATTCGTGGCAGCAGGAAGTGGTCCTTTGGGCAGTGCTTATTCTGGGAGGTGAAGTCCACGCACATCCGTAGGATATCCGTGTCCTTTTTTGGTACTAGCACCATGTTGGTGAGCCAAGTGCTTTCCTTGATCTCGCGTATGAATTTGGCGTCGAGGAGTATGTTGATCTCCATTCCGACTGCCTTTGCTCTTGGCTCAGACAGTTGCTGAATTGTTTGTTTGACTGGCCTTGCATCTGGGTTGACATTGAGTGCGTGCTCGGCGAATTCCTTGGGAACTCCTGGCATGTCCACTGGACACCAGGCGAAGATTTCCCAGTGCTCACGGAGGAATTCGACGAGCGCGAGTTCCTATGTGGGACTCAAGTTGTTGGCGATGAGGGCCGTCTTGGCAGGATCCGATGGGTGGACCTGAACTTTCTTTGTGTGCATAGATGAGTCAAAGGACATGTCGGGTGAGCTTGGCCGGCTTAGGGGAGGCAGACTGTTGTCTGTCGACTCCTTCAATCTTGCGAGTTCCTCCTGCATGCCGAAGGACTGGGAGATTCTGTTGAATTCCCGGTCGCAACTGTCGGATCTCTCGAAGCTCCCGTTGATTGTGATGATGTCATTAGGGCCTGGCATTTTCATCTGCAAGTAGGTGCAGTGAGGCACTGCCATGAACCTGGCGAACGCGACGCGTCCGAGGATGCAGTGGTACTGTGAGGGCCAGTCGACGACTTCGAAGTCGATGCGTTCACGTCGAAAGTTTTTCGGCGTGCCAAAGATGACGTCAAGGTTGATTTTACCAAGAGGATACACGCCTTTGCCTGGGACTATGCCGTGGAATGTTGTGTCTGAGGCCTCTAGGCAGGTCATAGGGATCCTTCATTGCTCGCAAGGTACTCGCGAACATAAGGTTGATGCCGCTTCCACTATCCATGAAGACGCGGCTCATGTCGAAACCTCCAATTTGTGCTTCGGGCACGAGGGAACAATGGCCTAGGTGAGGTACCTGGCGCGGATGGTCGCGCTTGTCGAAGGTCATGCAGGGGTCGCTTCCACTGAGGTACTCAATGGTGGATGGTGGCGAGTTTGTCACCAGGTTGACTTGGCGAGTGATGGCCTTTTGTACTCGGTTGGAGGGGCGACCCTTTTGGATCATCATGGTGCCCATGGCCTACGGGTACAGCTCGCCTCCGTGGTGCTGGTCAGGTGCGGCCGCGTTTGGAGGTGGTCCGGGTGGTGGGGGGAGCTCCATGTGCCACAGCGCTTGCGGCAGCTCCGTAGCCCCTGTTGGCTGCGTCACGATTCATCTGAGCCAGGCCGTCATGGAGCTTGAGGAACTCGCGGCAGTCTTTGAGGAGGTGGCTGGATTTCTTTTTGCTGTCATGCTTGTCGATGTAGAAGTGCACGGTGCATGGCCCGGACAACTTTTCTTCAATGGATACGGCGGGCGCCTCATCGCGAGTGCAGCGCTGCCATGCTTGCGTGGTTTTCCCAGAGTTGCAGTATCCACTGATGCGGTAGCCGCTGTTGCGGTTGTCGTCGCGTCTGTCGGCGTAGCCGGTTGCGACCATGTTGACGTCGTCTCGGTCATCATAGATGCGCATTCGACGTTTGCTTCGGTGATCGCGTCTGCGCTCGAGTTCTGCTTCCTCGTCGGAGTGAACACGATTCTTCACCGAATCTTCTCCATCCGCCCACCGATTCGCAATTTCCATCAGGTGGTTGATGGTCTTGGGCTTCGAGCGGCCCAGCTCCACCCTGAGCTCTATGCGGCGAATGCCACTGTTGAATGCGTCAATTGCGCGGTCTTCTGAGATATTTTCTGCGGAGTTCTTGATGATGGACCACCTCTGGATGTACGAGGTAGTGATTCGCCCGATCTTTGCTGGCAGCACCTCAGGTCTTCAATTGACGCGGGCCTTTTGTAGGTGCCCTTGAAGTTGCGCACAAAGCTATAGACCAGCTCTTCCCAACTGCGAATGGATCCGTGTGGGAGGTTGTGGAGCCATGCTCAGGCGGCACCCTGTAGCTTTAGCTGCAGGCATTGCATAGCCGTGCTTCGACTCCCGCCGTGGATCCTAACAGAGGAGATATGGTCCTCTAGCCAGATTTTTGGGTCCTGCAGACCGTCGAACTTTGGGTTCTCTGATGGGAGCTTAAACCCCTTGGGCATTCGCTTTTGCTTGATGGCCCTGCTGAAGCACCTAGCGCCACAAAGCTCCACATCTTCATCTTCTGAGTCAGTCGATCGGGCACATCGCTCCCTTGATTTGTCGATATTGCGCTGCGTGAGGTCATCGCGCGCGTCGTAGTCGTGGTCGTGTCGCCGGGAGCGGCGACATCGAGACAGATCATGACTGTCATCGCTAGATGAAGGCGAGGAGTAGCATCTTGCCAGAGCCTTGCCTTTCTTCGGTTCTATTGTCGGCTCTTTGTCGAGGGCGGCCTCGATTAACCCCAAGCCCGCGATCGTGGATCGGTGCATAGCAGCTCGAGGGTCTCCAGCTGGCGGCTAGTTGTTGAGGAGGTACATGGTGGCCACCGTTACCGCAGCTTGCGGCGTTTTTGGGAGCACGTTGCCACGCGTATCCACCATCATGGAGCCGAAGTCGAGGACTTTTGCGGCTTCTACAAGCTCTTGTTCAGTGAGGTGTGCGAGTCGAGATCACCTCTTGTTGGCGATGTACTCGTTGCACTTAGAGGAGGATCCTCCGTGGGAGGAGAGCCTACCTCGTCGGAGGCTTGACTCATCTGCCGCCTTTTTACATGCCTCGAGTTGCGCGATTGTTTGTAGTTGGCGCTTGTACTCCTCTTTCAAGAGCCAATGGTAGCCCATCAGTAGTTCTTGCGGGGAGCCGAAGGGGAGAGGGTGGCCCCGTAGGGCTTCTCGGCAACGAGCCCACTCGAGATCGTTGAGCCTGATCACGACGCGTTCACTAGTTTGCTCGTTTATCATAGTTGGAGGTTCGACTGCCCCTCCGTTGTTGACGGGGGCGCCATTAGCAGGGCCGCCGTTTGGCAATGGTCCGCCATTGGGTATGCCACCGTTTGGCGGGTCTGTTCCATTGCCTCCGTTGCCTGTGTTGTCGCGGTTGGCGGAGGAGTTGCCCGCGTTGATGACGGTGCACATGAAGTAGTTGGGGAAGCTGCTGCTCCCACAACTTTCAGATCCAGAACCGTAGGCTCCATCCTTAGTTGCCAGATCGCCCAGATCGGATTCGCGACTGCTGTCGCTGGCTGTATTCTCGACTATAGTCGAGGCATTGAGCTCACTGAGGGTGCCGATTGGTGGAGGGAACCACGATGCTGGAGCAATCGATGGTATTGTCGGTTGGTCAGGCATGCGAAGCGTGCCCATCTGACCAACTTGGAAGCGGAAACTCCCGATCGCCAGGCTGATTCCATCGCCTACGGACTCGAAAGCCGGGCGAGTGGCTGGCGTGTGGACGGTGAAGTCAAACGCGCCGAAGAGCTGTCGAATCTCCGATGTTGCAGAGTTATAGATCACAGTTGACGGGGCCGAAGAAGCCGCAACATCAGCACTCCCAGTTCCCACAGATGGCGCCAATTGACGAGGGTTTAACTCATCAATGCCCATTGTTATGGACTTGGGTTTTGGAGAAGGAGGGAGCGCTGGAAGCATCTATCGGCTAGCAAACAAGCACACAGGGGACTGATGACTCATGTATTAACAAGTTCGTTGGGGAACCCCAAGAGGAAGGTATGATGAGCACAGCAGCAAGTTTCCCTCAGTTATGAAACCAAGGTTTAATCGAACCAGTAGGAGCAAGGAAACACCCCAAAGGTGTTGCTAGCTGAGCCTTGGCAGGGCGCACTACCGGTGCTAGTAGCAATGTGGAGACCTACACAACACAACCACAGAACTCTGTCCCCAACTTGCGATGAGGTTGTCAATCTCACCGGTTTTGCTGAAAACAAAGGATTAAACGTATCGAATGGAAGGAAGTAATAGTTTGCGGAAAGTAAACACAAAGCAGTAAATAGTTTGTAGATTGTATGTAAAAGAAAGGACCGGGATCCATAGTTCACTAGAGGTGGCTCTCCTTAAGATAGATAACATGTTGGGTGAACAAATTATAGTGGGGCAATTGACAAACACCGAGAAAGCAATATATGCATATAGTAATCATCTTAACTCCTTTGGAACTTGATTGGGCATTACAACATTATACATAGACCGCCATCCAACTGCATCTATGACTAATAATCCACCTTCAGGTTATCATCCGAACCCCCTCCAGTATTAAGTTGCAAGCAACAGATTATTGCTTTACGAATTGCGTGTAATGTAAACAATACGATTGTTCTATGAACAAAGGATTGTTGTTTTCTCCCTAGTAGCAACAGCACATCTAGTACCTTAGAGATTTCTGTCACTTCCCCAGATTACCAGAGGCATGAACCCACAATCGAGCATAAATACTAACTCTTGGAGTTGCTAGCATCTACTTGGCCAAGATAGCTACTAACAACGGAAAGCATGCAAGATCTCAAATAACAAAGACATGATAGAATCAATAATCAATCTAAAATACCATCTCAATATCCATCGGATCCCCGCAAACACAACATGTATGAATTACAAATAGATGATCTTGATCATGAACGGAGCTCACAAGATCTAAACATGAAAGCACAAAGGAGGAGAACCAGCCATCTAGCTACTACATGGACCCGTATTCCAGAGATGAACTACTCACGCATCACACCGGAGGCTTGCATGATGATGAAGAAGGCCTCCAGGGTGAATTCCCCTCTCCGGTACGGTGCCGGGAAGAGCTTCAGATCCCTCCTGATCTAGGGATGGAGATGACGACGGCTATAGACTCTTTCATGGATTTTTGATCGGACACTTAGGGTTTCGTCCCGAGGGCAATATATAGGCGGAAGGAGATGCTGCGGGGGTGCTGGGGTCGACCAAACCACCCCCTGGCGCGGGCCAGGCCTGGTCGCGGCCAGGTGGTGTGGCCGGCCCCTAGCCCTTCTCCGTCTCATATTCTGGCATCTGATGACTTCCGGAAAAATAGGCACTTTGGCTTTTGTCCCGTCCAATTCCGAGAATATTCATTTTCTGTCTTTTCTGGAACCAAAACAGCAGAAAACAGGCAGCTGGCACTGTGGCTCTTGTTAATAGGTTAGTCCAAGAAATCATATGAAAAGTACTCCAAAGTGTGGACAAAACACAAGAAAGTGGATAAAACCAAGCATGGAACATCAAAAATTATAGATACATTTTCAATGTATCAACATCCCCAAGCTTAACTCCTGCTCATCCTCGAGTAGGTAAGTGATAAAAAGAAAGAATAATTTTTGAGGTGGATTCCACCATCAAAGACTTGATCAAAGTATTTGTAAAACATTCAAAGTTGGGATCATAGTACTTCAATCATAACATGAAAGACAAAGTTCTAGCAATAAGATAAAGAAACTATGATGCAACATGAAAAGGCACAAACAAAAGATTCATGAATAACAATGCTTTGCAAGACGTTTGTTTGTTTCACATATAGACAACATAGCATAATAGTATTCACCTTGTCCCTCATAGAGTAGCAAATATAAATGCATAGGACACCTTCAAAGTTCATAAGAGTGACTTGATACAAATAGTTCAAAACAAGCAATATCAAGTTATGCATCAATCAACTAGTCTTGGGACAATGCACACAGAACTAAGAATGGCCACTATGATCTCAAAGTAGATGCATAAAGGTAGAAGGTGGAGACTCAATATAATGGTGGAAGAAGGGCCTTCATAGAAGGAAGTAGGGATTCAAGTCTCATAAAGAGCTTCCAAAAAATTATGGTACTTATAGCTTTCAGCTCTCATTGTCCCTATCATAAGCATCTTGAAGTGATTAATGTTAAAGTGAACAAACTATGGTGTACATGCTTGACGAAGTATAAGTTAGAAATCTCATGTCCGTTGAGTACGAGGGCCGCTCCTCATGCTACTCAAGTTTAGTCACCGATAAGTTCTTGTCATTGTACGCACATGTGTATCATAGAGAACTGCCAACGGGGTACCCCTTGCCCGATGATACGGAAGAATCCCCATATCAAAATGACAAGGCAAGCAGACAACGAGCATCTCAGCAATCTTCTTATTTACCATGGGAATATGGTGCTTTTTTCTCTCTTTCCTCTTTTCATAATCTCATTTTTTTCTTTTTCTATTTTTTCTCAATATAGGACTCTTTTTTTATAAGAAGAATGCTTCATAGACAGCTCATTATGGTTACGCTGTAGGTTTCCACCATGTCAGCATGGATTAGACCAGCAGCCCAGGCATTTCTCTAACACATATACATAACTCCATGGACTTACACGCTCCCCTTTCATTTCACACCGACGACATCCATATACAAAAGAGCATGGTATCAACTAGGTACAAGTACCAATTGCAATGTTGAAAGCGTTCCCCATGACAGCATGGTTCTGCTAATTCCCAACAAATAAGTGCAAGCATATACAACACAGATGACACAATGGTTCAAGTTTATTAAGGGCAAGAAAAGTAAAGTGTGCCATCAAGTTCGTGAGAGCTTTAATCACTAGTTTTCTCATAACAAGTTTAATTTGGAAGGTAAACAAAAGCATGAATATACTTGGAATAGCATAAGCTAATAGGTAGGTATGGTGGACTCTTTGGAATAACTTGGTTTAGGGAGTTGGATGCATGAGTGGAACTCTTACTTGGTTGTGGAGGCTAGCAAAAGAGTGGGAGCGACAAACTAAGAGAGCAATAGTGGCCATAATCATGCAAAGCGACAAAACATCATTGATCAAAGCATAAAGTGATACTATAAGTTGAAACTAAAGGATCATAAAGGCTATGGTGACTTAAGATAGTCATAACATGGTGTGAGGATGTGTCAAGTCAACCCAAATAAAGCATCAAAGGAGAATACCACTGTACTATGCTTTAATATGCTAAAACAACGCATGATTCATCCAAGGCACATTAAGAAATCTCAATTGTTTATAACAAGTCATGATACATCAAAGAATACTAAGCATAAAGCCAAAACAATATCAAGCATGGCATGACAAAGCATAGGCCACAGTCAAAAACAAGCTCTTTTTACCACTTAAGCATGAACTTTCCTACTCTTTTCCAATCCAAACCAAACTATTTGAAAACCAATGTATGAAAGAGGGGGTCCCACCAATTTATTCAGAAAACTAAGCAAACAAAAGCAAACGAAAAACCAAAACGAAAACGAAAAAGAAGACGCTCCAAGAACAACACAACTGTGCATGAAACAATAAAAATGAAGCGTTTGGAAGAAACCTGGGATTTTTATTGATGAAGAAGGAGATGCCTTGGGCATCCCTAAGCTTTGTCGCTTGTACTTCTTGGATATTTCTTGGGGTGACATGCATGGCATCCCCAAGCTTGAGCTTTGGTCCATCCTTCATCTCATTACTCGTTCCTTCCATACACCTGCAATTTTTCCATCATACAAAACTTCACACAATCTTTATTAGCAACATTAGTGCACTCAAGATAATAGGTATTTAGGTTCAGTTCTAACACCAATAAAATTTCCATAAAAACACTAGCTACTGTAGCACTTCCCTCAAAAAGCTCAATTCCTCAAAAGAACTCAAAAAGGAACCAACAAGAAGCAAATGTAGAAAATGGCAGAAATCTGTCAAAACAGACCAGCAGGTAAAGACGAATTGTTTCGAAGACCTTATGTTGCTCAAATAAAAAAGTGTTGAACTAACGGAAGTTAGATAATAACCTGGGTCAGAAGCACAAACATTTACGCCTCAAAAGGACGTATAGAGATTTTACACGAATTTTTATGGTGAAGCACCAGAAATCTGTTTAGGGATAGCAACTTTCCCAATCATTACTTCTCTCCCATTAGAGGTTACTCTTGGCACAAAAAGCAAATAAAAAAGATAAAGAGCGGTTATTACTGAAGTAATAACTTCCAAGACTGATCTAAAACTTTTTGGTTATCTCCCAATAAGTACTTTTCTTTAACGCCTTTAAGTTAGGCATGATAATTTGAGAAGATGCTCACATAGGAAATATGAATTGAAATAAAAGAGAGCATCAAGAAGAAAATTCAAAACACATTTAAGTCTAACCCTCTTCCTATGCATAGGAATATTATACATAAATAAATTCATAAAGAACAAAGCAACATGCATAGGACGATAAAACGAGAGTAACTTCAAAACTTTCAGCAAATAGAGAGGTCTTTCAGTACCATGAAAACTTTTACAACCATATTTTCCTCTCTCATAATAATTTTCAGTGGCCTCATGAATAAACTCAACAATATAACTATCACATAAAGCATGCCTTTCATGATCTACAAACACTAGAGCTTTATTATAAACATTTTCAAAAGAATCCTCAGGAACATGACATTCGTCCTCCTTTGGTAAGCATGGGGGACAATCAAATAATGTAAGGGGTAAAGAGTTACTCTCATTAGAAGGTAGGGACGGGTAGATCCATTCTTCCTCCTCTTGATCATCACTCTCCTCCTCTTTTTCATCCAATGAGCTTCTAGTTTCAGCAATTTCTTCTTCCATAGGCTCCTGCAAGGCATTAGTCTCTTCCATTGGTGCAGAGCATCTATTAAGATATTCAAGAATATAGCCAGTTTCTACCTTGTAATTATCAAAGCAAAATTTAAGTATATCGTAAACCTCATATTTATAAGGTGAATCATCAGTATTTTCAAACAAACTAGCAAGTTCAAATGCACCCTTCCAAGCAATAAATTCTTCAATTTGTTCCACATCATAAAAGTCATAATTCCATTTAACATAAGAAGATATGGTATCATTATCATTATACTCACATTGAAAAGGGAGGTGTTTGTACCTCCTACAACAATAAGATTTATCAAAGAAATAAGTAACATTATAAGTAGAGCACACGTTTATAGCAATGTATACAATTTATCAATTTGTTCCCATAAGTGTTTCCCTTTTTGTGACAAGCGGTGTTCCTTATAATAATATTTTTGTTCTTCCGTGAGCCCACCTTGCCAATAAGATTCAGTTTCAAAGAAACCAACCATTGATACAAAGCATGATAAAGCAAGGCAATAGCAGACCAATGAAAATAACAACTATAGTAGGAACTAAATTTTTTGTGTTTTTGATAAAGAAACAAGCAAACAAAACAAAAAGAAACAAAGCAAAACAAAAATAACAAAGTAAAGAGATTGGTTATGAGGGACTCCCCTTGTGAAGATGTCCTTTACTCCCCGGCAACGGCGCCAGAAAAGTGCTTGATGGCTCGTGTATTAACAAGCTCGTTGGGGAACCCCAAGAGGAAGGTATGATGAGCATGGCAGCAAGTTTCCCTCAGTTGTGAAACCAAGGTTTAATCGAACCAGTAGGAGCAAGGAAACACCCCAAAGGTGTTGCTAGCTGAGCCTTGGCAGGGCGCACTACCGGTGCTAGTAGCAACGTGGAGACCTGCACAACACAACCACAGAACTCTATCCCCAACTTGCGATGAGGTTGGCAATCTCACTGGTTTTTTCTGAAAACAAAGGATTAAACGTATCGAATGGAAGGAAGTAATAGTTTGTAGAAAGTAAACACAAAGCAGTAAATAGTTTGTAGATTGTATGTAAAAGAAAGGACCGGGATCCATAGTTCACTAGAGGTGGCTCTCCATCTAGCTACTACATGGACCCGTAGTCCAGAGATGAACTACTCACGCATCACACCGGAGGCTTGCATGATGATGAAGAAGGCCTCCAGGGTGAATTCCCCTCTCCGGCAGGGTGCCGGGAAGAGTTTCAGATCCCTCCCGGTCTAGGGATGGAGATGACGGTGGCTACACACTCTTTCGTGGATTTTTGATCGGGCACTTAGGGTTTTCGTCCCGAGGGTAATATATAGGCAGAAGGAGAGGCCGAGGGGGTGTTGGGGTCGGCTAGACCACCCCCTGGCGCGGGCTAGGCCTGGCCGCGCGGCCAGGTGGTGTGGCCGGCCCCCATCCCTTCTCCGTCTCATATTCTGGCATCTGATGACTTCTGGAAAAATAGGCACTTTGGCTTTTGTCCCGTCCAATTCCGAGAATATTCATTTTCTGACTTTTCTGGAACCAAAAACAGCAGAAAACGGGCAGCTGGAACTGTGGCTCTTGTTAATAGGTTAGTCCAAGAAATCATATGAAAAGTACTCCAAAGTGTGGACAAAACACAAGAAAGTGGATAAAACCAAGCATGGAACATCAAAAATTATAGATACATTTGCAATGTATTAGGGAATCGAAGATTTACCCAGGTTCAGGCCTCGTAGAGGTCCCTACTCCTGCTTGTCTGCTCGTGGAATTATCAGAGGAATCGAAGATTACAATGGTGCACAGATGCAATCTGGCGAGGGTTGTGGAAACTAGGGTTGCATGTGTCCTCCTCACCGCCCCTCCTAGCCTTTATATAGATAGACTAGGTCTCGGGTAGTAGGTCAAGTCAGTTACAGGTTAGGGTTTTCCCTTTAAATTTTCTATCTTTAGCTTCTTCTTGTTCCGCAAGCAATCGAGAGTCCGTAGGTTACTCAAATTCTCTATTTGGGCCTTGGCGACACCGTGGGCTTCCGCCATATTCAGGCCGTATATACCAAGCTCGAGTACTTGTAGGGTATACCCATGTCAGTAAGAGACATATTTTGAGTGGGAGCTAAGTACCTTGGCTGAATCATAATATGTATTAGACATATTTTGAGTGGGAGCTAAGTGAAATCCCTGGATCTCAAATATGGATGCCATATTTGAGTGGGAGCATGAAATCATTCTGGGATATGTGGAAGACATATATGAATGATGTGATTAAAAAGGAAGAAAGAGATGTGTTACATCTCCTATGCCTTAGTCATAGGTTCTTCCATACAACCATATTGTATACTCGGCGTAATGTGACCCGAAGTTCTAGTTGGAAGGACAAGCTCTTAACTATAGGAACATGTCTTGAAGTGATTATTGAGTTAATCACTGAACTAAAATTAAGTTTGTACTTAAATGGTAAGAAGCAAAGTAAGTGGCATAGTTGCATTTCATGCACTAGGATCTACATAGCTATAGAAGTATAAAGGCTCCATCTGATATGATGTATATTGTTATGGCGAGGCTAGTTCGTCTTTAACATAGAATGATGTATCCCAGGGCATAGTGCCCGTGAAAAAGCCCTCGAGGTTGATCTAAAGTCACTGTAGGCTCCTGGAAACCGGCCTTGTTCTGTTGCCATAACTGCCGTATATACACAAAGGATTGCAAAGTGTGTTTTGAAGTGTAGATGACAACAGTGAAAATGACCGTCATTATAAACACTAGAAACAAAGTCTCACTTTGTGGCCAAACGAATACTTCAACCCATTATGAGATAATGGTATGAATTGCAAAGACATTACGATCTGGTAAAATAGAACATGGACATGACGTTTTCCATAAGCATGCATGATCAATAAACGCATATGTGATATGGTTTATGATGAGTAAAATGTGAGCTAGATTATTTGTACTCTAGTGCAAGTGGGAGACTGAAGGAGATATGCCCTAGAGGCAAATAATAAATAGGTTCTTATTGTCATATCTCAATTAGTTCGTAATAGTTTCATACTGTGCTATAACTGTATTTATACGAAACGTTAATACACGTGTGGTATGTAAACAAACCAAGTCTCTAGTTACCTCTAGCGAACTAGTTCATTGGTCATGAGGATGATCTAGGGTTTCGAGATCATGGCATTTATGCCAATTGACAATGATGTCACGTCATTAGTTGAATGATGTGATAGACAAACAACCCAACCAGTTGTATCTTAATGAGATCTAGTTACAAAGTTCACCATTAATGAGAAACTAAGGAAACCTCGCAACCTGTCCTTAGACTATGAGATAATGCAAATCCCGTTCTGGAGGGAGCTTAGATGGTTATCAAGTATGACTCGGTGATCGAAAAGGTGCTACTCAGGTTTCCCAAAGGAGCGCGTAGAGGAGTACATATCAAGACCAGGATTTGCCAATCCATGTAACGGATAGATACATATGTGGCCATCTCGGTGACGTTGCATTAACGAAGCTTGCAAGCGAGTGACTAGGTCACAGAATGCAACGACACGGAAATGAGAAAACAAGTTCATCGGTAACGAGATCGAACGAAGGTATGGAGATATCGTAGATCAATTCTCGGGTGAACTAGGTATCAAGTGGCAAAAGGAATGGGAAACGACTGTTTACGGTTCAAACGACATTATCATCGTGGAATGCACAGGGGTCATTAGGGGCATCCCGGTCCCGCTATTGATCATTGATGGAGATCATGTCTGTGCATTCCCGAGCCGTGGGGAAATACACTTAAGGGTACGATGAGCTAGAGATCCTCTATAAGTTGGAATCACCATATGAAAGAGAAAAGGAAACCGAAAAAGTTCCATGAGAGAACCGGAATCGTTCCGGGAAAGTTCCGAAGTTGTTCGGAGGAAATCGAAAGGGAACCGAATGGTGTTTCGGGTCAAGTCAGATTTTGTAATATGTATTTACATATTAATTAATGTAATTAATATTAAATATAATATTAAAATCTAATTTGAAGGGGTATTCCACTAATGGGCCAAACTTCCTAGGGAAAAGGGGCCCATGAGGGAAAACCGAAGGAGGAAAGGGCCAAGGGCCAAAGGGCCAAGGCCCAGGCGCCTCAAAGGGGCCCACCCGGCCAACCTAGGGCTGTGCGTGGGGTAGGGCCCACCCCTGGCCGGCTGGCCCATGAGGCCCATGCGCCTCCCCCTCTCTCCCTTGTTTAGTCCCACATGGGAAACCCAAATGGGAGGGCACACCCCCTCCCCTATATAAAGGGGTGCCAATGGGTGGGAATAGACACACCAATATTTGGAGAAGTCCTTTGGTTGACTTTCTCCTTCCCTCTTTCTCTTGTCTCCTTGCGTTGGCACGGTCCCAAGTAAGGACTGTCCATGCAAGAGACACCGCACCTGCAGCACGCCATTGTGCTGCAGGGATTCCAAGCCGGAGATCTACTCCCGCACTCCCGGCAGGGATCAAGGAGTCGGAGGTCGTCATCGTACACCGTATGTGTACGAAACCATGAGGGGCCTCACTTGAGGCACCTTGGATGTCGTGAGCCGGGGCTGCTGCACGATGAAGAAGGAGCAAGGGGTGTCATGCGAGGAGCATCGCGACCTTGAGGTCGGCTACGTGTTCGACTTCTTCAACCATGTTTCCCTCGGAACATTAACCGCGTACGGTCTACAAGGGTATGTATTCTATACGCTCGGCTATTACCGCATTACTACATAGATAGATCTTGGCAGTATTAGACGGTTCCAACGTAGGATTTTTTTTGTTTTCTGCTGCGGAACCCTTCAGTGTTGCCACCGGCGGGACGACCACCACTCGATCGACCAGAGTCGTTGGCGTGACCAGGATTGTTGGAGTAGACCGGCCGTGACATGACGTTTGCCAAGGACGTGAAGGCCGTGGCCTCCTCTTGTTGCTTCTGAAGGGCTTCATAGTTGAGAACATTAGAATAGAAAGTCGCGAGAGTTACAAGCACCCCTGCGAAGTTCATGGAGGCAGCAATAGGGTTGAACACCGAGCCAAGCCCGGTCAGCATGTAGTCGATGATCTCGTCATCGCAAAGAGGAGAGCCGGCGGCAACCATGGCATCGGCGAGAGCCTTCACCTTCTGCATGTACTCACCAGTAGTCCTATCCTCCTTCCTCAGCGTCTGGATATGCCACCGGAGATGCCGAACACCAGCGTTGTTCTGCGCGCTGAACATGGCGTGGATGGCAGCCCACGCCGCAGCAGCCGAGGTGCAGCCGATCAGCTGCGCTGCAATGTCTTCGGAGATCGATCCGAGAAGGTGGTCGAGGAACTTTTGATCAAGGGTTCACCACTGCTCGAAGTTGGGATTGCTGATGTCGCGAGCATCGGTACCGGTGCACTGCTTCATAGTCATGGGTGGCGCTACAGCCGGGCCGTCGAGGTAGCCATGGAGTCGGGCGCCAGAAAAGTTGGGGAAGATTAACACCCTCCAAAGCACAAAGTTACTCCCGTCGAGGCGGACGGCGATCGTGGCAATTACGGGCGGAGCTGTCGTAGCCGGGGGTGGAGCGATGACGGGGGCAGAGGAGAAGGACATGGCTGGGGCTGTGGAGAGCGTGAGGGCAGAACTGGTGGTCATCGTGGCGGTGGCGTGTTCACGCAGTGGCGGCGGAAGGTAGAGCAAGAGGTCTAGGGTTTTAGCGGCGGCGGAGAGGGACTCGCCAGGCTCTGATACCAAGTTTAATTTTAGGGTTCCGTGGGGCAAAGCCTCACCACGGGTGGTCTTTATATAATAACCAGCATACATGTACAAGTACAATACGTATACGAATACGTGACAGATATATACATTAGACCTATCTTAACATTGAGAAGGTAGGAGAAGGAATTAAAATAATAGATTACCTCAAATAAATTCGGTCAGGGGATTGGGAATTGGAAGAAAACCCCATTCTTATTTCTTTATCCCTTAAAAAACAGAAGAAAACTCCTATTCCTTTTCCCTCATGTTGCCAAACACGCTGTGTCAAAGCAGTCGCATGCGTAGATTTATTCATAGCGCTCTGATATGTTGAGACGATATTCATGGAGTTGCGTTGTCTCGTGTGTGTACAAGCGAACAAACTAAATCACACATTTCTTGCAACCACAAATAAAAGTAATAAGTTGATAATAACTGTACATAAATCATATCAAGAGAGGACACGCATTTTCTCTAGCGGTTTGGGCGCCCAGCAGGTATCTATTACTGTCCGTTGCTTTAAGATTGGTGGTTTTTTTGTGAAAAGAATTCTGAATTGTCAATTTGTTGTGACCAAGTCCCTACTCGGATGAGCCGGGCACAATGCGGTGTGAAGTTTCTCACTTTTTGCATAAGTATACGTGGTTAGATTTGTAAATGCTTTGTATTTTACATGATTTTGGTAATAAAATTTCGTAAAACAGCTATAGGGTACGTTTGGATTGTGGCCAAAGTGTATCCTACCAATATTTTTGGTCATGACAAAAGGTTGGCTCTTGTTTGGGTTGTTGTCATTTTTTTGGCATCCCAATGATTCACTACCAACTCTAGGTCATTTTTTTAGCCAATGTTGGCTAACTTGTGGGCAAGCAAAAGCTCAACCAAATTTTTGGCTAGCCAAATAATTGTTAGGGCAATCTTGGGCAAAAACCAAATACACCCATAAAATTCTTCACACTTTTATAAGGATCTAGCAATTGATTACACAGTTCTTCACTTAATTAAAAAGTTCTTCACACTTTTTTACAATGATCTAGCCACCTAATTACAAGGTTACTCACACTTGTTTATCCGGGCAACAAAAATGAAGGAAAAAAGAGCAGAAAAGGAGGGGCCTCCAACTCCTCTAGATCGGGCCAGAGACCACCAGCTCCTACCGCTACAGGTCCTCTATCTGGCATCCATGAGTAGACGGGTGATCATCGTGGTCTTGGTCAACCAGCCACCGCTGGTGAGCTCCTCGATCCAGCCACTGCTAGCCACCGTCGGTGGAGCTCCTCGATCCGGCCTCCACGTGCACCAGGAGTCGAGAGCTCGCCGTGGGCTCGATCGATGGGGCCGAGGCGAGGGCGTGTCGGCGTGGGGCAGGGTGGGATGTGATGAGGTCGGGCGGCGGTGTGGGACATGGCGGGGTTTGCGGTGGTGTTGGATAGCCAGAGGCGGGATCTGGGCACGGTTAGGGTTCGTCCTGGGCTCTTATACTCTTAACTTTCCCTCTAGACTACGGGTTAATTTCATGTTTTGGGAAGGTAATTTTGTACAACATCCTAGTGCGAATCTCTGCATAGAAACGGGCGGCTTGGATACCTGCTAGGCGCCTAAACTGCTGGAGATCTTCATTTCCCCCATCGAGAGAGCATCACCAGCAACCAACCTTTAGTTCGATATTGAGAAAGATTTACCTGGTAGAAGTGAAGAGGTGGGAATCAATCATTGTACACATATGTAACATAAGAATTATCCAAATTGTTAGGATTAGTTGGCTAACGTACCAAGCCGTTGTT